>JAJJWX010000259.1:1488247-2232371 GCA_023529315.1 Papaver bracteatum
TATGTATAGACTTCCCGTTGTATACATTGTTCTTTGCGCAACCAAGAGCATCTTTCTTGTCACGGTGGATTGCGATTGAAGACACGAGCTTGGGCGAGTGAAATTCCTCCCAGGAAACATCGTATCCATTCAGCTTCCTCTCCAGCTTTTTCCAAGGCTATAAATTCATACTCCATAGTGGATTTAGCTATACATGTCTGTTTGGTAGACTTCCATGAGACACACGCACCTCCAAGTAAGAATATGTACCCACTAGTAGACTTGCACTCTTGAGTCGATATCCGATTGGCATCACAATACCCTTCCAGTACAGCAGGATACTTCCCAAAACTTAAGCAATAGTTTGAGGTCCCTCTCAGGTAACGTAAAACTCTGAAGAGAGCATTCCAGTGATCCTGCCCTGGGTTGCAAGTATACCTACTTAATATACTCACAGAGTAAGCAATATCAGGTCCTGTACAGTTCATCAAATACATAAGACAACCAATAATGCGAGAATACTCAAGTTGATCAATACCCTTACCCTTGTTCTTTTTCAATTTACAAGTGGGATCAAAAGGAGTAGATGCAGGTTTAGCATTTTCATAATTAAATCTCTTTAGTACGGTTTCAGCATAATGAGATTGACTAAGACTATATCCATCAGACATCTTTCTGATTTTCATCCCTAAGATTACATCATTTGGGCCTAAGTCTTTCATGTCAAAATTATCTCTAAGCATGCTTTTAATGGTATTAATAATATCAAGGCTACTGCCTAATATGAGCATATCATCAACATATAGGCATACAATAACATGTGAATCATTAACAGATTTAATGTAAACACATTTATCAGATTCATTAACCTTGAAGCCATTAGTTATCATAACATGATCAAATTTTTCATGCCTTTGTTTAGGTGCTTGTTTTAAACCGTACAGATATTTGTTCAACTTGCAAACTTTGTTTTCACAACCTTTTACAATAAAGCCTTCAGGTTGATCCATATAAATTTCTTCATTCAAATCACCATATAAAAATGCGTTTTAACATCCATCGATGTATATGCAAATCATAAATTGAAGCTATAGCAATCAACATCCTAATCGAGGTGATTCTAGAGACTGGTGAATAAGTATCGAAGAAATCTAATCCTTCCTGTTGTCTATAGCCTTTAGCTACCAACCTAGCTTTATATTTATCTATAGTTCCATCTGTTCTAAGTTTCCTTTTGAACACCCATTTGCAACCTATGGATTTACTTCCAGGAGGCAAGTCTACAAGCTCCCAAGTTTCGTTTTCTTTGAATGGACTCCCATTCATTTAATGAAGCTTCTTCCCAGAAAGGAGCTTCTGGAGAAGTCATAGCTTCCTTGTAGGTTTGGGGTTCAGACTCTACCGTAAGAGTCAAAAAATCTGGGCCAAAACTTGTTTCAGTTCTAACCCTCTTACTTCTTCTTGGTTCAATCTCATACTCCAAAGTTGGAGTTTGACTAGTCGATGGAACATCCGGGAGGTCATCATGGACCCTTTTCCGAGGTCCATACCTTAAAGGAAATATGTGTTCATAAAACACAGCATCTCTAGATTCCAATATGGTGTTCTGACCAATGTTATTATGGTCAGAACTGATGACCATGAACCTGTATGCAATTGTATGCTCAGGATACCCTAAGAAAACACAATCGACTGTTTTAGGTCCTATTTTAGTTTTCTTGGGAAGAGGAATGGCCACCTTGGCCAAACACCCCACACTTTAAAGTATGCATAAGAAGGTTGTTTACCATTCCACAATTCATAAGGAGTTTTATCAGATTTTTTAAATGGAACTCGGTTCAAAATATAGCAAGCAGAGAGGATAGCTTCCCCCCCACAAGTTCGAAGATAACCCTGAACTTGTCAACATAGCATTTACCATATCTATGAGTGTTCTATTTTTTCTTTCAGCTACACCATTCGATTCTGGTGAATATGGTGCAGTTGTTTCATGAATGATTCCATTATGTTTACAAAACTCACCTATGGGTATCACATACTCACCGCCACGGTCTGACCTAAGAGTTTTAATTTTAACTCCTTTTTGGTTTTCTACTTCAAGTTTATAAAACTTGAAAGCCTCTAAGGCCTCATCTTTACTTCTAAGAAGATGAACCTGACAGTATCGTGAGTAATCATCTATAAAAGTGATGTACCATTTTCTACCACCTCTTGTTGGTGTTGATTTCAAATCTCCTAAATCCGAGTGTATTAGTTCCAAAGGAACTGTTTTACGTTCAATCCTTTTATTAAACGGTTTTCTTGTATATTTAGATTCAACACAGATTTCACATCTTTGATTTTTATCAAAGTTTATTTTTGGTATGCAACCTAAATTAGCAAGTCTTTCTAGAGATTTGAGATTAACATGTCCAAGTCTATCATGCCAAACATGTGAAAAGTCACAAACATAAGCAGAAGAAGATGCATTAACATTCAATTTCAAATCAGATACACTAAGCTTAATCATGTTATCGGTAACATAACCTTTTCCTACGAATTCACCATGCTTAGAAATAACAACATGAGTATTAGATTCAGCAACAATCTTAAAACCTTTTCCTAGTAAGATGGTTTCGAGATAAGGTTTTTGCATATGTCCAGGACGTAAAATACGTCATTCAATGCGAGAGTTTTCCATGAAGTTAGCTTCAGTTCGACCTTGCATTTCCCCACCACTTTCGCGGTGGAAGAGTTTCCCATGAACAGTTTCTCATCATCTCCTACTATGGCATAGGAGGAGAAATCATTTATGAATTTACAGACATGCTTGGTGGCTCCAGAATCAAGCCACCAGTCTCTCAAATTAGTCATACTAGAGACAAGGTCGACTTCAGACACCATGCCAGTGAAATATCCAGAGTCCTATACTATGTTTGCCTTATTTTTCTGTTTTGGATCATATTTGATCCTTTTAGGGGCCTTACAGTCTTTAGCCATATGTCCAAGTTTACCACAATTAAAACAGTCGCCTTTGATGGTGTTCTTAGTGACACCACCCCTAGGATTAAAATTGTTACCTCTGGGTTTTCGACGTCTGTTACGTCTATTACCCATTTTGCTGGATTCTCCAGGAGTTTTCTTTGAACCAGCTTTATCGTCCAAAACATGAGCTTTGTTGGACATGTTTTTGCTCAGCATCATGCTCTTGTCCTTGCTGCACATAAGCTCCTCAACCTGGATCTTTTTTCCAAGATCCACCATGGTGATTTCACGAGTCTTGTGTCATGACCTCCTCTTGTATTCGCTCCATGAGGGTGGAAGCTTTTCAATCACAGCCGATACTTGTAGAGCTTCATCAAAAGTCATTCCTTGACAAGAATCTCGCTGATGAGGAGTTGAAGTTCGACGAACTGTTCTACCACATGCTTTTTCGTCGGTCATGTTGTATTCTAAGAACTTAGCCATCAAGAACTTCTTACTTCCAGCAGCTTCAGCATGATATTTTTCTTCTAGAGTTTCCCATAAATCAAAAGCATTAAAATCTTCTTTTGCATTATAGAAGTCATACAAGGAGTCATCAAGACAGTTAAGAATATGATTCTTGCACAAATAATTCTTCCTATTCCACCTGTCCAATTTATCTTCATTACCACGGCGATGAAGTTTTCTCGAGGGTTTTTCTAAAGCATATCCATCTAACCTTTGGTCATTTAGGAAGAATAGCATTTTAGACTGCCATCTCTTAAAGTCCTTACCACTGAACTTTGGTGGTTTTTCTACAGTATTCTTTCCCATGTTCTTACAACAAAGAATATTACAGTATTACAATATTACAATAAGGCACATTATTACCTTTAGATTGTTGGAATTAATTACAATAATCGAATGCAAATGGGAAATAATACTTAGATTACACTGATAGTAGTAACAAATAACTCAA
Organism: Papaver bracteatum; assembly: GCA_023529315.1. Lineage (NCBI taxonomy): Eukaryota > Viridiplantae > Streptophyta > Magnoliopsida > Ranunculales > Papaveraceae > Papaver > Papaver bracteatum. The sequence goes on from JAJJWX010000259.1 coordinate 1,492,149, forward strand.
TAAACTTAGTAGAGGCACGTATGAGATACGCTGAGCTAAAGGTAATATTGCCTGCTACTCCTCTGAGATGCTATAGCAATTAACAAATTACCTCCAGGATACAACTACTGTTAGTTCTCCTCTATGTGTAGCATACACAGAGAGAACCCTTAGAACTTGGAAGCAAAAATGAAAAACAAAAACACAAATCGAAACTACAACCAGTTTCAGATAAATATAAAAACTAATTTATGTTTCGTAAACTATGATGTTTCGTAAACTAATTTTGTTAAACAAAGTTTCTGTAAACTAATTTACGTAAACAAAGAAGTAGTTATACAAAATTATGTTTCGTAAACTACAACTTGTTTAAGATAAGAACTCGATTTTATGTTTTACGTAAACTTAAAAAGAAATTGTTTCGAAAGCTTAAGAAAAGAAGAAGAATTTCAAAAGAGAAGAGTTCTGAAAGGTATGGTTTACAAATGAAGTTTACAACTCGTATTTATAGCAAGAAAATGTTCGAACGTTGGAAGAGAATCCAAAGCACGACAGACTGTCCGTGATTCACGCATCTCGAACGTTGCAAAAGTAAGGTAAAAATCGCGTTAAAAGAACAGTGCACACGCATTCAAAATTTGCGAGATTCTTCTCGTGGAAAACAGTGTGTACAGGTGTCAAGAAAACCGTGTGACACGCGTGAAAGAAGATGCTTCTCGAGGCTGTCGGATATCCAAAACCGAGAAGGAAAAGAATAAAATTCTTTACATGTGTGGGAGAAGCGTGTGGTAAATTTCAGTAAAAAGAAACACCCACACCCACACCCACGTCCTCGCCCGAGCCGAGCCGAGCGAGCGTGCGTGCTTCTGTGCGAAGCACCGCGCGAACGGGAAAGGCAATAAGAAATGCAATAAGGTTTAGGCAACCTTGCCATAGTCTAGGGCTTTCCCCATACACAAAGGTCTAAAGACCCAAAGGGCCATGCCCTTAAGGCTAAACCAATGCTATTTAAGTCTAAAACTCTAAATGTTTTAGTCTATATGGGACTAATATTTTATTCATTCACATGAAAAAACATCTAGGGAGCATAAGGTCTTGGGATCAAAACATGGTTCATGCATTTTTAATTAAATTTTTAAAAACGTTTTTTCTAACAAGAAATGGACATTAGATGAGAGTATGTATATTTATATACACGTGGAAAATGCCGTATTGAAATTTGGGTTTGCATATCGGAAAATAGGTTATTTATCAAAATATTTTTAAAACATGGTTCTAATGGACGAGTAAAAATTAGTATAGGTGAAATGGACACAAAAAAAATAACAAAAATCAAACTGGATTCATCCTGTCTTAAACTTAAAAAAGAACGAGGATGAAAATGGATGCATCCTGATGTAAATTAAAAATAAGAAAGAGTATTTGAAAATAAGTATGATGAAACTGTTTACATCCTGGCTATTTTTATATTCTCGTCCATTTGAATAAATAACAAATTTTATAAGTCTTTTTCACCCCAAAATTATTGATTTTGGTATTTTTAACCAATTTTGTGTTTGCATATCTTTTTTGTTTTTGATGCATTTTGCATATGTAAATGGATGAACGGATGAACCAAAATCCAAAATCCCTTCGCTTAAACTTAATTTAAGAAGTTCTTTTCATATCAAATTCAATCAATAACGCCTACCCTGGACGGTCCGGCACTGTCGCATTCTTAATCAAATAATCTTAAAAATAAGAGTGGCATGTATGGCCATAAATTCCTAATTCTTAATTGACGACCTTAAAAATGTTGTGGTCCTTAGTTTGCCATTTCCCACCCTTTATTTCGAAGAATTAATTGGGGGATATGGAAACTAATTGGGGGATATAGCTACAGGACAAAAACGGTGTCCCAATAGCAATTCTGGGTGACCCCGTATGTAATTTTTTTTTTAATTCCTAATCTAGCCCTCACTAATCATGTTTAGTAGTTAATAATAATTAGTATATGCTAAAGTATTTGGGGGATAGTTTAGTGTGTGTTTTGATTTTAATTTGTGTGAGTGAGGAGTAGAAGGAGAGGAAAAAAAAATAAGTGGAATTTTTTTTTTGAAAATGGAAGATGATTGTGATGAGAGAATTGCTGCTAAGAGGTTGAAAATTTGATTTGTTTCCTTTGAATTCACCATTGTTGCAGTTGAAAAAGCTCGGTGCCGGCATGGTATTCAACCAAAAAACCATGCCGGCATTTGTCGGAAATTTTCAAAATTTGTTTGCCACTATCCAGGGGGGGTTCGGGGACGATTTTTTTCTAGTTTTGATCTTCATAATGTTGATTTTTTTCTGGGTTTGAACAGGTACCGGCATGGTAATCTAGTTTTCGAGCATCGGATCATACTGTTCGGCATAGTATTTTGCTTACATTTCTATGCCGGAATAAGATGAAAAGTACCTAGAATGTTGATATTTTTCTTCACTTGACTACCGGCATTGACAAGAAATTATCGAGCATGCCGGTATCATGTTCCGGCATAGTATTTTGCTTAAATTTCTATGCCGGAACAGGATGAAAAGTATCCAGAATGTTCATATTTTTTTTTCACTTGAATACCGGCATTGATAGGAATTTCTCGAGCATGCCGGTATCATGTTCCGGCATATGGTATTCATCAATTCCGGCATGGTCTTCATCACTTCCGTTTTGAATTTTTTCTGGTTTTAGTCACTCCACTTAGGCATGGTCGGTTGATATGAAGATCATGCCGGTATTGTTTTCCGGCATAGAAAATAAAGCAACATGCTATCCGGAAAGCAATACCGGCATGGTCTTCATATCAACTGACCATGCGGCGCAGTGAAGTGATTAAAACCGAAAAAATTCAAAAAGGAAGTGATGAAAACCATCGGAATTGATGAAGACCATATGCCGGAACATGATACCGGCATGCTCGAGAATCAATTTCGGCATGGTCTTCATCACTTTCAAGCATGATCTTCATCACTTAGAATAAAATAAAAATTCGTTTCCAAAGTGAAGAGAAGAGAATTTGATGTAGAGTGGGGAGAGTTTAGAATTTTAAAGGGAATGGGGAATATTTAGGTTTCAAAGCTCTACCCCTAAATAAGATTAATAAGAAGTGGAGATGGAAATGGGGGATATGATTTTGTTTTTTGATTTTAAGTTTTTGATTTTAATTTTATGGGAAGGGTATTTTATATTTTCATAACCAAAAATAACCCCTTAACACATACCATGGGTTGGGGGAAGTAATTCATATCCCCCAATTAATTCCCATATCCCCCAATTAATTGTTCTTTATTTCATCATTTATTTTGTCTCTCGAATTAATTCACTCCAACCACTTGTTGTGAGGCTAACGATAGAATGTTGTATTGCCGACTTCCTAACAACTTATTGTGCGTGGAATGAAATGAATGCTAGAGTTCATGAGAATGTGAAGAAGGATTTGGATCAACTAATTAGGGATGTCAAATGTCAACTGTTTAATTGGGATTTGAAATCTAAATTGTTTGATGGATGTAATTTATCTACCTTGTTATGGAATTGGAATGCAGTAATGCAAAATTCCGTGTAATTGGTTTTCGTTTGTCACTGTTTTAGTGACATAACGATTTTTTAATCTACTTTGCATTTCAATCAAAAAAAAAAAAAAAAACAACTCATGTCATGCAGATATATACAACACCTACTAGTACCATGGAAATATTAATTTCCCATTATAAATTTGACTCACAATGTGATATGTATGTATTTTGTACTAACCTATGTATAGTGGGATTGAACATGACTAGTAGGTCCTAGCTCATGTGCAGCTCATAATGTCACCCATGAACATTAAGTTTTTCCTTTTCAATATAAACTCGTTCAACCAACATGTATTCAGTATCAGCTGCTCTAGTTTCCATAGCTCCATATACTTTTGTGCGTACATAGGACAACAATCTTCGACTACTGATGGCTTGTGATGGTGTTTCAGGTTTAGTTGGGAAACTTGTAACTGAACTGGAGGTCAATTGCGATGCTGATAAATATTACCAAATTTATAAGCGCCCAGATGATTTACAAAAGGCAATACCTCATCTTTGTACTGGCATCAAACTTATTAATGGAGATGCAAGTCGTTCTGGTTGCATCAAGGAATGGAATTTTACCCTTGGTACGTATGTACAAACACACTATTGCAATTCATCATATTACTTCATATATTTATTTTTTTGATGGGTCAAATAGAAAATTCATTGAATAGAGGCACATAAGAGGGATACCTCAACTCAAAGATTACAACCGAACAAAAAGGGGAACCGAAAGGGGATTCGGATACCCAAATAAAAAACCAATTTTGTTTTTTCTTAATTTTGTTGCTATTAACATAGTATATGATGGTTAATGTATCAAATTCGTATTTTTCCTTTGAAGTTCTGTCAATTTTCTATGATGGGTTTGTTTCGTTTGAACTTGAATTGTCAATTAGGGTTTGTCACGTTTAATTTAGGGATTTTTTTTTTAAATTATGGTTCTTAAGAAATTTTTGGGGATTTATGTTAAATCAACTGTTTTGCTAATTCATGAAATGTTTAGTTTTATTTTCATGATGTCTAATGATTCTTCAATTTAAATTGGTTCAATCTTAAGTTTGAGTCCTTAAATTGGTGGTGTTACAGTAGCAGGAATTGTACAAGAAGATGAAGATGGGTACTGTTGATGCTTCTAATGGGCTGATAAATGAATGATTTGAGTTGTGAATTAGATGTATGCTAGGTTGTGCAGGTGAGAAGAAATATAGGCCTGAAAATGGTCTCAATATCACCGGAATAAGACAAGACTCTGCCCGATTAATTCTTCAGTGAGTCGACTTAGTGACTCGTTGAAGCCTAACTCGCTGAATCAGACGAATCAGCCTTATCTATACCAACTCTATTGAGGGTTTTTGGGACTTTTATTAGGTGCCGGATGTAACTTAACGGCCTTAACAAGCCGTTAGCCGTTTTTTGAATGAAACGGTCAAAGAAGGTGCACTTTTGAAAAGTTTAAAAAAACGGGGGCACTTTTATTAGTGTATTTCAAAACAGGGGCATTTTATCAAAATTCCCAAATTATATTTTGCACTCGCAAATCCGCTTTAGCTTACACTTTGCAACTCTGCATTAAAATGTTTGTCATGTATGCAGAGGGCAAGAGGATTCACACAGTAGAGGAAACTACACATAATGATGAAACAAGGACGTTGCATCATCGTATATTTGAAGGAGACTTGATGAAGGATTACAAGAAGTTTGATTCGATTATTGAAGTCAATCCAAAACCAAATGGAAATGGATGCGTTGTTAAACGGTCAATTGTTTATGAGAAAATCAACAAGGATTCTCCAACTCCATTTTCTTATTTACCTTTCTGCCATCAGGCCATTGAAGACATGAACAAGCACCTATGCGATTCTGAATAAATGGTTGATGCCATCAATATTCTAATACGATGTTGGGTGTGCGTATTAGTTGTTGGGTGTAAGTACGTGTATATATATACAGGTATTTTCTACTCAGTTGTGTAACTCTAGTGTAGTACTGTTGCAGTATACGACGCCTATATCTACGTTTTCAATGTCAGTCACAGTGTTCTATCAGTTTACGTGTGTGGTTTTATTTGTTACGTCGATATAACATGTAAATAAATGATTGGTTTCAAAAAAAAAAATGTAAATAAATGATAAATGAATTAATAAAGATCATGTACGCCATAAAGAAGGCGTAATTGGGAGATATTTCCGTAATTTGGGGATGCTCAAAGTTAAATGGGATAAGGGGTCCTTTTTTTTGGTGTGAAATAACTATATTATCTTTACCCTAATAAAAATTAATAAGAAAAAGTGGGAATGTTATATATGCCCTCACTTCTGATGGGCCTTGATAAGTACCCTTATGGACCTTTACAAATACCCCCACTGGTATAATTGAAATTTTTAATAAAATCATAATTCCTATAATTCCATATTTAACCTCTATCATTTGTTATTCATGTTACAAAACTCAGAAGAATTTTCATCGCCTCCACCACCGCCATCTCCATCGCTTTCACCACTACCATCATCTCGATTGCCTCCACCGCAACCTGCAACACCACCTCCGTCACTTGCGCCGCTGTTATCAGTAGATCCATTGTGGGTGTTAATTTATATGTTTGATTTCAACTGATTTTCAAACCAGATGCAAAGATCGATTTGTTATTTTGGTTTTTGATTTCATTATTTTTGAGAGTTCAGATTAATCACTACGTTTAAATCAATCGACTTCGGATTCATATTTCATAATTTCGATGTCATTAGTTTTCCAGATCTGTAAAATCTATTTTGAAGATAGATACCAATCGACATGAAGATTTAGTCAAAAGGTAAACAATCAATTTAATGTTTGAACTAGTTTTCATTTCTTATGATTTTGATTTTGAATCAATAAATTTCAACAAAATCAGTTTATAATCTTCGATAATTTCTATATGATTGCGGAATTTGATTGAATGGGGAATGAATTTGTGGCTTGCAGGTGAGGAAAATGAAACAAGAAATTGGTTTGGATTTTAGCGATCAGATCATAATGTTGCAGAACAACTATGAGCAGGTAAGAAAAAAAAGGCATGTTTGTCTGTTATGTTCATATTAAATTGATCGCAAAATTTAGTACTAGGATTCTTGGTATAATCGAAATGGCAAGTAATTTCTAGTGGTGTTGTGTGTTGGGTAATGGAATTGAATAGTTTTCACGGGTATTGAATTTTTAAAATGAATTTGTAAGAAACCAAACACATGAAACTTTATGCATGGTACTGTGTGGATGATGGCAGTGAATTCTACTTATTATTGGTGGTGGAGTTGATATTGTTGGATATGATAGATGATTCCATTCTTTGTCATTTGAGAAATCCGTAAGTTTCTTAGTTGGGAAAGGATTTTTTGTTTGCATTTGTTTATTTAATCTTTGTCATGATGCTCAGGTCACGAGAAACAAAAATAATTAATTAGGGAATACTTACATGTAATTCAAGTTGAAAGGGAATACTTACTTCTCAGCTTATAGTCTTGCTTGTGCTAAGGTGAGTCTTTCGGTGCACATTCACTTTCTTTCCTTGCTTGTAATATCATAATGCATTGGTAAATTTAAGCTCCAACTATATCTTATGGTTATATGAAATCATGCTGAGCTTCGTTTGCTTCTGCATTAGTTTTATTTATTTGAATTGGTATATTTTATAGCTGATATTATGGGAGTTTCTTACCTGGGCCACATTATGGCTTTGTAGAGTGGATAGAAGAGAAACTAAATGTCTTTTTTGAGTAAAAAACGCATACGAAATTGAACTAAATGGACTGTTAATTGGTACAAGCATGATACAAAAACTTTTGGATGGGGAAGTGAAGCTGCAACTGTTGTTGTTGTACAGTCCTTGTGGATGTTGCAGTTGAAGCTGAAGAATGGAGTCAATGCTAGTGCAATTGAAATCATAGTTAGGGTTTGAGAATGAAAGAAACTGAGTATGTTACTTGAGGTATGTTACTCAAAAATTGTGTTATCTGCACCATTTATGGCAAAATAGTCACAATTGTCGATAAAATAGTCATGTGCAGTAGGGGATTGAAGTGGTTAGAATGAAACAACTTGAGAAAGGCATGAATATGTGGTGTAATGGTAGCACAACTGACTATATGTCAGAAGATGTGTGTTCGACTCACACTAGGTTCACTCATTTGTGTACATTTTTTATTTTTTGGAGGAAACTTGTGATAGTTGTCCAGATATGGATAAACTATGGTATGTGTTCGACTCCTTCAAGATGGATAGTAGGGTACGTAGGCAGCCGCAACGAGTTGCAACATTTATGATCCAACACTTTGTTGCTAATTGAGAAGTGATTATGACATTTTGGTAACTCGTATCATCTGGCTCTACAATGCGAGGCAAGAGATGATTGTTGCCATACTTTACGAGGTAGTTGCATTCAATTCATTGTATACTCGTACTTACTATCAAGAAATTCGACATAAGCTTTCACTAATTGCTAATTGGGAATGACCAGGAAAGGAAACTTAACCAATATTGCAAGATAGGGGATCTTGCATAAACCACCTTTGAAAAAATGGGGGTCTAACAACCTCACCCAATATTTCGATTAGCAATCTGTATGGACAACTCCGAGTTGTTTTCTAGGGAATCAACTAGACTCAATCAATAGAAAATATCTCAAGGAGTTATTATCTCAATCTCTCAATTTGATTTACTCAAGCAAATGTGATTCGCGAGTCTAATCAAAGAGAGATAACTTGGATGGTACCAAAGACCAATATCCAAGTGTCAATCAATTTAAATCAACAACCAATAAGGTCGGATATTCTAATTGATTGAATAACGGACATCCTGTATTATTTCAATTATATAACAAAATATAATGCGGAAAAGAAATAACACATAAAACAGAATTTGTTAACAAGGAAACCGCAAATGCAGAAAAACCCCCGGACCTAGTCCAGATTAAACATACATTGTATTAAGCCGCTACAGACACTAGCCTACTCCAAATTAACTTTGGTTTGTACTGTAGTTGAACCCCAATAAATCTCACACTGATCCAAGGTACAGTTATGCTCCTACGCCTATGATCCCATCAGGATCCTGCGCACTTGATTCCCTTAGCTGATCTCACCCACAACCAAGAGTTGCTACGACCCAAAGTCGAAGACTTTAGCAAACAAATTTGTCTCACACAGAAAAGTCTACAAGATAAATTAATTCGTCTCCCACGAATAAACCTATGAGTTTTGTTCCATCTTTTGATAAATCAAGGTGAACAGGAACCAATCAATAAAACCAGACTTATATTCCCGAAGAACAGCTCAATTTTATCAATCACCTCACAATAGTCTTAATCGACGCAGCGAAAAAAGATATTGTGGAATCACAAACGATGAGACGAATATGTTTGTGATTACTTTTATATCTTGCCTATTGGAGACATAAATCTCAAGCCAATTATTATAATTGTACTCGTACGATAGAAACATCAAGATCAGATCACACAACTACAAGAAAAGTAGTATCGGTCTAGCTTCACAATCCCAATGAAGTCTTTAGGTCATTAACCTGGTTTTAGAAGAAGAAAACTAAAGGTTAAAGGAGAATCGACTCTAGCTTAGCAAAATAGTATCACACAGAATGTGTGGGGATTAGGTTTCCCAGTTGCTAGAGTTCTCCCTTATATAGTCTTTCAAATCAGGTTTGCAATCAAAGTTAGCTTAGTAACAAAGCATTCAATATTTACCGTTAGATGAAAACCTGATTAGATACAAGCTAATATCTCTCAACCGTTAGATCAAAGACTTAGCTTTCCATACACACATGTACTTGACGATTTTGGGTTTGTGTAACCGTACCCAAACGTGTACAATAGTTGGTTCAATATTAGTCAACCAAATGGTTAGCCAAATGATAACTTTCATATCAACCATATTCGTCTTCACCATAACTAGTCCAAATGACTCAAATGAACTAGTTAGAGAGTTGTTCAATTGCTATGAGATCTTATGTACTACACAAGACACAATTGAAGAAAAAACGATGTGATTCACTCGAATCGATTCATGAACTTTAAAGCCATGGTTTGCAATAGAATTCCTTAGATAATTTAAATAAGTTCACAAACATTGTTTTTAGATATAACCACTCAAGTTCGCGGACTGGGTTCGTAGACTCAAGTAACCGGTTGGAGTTCACAAACTCCAGCAGAAATTATCGGGTTTGAGAACTTCCATCATTTCGCGGACTGAAACCGAACTACAACTCAAGCATAAATTCTTGGGTTTGAGAACTATGCACATTCGCGGGCTGGGTTGACTGCTCAAGTTCCGGTTTTCACTTAATCAACAATGTTCGCAAACTTCGGTTCAAGTGCTAAGGACTTATACATATATGTGTTACCACAACAATGTTTACATCCCCTAGTGGTTATATTGTCTAAACTCTCATTTCAATCATTGAAACATTCTCAGAGGACGTCATATAGTTGTTATTCACAAACTAGTTTTCGTCAGAGCAATTTCCAAAGTGATTGAAACATAACATGACTTTCGTCACTAGGAAAAGATGAACTTGGCTAAAGCGAAAGCTTTACCAACACATATTTCGAGAAATAGATAAGTGAGATATACTCAGCTCGAAATGTCACTTGTGTATATCTTTATTCTATATAGTAAAACGACTTTTGTGTCAAGATAGGAGATAGAGTAGATAGACTTTTGAGTGATAGATAAGTTCAAGTCTCCACATACCTTTTAGTCGATGAATATCCACTAGTTCCTTGAGTAATCCTTCGTCTTGTATGATGATTTCCATGGAGTTCTTGAGCTCAACTACACTTTCTATCCTAGTACGAGACCTTAGCTATAGTAGACTAGAAATCAAGACTATATAGTTTTGATCACTAAAATTGACAAACATGCTTGATATATCAACGCATGTGAGTTTGACCGAGCAATTCTCTAACAACTTTCATCACAAGAATGGTGTAATTAAGACAAGAATGACATGATTTTTACCAATTTACCCGTAGCCCGAGCATAATTTCAGTAATGCCAAATTGAAGTAAGTAAGTTGGAAGTAGGCATACAATGGTCTATGTGAAAGTTCGAGGCATGGCCACATGCATAGATAAGGATTCGTAAGCATGATTCCTTAAATGTAGCTTCCGTACCATTCCAACTTACCCTTGTTCTGTGAAAGGTGTAAGGCCATAATGGCTAATGCGAATGCATTTTGCCTTCATGGAAAGACAAATCGACGTGCATTTTCCTGGTGAAAAGTGAAACTTTACGACCCGATCACTGAGTTACAAGTGGAGAATTAGGGGGTTTCATCCTGCACGGCTCAGTGTCGGGGGTGTAATTTTTCGGTATGTCACATTTTATCTGTCATGTCGAAGGATTCTATCTCAATGAATGAGGCACAAATTACAATGATACTACTTTGTAATGAATCAAAGTGAAATTATTTATTCATATAGAAAGATGCATGATGTATTGTTGCTTAAAGACTAGATACAAAATACATTCTTCATTCCCATGGCATGCATATGAAGCCAACTGCTAATATGTATGAAATTAGAATGATATATAGTAAATGTGCCCCAAAAATGAAATTAGACCACGCTCTTGTTCTTCATTTGAGTCATTAATTTCTTCACCGTTTAGGATCAACTAATCCCACTTGTCCAAATTCGATTCGGTTTCTGATTCCTCTATTAAGTTTTTTATTCTCATTCCATTAGCTCAAGCTCTACTAGCATTGGAGTAATCAATAGTTTAATTTAGTTGCGCATCTAAACAATCTAGAAATCAATCGTAAACCGTAGACATGATGAAGACAAGCGACGAGATGATTAAAACTCCAAATAAACATGTATAACTAATCAAGCTTCAATTTGAAAACATTGAATTCATATTTTATCAACAAAATGATTAGATACTCATATTAAAAAAAAGAAGAACGAGAATTGGTAACACGGTTTCCCCCTAAAGGGTGTATAAATCAAAGGTTTGTAGATTGTAAAAGATGTGATATATACGATTTGAAATGTTGTATTTGAACCTTAGATGTCTTCTTATATATCGTTCAATGCTTGGTCGTATCCTCTCTCTCTAGGGTTTAGAGTCTTATTAGGACTAATTTTCCCTAATTTAGAAGCCAAAAGAGCGTCCAAGAAATGGCTCGTCGTTCTAGAATCGACAACTCAAACACCTATTTTTCACCCGATTTTTGGTCCCCAAAATTTTTTTTTTGTCCAAAAAGTGCCAAGAATCGACGGATACAATCCCCTCGAAATGCTTATTCTTGAAGATCAAAATCTATGATATATATTTACCCAAAAGTGGCTAGAATCGGCGGGTAATTTTTTTTCCAAACCATAGATTCTGGAGTTGGGCATACTTTTCTCGGTTTGCTCAACAGTTCTTTGTTCGACGTTGGAATGATCTCATTATTCCTACGTTGAACTCGAATTATCATCCTCTACAAGATAGATATAAAAATTCATGGATTTCAAATACCTAAATTAGTCTTTATTTCTTCTCCATTAAGAGTACTTCACTTCGATGGATGCTCATTTTAGTATTTTATAACTCTTTTCTGGATGATTATTCATCCCAACTAAGACAAAGAACATAAACCAAGAGTAATATAATATAAGTAATATGCATAAGCGCCGATTTGACGCTGAGAATATGTAAATTATGGACTTCTCAAACTCATTAACCGTATTCATAATATCTTCTTTCAAGAGGTACAATTCTTTAAAGAAAAACAAGATGAGATACCCATTGGGACCAGATGGTTCATTAACACGACCTAAATCCTTAATCGTTTGTAAAACCTCTTTTTTCAGTGTAATCGTATCAAGAATAACCGATTCTTCAAGAGAAATATGTACAAAATCAATACCTTCCAATTCATGCGTAATAATTTGTTCTTCAGTAAATAATTTTTTGTAAAATCCAATAATATGTTCTCGCAACTATTTTTTGCCAAATGTTAACTCCTCATTGACATATAGTTCTATCCCTATTATACTCTTTCTTGCAGTTTCCCATTTGATAAAAGATTTATTATTATCAACCTCTTTTAACAACTTAACATCGGATTTTATTTTTCGAGAGACTTCCTCCACCATTTTAACCTTTTCAAACTCAGATTTCAAAGGTAACTTATCACCTGTTTGATCTTCCTGAAGTGGATTGTCTTCAACTGCAACATCCAACATTTGAATACCCTATAAAATATCATTATGTTTTCTAGTTGTATCTTCTAACGTTGTTTTGTTCAAATTCTTGAGAATTTATTTAAAAGATTTTAGCTTCCGCCATATATATGCATTTGGGATAATAGCAAAGTAAAATGTGCTCCAACATAACCCAATAAGTTAAAAAACCTTTCTTAAGAAACCACATGATATCAAAAATAAAGGACTAGGTTCCAAGAAGGGTTAAACATATCTAAAAGAATAATTTTGTGACCTGAGGTTGGTTTAGCCTTAGCTAGTTAAAAAAGGTAGAAGGTAATAAATTTCGAAAGAGGGAGGTATTGTGAATCTATCAAGCTGAGACATGATTAACTTGACCATCGACCATGTGACTCTAGATCATTTTAGAAGAAGATCAATAAGTTCAGATTGAGTGTGAACTCCAAAACGTTTCACTCTTTTAGTAGTACGAGTGCAACATTTTTTTTTTGTCATAATTTTTGGTGGTTTTGAAGTCTCCACCAATAGACTAAGGTAATTGCTACTGCCCATAAACACTTTCAAGTTCTCCCAAAAATAAGTATTAAGAAATGGAAAATTAGGCGCATACACATTGGTTAATACCCAATGGAAATCAATATTTTTGCTGCGAGTTAACCGAAAGAGAGTATTCATCCACCGGGGAAGAGATAACACCAATAAGGTCTTGGATTTAGATAATAATCTTACCACCATACCAACCAACATATTGCTGAAAAGTCCATCTATAATTAGAAGAGCCACAAATGGGTTGAATATCTCTATCAAGACAAACCATCGTCTTGGTCTCTTACAATATAATAACAGGAGTCTCACGCAGTTGAATAATTTTACGAAAAATTATAAGCTTATTGTCAGAGCACAAGTCTCTAACATTCCAAGATAAAATCTCGAGACTCATTTATAACTTTATGAGCCCAAAAATTTCTTAAATGATCTCTTAGCTTTCTACTACTTTAAATGAACCCATACTGTCACATACTGGTAGGGGTGAGCCAAAATTATGGAACCGCAGATTTCAACCGTAACTGTCCGCAAAGTTGCTGGTGAAACCCAATCCGCGAGATTTATGGGCTAGACACGGATGGAATTCTCAAATCCACACTTTTAAGGTTTGGTTGCGGTTGGACTTTGAAATCTGCGGATTCACCCGCACCGTTGGACTTTGATTAACTGTCAAGTCCTACCTACTAATCAACTGGTTGATACTCCTCTAACCCAATAATCCAAGTAATTGGATAGTGACATAACGTATAAAAGCTACATATAGTGGGCCGAGTATCCCCAAGCAAAACAAAATATTATCCCTACTTTCCTTTCTTATTTTCTCCGTGCAAACAATAATCATGGAGTTTTCTCTCTGAACAACTTCAATGCAAACAATAATCATGGAGTTTTCTCTTCCGTTGTTCTTGCGTATATAGGTACTTTAGAGTTATATATTTTCAACTAGAACCAGCATGATGTTGAATTTAACTTACAGAAAACATGGGTCTTCTCTCCTACACAATTTTTTATGAAGATTCAAGTACTTTAATTTTAAGTACTTTAGAGTTATATACTTTCACATGAAGGGAATTTGGAGAACACCACTCTTAAAAGGAGGAGTTGTAAGGCTAAGTATTATGGTCTTCTAATTTAGCAGCTGGATTGGAAATCCACGTCAGCTAAGGTAACCTCCTAAGTCTTATGGAAGTTCTAATCTAGCAATATAGTCGCTGAACAATACTGCACTGGGGGCTGTTTCATTCAACGCTGAGTGATTCAAATTAAATTCAAGTATTATCATTGATCATAAAGCTTACACGTTATCATCTCACTTACACAATTTATGTGAAATGTCAGAAACACGTAGTGAAATGTCAAGCACTTTGTACTGTGTAGTACGTCATCATAAAGTTTCACTCTCAAACAATGTGTAGTAGGTTTCGAGTAGGTGACTAATAAGTGAAATGTAAGAAACACGTTATCATTTCACTTGTTTTTTAGACTTTATGTACTTACGTTGAACCAAAGAGCGCTGATATCCTTCAGGGATCTGAACTGTTCAGCGTATGATCACTTTTTCAGCGCTGAATCATTCAGTGTTTCAATCTCGCTGCTAGTTGAACTGCGATCACATGTTAGGAGAGATAACTAGCAAGTGCAAGTGTTAACTTTTAAACCACACTTTCTTTTTTGAATTGCAACACTTAACTTCCAATCTAGCAGCTCAATCTAGTCCATAGGGGTTAGCCTAAGTATGCTTGTCCGAGACCTTTTGCCTAAACAGTGAGAATGTGTTGATTTAATATGTGCACAGTGCACTGATAGAAGCTTGGTTGTAATCGACACATTGCAACAAACCCAAGATATTCTCATCTAAAATACAAAACAAAGCTAGGCTAAGTTTGCCTGTGTTAGTGGTGGTTAGGATTTGTCCATGAGAAAAATAAATCAAAGGCTGTGGTTCTCCCTGCCACACCCTACAACTCGCACGTGTGGCGTTAATTCCAATATTATGAATGAAAAATAAATACTTAAGTCAAGATATGGAATTTCAAAAATTATAACGGGGAGGTTCGAACTCATGACCTATTGTGTCATAAGAGTGGCCTCTAACCAGTGTTCCACCTTGGATGGAATTGATAGAAAAGATAAATCAACAATGGTGGTTTGTTCAACTTAAATACCATAATTGCTTTATTAATTAGTGTTTCACTAATTGCACATAATAAATAATCTATTCATTATAAAGTGTTTATTGATTAGTGTTTCACTAATTGCTCATAATAAATGACTAATCATTTTTTAATTATAAATGTTTTCTTAATTAATTATAATATTTATTTCTATTAATAAGTAATTTTGATAAATAATATCAATAGACATTATCTGCGACAATGAGTAGTAGAAGAGGTGGAGGACGAAAGATTAGTGGTGGTTAAGGGCGGAGCCAAGCACAATTATATTTATTTTTGTTCTTTTATCGTAAAATGGGATACAAAGTCCATTTTTCACATGTATCCAACTTGCCAATAATTTGTTCTCCATCTCTCCTCAAAATCCTGACTCCGCCCCTGGTTTGTGGTGGAAGAAGTAGTGACGGTGAATGATGTTGAATAGTGATGGACAATACTAATTTTATGTTGTCGTTACAACATCTATAACATCGTAGTGTGGAAGATGTGTTTGGTTGTTTTTAACACTTTTGATAAAGGAAGGTACCATATATTTCAGGGATGATATCATACAAGATAATATTTTCATGATCGTGGTTGGATCACCCAAATGATACCCCTGTTATCTTTGGTACTATATCGTATAAATCATGTTTTTTTAATGTTAAAATAAAATTGATTGCAATACAAAAAAGAATATATACACGGAAAAAAAATAATGAAACTAAACAATTGACGAAATTTTATTCAATCTAAACCTCATACATGGTATTTGTGATTGAGAATTAGAATTGCGTCCAACAACCTACATGGGATGGGCGGCAGTGATGGAGCCAAAAATTGACATTGAGGAGGCCTATTTTTTTTTATAAAAGAAAAATATAAACTTTGGTGGACTAAACCATAAATATATATGGACAAAGTATTATTTATAAAATAAACTAAAAAATTTATTTAGTTATTAAAAATTTAAGGTGTTAGAGCCAGGTTAGTCAACCCTTGGTTTCGCCACTAGGTGGTGGTGGATAAAAAAAAGTGGATTCATATGGTTTTATGGTGGTGGCGGGTATTGGTGAACAAAAATATATTATGCTAATTTCGTAACGCCACAAAATGTGTAACGTTATATTATAAAGTATAAAACGTGGTTGATCATTCTAACGTTAAAATAAACTTGATAAAACACATGTACATTTTAAAAAATTGGTGCAATCAATTGTCATGTTATGTAATAACAAAACGAACGACACGATTCAAGATCAGAACATGTAAAATTATTTATTATCGATTTGTTTATGTAAAGAGTGGTCAGGATTTGTCCTTGGCAAAGATAAGTTAACCGTTGGGGTTTGTTCAACTTAACCATTTTTAAACGTTTTCTTAATTAGTGTAATTGCAGGTTTTCCTACAACACACCCCTTATCATATCTTGATAACAATTTCTAGATCTAAATATAAAAATGGTGATAAAAAAACTAAAATTATAAATAGACACCAAGATTTTTTACGTGGTTCGATCAATGTGATCTACATCCACGGTTCTTCACTATGATAATTTGTAGCTACATCAATTTACATTTACAATCTCCATTAATGGAGTTCTTGGAAGAATTCTAGATCTAGTTTTGGGGAAGAAGATGATAAAGAAAATACATTTTCTCTCTCTAAAAATCTCTCTCTGCAAAATATCTTTCTCTCTCTTCCTAAAATTCTCTCTCCTGCTCTCTTCTTTATATAGGTAATTACATAGTGGATGACAGCTCATTTACAGCTAAGCTTTCCCTTAATTTCAGATCTGAGTTCTACGGTAATATCTTTCGCAAGCTTTCTTCATTTCTCTCAAGTTTCTGTTACATTTCCCTCAAGTCTCTCCATGTCTCGCAGGATTCTTCCTTCTTGCTACATTTCTTGCGAACTATCACCTTATTCTTGCGAGTAATGATAAAATCTTCACATATTTCGTCATTTCTTATAATTATTTGCGACACTTGCCATGTGTGGCATAAATCCTTGCAAGAGCGTTGTTGTTGCGAGATTCTGCTCCTACACTTTGCCTCTTTTTTCTTGAATATTGCCTAAAGAGCAATCTTTAAGAAAAAAATCTTTGTTGTAGTAGTCTCTGATCTTTGTTGACGAAGGAACTAGCGAAAGAATACCAAACTTAAAAAGTATATACTTGCCTCTATTCTTTTGCGAAGTTCTGAAGCTTTGAAAAATAATTAGAAGTATCATCTTTTGAAGTACACGAAGTATGAAGAATGAAGTATGCGAAGTATCCTTGAAGAAGTATAAGAAGTACTTAATCCTCGAAATATAAGAAGTATCCGCTCTTGAATTAAAAATGTGTCCTCTATTCATGCGAAATTATTTCTTCATTTTTGGTGAGAATTCTTGCCCATTTTGGAAATGATTCTTGCCAAGAAGATAAAGAACATAAAATATTTTCTTGGTAATCCCTAACTTCCTCTGTTCTTTATCTATGAAGGAGAATCCTTTAGAAAATGTTGAATGATTAAATTGCTTCTTTATTCTTATCTTGCCTCTGCCTCAAGTGATAATCACTTTAAGAAAATAATCACATTCTGCAAAATAATCACAATTCCTGCGAAATTCTGGGTGAATCTGTGAATTTATGAATGAGTCTGCGTGATTATGAATAACCTTGCTAATTTCTGAATATTTCTGCGATTTTCTGAACATTTCTGCGAATTATGAATAGTGCTCAAATAGTACTGCGAATTATGAATAGTCCTGCGAATAGTGTCGCAAATTATTAATAGTGTCACAAATAGTGTCGCGAATAGTATTGTGAATAATGTCGCAAATAGTTCTGCAAATAGTGCTGCGAATAATGGATCAAAATATGAATAGTCCTGCGAAATTTCAAGGTATTATTCTCATTTCGCCGCGGTAAAAGTGATGTAGCTTTAAATTGCCTCCATTCTCCATTTCTTTGTATTTTTCTCTAGTGAATACATTCCTCTTTATTCCCGCAGGTTCATTCTCTTGTGCCTCATTTTTCTGGCTCATTGTATCTCATTGTTATTTTCTCCACTGTTTTTTTCTGCAATATAATTATCTTCGCAAGTTTATTTGCGTTCTCTCTAATGGTCTTATTTTCTTTTTGGCCTGTAAAACTTGTGTACTTCTCTCTTTCTTTCTTGTGACTATTTTCTGCGACAAATTGTAATTTCCATTCTATGCATTCCCATACCTGCCTCTTGTTATTGATCTGTAATGAAATAAGACTAATATAAAGTCGTTAGCAATCTGTTATACGCTTGTAGGTATAACCTCTCTTGTGGTCTTATTTTGCCTTCCTAGTTAAAGGTCTTATTATGCCACTTGTCTGCGAAATTTCTCTGCAAGATTATCATTAACTATCTTCTGCGTGAAATACACTTGCGAAATTATCAAGGATTGCGTGAAAAAATATGTATGTGTTGGGACTTGAACTTGCGACCATAAACTCATTAACTTCGCAGATTACCAACTGTGCTGCCTCTTGTTTGCGAGATAATGAAACAATGTTGCGAAATTATCTATTTTTTCACCCTTTGTAAAAAGAAGAAAATTATGCTCGCAGGAAAATTCGAACCTGTGACCACAAACTCATATACCGTTCTCTGGACCAACTGTTCAAGAATCTCTCTGCGACATTTAACGCAGAACGTTTTTACTTATTCTTTTATTCTCCGCTGAAAATGAGAAGAAAATGACAAATATGTATTTCTGCGAGATTTGAACCCTTGACCTCTTTGTTATTCTCGCAGACTTGAACCATCTGTGCAAACTTATGCTTGTGATAAAAATTGCAGCGTCTACCTCTTATCTTCTCTTCGTCCTCCATTAATTTCTTTCACAATTTGCCTCTTGTTTATTCTCCTGAACATGAAATCTTCCACTGAAACTTTGGTTTTCTTTCTCAAATTCACCACAACAACTAATTTTTTCTCTTAGTCTTCACATGTCTTTGAATTGTTGATAATGCTTACTCCCTGAAAATGTAATTTCTTCCATGAAATTTCCATTTTTAACCCTAAAAAAAAATTTAGATCTAAAAATATACATGAACAGTAGCTAATCTTTCTTGGAATTTTCTTGAATCAACAAATTCATCCTTTTTACATATTTTTGCATCTTCGTCTTTTTCTTTTATGCTCTTTCACTGTGTTGTCGGTGTTTGTTTGAAGACACAACTTCTCCATTATCGAATTTCCTCTCAAAATTTTTAAATCTCACAAATTCTAACTCTTCCTGTAGCCAATTTCTTTGAATCTTCCTCAATTAATCAAATAGCAGGTAGTGTTTCTAGCGCCAAAATGTAATTGCAGGTTTTCCTACAACACACCCCTTATCATATCTTGATAACAATTTCTAGATCTAAATATAAAAATGGTGATAAAAAAACTAAAATTATAAATAGACACCAAGATTTTTTAGTGGTTCGATCAATGTGATCTACATCCACGGTTCTTCACTATGATAATTTGTAGCTACATCAATTTACATTTACAATCTCCATTAATGGAGTTCTTGGAAGAATTCTAGATCTAGTTTTGGGGAAGAAGATGATAAAAAAATACATTTTCTCTCTCTAAAAATCTCTCTCTGCAAAATATCTTTCTCTCTCTTCCTAAAATTCTCTTCCCCTTTCTCTCTCCTGCTCTCTTCTTTATATAGGTAATTACATAGTGGATGTCGACTCATTTACTGACTAAGCTTTCCCTTAATTTCGGATCTGAGTTCTGCGGTAATATCTTTCGCAAGCTTTCTTCATTTCTCTCAAGTTTCTGTTACATTTCCCTCAAGTCTCTCCATGTCTCGCATGATTCTTCCTTCTTGCTACATTTCTTGCGAACTATCACCTTATTCTTGCGAGTAATGATAAAATCTTCACATATTTCGTCATTTCTTATAATTATTTGCGACACTTGCCATGTGTGGCAGAAATCCTTGCAAGAGCGTTGTTGTTGCGAGATTCTGCTCCTACAATTAGTGTCTCATTGATTATTCATAATGATTAATTACATTTCTATTATAAATGTCCCTTTAATAATCTAACATAAATACATAATTTTATTAATAAATAATTTTACTAAAAACTATATTAATTCTAATGGTGGTAATGGAAGTAGGGTTAGTGTTGGAAGTAGGGTTAGTTGATAAGTATTCGCATATATACAATCCCTTCGAAAAGGTAATGGGTACACATTTTAAACATTGTCATCTAATGGGTGTTGAAAAATTACAGGAAAATCATGTCACATTTGATAGTTTGTATCATTCGTTCGATGCAAAACAAATACTATTCTCTGCCTATTCGGACGATCGACAACATGACCATGATAGATGAGTCAGGTTGAGCGAAATAGGAGCATGTGGAGACATTTATGGACGATATTGATTAGTTGATTTCACTGAGATGAGCACTACTGACGTCATATTTCCAAAAAATATTTAAACTTTCATGTTCATGTAGAGCATTATCTCATTGTATAAAAAAGTGTCTGGAGGTTAAGATTATATTTCTTTCGTTTGAGCAAATCTCCGGCGGTAAAATATTAAAGGAAAAACAAAGAAAAAAAGAGAGGAAAGTCTCAACTATTTTTAAGACAAACACATATTAAATCATAAGGAGTTGATAAATATACGGGACACAAATTATACTATATATTAAAAACGAACCAACATCATGGCACGTGCCGTTACGGCACGGGTTAAGGTCTAGTAACCTACAACCTATGGCTTGTGCATCACTCTCATCCATTTTCCCTCTTTCTTTGTCTGCATATCTCTCGATTCAAAATAGTTTTAAATCATGAGGACCAGTAAACAAAGAACATAGATGTATAGAGTACAGAAAAGGGGAAAAGAAAAATTATTGACGAAATCTCGCATCCATATTTTGGTTTCGTTTTAGTAATTCCCGTATCCGACCCGTATAATCTGCTGATCCGCGGATGATTGGGGAGGGAACGGTTGTATTTTCCAAATCCACAACTTTGACGGATTGGGTGCGGGTGACCCCTAATCCGCATATGTCCGTCCGTTGCACACCCCGGGATGACCATCTAAGCTAGCTATCCATCAAAAAAAGGGAACTATTTTGTGAAAACTACAGGGAGACCCATTTTTCAGATTTCCTCCATTGAGAAACCCACGCCCAGGAAAACTCATTCTCGCACCCATTTTCTATGAGAAAATTTCTCCCAAACCCATAATTTATAAAATTAGGTTTTGTTTTTTTTTTCTTCTTCTTCAATTTCTTTTGAGCAGCGACACAAAAATTCCTTAATCAATTTTCAACCTCGATCACCTAAACTCCCGGTAAAGATTTGGATCTCGATCTCGGAGCTTCACTAACCAGTGTTTATGAGATACCTGGAGAACCTGCAATAGTCATCAATGGAATGCCAGATTCATTGATATCAAAACAAAAGAAATTTTATTTTCCTATTCGAGATGTTGTCATTCAAATTGTTGTCTGCAACCGGTAGTAATGGCTGTATGCAGAGAGACAAGGAGCTGGTGATGCTACTGATAGTCAGAGACCAAGATATGGGACTGTTCGAGGGATCTATAGCAGCAATGTTTATGGAGTTTGGGGTATTATGGGTTCTGTTCGAAATGGTTGTCTATGGAGATTAAAACTACTGCAGTGGTGTTGTTCTGATGTTGTTGGAACTGGTGACGAAGGGTGGATGTTGAGAAGAGATTTTGAATCCAGAGATGGAGACTTCAAGATAATGCTCTACAGATATGATGACGTTCCTGTGAGTGTTGCCGAGAGGGAGATGGATTGGCTGAGCTATGAGCAGTCGGTGAAAGTAGTAGAGAAAAAGGCTTTGTTAATGAATCTACGTCTTGACTAAATGGTTGCTGGCAGTTGCATCTCGAAGACCAGCTGATGGTGTCATAAGACATGGTCTATGGAGTGGGTGATTGAATTTGGAATGGTTGGCAGCAGCTAAATTAAAACCACGATGCGTCGTATTAACAAATAAACGGGTGAGCTCGAACCTATGTCAGATTGTAACACTATTTCAAGTCGATTTAACCATTGTCCCCCCCAATTTAGTAAAAACCAACCACACTTGTGTATGAAGTGTGGTTGGATATGATTTTGTTTCATTCTTTTGTAAACAGTTTACAAAATTTGACGTGTTAAATTAAGCCGTTCAAGCTATTTTCACAAGTCATTAATGAACCAACTGGAGCTTGATTGTTTTGTAATCATTAAAAATACATAGATAAAAATGTTGATTACAGCCTTGATATCTCATTTTTAGATGACATTGATATATTCAAATAGGAAAATGCTGTGATACGACTTATTATTATTGAAGTTAAAACCAGCTCTGTGATGGGAACTTACTCATAGGATCATTAGGGATGTAAAATTGGTCATGCTGTTACTTGGTTGAGATGGTGTTACAGATGCTCATGGTATTGATGTCAGTATTGGGACGTATAGGGAAGCGAGAGCATCTGGAGATGTAATGGGCTATGGATGAATGAACTGAAATGGTGTGCTTGGCTTGGCTGAAAATGGATCTATAATCTGAACCTTCAATTGGTGTTTCAAAAAGTTACTGCTCCAATGGGTTTCGAAAAGTTGTTACGCGTATATGAAAATGGATGCATAACATGTTATGCATCAACTTTTCTGTTATTGTTGGAACCAACAAAAAAAAAAACTGTATAACTTGTCATGCACCTACAAGAATATCTGCATAACATGTTA
Organism: Papaver bracteatum; assembly: GCA_023529315.1. NCBI lineage: Eukaryota > Viridiplantae > Streptophyta > Magnoliopsida > Ranunculales > Papaveraceae > Papaver > Papaver bracteatum. The sequence goes on from JAJJWX010000259.1 coordinate 1,515,352, forward strand.
TGCAGCCGTGAAAATTGATGCATAACCTGTTATGCATCCGAAAATATGATTGCATAATGCATTATGCATCGAGAAAATTGATGCGTAACTTGTTAAGCATCCGAAAATATGGTTGCATAATGCATTATGCATCAATTTTTTATGTACGCACTAAAATCAACCAAAACAATGGTCACATAACTTGTTATAGATGCATAATTTGTTATGCAATCGAGAAAATGGTTGCATAATTCGTTATGCGCCTGCATAATGTGTTATGCATCGTTTTTGGTGGCTGCATAATGGTTATGTAGTCGGTTTTCGAAATTTTTCCTAAAATGAAGATCACCTCCAATATTTTCGTGAAAAACAAAAATTTGATGTTGTTGTTTGTACTCGTTGCGTAGCTCTATTAAAAATATTTCCAACGATATAAAATTTGTAAAATTCCAAGGCGCGGATTTTTAGATATGTTATGTCCAAGTTGCGCTTCCAATTATACCCCTGAAAAATTAGACTGCATAACGAGTTATGCCTGAAAATTTAATATTATGCCTGAAAAGATAGTATGCATAACGATTTATGTATTGATTCCCCTAATAATTTCATATAATTATGGGTGTCACGGTACCAAAAATTAATTGTGGGCCTGACAATGAGAATATTTTTTTTTTTGGGTCTCCCCCTAATTTCCCTAACTATTTTCCTAAGTTTGGGCCCAAAATTTCCCAAGCCCAGAGCCACTCATATTGAGCTGAGCATAACTTGAGTAAATTGCTTTGCATAATTTCAGTTTCTACTTTCTACGGTCCGTCCTCGGGTGAACTCGGAGAATAAATTTGAAGAAAGAGGGGTTAAGCGTTTACCTCTGATATTTGCTCATGCGTAACTTTGATCAGTTCTTGAGGTAATTAATAGCGTGATTTTATTGTTGTACTATCTTTTGATTTGGTTGACTGCTTCACTTCAAAAATCTCATTTCGAATTTCAGAAGTTTCATTTTCTATTTCTAGGGTTAATAAAAAACTATGTCATGTGTATTCCGACAAAATTAGAACCTGATAATTATTAAAATGATGATATGTTAGTAAGTTTTTGTTATTTGTCTGTTGTCATGAATGTTTGATAGAATGCCTCAATGAGATTATCAGTTTTCCCTTACTGATTTGAACGCAGTCATAGCAATTATGGAAAACCCATGTTATAAAAATCATGGGTTCCATCTATTTTTAGCCTGGTCAGTTGAAATTTGCGTTTTTATTTCTTGCAGAGTGGAATACTAGACTATGGTACTTGTTATGGGGATAGAGGAGAACAAAGATTTGTTGAAAGGGGTTGATTGGAAGAATGTAGGTGGTGATGTGACTGACGCTAGTTCTGCTGCTACACCAGTTATTAAGAAGCGGCTTCCAAAGAAGGTTAGACAAGTTCCTGAGTATTATTGTCTCCCTCGAAGACCTTTATCGGTTATCCTTCCTTTCTATGGGGCATGTATTGCTGCGGGAATTGGTACTGGGATGTTGATTGAAGTCTGGATTAATAAGAAAATTAAAGGTATTTTCTTTTATGTTTGAATTGTAATGTACTAGTATGGAACAATATTGCATTGTGCAACTTGTGTCTGGATAGGGTACCAGCAGTTTGTATGATTGTCAAGTTCAGTTCAGTATGGTGCATTAAAAATGATGTAATCGACTGTCTGTACTAGCACTCTTGTCTCCGGCACTGTTGGTTTTTCCCCTGACGTGAATGGGTTAGCTAATAGAATTTAAAGCACCCAAGTCTTGTGTTTACGATAACATGTCTTTCTTTGATTTACAGAGGATGGAGGGGGTGTACTTTGGAAGCTGGAATAGTAAATGCCTGAACCTGAAGATGATAGAGCTTTTGGTGCGTAGCCTTATTAGGTACTTAAACTTGATATAATTGTATGCACTGTCTTGTTTGTTAGGATTTTGGAGTACTGTGTCTACAACAATTTAATAAGGCTGTGGTACTTAACATATATGTTTCTTGTACGAATTGATGTCCCTTTTGTATTTATACTTAAGCATGTTTCCAACTAGGAAACTCAAATTAGAGAAATTCTTCCTCCGGTAGGAAACATAAACTGTGTTGTCATTATAACTAGGAAATTGATCACAATATCAAACTCTACTTAGGATCATTCCTTTTGGGTTTGGCATAGATTGGATTCTTCGAACGAGGGTAAAAAAATATATTCAGATCTTTCTGACGCAAAATTGGAGAAGTAAGTTGCTTAACCATCTTACAAACTCAAAATGATCCATATAATGGTGGAGACCCCTAGCAAACAGCAACTAGAAAATGTTTGTTCTGATGTGTAACAAGCACCCAAGGTTCAGAAAATTTGTTGTGGGCATAGGCATCATCTGCAAATTCACTTTCATCTATTACTGTGCTGTAGAAAATGTGAGGGTGATCTAACATCTCATTCAGGAATAACTTTCCGTTTCTATCTTCATCAGCCTGCCTGGATTATTTTCAAAAACAACCAGCTTAGAGATTTGTAAAGGCCATCCATTAGTAGTTATAGCATTGGTGATTGAGTTCTTACCATCTGGATTAGGTACTTCATAAAATGCTAGCGGAAGAAAGTTCCCCGGGACTTAGGTTGTGTATAAGGGGCCTCAGTTCTGCTGCAGTCAAGTGTCTGCAAGCTGTGTAGAGAAGTTATGTATACACTATTGCTTTTCATAATTTCAGTTTGTACACTTTATCCTCTGGAGGAAATCAGATTCGGCAAAAGAGGGGGTGAGGGTTTACTTCAGATATTTGCTCTATGTGTAGCTCAAGTGATTTATATGTTGTGCTATCTTTTGATTTGCTCACTTGCTTCACTTGGAAAATCCCATGTCAAATTTCAGAAGTTCCATTGTTCTGTTTCTAGGGTTTCATTTTAAATTTTCTTTTGTAGATGTTTGTTGTCAGCTAATTTTAACAAAATTGAAACCTGATCATTGGAATGATGATTGTGAGAAGCGAAAGGGAAAAGGATAGGATAAGTGAGTTACCTAAACCCCTAGTTCATCACCTATTCTCATAAGATGAAACTGAATTTTCTCACTGTTAACGCTTCAATTCTAGAAGGTATTTTGATTAGTATAAACAATGACTACTTATACCGAGCCTTTCAACAGATTTTTCAATTGAGAGGTAATTGACAGAGCCACAGGCCCACAGGAGTGCTAAATTTTAAGTTTTACAATTTTGATCCTGTAGAGTACAGTTTAAATGATTTTACACCAAGAGTTATGGAGTTGTATTAACTGAAAAAATAAATAAATCAACGTTCCCTTTTTTTGTGTTTATCACAAACATGAATACAAAATTAGAGAAGTGTCTTGAGTCACGACTGTCTACATCCAGAAGGACTAGAACGACATGTTTTTTTTTTTTTTTTTTTTTTTGAAAATGGAACCTCATTCAACTTTTACTCAATGCATTTTCAGATGTTGTGGTTTAATTTCCTGGGTTAATGAGAAATTTGTAATCCTTAGGTTTTAGTGATTTAATTCCACACTTATAGACACCGTAAGATTGGTACTACATAGTCCAGGGAGTCTAGGTTTGTTTACCTTCCAAGAAATCTTGAGATTACAGATGCAAACAAGGCTAGGTTCGTTTACCTTTCAAGAAGAAAAATGTCCCTTCTAAATAATAAACTCTTTGTTTGCATTACACACTGTGCATTCTGGATTAACTAGCAAATTAAGGGTATTTCTTTTAAGTTTGGACCGTAATGTACATGTATGGAACAATATTGCATCATAAAACGTGTTTCTGGATAGGGTACCTGTAGTTTGCATGATCATCAAGCATCAAAATTGTTGTAATTAAACCCTTGTCTCCCGCACTGTTGGTTTTCCCCTTAGCGTGAATGGGTTATGAAAAGCTAATAGGATTTAAAGGTACAGAAAGTGATCCATTCTTAGTTGCACTACATGGTCTATTGTTTTTCTTATCACCACCATCTCTTGGCTCGTAAAGCCTTATGTTTAAGCTAACTTGTCTTTCTTTGATTTATTACAGAGGATGGAGGAGGTGTACTTTGGGAGCTGGAATAGTTAATGTCTGAAATTGAAGATGATAGAGCTTTTCGTGCGTAGCCTCATTAGGTATATTAACCTCTTAGGTATATAAACTTTACATAATGGTATGCACTGCCTTGTTTGTTAGGATTTTAGAGTACTGTGTGACTATGTCTACTACGGTACTACCCCTATTAAATTAGGCTATGGCATTTGTATTTGGAACATACTATGTTTTCATGTCTGTTTCTCTTTTGTTTTTATGCTTCATGGTCATAATGGTAAGCAAGCACACATAAATGCAGTTAAAGCATGTTTTCTTACTAGGAAACACAATTTAGAGAAATGCTCCCTTAAATTGGAAAAATAAACCGTGTTGGCATTATAACTTGTAAATTGGTTACAATATCTGATCCTACTTCTGAAATTTCTACCTTGTATCATTCTTTTTGGGTTTGGCATAGATTGGGATTGTTTGAATTATGAAAAAAGAAGTAATCATTTTTTTTTCTGACACAAAGTTAGAGAATTAGAGATGCTTAGCCATCTTACAATCTCAAAATGATCCATATAATGATGAAGAACTCTAGCAAGCAGCAACAAGGGAATGCTTGTTCTGATGTGGAACAAGCATCCAAGGATTACGAAGTTTGTCGTGGGCATTGTCATCATCTGCTTGTTCACTTTCATCAATTACTGTTATAGAAAATGTGTGTGTGACTTAAAATCTCATTTAGGAATAGCGTTCCGGCTCTATCATCAGCCTGAATTATGTTCAGAAACAACCAATTTAGAGATTCGTAATGACCATCTGTTAATAGTTATAGCTGTGGTGATTGAGTACTTACAGCTTAGGTACTTCATAAAATACTTAGCGTAAGAAAGTTCATTGGGATTTAGGTGGTGCATAAGGGGCCTCAGTTTTGCTACTGTCAATCGGGAAGCTGCATGGGAAAGTGTGCATACTTGCCCTTATCCAGAGCGACCCAAGAGCATCTGAACAAGAAATTTAGACAATCAGTGGCTTAGAGGTTGCTTTCCTTGGTACTTGTTTTCAGGTAATCGGAGTTTATTTCTTATAGCCTATGGCCAAAGAAAGACATTGCATTTAATTATTCTTTTGTTTCAAATGCTTGACACAGATGGTTGAGAACTGAAATAACTTGTAATGAGATTTTAGGATAGGTCTTCCTCTTTATTTTTTGTATTTATTGTGTATAATGGTTTTCCCTATTCTCAAATTATTTACAGTTAAATATCACCAGTGCCTATTAGTGGGTGTAATTCCTTGTTTCATAAGTTTTTGTGCTAGTCAAAGATGTATAGTATAAACATTAATCCATGACTAGTCACTCAGCCCCTTCAACAGACATTGTTATTTGTGAATTGGTTTTTATGAGAAAATTAAAAACTGGGCTCCAAGGTCTGTTTTACTGTTTCTAGCTAAAATACCAATATTAAATAAATGAATTTTTGTATTCCCAGCAGTGAAACGTTTCTTCAATGGGGGAATGATGATGATAGGATGATACGAATGTATTCCCTCGCAGAGAAACGTTTCTTCTATGGGGAATGATGATGATAGGATGATACGAATGATGCAGATATTCGTGGCCAGTGTATTTGAATAGCTCTTGGGCAGAAATCGTGGCTAGTATATTTACATAGTTCTTGGGTAGAATTTATCTATATTATTATGCCATATGCTCAGTTAGTATAATTAGGTTAACACCCTTTAGTGGGGAATTTTTTTTCTAGCCCAAATAAATTTTTTTCTTTACTAAAAACCCACCATTTAAATATGGGTATATTAATTATATGTCCCTACTTTTAACTCCCTACAAATATATCCTTATGCAACAATAAATATGTCCCTCCTTTTTTATATAAGCTTGGTAAAGGGCGTCATGAATCGGTAGAGGGGCGTCAAGTGTGATAACAATGACCCTCATATTAGTTAGGGGGTGTCCTATAGGGGTGTAGATTGACTAGATTACCCTTTTCACCTTAAATCAACCAAAATCAAATCAATTTTTTTTAAGCCTAATGATTCAAAAAAAATCAAATCAGTTTTTTTTTTCATCTTCTTCTTCATCTTCTCTTCTCCTCCATTTCCATTCTAACCATAAGCTCCATTAAAATCGATCGAAAATTTCATCGTGATTAATCGGTGATTCGCAACATTAATAATTGTTGATTGAAGTCTATATTCGAAAACCCATTTAGTATTTTTGTTGTGTTCAATTGAAGTGTAGTCTCCATCAAAAATTGGAGTTTTAGGTTAAAAATCAAATTTTAGAATGCTGCATTTTTTCTTTATACGGTTAGAATTGGTTATGTTACGAACCGTATCTATGCTTTACGGTTCGTAACAATTAAATAAATATCAAATACTAACCGTATGTTCTTGGTTCGAGAATTTTGGTCGGATACGGTTGGTAATTTAAACAGATTACGAACCGTATTTTGTCCTGCATGTTAGTTTTTTCCGATCGGCTCATATTTTCGAGTTAGTTACCAACTTAGTATCTACATACGGTTGAGGATGATATTAAAGTTACCAATAGTAATTAACCTACGGTTTGTAATAGAATAAATTTTACCAAATGAATCGGTATTATTTCAGGTTTTCCCAAATTGAACCGATTCACGGTTGGTTTGGTAGCTAAGTTACCAACCGTATCTCACATATATGGTTGGTACTTGACTAATCCAAATAGAATCTTGGTATTATTTAAGGTTTTCCCAAATTGAACGATTCACGGTTGGTTTGGTAGGTTGTTACCAATCAGTATCTCACATATACGGTTGGTAACGACTAATTACCAACCGTATGTTCTTCTGAAATTTTTAAAATTTTGATTTTTTTACATACTTTAGAGAATTTTAAGCAACAAAAAGCTAATGGAACTAGTACTTGTTTTCTCTATCATATAGAGATTCACCCACCTCAAATTTGCAACTGAAATCACTCATTTTGGTTGAGTGAATCAAAATCTAGGGTTTCACAAATATCACATAAGTTTTCTTCTCCTCAAAATTTTTTTTTTTATAAATCTAAAAATCTGATTTTAGAGTTATAATACACTAATCTTGATTATCAAAACTAATCTTGATAATTAACACTAATCTTGATTATTAACAATAAGGGCTAATTAGTCATTTACATATTTTCATTGATAAGGGGCATTTGATTTTACTTCTAATGACCTTTTTTGTCTTATTAGTTTGACGCCCCTCTACCGATTCATGACGCCCCTTTACCAAGCTTGTTTTTATAACCTTATCCATTTAATATTAGATTACCTTAATACCCTCACTCATATAATATTTTTCTTTATTTCAAAATACAACAAATTTCTTCCTCTACCACTAACACCACCACCACCAAAATTCAACTACCATTCCACCACCACCACCGTTCAACAACCACCACCTACCAACCGCCACCACCACCAATATTCCACCACCACTCCTTCACCGCCACCATTACACCACCACTAGTCTGTTGCCGCCACCACCACAAATTCACCGCCGCCACCACCACCGTCGACGTCGCCGCCGCCACCACCATCACCGCCGCCACTGGTTCAAATATTTTTGTCTCAACAAAAAGTAGTTGATCCATTTCAGTTGGATCAAACAGTGGATGTTTATCCATTGCAGTTGGATCAACAGTAGAAATTTATCCATTCTTTGTTGGATCAACAATGGATGTTTATCCACTTTGATGGAAAAATGCTACCACTTCATCACCGCAGTTTTCAGATCCACCAACAAAACCATCAACAATAGAAGTTTATCTAGTTTATCCAACAAAAAAAGGATCAACAGTAGAAGTTGATCCAATTTTAGTGGATCAACAATGGAAGTTGATCCATGTAAAATTGGATCAATAATGATAGTTTATCCATGTAAAATGGAGTGAACTTGGCGTGAGTCGAACACGCATCATCTGACATGGAGTCAGTCATGCTACCATTACACCACAAGCTCAACATTAGAAAAAATTTACATGATTTAAACTACAAAGCATGATTATACTTATCCAAGCAAATATCGTCAACAATAGGAGTTCAAAGGATCAACAACAGTAGTTGATCTCATAAAAAATTGGATCAACAACAGGAGTTGATCCATATAGATGGATCAACAACCATAGTTGATCCCAAAAAAATTGGGTCAATAACAGGAGTTGATCCATAAATGGGTCCAGAGATTTTTTCCACAATAAAAAAAGGATCAAACCAACATGTAAGTGAACTTTAATCATTCAAAACACCTCCAGGAGAGGTAAGGCCTGGACACATAATGTTTGCACCAGAAAAGACAAATTTAATAGCACCCCTATCAACTTGTAGCTTTTTCATTATCTCCGGATCTGCAAGAAATTGATACAGAATAGGCTATAGTCAGTAAAAAATACCTTCCAACTTCAGGGTGTTGCATTTGAATAATTATCACTTTGCTTCCATTAACAACTTAAGGCCCAAAAGGGTATACAAGTGATAACATTAAAATCCCCGAGGGGATTTCCCCTCAATAGAAAACAAATAGGAACTGAACTTGCATTCCAACAATGAAAACAAGATACAAAATACTATACATTGATGAAGAAGAATAAGTGTTGGCATATATGGACCATCCCGAATGATGAAAAACAACGGCACATTGTTCACCACAACCAAAAATACGATTACATAAGTTCTAAGAATGTAACAGTATAAACATCGTACATATTATAAACACCACAATCATATAATAAAGTAAATCCTAATGATACTTATTCACTTCCGAGATCCTAACTTATGCCAACTTATACATGTAAGTAATTTTGAAACCAAAGTGATCAAAATGCTAATCGGCTAGATTGGTAGGGGTTAACCTGACGATTATAATGTGTTTTCCAATTTCAATTTTGAAGAACAATTTTCACAATTGGAAAGGTCCAACCAAATCATATTATTGCATCTTCTTTACTTTTGAAGAACAAGATTCACCATAAAGCCAACCTAATCAACTTCATATTTGATAAAAAAAAAATCAGAATCGGTTAGGTACCATATATCTAATTGTCCCAGACGGTCATCAGGTGTACTTCATTTTTGAAGAACTGTATTCACAATCTTTTGCATCCTCCTAGCCATGCTCCTCAGACTATCATACCTCTCCTGAACCACCACATCGCTTCAAGTGGATGAAAATGTATTGAGTCCTTCATCCAATTCAGTACAATACATCCGCGTTACTGATTCTACCTTTCAAAACCCAACAACACCATCAATACAGTGCAATACAAAAGAGCTACCACATACAAATAACCAGAAAAAGAGTAATCACTATTGCATCTAATTTGTTATGAAGCTGGAAGCTGGACTTTCAACCTAACATGATTACAACACCATCTAATTCCTGAATTTGTTATGAAGTTTAATAAATTTGTTATGAATTTGTTATGGTGTTGCATCTAATTACAACACCATCTAATTTGTTATGAAGTTTAATAAATATAAATCTAACATGATTTCTAGTTCCTGAATTGCTACCCGGAAGCTGGACTTTCAACCTAAGTCATTCAAAACAATCAATTTGCTCAAAAACTTATGGAGAACTCAGTAGTTAATCCAAAAATAGGCAGGAGCCCTAAAAACCTTCACGATTTTTTCTGTCGAGATTTTTCAAAATTTTGATCTCAAAAAAAATATGAAGAATAGATTATAATAAATATACGCTCTAATCATAACTTGAATGAGAGATTTGAGTTGAAATTAAACTTCTAAAATTTTGAAATTGTAAAATTAGAATCGATCGATTGAAACTTCGCTCGACTTAACAGTATAATGATAAGCGAAACTTATCTATTCAATCGTCTATGGAGCTGAATTCTTCAAATTAATTTTGTTGATGATGAATCTCATCAATTCTCCTCTTCAATTTTCAGTAAACCTTCAAGAAGGAACGTTGTTGAGATTTATTTAGGCTAGGTTTTTCAAAGAAGAAGATTGTTTTTAATGGTGGAAATGGAGATGATGGTTACTGCGGAGGTGGTAACGGTGGTTGTGGTGGTGGTGGAGGGGGCAGATAGAAAGAGAGAAGAGACGCAACTTTGTTAGATCTGAAATGAAAGAAAAATAAGAGATAAACGATGACTCTCGGTATACACGAAGTGACGAAGGGTATTTGTGGGATTAGTTTTAAAATCAGTTTCTGATTTTTTTTTGATAGGGATATAAATATAGTGTGCAGGGATATTTGTGAAGGTCCATCAAAAGTAGGAACAATAATTCTATTTCCACTTTAAATATTATATATGTGTAGCCCAAAATTAATTAAAAAGACAAGCTTAGTTACGAAAAGGACCTTTTATCTAAATAAACAAAAACTAATTCACTTATTTTTAATCAGAAAAAGCGTTAATAATGGATAAATCATATGAGTAGTGCCTAAAATATCTCCTGCAATGACTCTTTATTAACTCATTTTTGTTTGTGTAATCCCTGAAATATCTCGTTTAATAACTCCATATTAACTCATTTCCATTTGTTTAAACAAAATATTATTTATAAGTTCATAACAATCCCTAAAAACTTTCTTAAAAATAATTCCTTGTAGTTTCTTTTTAGGCCCGTTTGAATGTGAACTCTGTTTTGTAAAGATACATTGTGAAAATTCTAGTTTTGACAATTTGGTGATAATTACAATTTTTTTGGATTTGTGTCATATCATATAAATGTGAAAACTTTGATTTTCACAATTGATGATAATTGAAAATTTTCTTTTTGGAAAGTTTAGTTGGTGATAATTGCATTTATTTCTTGGATTTGTGTCATTTAAATGTGAAAATGCTAGTTTTCACAGGCGGTGATAATTGCAATTTTCTTTTTGGAAATTTAATTGGTGATAATTGTTTTTTTTTTCTTTTTGGAAAGTTTAGTTGGTGATAATTGTTTTTTTTTTCTTGGATTTGTGTCATTTAAATGTGAAGATGCTAGTTTTGACAGGTGGTGATAATCCCACTTGTCACATATTTTTATACAAAAGAAACGCAATTATCACATATCTTAAGTGATAAAAGAATTTTTCACTCCAAATTAGATGAAAAATAAAATTTAATAAGAAATATATTGTTTTATGCATAGGGACGCTAAAAACACATTGCTAATGGGAATCGAACCCACGTCATGGCTAACACCATGTGCTCACCATTTGAGCCAAAATAAAACACTAAAAGCTTTCAATTTGAGCTAATGGTAATAAATATGATAAAGAAGCAAGGATAATCACAAATCACTTGAAAAATATGATAAAGAACCAAGGATAATCATAAAATCACTTGAAAAATAAATTAAAGAAGAGGTAAGGACTCCATCAGTTCTCTGCATTGTTTTTTGGTTCAATGAATAAAAAGGTCCGAATGTTGAAGTATGTACAGTAGTCACTTTAAGAGAGTTAACTTAGGCAAGGAACACGGCTATTGACATGAAATGAAGATAATAACTATAGTTGCGGAATTCAGCGAAACAAATTAGTACTAGTACATATTTTTGACCAGAAATAAAGGCTCCACAACTAATTGAATGATTATCAAAGGAATTTTTTAAAAATTATTTTCGTTAATAATACTCAAAGGCTAATTTAGTAATGTTAAAAATGTGAAAAGATAAATTCAAAATAAAACTATTAATCTTAACGGTTGATTTTGTATATTGGGCTACACATATATATAATTTTAATGACGGGTTTGTGGCAGAGAGAGGACTCAAACTTGGGTTCCTCAGAAATTTCCACCCATTTTAATTTACCTATATTATTATATATTTTTAAAAGCTCGTTTTCTCTTTGCACTTTCGCATCCGAGAGCGCTTCGCTCCACATTTTTGCTTTTTAAAATTTTGTCAACATATTTTAGAATAGAGAGTAGGTGGGTAATTGCCTGACACAGAAATGCGTAAATTCAAGTCTTACGATTACATCACGGATGATGATTTTTGTAGTGTAGATGTTACGAATGTTCCCATTTCTGCCTCAAAGTGGACTTCAACTCTTTCTCCGTGGAATTGAATATCTTATCGTCATGTGAACGTATGGACTCTAATGCGATGAAAGACTGTTATGCTGGGACCTAAGTCTATTAGTAATGCAAGTTGTAATCCAATAGTTTGAGCCATTTTGTGCATTCAAAGGATTTCTTCAAGTTCTACACCACTGTTATTTGATACAGCGAGTTCATTTATATTTAGCCATGAATTCATATAATAAGAATTTTCAAGTAATATCATTCGGTTTTCTTATTCACCATCATTTCATTTTCCTTTTGTTGATCGGCCTCACTCAATTTCCACTGCCCTCTCATGGATGCCATGAAGAGGAGAGAAGGGCTCTCTTAGACATCAAATCCTCCTTACAAGACCCTTCGAATCGATTTTCCTCCTGGCAAGAAGGCGGCAAAAACCAAAACTGTTGTGATTGGCATGGAATCCAGTGTTCCATCAGCTCTTTCCATATCATCTCCATCAACTTACGGAATACAGAGTATGAAATTTACTTCAATCAATATAAGTATAGTAAAAGTTATGACGAATTTAATCCCCCAGAAACTGCTCTACAAGGTAAGCTTTCTCCTCTCTTCTTCGGCATTACTCATCTTCAGTATCTTGATCTTGCCTTCAACAATTTCCAAGAATCACAAATTCCGATTCAGTTTTCTAATCTAACAAAACTCACTCATCTTGATCTCTCCTACTCTAACTTCTCAGGATCAACTTTGACACAATTCACCAACCTATCTTCTCTTAAGTACCTTGATCTATCTTGTGGTGTTGTAGACTGCATACAGTTATCATCTACAAAATGGTTGAGTGGGTTAGTAAATCTCCAGGTGTTGCGGTTGAGTGGTGTTAATTTATCTAATGCTACAATATTAGCGGAAAATAATTTCTCTGAACATATATCTTTTCTTTCCAATCTTAATGATCTTGATCTATCTTATTGCAATATATCTGGTCCAGTTTTTCCCATCCAAGAGTTGAACAATCTTTCTAGCCTATCCTCTCTCAATATGAGTTACAATCTTAAGCTCAATTCCTCATTCCCAGTACACCTTGCTAAATTGACTTCACTTTCTAGTCTTTACTTATTATCTTGTAGTCTTCAGGGTTCAGTTCCATATATGCCTCAACTTAAAGAACTCAATGTGTATTCGAATCCTAATCTCCATGTAGATCTTGCGCAAATGTTTGAACACAAGTGGCCAAAGTTGAAATTTCTTAGGATATCATCAACCAAAGTAACCGGGCCATTTCAGAAATTAATTTCAAATGTGCCGCTTCTGGAGTTTCTTTATGCCTCCGGCTGTTCCATTCAAGGATCCATCCCAGAATCACTCTGCGAGATTTATTATCTGCGAGATCTCTTTTTGCAGAGAAACAATTTTACGGGAAAAATACCAAGTTGCATTACCATGCACAGGTACCTTAATCGGTTAGATATAAGTAACAACTCTATTGGGGGAGATGTTTCACTGCCCTCTTTGGTTACCAAGTTAAACCTAACTTTCTTAGAGCTGAGCTCAAACAAGCTAACAGTATCTATAGATCAACACTTACACCTATACCCTGAACTTAAACTCAAGGTGTTAGGGTTGCGGTCATGCAATCTGACAGGATTATTCCCTACTTTCATTTGTAATTTAACTGATTTAGAGATGTTGCATTTGCAAGATAATAACCTTTCAGGAACCATCTCTTCTTGCATCTACAAGCTTAAAAATCTCAGGTCCTTAGATCTCTCGCACAACAATCTTCATGGTCCTCTACCTCTTCCTTGTAAAAATGGCAAACTATATAATCTAGCACATAATAAATTCACCGGTGAAATCTCAATGGAAACTGGAAAAAGACTATCTACTATTATCTCAGTTATGTTATCTGGCAATGAACTTACAGGGTCAGTTCCCTCTTCTATATGCTCCAACGAACCTGGATTACATTCTGATATTCAAATTCTTGATCTCTCCAAGAACAAACTATATGGAATTATTCCTACTACTGTAAGGTATTGTACTTCTCTTAAGTATCTAAATCTTGGCACCAACAACCTCACTGGAAATGTTCCGAAAGAGCTTGAACAAGCAAAGGAACTGCAAATTCTGCAACTAAATAACAACAATCTTGATGGCGATCCTCTCTATTTCATCGGTAAACTTCACGAGTTGGTAGTTCTGGACTTGGGTAATAACTGTTTTGGAGGAAGTATATCCCATTTGTCTGGTACACTCGATAAGCTTAAGATTCTTTCTTTAAGATCAAATAGATTCAATGAATCAATCCCCAAAGACATTGTCGATTTGCATCTACTCCATGTATTAGACTTGTCGGGAAACAATCTCACCGGGTTAATTCCTAAGGAAATAGGCAATTTGATAATGTTAACAAATAGAACTAATGGTTATCTAGGTCATTTGCAATTGCAGATGACGAACAAAGGGACCATGATGCAATATGAGAAACTGTATACATATAATTCAGGAATCGATTTATCCTCCAACAATCTTGAGGGAGAAATTCCTGAAGAGATGGGTCTACTGAAAGGGCTTTCCATGTTAAATCTATCACACAACCTCCTTTCGGGTAACATCCCATTCAGTGTTGGAAATATGAAGAGCTTAGAGTCTTTGGATCTGAGTTTCAACAAGTTGTCTGGACTTATCCCGCCATCTTTAGCATCAATGGATTTTCTTGGTTATTTGAATTTGTCTTATAATAACCTGAGCGGAAGGATACCAAGGGGACCTCATATAGATACATTGAGCGGAGATGGTTCAGCATATGTTAATAACAACTTCTTGTGCGGGTACCTTACGAAGAATGCTTGTGAGGGAAGTCTGAGCAGTGATACCGGCAATTCTCTGAATGAATATGATGAAGATAAGTGGTATCTTTATGGTATTGTTGCTTTCGGGTTCATTGTTGGATTTTTGGGTGTGTTCTTTGGTTTACTTTTGAAGAAAGATAAATGGTCGGTCGGATATTGGAGAGCTGTTGATAATTTTGCAGTCAAAATTGTTCGATTTTTCGTGAAAGATTGATAATTAAATATTTTCTTTGTACATTGATTACCTAGCTTTCGGTGGTTGTCGTCTCTCATCGAAATTCGTTTCATGTCTCAAAATCTACACCTTTATTCAAAATTTGTTAACGTAAACAATATCGGGAGAATTTTGGGTGAAAAATCCCTCAGGCATAATGAAGCAAGCAATAATAACTCACATAATGAAGCAAGCAATATTCTCCAAGTCCCTCGATTATCTGAAATTCTTGATTGATGTTGCGAATTTTCTTAGATTAATCCTTTACTTTTCTTCTGATTTAATTCTAAAATGTTTTGATGCCTCTGTTTTAATAAATAACTCACACAAGATTTAAGATTGTTTCGATGTTTAACTGATTTGGATTCTGGTTAATCCTTTTCTTCATTTTTGTGCTTCGTTTATTTATGTCAATCAATTTGATATGTCTTTCTGATTTCGCAGGTCCCCCTTGATCTGTAAAGATGGCTTCAATCCAGTTTTGGATCTTAGTTACCACCATTGTCAAACCTAACAGTTTTGAGTAAGACAGTTTTGTCTGAACAAGCAGTATTGCAAAAACAATCAAGTTTCAGATGGAATGAGTTGCGGTATGATCAATTTCAATCCAAGAACCCCAACCAATATTTTGAATCTAGAATTCTTTCTCCGATCCAACCGATTCGAAAGCATAAAACTCAGAAAATTCAAAAAAAATTCTTTCCCACCTTAGTCTTCCAAGATTCTAGGAATTACCAGTTATTTTCGGGAGTCAGGCAATAAAAACATACCAGAATCAAGGGTATTATCTCCAAGAATATTTCGCACCTAGTCATAAGGAAACAAAATATTTTGTTTCCTCCCTGGCAACCTATAAACCTAAGTATCAAACAAGATTTAAGAATACACAGGGTGTTTCATAGAAAATCCATAAACCCTAATAAGACCCTTTTCTTCTACATTACAATGAGTTCTAATATCCTTAATAACAAGGTGACTGATATCAGAGAAGATGAGAAGTACATCAATCAAAAAGAATCTGGCTAGTTTCACCAGAGGAGCCATTGTTTCCTCAAAAAACTTAACTGAAGCGCTGGTGAATGGGACAATAGCCTTATAGGAAAACCCATAGTCAATGATCTTTAAATTGAAACAGCTGATGTTAAAGATGAGTTGAATCTCCTTTGTAAAAGCTATCGGAAGAGGGTAACTAGAGTTGTTGGGTCACATCTGTATGTCTTTAAGTTTAACACCCCAAGAGATATGAAGGATGTCCTCAAAAAATCTCCATGGAATGTTCAAAGGTGTCTACTTTCACTCCAAGAATATTCCACAGCAAAGCAATACAAGGAGTATACTTTTACCACTCAAGAATGGAATGTTCAATTCAAGGGTCTACTCCTTGAACATCACCATGTTGCAGTTATTACTTAAGTCATTGAAGATCTTGGTAGGAAAATTTCTACCAACCCACCTAACTGTAGGCCTAGATCAGGCAATATGATCACTGCAAGAGTTGAGACGGAGCTCGAAAAATCATTGAAAAGGGGAGAATGGTGGAATACCAATTCTGGAGATGTAGTTTGGATAAAATATCACTGGGTAAAGCAACCACACAGTCTGTGTGATAAATGTTATACAGTGGAGCATAATAATGATACTTGTGAAGAGGTTGCTGAAATCCTTAAAGAAATAGCTATGACACAAGAAGAATATGAACTGCATATGTCAAATAAGGGTGGAGAATCTGCTGAGAAAAATGCTGAATCTGAAAATATCCCAAATGAAGAGTATGTAATTGTTGAGGAGAACATGTCAGAGAGTGAAGATACAGAAGAACAAAGAAACAGTAAGAGAGCAAGAAACCATCCTGATATTTCACTAGGTACCAACCCATCACTTTCTGGTCCAATTGTGGCCATACATGGGGGAAATTCACATGAAAATGATCATACTGTTAACCACAACATTCATAATGTGCTCATAGAAGGCATGGACATGCCAAGGTATGCTGCAGCTGGTGCAATGTTAGAGACCATTACAGATCAAGGGAACCATACAACTAAGGTAATCTATTGTCTTCCAAATTGTTATTTTTCCTGTGATTTTACTTTTTTCTACTCTTTTAAACTTCTTTTTAATAATCTTCATTTAGTTATTCTTATTAGTGATAACATGAGAGTCCTAGCATGGAATTATCAGGGTTTTAACAATAAAAACACCTGAGATCATTTGAAAGACTTAATATACATATATGACCCTGACATCATTTTTATTTCTGAAGCCAAGATAGGTACTGAGAAAATGACTAGACTGATAAAGCCATTTAAATTCCCAAATAGTAAACTCATTCCTTCTAGAGGACTTGCTAGTGGACTAATTCTTCTTTGGAAGGGTGGTTTCCAATTTAAAATTGCTAATGCAGATACTTGGATTATTAACTGTCTTGTTCATGAAGATCCTTCCAAGCCTGAATATCTTCTCACTTGTATGTATGGCTCTCCTTATCCTTCACATAAAGAGAAACAATGGTATTACATCAAGGATCTTGGTCAAACAATCCAACATCCTTGGGTGGTTATAGGTGATCTGAATTTAGTTTTTAGCAATGAAGATAGATTCTCAGCACATGATATATCCTCTTCCTCAAGGTTTGCTGCTTCTTCAACAAGTAATATGGTTTCTTCTTCAAGGATTCTTCCTATGTGAATATGATTCATGAAGCTGGTCTTGAAGATATGGGTTATTCTGGAAGATCCTTTACTTGGTCTAGTAATGTTCATGGCACTAGAGTTATAAGATCAAGACTTGATAGATCAGTTACTAATAATGAATGGGTCCTTCATTTCCCTGATGCAAAGCTTCTCCATCTGCCTCAACTAGGATCTGATCTCTGTCCTATACTTCTAGATTCCTCAACTTCAGATGGAGACAGAAAGAGAAATTGGAAGTGATGAAGTTCTAGTGTCCAATACTTCTTATAAGATCATATCCAAAATTATTTCTTCAAGAATGAAAAAAGTGATGAATAAAATTATATCACCACTTCAAGCTGCTTATGTGCCAGGAAGGAAGATTTCTGACAACATTCAACTGGCACAAGAAATAATTCATACTATGAAGAAAAAAAGAGAAGGAAAAAACTATTTAGCTCTCAAACTAGATATGTCAAAAGCCTTTGATAGGCTAGAATGGTCTTTTTTGAAGGATGTCATGCAACAAATGGGCTTTTGTGAAGAATCGTGCAACCTGATCATGCAATGTGTAAGTACAACAAGGATCTCAATACTTCTTAATGGTGCTCCTTGTAATGCCTATTATCCCTCAAGAGGCATTAGACGGGGTGATCCCTTATCACCCTATCTCTTTATCATTGCTATGGAAGCCTTTTCTAGACAACTATACACAGCAGAGCAACAACACAAGATTGAGGGAATTAAAATATCTCCAGGTGCCCCTTCTATCTCCCATTTGTTCTTTGCAGATGACTGTCTGCTATTTTCCAATGATGATTTACATAATGTTAACAATTTATTGCAAATCATAGAGGATTTTGGAGCTGTATCAGGTCAAATGGTTAACTTCAATAAATCTAGTATTCATTTCAGTGCAAGTGTGCCTCCAAGATTCTGAAAATTTTATCAAGTAGACTCAAAGTTCCAAGAATGAATTCAAATGAGAAATATCTGGGTATCTCCCTCCTAATTGGAAAAAACAAGAAACAATGCTTTACTCATCTGCAAGATAGAGTCAAGAACAGATTAAACAATTGGGGAAGTAGCACTTTATCACAGTGTGGAAAATCTCAGATGATCAAAACTGTCATTAACACAATTCCTACTTATACAATGAGTTTCTTGCAGATTCCTAAGGAGATTATCAACATCATAAATGCCTTGCAAAGGGATTTCTGGTGGGGATTTGATGAGAAGAAGGGTACTTACACCATTTCATGGAAGCATTTACAAAGACATAAGGACATTGGTGGTCAAGGTTTTAGAGACCTGAAGATTTTAAATCAAGCTTTACTTGTTAGAGCAGCATGGAGAATATGCACTAACCCTGAAGCTCAATGGGTAAAGTGTATGTCTGCAAATTATTTTCCTTACACAAACTTGCTACATACCAGTATGAAAAGTGACTGCTCATGGGCATGGAAGGGTATACAAAAGCACATTGGTTTCATCAAGCACCACAGTTTCTGGAGACTTGGAAAGGGATCTCAAATTAAAATATGGCTTGATGTCTCGGTCATTGGCTTAGATCTTGTAGTACCAGAATATCGCCACAACGATATTCTCGTGATAAGAATGACATTTCCACGAGAAGGTTGAATACTCCCACTACAAGAATGACATCTTTCACAAGAGCGTCGTGAGAATTCTCCAACGAAATTTGGTGAGCAACATGAGAAAGCATCAAGATAGTTGACAATTGAAGAAGCATGATAAAAGAATGTTGTTTCACGAGGATTACGAAAGATGGCGAAAATAAACAATGTAACTGCCACGATGAGATCGCAGAATAGATCCAAAAGAAGGGGAAAGCTTAGCTGTCTTCCATTATGTAATTTCCTATATAAGGAGATCAGGTAAGTCCAGAGGAGGATGATGTATTTTTTTTATAGTTGAGAAAATCTTGAGGAGAGAGAAACTCCAGAAAAGAAAGTTGTAATTCTGAGTTTGAATATTTTCTGTAAACATTTTCGAGATCTAAATAATAAAAGTGTCGTTTAATTCTTTAATCTTCAACTAGTTTCACTTAGATTTTTATAGGATCTTAATAGGGGTGTAGTGTGGGAAATCCTGCTACTACATTTTGGCGCCGACTAAGGGGAACGTTGAATTAGCAAAATCGAAGAAAAGGTAAAAAAAGAAGACAGGAATTATTCAAGATCAAGGAAACTTTGAAGAAGATTGGTGAAATATTCAGAAGAAAAATGATTAGAATTAAAGAAAATTGTAGGAAAATGAAGTATGAATTAGTATCAAGAGAAATGATCGATAAATTTCATGAAAATATTAAGGGGAGGATACATAAACGTGATTTTGAAGGGAGAAAAATTATGATGGTAGAGAAAACGCCATTATTAAAGAATTGGGAAAAGCAGGAAATTACATTTACAGTAACAGAAGTTTTAGAAGAAAATCTATATCATACATCTCCTTTGGTGATTACGGTACCCATGATACCAATAAGGAAGGAAAAGTCAATAAAATCTGTAGAAAAATGGGCTATAAATAGAACTCTAGTTGACACAAGAAGTTCTGTGGATATAATGTTCTATCATGCTTTTAAGAAAATGGGGTATAAGGATGAAGAAATGTCTATTTCATCATATCATATTCATGGTTTCGGAAAATCTATAACAAAACCAAGAGGAGAAATAATAGTACGATTACCACTTGGAGAAATTGAAACACAAGTAACACTATGCGTGGTGGATATGGAATCACCATACAATATGATATTGGGAAGACCATGGATACACGCGATTAAAGATGTAGCATCAACCTTACATCAACGCATCAAATTCCCTATGCCTAGCGGAATTGGGGAAATTAAAGGAGATACAGATCTTGCGAAGACATGCTATCAAATTGAATTAAAAAATTGTGAAGAACGTCCTAAGCAGCGAAAAGCTCGCAGAAAATTGATGAGAGAAACAAGAAAAGAAGAAGAATTTAAAATTTACATGATAAGAGCAAAAGAGGGAAAAGGGATACCCAATGAATTTTCGCGAGAAGGAGATGAACGTGCGAGAATCATAAAAACACCAAGACCAGAAGCCGGTTACATCTGCAATTTGAACCAACAAAAGAAGTAAATGTTGGGAGTGAAGAAGAACCTAATATACTGAAAATTGGGACTAGAATGGATATAGACGAGGAAGAAAGAACTATAAATCTTTTGCGAGAATACAAAGACATTTTCGCGTGGAGCATGGATGAAATTCCAGGGATAGATCCATCGATAGCATGTCATAAATTAGAAATCAACAAAAATGTAAGGCCGTTCAAGCAAAGAATAAGAAAAATCGCAACAACATACCATTCTCAGATAGAAGAAGAATTACAGAAGATGCTTGATGCAGGAATAATAAGGAAAGCAAAGTATCCGAGTGGATTGCAAATATGGTGGTGGTCCCAAAGAAGAATAAAGGAATAAGAATTTGCATAGATTTTACCGATTTAAATAAAGCTTGTCCTAAAGATAGTTTTCCACTACCAGATATTCCTCAAATAGTTGAGTCAGCAGTGGGAAATGCAAGAATATCTTCGTTAGATGGATATAAAGGATACAACCAAATCCCTCTCGCTGAAGAAGATCAAGAACATACTGCATTTTTTGCTCCAAGAGGGTTATATTGTTATACAAAAATTCCCTTTGGATTACGAAATCTTTGGTGCAACATACCAAAGAATGGTGGAGAAGGTATTTGCAAAGTGGATCCACAAAACACTGGAGGTATATGTAGATGATATGTTAATCAAGAGCAAGGAAGCTGAAAATCATGTACAAGACTTGAAGGAGATTTTTGAACAAATGCGGCAATTTAATATCAAAGTAAATCCTGACAAGTGTACTTTTGGAGTGAATTCAGGAAAATTTCTGGGGTATATTGTATCAAAGGAAGGAATACAAGTTGATCCAGAAAAAGTGAAAGTGATTCGCGATATGCCCACACCAGCTATAGTAAAAGATGTGCAAAAATTGAATGGGCTGTTAGCCTCGTTAGGAAGATTCATCTCGCGATCCTCTGATAAATGCAAGCATTTTTTCGATATACTCAAAAAGGGAACAAAATTCAGGATGGAATGAGATGAATGTGAGAAGGCCTTTCAGGGAATAAAAGAGCATTTAATGGATATAACCATTTTACAGAAAGCTGAACCAGGAGAAGAATTATTAATTTATCTCGCGACAACGTCATATGCGCTAAGTGCGGTATTGCTGCGAGTAGATGATGGGATAGAGAAACCAATTTACTATTCAATTCAGCAGAGAAAAATTATTCAAATATTGAGAAATTAATCCTAGCATTGGTACATGCAACTTTCAAGCTTCGCATTTACTTTCAAGCACATAAGGTCAAGGTGTTAACAAAAGTGCCAATTGAATCGGTAATGAAGAATTCAAAAATATCAGGAAGAGTAGAAAGATGGAATGCACAAGTGGGACATTTCGATATCAAATATGAAATTCTATCTTCGCCAAAATCCCAAGTCATTGCAAATTTCTTAGCTGAATTTCCTTTGGAAAATGACGAAGCTGTGGAAGAAATGATGGAGGAAGAGAAGAACATGGAGATCCAAAAGAATTATTGACAGAACCCAATAGATGGGAAATATTAGTGGATGGATCATCTAATGGAGAAGGAAATGGAATTGGAGTTGTTTTTATTTCACCAGAAGGAGAAAAAAAGCTTTCTCATTTAGGTTAGAATTTACATCCACTAATAATGAGACAGAATATGAGGTGTTATTCCACGCTTTGAAATTTGCAATAGAAATGAAGTTGGAAAATGCTAGAATCACAAGCGATTCTCAATTGGTTATTCGTCAAATAACTGGAGAATATATAACAAATGAACCTTCTTTAAAGAAATACAAGAGACTCGTGGAAGAATTATCTGCGAGAATTCCAAAGATAAAATGGAGGCACATATCAAGGAAAGATAACCGGCTTGCGGACGCTTTTGCCTTCATATCTAGCATGATGACAAACCCACTTGCGAGATGCATAAAAATTCAAACACTCTTATTACCTTCAGTAAATAAAGAAGACGAAGATGTGGATGGGAATTCAGTCGAAATTGACGAAGAAGGAGAGAAAGATGTGATGATTGTAGAAAATGGCGAAATAGAAGCAAAAGAGAGAAACAAAGATTGGCGAGCGGAACTTCTTGCTTATTTGGAGAAAGGAGAAACTCCAAGAAATAGACTGGAGGCACACAAGCTAAGAAGCAGGGAAACTAATTATGAGTTAAGAGACGGAGTGTTATATCGCAGACCTTTTAATGGACCATCTCTAAGATGTTTGACAAGGGAGGAAGGAGAAAAGGTGTTAAAAATGCTGCACAGTGGAGATGCTGGTAATCATAGCGGAGGTAGATCTTTGGCATATAGAATGAAGATGCAAGGGTATTACTGGCCTTACATGCATGAAGATGCGAAACAACATTCAAGGTGTTGTGAAGAATGTCAGCGATTTGGAAAAAAGATACATGCACCAGGAGCACCACTATCATACTCAACAAGTGTATGGCCCTTCGGAAAATGGGGATTAGATATTGTGGGACCATTTGTTCCTGGCTCTGGACAAAGGAGATACCTCATTGTGGCTATAGATTATTTCACAAAATGGGGAGAAGTAAAAGCAGTACAACATATTCGTGATAAAGATATTTTCACATTCATATTCGAGAATATCATCTGCAGATTTGGAATACTAAAGACAAATTGATGTCGATAATGGAAAGCAGTTTGAAGGACAGAACATAGAATTACTACTCAATGCATTTAAGATAAAGTGTGGAAAATCTACTCCTTTATACCCACAAGCAAATGGTCAAGCTGAGGCAACTAATAAAACGATCGCAGATATTCTGAAAAAGAAATTAGAAGAGTATCAAAAATCATGGTGTGAGCAAGTACATAATGCAATATGGGCCTACAACACCACTAGAAGAGAGGCTACTGGAATGTCACCCTTTTGTTTAACATACGGGGTTGAAGCTGTATTACCAACAGAAGTTGCTATTCCTACAACAAAAAGAGAAGCGTGGGAAAGGAATTTAAGTGCTGGTATGATTTTACATAAACTAGATGAATTGGAAGAAAAAAGGAGAAGACTCTACAAAGATATGGAAAACTACCAACGAAGGTTAGCTCGCGAATACAACAAACGTGTCAAAAAACGAGAATTCCAAATTGGTGATTTAGTTCTGCGAGAGACACCGAGATATCAGCGAGAGAATGGTGGAAAATTGGCGAAAAAATGGGATGGACCTTACTTAATTAAAGAAATAATTGGAAATGGGGCATACAAATTAATGGATCCTGAAGGAAGAGATGTTGGCCAACGACTTGATAGACCATGGAATAGACTATTTTTGAAAAGGTATTATCAGTGACAAATACTTTAAGGTAAGAAATATTGGCATAAATAAAGGTTATTATCAGTGACTATTTTTATTTTAAAGATTACGCGAGCAATATCGCGAGAAACGCGAATGAAATTTCGCAGAGATTAAGAGAATGGGACAAACCTTTATGGCATGCAACTTAGTTCGCGAGTACAATTTCGTAAGAGGCAAATGTAAGACCTACAATTTAGTTGGATACATGAGTGACTACGAAACTAATTGCCTTCCTCAGGATGAGTTTGTAAGATGAACAAACTTCACTATCTATAGACAAAGGTAGTTTGGACATCAAGGAATTTCCATAACCGAAAATATTCTCAAGATATGCAATAAATCACATAAATTAGGTTTTGTCTAATTCCAACAAATATCCAGCTGTATAACCGAAATCCATCTTGGACAACTCAATATTAGCTAGCACTTATCTAATATATATTTCTAGAGATATGTTTTGTTTCTGGTAAAACAAATCAATATTCAATATACCAATATAAAATAATCATAACTATTGATATATTGTTCCTTGATACGTTGATCACAATATGATGATCAAGTCTCTAATACTAGAGTTTCATATATATAACTTCACATGTTGTGTTTTCAATCACAAAAGATTTGAAAGCTTACGATATAGAAATGGAAACAAGGCAATTCATGTATTAATTACTAACCTCAAGTGGAAGGATGATGTCATCATTTTCAATACGTCTCCAGGTCTCCATAATAATACTTGTATGTCTTAACACTTCTATACTTTCTAGTCCGACCTAAACGAAGTTGACTCTAGTAATATAATCAAGCGACATATGATCTTTGATACTAAAATATGACAACCAACCTTGACATACCAACGCTTGGTGGGTTCAGCCGAGCAGTGCTCTAACAATCCCCTTCTTTGTCAATTTTAGTGACAAAACTCTATTACATTTATGGAGAATACACGAATTAAAAGATATTGATATTACATTGCATAACATTCTCTTGACTCATTCTTCGTATGCTTGATTTCAAGTTTCAACATCACAATAACCTACACATACTCAAAAATAAATGTTGTTGTTGACGCAATTGAATAAAAAAAGTGTTAGAGCACTGCTCGGTCAAACTCGCAAGCGTTTCTATCTCAAGCTTGTTTGTCAAGTTTAGTTGTCAAAACTATAAGTCTTGATTTCTAGTCTACTTATAGATATGTCGCGGATTAGGATTGAATATGTAGTTACGATTTAGAATTCACGACATTCATCGATTGACGATGAAGATCTACTGAGGGGAGTTTGGAAGAACTACATCAACAAAAGGTATGTGGATACTTGAACTCATCTATCACTCAAAAGTCTATTCTATTCTATCCCCTATTGAGAAAAAAGTCGTATAGCTATATAGACTTTACATTATACACATTTGATATTTCGAGATGAGTTTAACTCGCTTATATCTTTCTCGAAATATGTGTAGGAAAGATTTTTGCTTTAGCTACGATCATCATTATTATTGACGAAAGTCAAAAGATGATCATGTAAAAATTGCCTGGTAACATCTTACATGATTTGTGTGAGACAGTCATTTGATGTAGACTCGGAATGTTTCTTATTGATCATTCGATCACTTGAAAATTGCGTATAAGCTAATGGTTTGTGTGAGACATCTATTGTCATCTTCTAAGAATGTTTTAATGATTGAAATGGGAGTTTAGAACAATTAATCATTGTCTGGATATAGCACAGTATGCATACACGTATGCAAACTGTTGTAAGAGTGATTCAGGTCCGGGAACCAAGTATGCATACCCGTATGCTAACGGTTTTAACTATCAAAGTCCGGGAACTAAGTTTGCGTACCAGTTTGCAAACTTATTCACCTGAGTTTGGTCCGAAATGATAGTATGCATACCAGTTTGAAAATTGTCAAAAAGGATCAAGTCCGGAACTTAAGTTTGTGTACCTGTTTGCAAACTTATGTGGTTAAGCTCTAAAATTGGCTAAGTATGATTTCATACTCATGAAAAAATACATTTATAAATTAAGGAATGCAATCTTAGCAAACCGTGGTTAAAATGTTCATGAACTGATTCTTTTGAATCAATCCGATTTTGCTTCAATTATGTCTTGTATACTTTTATGAGAATATAAACAATTAAACAACTTTGTGAGTAACACAATTAGATTCATTTGATTATCATTTGATCTAGTAGTGTTAGGATGAACATGGTTAACACAAAAGTTTTCATGTGTCTAACTTCGATTAACTGTTATTGAACCAACTCAATATACACGTTTAGGTACGGTTACCCATATCTAAATGAAAGTATATTTTATTGTGTGTAACAAGCTAAGACCATCTAACGGTGGAAACTTGGTTTGAATCTTAAATATGGTTTTTCATCTAATGGTGAATATTGATTTCTTTGTTACAAAGTTATCAAACCCTGATGCGAAGACTGTATAAGGGAGAACTCTAGCAACTGTAAAACCAAATCCCCACACGTCCTTTGTGATACTAGTTGAGACTATAGTTTATTCCCCTTTTACCTAGTGTTGATGGTGGTTTTTAGTTCAGGGGTAAAACTGTGAAACCCTGTATTTAATGTGCCGTCATTCTGCAAAGAGACTGAGTCATTTTAAAAGTGATGAGTTCCCGGGCCTCTTTACTTACACATGTATTGAGAAATTCAGTATATTTATATAAAATTTTTATCCAGAATGGTGCATGTAGCAACAATCCCAAATGTTCTATAAATTTTACTAAACTCCCGCCTGCACTATTCACTGATGTATAGCCTGTCGAGTATTTTTATATGCTATGTTCCCCAGTTGAACTCTCAATATTGGCATGAAATGACAATTACTGTTCACTCGCAGCGAAGTAGCATGAATTTCCCGAAGTGTCAGTATTGAGATCTGCATGAAAATACTCAAGAACATGCAAGTCGCACCACTCTCTGATAAAGAGGTTTCTGTGCCAACGCACGGATAATTTATCGAAAATTGTTTAATTTATGTCATCCCACAAAATTCAATTTTCTAACTTAATTTTACCTATTAGGCTTTTTGCGCCCTGCGTAATATCTCGAACCCTATTGGTCGAGACCAAACCTAGATAAGCTAGGAAATTAATCCAACATGGAACTGATAGGATCAAACCCTACCAAGAATCATAAAACAAGAAATAAAGAGGAATTGCGGCAAGTAAGATCAGCAGCAAAGGGAGATGTGGCCACACCACTTGGCCGGACGATCTGCTCCAGCAGGCACCGCCTGTGGCCGATCGGATACACTCCATGTTACCGCTTGCTAGCCCCCTTTCCCATCGAACAATCAGATCGCTTTAAATGCGTCGCACACACTTTTAAATAAAGTTGGAAGTTGGTTGGTCGAAGTACCTAATTCCTTAAGGAACCGAATATCGGCTTCCCATGTCAGTCTTAAAACGATCACGGCTGTATGTTTTGTCCGGTTGGTTTATCACGCTTGGCCAATTCCTGATGCAACCGAACAAGCATCACCACGCACACCGTCGGGCCCACTAACGCCTTGGACAATCGGAATCCTTCCCACTTTCAAGCGAAGCCACCAGAGGATTGCCGAAAGGGAGTTGGCTCCGCGGGTTACAAAACCATAATTTGAATTAAGCAGTGTTACATTACTGCCGCAAAACGATCTCGGTCGTCCAACTTCGCCAGCTGAATTGACCAGCCTAGATTCAATTCCGATCAATGGACAAGGCGCGGATACACTCACTAGTGGCTACACTATAGCACTGGTCGGTCGAATAGTCCACAACATGCCGCCAACACCAAAAACCGTTGGCCCAAATTAGGTTGGTCGCACGGTTTTGAAAACTTAAATTAAATCAACGACATCCATTAACTGCCGATAAATCATCTCGGCCGCCCAACTTTTCCAGTCAAATCGGCCGTCCTAACTCCTATTTTAGGCAGCCAACAAGATATGGCCATAATCACCGGCCACCCCCTTCCATAATGAATAATCGGCCACACCGCGGCCTGCCCATATGGCTCTTAAACAATCGCCCAAAGATAGATGGCTACGTTTCTTATAGAATTCTTAAATAAATTAGTGACAACCAATAACTTTCGCAAATCATCTCATCCATCCAATTTTTCTAGCCAATTTAACCGGTCTAGATTTAACTTGGACCGACCAATATGATGTCAAAATGTCTATCAGCCATCACTCTCCTATAGGGACCGACCGGTCTACCTTTGGCATGCATAAATAGCTCCCAGCAGCTTTCCAAAAATGGCTGATCATGCTCCTTTTAAGACACTAGGTTCCACGACCAACCAAGACATGCTCAATACAACGATGCGTCACATGCATCGATTATTTTGAGCTGCTTTCTTAAAAGCAATATTTTATATGCATCGAAATACATATGATATTTTATGAGTATCAGCTTCACAAATAAATTAGTTATTTAACATAATGGCGTCACATGCTATTTTTTTTCAGCAAGTCTCATAACTTGACTCATCACACATGACTACCCGCCGCCTAGCATGCGCGTGATTGGTCAAATTAATTATGTCTTGCAAGAAAGACCCACTCAGCAACTTGCTTCATGTTTTCCACGATAAATACTCGAGACATCAAACATGTCACAAACTGGGGGATGTTCATTAGGGTATTGGTATGGAGGTTTACAGCGTGCGGCGTGCAATACTCCCATTACAAAAGTGCCAGGAAAGGCGGGCAGTTAGTGATGATAGAGAAGTAGTGGGAGGAAACTACCCAGTCTTCCCATCATAGTGGAGACGTGGTTTTCACCGTCCTGAACAATCTCACTCCTCCATCACTCAATTATTCCCAGTTCCTATGAGATCAGGGTGCGTGCAACCATAACTGACATAAATTGGTTTTCAACCTATTTCAACCAACAGATTGAGTTTTGGTTATCAACACAGTATCCAGAAAAAGACAAAAAGAACTCATAGCTTACATTCTGCAAGCCAGTTCCATATTCTGATACAA
The DNA here is from genome assembly GCA_023529315.1 of Papaver bracteatum. Taxonomy (NCBI): domain Eukaryota; kingdom Viridiplantae; phylum Streptophyta; class Magnoliopsida; order Ranunculales; family Papaveraceae; genus Papaver; species Papaver bracteatum. The sequence continues at coordinate 1,544,587 of JAJJWX010000259.1, forward strand.
GTCATAAAATAACCACACCTTCAGAGTTAATATTCTGATCTCAACACCTTCTTCGCTTTCCTCACTAAGATTAACCCTTCTCCTTCATTTTGTGACCGAAGCAAGACTGGAACGGCCATTTCTTGGTTTGGGCCAGGATTGTATGGATTGATTTATTGAATCTAAAGTACTCTCGTGCAGTGCATTTATTTAGGGTTTAGATTCGTTTTTCAGCGGCATACCCAAATTTACTAAAAACAGCAGAATCGGTTTTTACCCCAAAACAACTGGTGACCACAGTGGGAGATTAATCTTTCGGTTGCGAAGTTAATTTCTCGATTTTCATTTATATCTTCCTAATTTCAAGATGGTGTATCTTAGGTCTGGATTAGCAACAAATCCCGATATTACTGGCGTCGACAACACCCATGGAATCAACATTCCTTCCAATGACATCAATGTACCCCCTACCAGCGATCAACGCATCTCGTGGCACTACATCCTATACCAACAACACCAGAAATGCAGGAAACATTTCATCCAGCGTGACAACTCCTATCACTAGAGCCAGAGCCGCTTCCACCATTTCCAATATTTTTTTCGAGCGTAACCCCCCCCCCCCCCCCCCCAATTGTTACCAGATCTACTGCCACTTCCATCAGGACGAGAGGATGGAGGATCCATAGGAAGCTAACCCCCTATTACCATTGTTGATTTGATGGAAAAACAAAAAGTTATCGCTAAGGCCTAGACAGACATGGCTATAACTCAGAAATAGGTACTTACTTTCCTTATACACTAACAAAGAGGCTACCACAAGAACCATGTCAACCCCAAATGGATCCAATAAGGAGTGCTTTTAATACTCCCGGCGTAATTATCTCAGCAGGACACATCATCATATATGAAGAGGCTCGTTTTGCTCCTAAACATTCATTGGAAATAAATCAGCTATCCAATTTCGTCATGTTGGAGGATCTGGAATGACTTCTCTAAAATCGAAGCAAAGAAAACCCGATAAACCTGCACCAGCATCAACCTCCTTATCCTCCTTATGTGCAAAGAGTTCATATCCCGAGAGGATACTATTCTCCTCAATTTTCTCTCTATGATGGTACTGGTAACGCTCGTGAACACATCTCTCGTTTTCTGGAATCCTTAGGAGAGAACGAATATAATTATGTCCTCCGCCTGAAATAATTTTCAAAGTCACTTATCGAAAGAGCGTACACATGGTACAACAACATTTCACCAAATAACATATCCAATTGGTATGAGATGGTTACCACTTTCTATAAGAAATATTTCTTCATGTCTGAGCAAATCACCTTTTCAGACTTGAAAAGAATGTTTCAAAGAAACTGAAAAAAGCGACGGTCTAACAACCTCACCCAATATTTTGATTAGCAATCTATATGGACTAACTTGAATATACTTTTAAGAGAATCAACTAGACAGTCAGACTCAATCTTAAATAAAAAGTATATCAAGGAGTTAATATCTCTATCTCTCGATTTGATCTATACTCAAGTAAATAGAAATATGCGAGTCTTTATCAAATACAAGAGATATAAACTTGGATGGTACCAAAGACCAATATCCAAGGATCAATCAATTTCCAATCAACAACCAAAGGTTGGATTTCACAATTGATCGATACAACGCACAACCCGTGATATTTTAATTATATAACAAAATATAATGCGGAATGGAAATAACACAGACACCAGAAATTGTGTTAACGAGAAAAACGAAAATACATAAAATCCCCGGGACCTAGTCCACATTGAACACCATACTGTATTAAGCCGCTACAGACACTAGGCTACAACAAACTAACTTCGGTCTGGATTGTAGCTGAACCCTAATCAATATCACGTTGATTCAAGGTACGGTTGTGCTCCTTACGTCTCTAATCCCATCATAATACTACGTACTTGATTCCCTTAGATGATCTCACCCACAACCAAGAGTTGCTACGACCTAAAGTCGAAGACTTTAATAAACAAATCTGTATCACATAGAAAAGTCTACGATAATAGATAAATATGTCTCCCACAGATAAACCTACGAGTTTTGTTCCGTCTTTTGATAAAATTAAGGTGAACAGGAACTAATCAATAACCCGGACTTATATTCCCAAAGAACAGCCTAGAATTACTGATCACCTCACAATAATCTAAATCGTATGGTAGTGAAACTAGATATTGCAGAATCACAAACGATGAGACGAAGATGTTTGTGATTTCTTTTTATCTTGCCCTATCGTAGATATAATCTCAAGCCAATTATTCAATTGAACTCGTACGATAGAAAATGGAAAGATCAGATCGCTCAACTATAAGAGAAGTAATTTCATCTGGCTTTACAATCCCAATGAAGTCTTTAAGTCGTTAACCGACAGGGTCTCGAGAAGAAACCTACGGTTAAAGGAGAATCGACTCTAGCAAACCAAATAGTATCACACAAGAGGTGTGGGGATTAGTTTTTCCAGTTGCTAGATGTCTCCTTTATATAGTTTTCAAATAAGGGTTTGCAATCTAAGTTACCTTTGTAACAAAGAATTCAATATTTACCGTTAGATGAAAAACCTGATTTATCCAAGCTAATATCTTTCAACCGTTAGATAGAAACTTAGTTTGTCACACACACATGAACTGTATTTCATTTAGGTTTGACTAACCGTACCTAAGCGTGTACATTTGGTTGATTCACAAATAGTTAATCAATGGTTAGCCATATGAGCACTTTCGTAGTAACCATATTCATCTTCTTCACAACTAGTTCAAATGACTCAAAAGAACTAGTTGAAGAGTTGTTCAATTTCTTAGATCTTTATATATAGACACATTTAAAACAAAATCGGTTTGATTCGCTCGAACAAATTCATGAACAATATAGCCACAGTTTGCAAAGATTGCATTCCTTATTGATTTATTGTTTAAGTTCATGAGCTTACCGATTTGAGAAATATAACCAGCTTGGGTACGCTTACCGGTATGCGTACCTTAGATACCGGATTTGAGTTCACAAACTCAGCAGAAATTTTCGGTTTGAAAACTTCTGTGGGTACACGTACGGGTACGCATACCTAAGGTGACTGGTTTACTAGTTTGCAAGCTACAAACTTAGCAGAAATTCTCTGTTCGAAAACTTACGCCAATACGCGTACCCAACATGTCTCCTTCACCAATATCGCATGCACACATATGCACGCACTTGGTTTCCGGTACATGTATTTATACACTAATGTGCGAACACACTATATATGCTTATATCCATAGGTGGTCACGTAATCTCAACTCTACATTTCAATAATTAAAACATTCTTTTATAATGTTACAATAGTCGTTAGACATAAGAATCGACTATAGATATCAAAGCTATTTTCAAGATTGAAACGTCATCATGACTTTCATCACGGGTAAAGATGAAAAGTGGTTAAATTGAAAGCTTACCAACATATATTTCGAGAAAAATATAGGTGAGTAAACTTGGCTCGAAATACCAAATGTGTGTGTATGAAAACTATCATACTTATACGAATGTTATCTCAAGAGTAGGAGATAGATAGACTTTTGAGTGCTAGATAAGTTCAAGTCTCCATAAAATTTTTGGTCGGATGAAGTTCCACTGGTTCCTTGAGTAGTTCTTTGTCTTCCTAAGATAATCTCCATGGATCTCAACTATACTTAAATATCCTAGACCGAGACTTATTCATAAGTAAACTAGAAATCAAGACGTATAGTTTTGATCACTAATATTGACAAACATGCTTGAGATAGAAACACATGCGAGTTCGACTGAGAAATGCTCTAATAGAAACACTGAGCATCCAAATAATTACGTAAAAATATTCAGGATTCAGGCACTAGATTGCCACGATCCAAACGTGACTGAACAACAGTTGGTGGAGTCATGCATTAATGGTATGGTTCCCATCTATCGTGCTTTACTAGAGAACATGCACTTCCAGACATTCTATGAACTCCATGAAGATGCTAAGCGGGTCGGCTTCAACGGCACCAGCACTGTTGGAAAGAACCAGACCATCCAAGAGCGAAGATACACGTGAGACTTGAGGAAACATGTGTCTCATCAACAAGCAATATAATATTGGTCCATGTGCAAGTGTAGTGGGTGAAGGAGGAAAGATCCAGTGGAGGAAAGCTCCCGCGTAGAAACAACAACCCAAATGTGCGACACCAGGGCATCAGGCAGCTCACCTTCGGAATGCCGCTAATGCCCCTGCACAATATTAAGAGACTGGAGACGCCGCTCCAAACTTCCCATTTCCAATTGAGGAAGTAATTGAACTCCTGGAAGCGTGGATTCAAGATGATGCCATCAAACTACCTCCCATCGGGCGTCCACCAACTGAGGAAGAAATGGAAAACCCTAAATATTACCATTACCACAAGTGTTTCAATCATCCGACCAATGAATGCAACAAATTAAATAGTATTTTCAAATAGAAGGTGGATGCAGGTGAACTTCAATTATGAACTGAAGGAGTTCACAGAGATCCCCTTCCTGTCAGGAGCTGCATGATTTCTGCGGACTCCGTGCACAAAACTATACATTCTATGATGGAGCATTTATGTGAAATTATATATTTTCTCAAGGCGCAGCGTCAAGACATCAACCGCGTTTTATCAAACAAGCGGATTTTTCCATCCAAGGAAGCCGCTCCCAAACCCCAACCTCTCTTGGAAAGTACGAATGATAAGTGTAACTGGGGACTCCTAACCACCGCTCACCTGTAAAAATGTCTAGTTTGACAACACATTGATTGACACGGCCTCTGACTTCAACATTGTCACCATCAAGACTCTGAGAGCTGCAAGGGTTTCAAAGGAAGAAGTCCCAACCATAACCAAAATCTCAGAAGGAGAGTCCAGAGACGCTTGCGGGTACATTAATCTCGAAATCAAAGTGGGAGATGCTCTAGCACAAGCCAAATTCCTTATAGTTAAAGAGGACCCAAATTATGATATGGTCCTGGGGCGCTCATGGATACACGACAACAAGGAGAAGCTAGGAGTATGTCCTTAGGAAGTGTCTATACCTGAAAGGATCTTCAACAAGCCATCCAATCCTGAAGACTATTTCTTGCCATATCAACAACTCGCGAATGTGACGCCGCTTCCTGGAGAGAGCGCATTAGCATTTGTTCGCAGATTCCGGACACAAGTAAGTCTTATTGAACAACCCTTTTTGCAACCAGCCACTCCTCCTTATACTAAGGCTTGGGGACTCGATCCGATTATCAACCCATCCGTTACTAGGAGATATGAGTAATATGCTGTCCCTTTCAAGTATTTTATCAAGAGCTTAGAATCCGTCTGAGTCAAAGATAAAGAATCTAAGAATCAAGCAACGGTGCAATGTCCAAACCCATTTCAAGTTGGGGATATGGTAGTAAGGAATGCTGCTCAACCTATTTTGCCCGATTCCACAGAAGGAAAAGACGAGTCGTATCTGGTAGAAGACGTCATACTGGGATGATACTTCAAGCTCATCAATACTGACAAGCTATAAGGCGTAGTAATGCACGCCAGGTGACTCAAACCTCTCAATACCTAAAATATCATTTCGCTTCTTCCCTAGATTTTTTCCTTAGGATTTCCCTTTTCACGCAATATTTGTAATTTTTACAAAATGATTGCACCGGCTTGCATTCATAGTTAGGGTTTCAATTTATCAGTTAATTGAAGCATTATTTATTTTCAGAAAATTATTCTTGAATCATTTCAAAACAAAAATCTAAAATAAATTCAAAACCTCTCAAAAAAAAAAAAATACCTACTAGCTCAAAACCAAAAAATCGAACCACAGAAGAAACATCTCTTATTCCAAAAGCATATAAAAGGAAGGACGACATACTCAAGGGAAATCCTCCAGAAGCAGTACTTCCTTCTTAGAGAAGACGTCTTTCATGTCCCGAAGAGCAGCCTGCTTCGAATTCAAACCCTTAGGTGGTCTTGAGGAATCCCAGCAGGATACTACGTACTTGATTCCCTTAGTTGATCTCATCCACAAGTAAGAGTTTCTACGACCCAAAGTCGAAAACTTTAATAAACAAATCTCTATCACACAGAAAAGTCTACGGTAATAGATAATTCCGTCTCCCACGAATATACCTACGAGTTTTGTTCCGTCTTTTGATAAATCAAGGTGAACAGAAACCAATTGATAAACCAGACTTATATTCCCGAAGAATAGCTCAGTATTATCAATTACCTCACAATAATCTTAATCGACGCAACGAAAAAAGATATTGTGGAATCACAAACGATGAGACGAAGATGTTTGTGACTACTTTTTATCTTGCCTATCGGAGATAGAAATCTCAAGCCAATTATTACTGTACTCGTACGATAAAAAAAACAAGATCAGATCACACAATTATAAGAAAAGTAGTATCTGTCTGGCTTCACAATGCCAATGAAGTCTTTAAGTCGTTAACCTGGTTTAGAATAAGAAACCAAAGGTTAAATGAGAATCAGCTTAGCACAACTAGTATCACACAGAATATGTGGGGATTAGGTTTCCCAGTTGCTAGAGTTTTCCCTTATATAGTCTTTCAAATCAGGGTTTGCAATCAATGTTATCTTAGTAACCAAGCATTCAATATTCACTGTTAGATGCAAATCTGATTAGATAGCTAATATTTATCGACCATTAGATCGAAAACATAGCTTGTTATACACATATGTAATGCACGTTTGTAGGCTTGTGTAACCATACCCAAACTTGTATATTAGTTTGTTCAACAATAGTTACCCAAATGGTTAGCCATATGATAACTTTCATATCAACCATATTCTTCTTCACCATAACAAGTTCAAATGACTCAAATGAACGAGTTAGAGAGTTGTTCAATTGCAAGGAAATATCATGTACTGCACAAGACACAATTGAAGCAAAAATGATTTGATTCACCCGAATCGGTTCATACACTATATATCCACGGTTTGCAATTGCATTCCTTAGTTTATAAAGATAAGTTCACAAACATCGTTTTTAGACTGGGTTCCCGGATGGAGTTCAAAAACTCTAGCAGAAATTCTCGGGTCGAGAACTTCCACCAGTTCGCGGACTGAGCTCACGCACTACTCCGGTTCTCTTGATCAACAAAGTTCGCAAACTTCGGTTCAAGGAATAAGGACCTATACATATATGTGTTTCCACAACAATGCTTATATCCTCCAATGGTTATATAGTCTAAACTCTCATTTCAATCATTGAAACATTCTCTGAGGATGTTATACAGTTGTTATTCACAAACCATTTTTCGTCAGAGTAATTTTCAAAGTGATTGAAACCTAACATGACTTTCGTCACTAGGTAAATATGAACTTGGCTAAAACAAAAGCTTTACTAACACATATTTCGAGAAATAGATAGGCGAGATATACTCCGCTCGAAATACCAAATATGTATAATCTAAGTCTATATAGAAAAATGAATTTTGTCTCAAGATAGGAGAAAAATAGACTTTTGAGTGATAGATAAGTTCTAGTCTCCACATACCTTTTAGTCGATGAAGATCCACCAGTTCCTTGAGTAGTCATTCGTCTTATATGATGATTGCCATGGAGTTCTTGAGCTCAACCACACTTTTTATCCTAGTCCGAGCCCTTAGCTATAGTAGACTAGAAATCAAGACTTATAGTTTTGATCACTAACATTGACAAACATGCTTGAGATAGCAATGCATGCGAGTTTGACCGAGCAATGCTCTAATAGTGGTGTTCGAATCTTGACTAGGTCCCAGGGTTTTTCTGTATTTACGGCTTCCTCGTTAACAAAATTTCTGGTGTCTGTGTTATTTCTTTTCCGCATTATATTTGTTTATATAATTGATATATCACAGGTTATGCGTAGTTCAATAAATTGGTAAATCCAACCTTTGGTTGTTGATTGAAATTGATTGACACTTGAGCTTGTTTCTAATAATAATCAGGCTCGCGGATTCATATCTGTTTGATTTGCTGATTACATTGAGAAACAAAGATATAACTCTTGGACATATTTTCGTTGATTAAGTCTGACTATCTAGTTGATTCTCTTGGAATTATATTGGAGTTAGTCCATACAGATTTCCTAACGAAATATTGGGTGTGGTTGTTAGACCCCCGCTTTTTCAAAAAGCTTTACTCTAAAGGAAAGATAGGTAGATATTCAATCTGAACTTATTTTTATTCCTCTTTTGTAGTATGAAATACTACACAACAAGATGATATGTTTCCCCCCCTTAGTCTAGGCTTTACTTTGTTATTCGATATATACCTTTCATCATATATATCATTTCTCACTGATTTTAAATCACATGTATACTCCATATATTTCTTCCCCTTTTTGTCACAAAATTGACAAAGACATGAAAAAAAATGCAAGAGCAAATCTAAAGGATCATACAAGTTCATAAGAACTCATACAACCTATAAGAGTTAAGCACGAAGGTTTAACATACCATTTTAGACAAGCAATTAATATTAAAACCGAAACCACTTAAGTAAAAAAAAATTGTGCCTTATCAGGGAAACAATTGCACGAAGAAATTTTCCCTTTGATATGATAAGTCAGAAAAATATAAGAATTAACTCGGCTGCTTATCAGGATCCAATTATTCATAAATAATTGTACCTCATTTATACAAGACAAACTAGGTTAGATAATTAGTTTCCTTATCAAGGATCCGATTATACTTGAATATATCGTACCTTATTTCGATAAGCCTAAACTAAGATCATAATGAACTTTAGTTTTTCATATCAGGAATCAATTGGACTAAAATAATTGAACCTACCTTTTCGTTAAGCAAAAAAAAAGATCAAACGTGATTTGGTTTTTCTTTACCAGATCCAATTGTATCGTACTTTTCGATAAGAAAAATCAAGAATAGACAAAAGAGGATCTAATGACAGTAATTTATGAATTCTATGAACTTAAAATAGAGGACGAATTTTTATTTCATTACCTTAATATCCCATAAGAATATTCAAACATACCTCATCATTTTAGACCAATTAGCTTAGTTAAAATAGTACATAAGATCATCTCCAAGCTATAAGAAGAAAGACTAAACAATGTGCTTCCGGAACTCATATCAGAACATCAAGGAGCCTTCATAAGAGGAAAAAAAATATATAATTGAATGAGATCTTAATTGCAGGAGAACTACTAGATATATGCAAGGATGAAATCCAATACCTCGGAGTCATATGCAAACTTGAAACAAAGAAGTCTTTCGACAATGTAAGCTGACACTATGTTGATATATCCTCCTAGCTGAAGCAGGTTTTGGAATGGAATGAAGAAGCTGGATTTCTTGGCGCCTCACATCTACACAATATTCAATCCTTGCAAATAGTATCTCTACAAACAAATTTCATCATAAGAAAGGCCTCATACAATAATATTATTTATCTCCTTTTATGTTTGTTCTTGTGGAAGAAGTACTCACTAAGTGTCATGAACCTTAGGTAGTTGCCTAGGTGGTTGCCCTTAATAATTCTTGTCTTCCTTAAGCCATATTCACATGCATGATGTGAATGTATTTGGCTAGATTTATATGTGAACCATACTCGTGGTTGTAAGGACATGTGAATTATTTAGTACTGAACTCTATTTTCCTCCACTCATTCTACTTTTCTCTGAAACCTTTAATCTTCATCTTCTTTCTTCGATCTTCTTCTCTGCTACTGTTTTTTCCTTTCCCTGCTATATTTCTCTTCCATTATGGTTCTTACTCTTCATTAATCTCTCTTTGAAGAGAACTTACCCTGAATAGCTTGAATATTTGTAGTGATTTCACTACAAGTGGTATCAGAGCAGTCGATTCTATGACTGCTTCCATGGAAAACAAAGCTGTGATCGATGAAATTAACAGAAAAATTGACGAGCTCGCTAAATCACAGAAAGAGCATAATCAAAGACAAGATGAATTAGCTCTCAAACACGTAGATCTACTCAAGAAAGTGGATCTGAACCATGAACAACCATCATTAAGGTATCTTCAATTCATTCGTGAGGTGTTTAGAGAATGCAGAGATGAACAAGTGAGAGTCTCTGCTGGAAATGAACCACCACCAGAAGTTTCTATTGGAGTCTTAGGATCTCATCCTGTTATGAACCATATACCAAGAACTGGTGAGTTTAATGATTCTACTAGTCATACAAACAATTCTTATACACATAATCATGAACATCAGTGTCATCACTCAAAACCTAAAGTAGAGTTTCCAAAATTTGATGCTTCTAATCCTAGATCTTGGATTCAAAAATGTAAAAATTATTTTCTTATACACTCTGTGGGAGAAGAACAAAAAGTTCACTTAGCTTCATTATATCTAGAAGGAAGAGCTGATATTTGGTATCAAGATTATTAAGAAGGTAAACCTAAAGTTACATGGGAGGAATTCATTATCGCTGTGAGTAACAGATTTCAAGAGTTAGGACATGATGATATTGTTGGTGAATTTAACAAGTTATCTCAAGTAGGAACTGTGTTATATTATCAAGAATTGTTTCAAGAACTCAAGGAACTTATACTAGCTAAGAATCGACATCTATCATAAGAATACTTTACTTCGAGTTTTATAAGTGGCCTCAAGGAAGAATTGCGTATGCATGTGTTGATGTTTTCTCCAAAAACTCTAGCTCATGCTATTTACTTGGCTCGAATGCAAGAAGCGTTATTAGATCTTTCTTCAAAGAAGAATAAAAACATAATAAAAACCTCATCTTCTTATATCCAAAACTTCAATACCAACTCTCTTCTCCTATAACTAGTCCAAGATTACCAAGAACTACCACAACCAATTCATCCAGTTCTCCATCATCAAATACCCCAATTAGAGGGTTGACATATAATGAGATTAAATCTAAAAGGCACAAGGGATTATGTTATAACTGTGATGAAGTTTTTTCCTCAGGACATAAGTGTGTTAAACATCAAATATACATGTTGGCTGCAGAGGAGGATGATGCACAATTTTATTCTGAAGAATCTCCATATGACACATCTCAATCTCTAGAATCTGAAGAGAGAGTGGAGATATATATTCATGCATTGTTATGTACTGTTTCTCATAACACCGTTAAGATTCTAGGACTCAGTAAGAAGAAGACACTTACTATACTCATTGATAGTGGTAGTACACATATTTTCTTAGACCCTGAAGCTGCTAAATTGTGTGGAGTGTATATAGATCCAACTGTAGCTTTACATTTTTCTGTAGAAGATGGCAATAAGCTAGTCAGTGATGCTAAGTGCCCTGCATTTAGTTGGAAAATGCAAGGTCACCAATTCCAGTATGATTTGAGGTTACTTAAACTTGGAGGTTGTTATATGGTTTTAGGGGTAGATTTAATGAAAGAAGTGAGTCCTATAATCTTTGACTTCAAAAAGTTATCAGTCACTTTTACTAAAGAAGGTCAACAGGTGGTTCTTCAAGGTACAAGGGAAACAACAAAGATGACACAGATTTCTGGCTCAGCTTTACACAAACTTCTCAAGAAGAACAAGCATGGCATGGTTGGACATTTTTTACTCTATCTCAACTATTCAAGAGGATTCAACAATTCCTCCACAAATTTATAATTTACTCAATGCATATCCTCAAATCTTCAAGGAGCCTACATCCCTGCCACCATAAAGAAACCATGATCATCATACTCCACTTAAACCTTTGTCTTTACCACCTAACCAGAGGCTATACAGGATCCCTTATATCCAAAAAGAAGTAGTAGAGAAATTGGTTGAAGGAATGTTATCTGCAAGGGTAATTTAACCAAGTCATAGTCCATTTTATTCTCCCATAATACTTGTAAAGAAGAAGGATGGAAGCTGGCAGTTTTGTGTGGATTATAGGAAATTGAATGATATTACTGTCAAGGATAAGTATCCAATTACAATTATAGAAGAGTTATTAGATGAACTTAAAGGAGAAAAGGTTTTCAGCAAGATTGATCTCAGGGAAGGCTATCACCAAATTAGAGTTCATCCTGTAGATATTCATAAAACTGATTTCAGAACTCACCAAGGGCACTTTGAATTCTTGGTAATGCCTTTTGGCTTAACCAATGCTCCAGCTTCTTTCCACGCTCCCATGAATGATGTGTTTAAGCCACATTTGAGGAAGTTTATTCTAGTATTCTTTGATGATATTCTCAGTACAGTCCTGATATGGATACACATTTACAGCATCTCCAAATAACTTTCTCCTTCTTACAAGAACATTCATTCTTTTCTAAGATTAGCAAGTGTTCTTCTGGGCTGTCACAAGTGGAATATTTGGGGAATATTATTAGTGCACAAGGAGTTGCAGGTGATCCATCAAAGATTGAGTGCATTCTTCAATGGCCAACTCCAAGTAATATTAAGGCTTTGAAAGTATCGCAGATAATTCTTCCACGAGTCTCTTGTATTTCTTTAAAGAAGGTTCATTTGTTGTATATTCTCCAGTTATTTGACGAATAACCAATTGAGAATCGCTTGTGATTCTAGCATTTTCCAACTTCATTTCTATTGAAAATTTCAAAGCGTGGATAACAACCTCATATTCTGTCTCATTATTAGTGGATGTAAATTCTAACCTGAATGAGAAAGATGTTTTTTCTCCTTCCGGTGAAATAAAAACAACCCCAATTCCATTTCCTTCTCCATTAGATGATCCATCCACTAATATCTCCCATCTATTGGGTTCTGTTAATAATTCTTTTGGATCTCCATGTTCTTATTCTACATCCATCATTTCTTTCACAGCTTCGTCATTTTCCAAAGGAAATTCAGCTAAGAAATTCGCGATGACTTGGGATTTTGGCGAAGATAGAATTTCATATTTGATATCGAAATGTCCCACTTGTGCATTCCATCTTTCTGCTCTTCCTGATCTTTTTGAATTCTTCATTACCGATTCAATTGGCACTTTTGTTAACACCTTGACCTTATGTGCTTGAAAGTAAATGCGAAGCTTGAAAGTTGCATGTACCAATGCTAGGATTAATTTCTCAATCTTTGAATAATTTTTCTTTGCTGAATTGAATGTTTTACTAATATAATAAATTGGTTTTTCTATCCCAGCAATACCGCACTTAGCGCATATGTCGTTGTCGCGAGATAAATTAATAACTCTTCTCCTGGTTCAGCTTTCTGTAAAATGGTTATATCCATTAAATGCTCTTTTATTCCCTGAAAGGCCTTCTCACATTCATCTGTCCATCTGAATTTTGTTCCCTTTTTGAGTATATCAAAAAAAAGCTTGCATTTATCAGAGGATCGCGAGATGAATCTTCCTAACGAGGCTAACAACCCATTCAATTTTTTCACATCTTTTACTGTAGCTGGTGTTGGCATATCGCGAATCGCTTGCACCTTTTCTGGATCAACTTGTATTCCTTCCTTTGATATAATATACCCCAGAAACTTTCCTGAAGTTACTCCAAAAGTACACTTGTCAGGATTTACTTTGATATTAAATTGCCGCATTTGTTCAAAAATCTCCTTCAAGTCTTGTACATGATCCTCAGCTTCCTTGCTCTTGATTAACATATCATCTACATATACCTCCAGTGTTTTGTGGATCCATTTTGCAAATACCTTCTCCACCATTCTTTGGTATTTTGCACAAGCATTTCGTAATCCAAAGGGCATTTTTGTATAACAATATAACCCTCTTGGAGCAAAAAATGCGGTATGTTCTTGATCTTCTTCAGTGAGAGGGATTTGGTTGTATCCTTTGTATCCATCTAATGAAGATATTCTTGCATTTCCCGCTGCTGACTCAACCATTTGGGGAATATCTGGTAGTGGAAAACTATCTTTAGGACAAGCTTTATTTAAATCAGTAAAATCTATGAAAATTCTTATTCCTTTATTCTTCTTCGGGACCACCACCATATTTACAATCCACTCTGGATATTTGGCTTGCCTTATTATTCCTGCATCAAGCATCTTCTGTAATTCTTCTTCTATCTGAGAATGGTATGTTGTTGCGATTTTTCATATTCTTTGCTTGAACGGCCTTACATTTTTGTTGATTTCTAATTTATGACATGCTACTAATGGATCTATCCCTGGCATTTCATCCATGCTCCACGCGAAAATGTCTTTGTATTCTCACAAAAGATTTATAGTTCTTTCTTCCTCGTCTATCTCCATTCTAGTCCCAATTTTCAGTATTTTAGGTTCTTCTTCACTCCCAATATTTACTTCTTTTGTTGGTTCATTGCCGGTGAATCGGCTTCTGGTCTTTGGTGTTTTTTGACTCTCGCACGTTCATCTCCTTCTCGCGAAAATTCATTGGGTATTCCTTTTCCTTCTTTTGCTCTTATCATGTAAATTTTAAATTCTTCTTCTTTTCTTGTTTCTCTCATCACTTCTCTGTGAGGTTTTCGCTTCTTAGGACGTTCTACACAATTTTTCACTTCAATTTGATAGCACATCTTCGCAAGATCTGTATTTCCTCTAATTTCCCCAATTCCGCTAGGCATAGGGAATTTGATGCATTGATGTAAGGTTGACGCTACAGCTTTGATCGCATGTATCCATGGTCTTCCCAATATCATATTGTATGGTGATTCCATATCCACCACGCATAGTGTTACTTGTGTTTCAATTTCTCCAAGTGGTAATCGTACCATTATTTCACCTCTTGGTTTTGTTATAGATTTTCCGAAACCATGAATATGATATCTTTGAAATAGACATTTCTTCATCCTTATACCCCATTTTCTTAAAAGCATGATAGAACATTATATCCACAGAACTTCCCGTGTCAACTAGAGTTCTATTTACAGCCCATTTTTCTACAGACTTTATTGACTTTTCCTTCCTTATTGGTACCATGGATACCGTAATCACCAGAGGAGAGGTATGATCTATATTTTCTTCTAAGACTTTGTTCTTTTGTAAATGTAATTTCCTGCTTTTCCCAATTCTTTAATAATGGTGTTTTCTCTACCGTCATAATTTTTCTCCCTTCAAAATCTCGTTTATGTATCCTCCCCTTAATATTTTCATGAAATTTATCGATCATTTCTCTTGACACTAATTCATACTTCAATTTCCTACAATTTTCTTTAATTCTAATCATTCTTCTTCTGAATATTTCACCAATCTTCTTTAAAGTTTCCTTGATCTTGAATAATCCCTGTCTTATTTTTTATCTTTTCTTCGATCAGTCCCCTTAGTCGGCGCCAAAATGTAGTAGCGGGATTTCCCACACTACACCCCTATTAAGATTCTATAAAAATTTAGGAGAAAACTAATTGAAGATTAAAGAATTAACGACACTTTATTATTTAGATCTTTAAATGTTTACGTAAAATATTCAAACTCGAAGTACAACTTTATTTCTGGAGTTTCTCTCTCCTCAAAATATTCTCAACTCTAAAAAATACATCATCCTTTTCTAGACTTACCTGAACCCTTTATATAGGAAATTACATAGTGGGTGACAGCTAAGTTTTCCCCTTCTTTCGGATCTATTTAGCGATCTCATCGTGTTATTTGCAATGTTAATGTTCGCCAACTTTTGTATTCCTCGTGAAACAACACTCTCATAACATGTCTCTTCAGTCGTCAGCTATTATGATGCTTCCCTGTGACGCTCGCCAAATGTCGCTGAATAATCCTCATGACACTCTCGTGAACAATGTCATTTATACTTATAGGAATATTTGAACTTCTCGTAAAAGCGTCGTTCTTATCACGAGAATATCGTTGTGGCGATATTCTGGTACTACAAAGCAGTTAGGTTTAAATTATAAATTGGATGTTAGATTAGTGGGTTCTTTTATTTTCTCTTATGAATGTTCAAATTAATGATGAATTTAGTATGATTCGTGAATGGATACAATGAATTGAGTATTTTTCGTTGTTTTTTTCCCATTAATACTGATTAATATATCCAGTTCAAACCAGTTTCAGACCGGACTGGGTCTCGTGGGTTACTGGTCTAACCGGCCGGTTCACCTGGTTCACTAGTTTTTTAACATATTAGTGCGTCAACATTGAATCGGACCGTTTTTCTGACTGGTTCACTGGTTTTTCGGTTCAACCGGCCGGTCCGGTCCGGTTCTTAAAACACTGATTCCAACAACTCCAAGCCCTGCAGTCAAAACACGTTTCAGTTTCTGTACCATTTTCTTATCCCTTTCATTTCTAATCAAGGAAATAGATCCGAGCTCATGTCGAGAAGCTGTAGTTAAACCGAGTTGCAGACGTCAAGGATTTGATAAAGGTAGTGATTGAATTGGGAAAAGAAGATTTTGGGGTTCCATATTGACTGAACTTTGGGGTTCGATATGGTTTGAAATTGGGTTGAAATGGAAGTGCATGAGATGGAATTGGTGGCAGTAGTTGTTACAGCAGAAACACGTCAATGGGATTTGAGGGTAAGTTTTATTTCTTTCTGTGTGGTCTTGTTTTTATTGCAGGCAGTGATGGATTGGATCTGCTCTGGTGGTGTTGAGATGATAAATGAATGCATCATATAGTCGGGAATTGGAACCTAAATTGATTTCATGATGGAAGAATACACAACAATTAGGAGGTGTATGGAGATGGCAACGACTGATGTTCAAATTCAATTAGCGAGGAATCGAGAAATTGATTAACCAAATCAATTAGGTAAGACATGATCGATTGGTTGAGATTTATGAGAAGATACAGATGGTCATGCTCTTCAATTGTAAGGATTTGATTTTTAATCCCATTTGAAATATTTAAGCTTTGATTTCTAAGATGGCGTTAATCAATCAAGGTATTGTTAATTTAGCCTTGTTTTTTTTTTTTTTTTGATTTAAAACAAACAATCTTTTTCTCTGGTCAGGGGAAATCGTTTTCTAAGAGCTTCAATCAATTGTTTTTCTTTTGATCAATTGTTAGTGAAGAACAATTTGATAGAAATTGGGGTGAAGTTCAACAGCTCGATCAATTTTTGTCTGGTCAGGGGAAAATCCATCTTATTGCTTAATTTACTTTGATTATTGTTACTAATTAGTAAATCCCTATTGCTTAATTTACTTTGATTATTGTTACTAATTAGTAAATCCCTTTGCTTAATCAGATAAATAGTTCTTAAATTATCAGTACTTTTTTAATTTTAGTGTGGTGGCGGCGGAGGTGGTGGTGGTAGTGGCGGAGGTGTTATTGATTGTGTTCGCGGCGCTAGTGGTGGTGGCGGTGGAGGTGATGGTGTTTTTGGCGGCGGTAGTAACGTTTGTGTCTGGTTTTGGTGGTGTCGTTGGTCATGGCAGTGGTGGGGATTATGGTGGTGGTGGCAGTGCTGGAATGTGGTGGTGCTGATGGTTATGTTGGCGGGTGATGGTGTGGTGGCGAATTAAAGAATGAGTGCTTTAAATTTAGGGTGGTGCTGGAAGTGGTGGTGGCAGAGGTGTTATGGTGGCGTGGTAATCGGTCATGGTAAATGATTGCGGGGAGGAGAAGAAAAATGAGCGAAGGGCTGGGAAATTGCCCCTTTGCTGGAAAGGTCCGGGCAGGGACGGAACCTTTAAAAAGGTTACAAATATGTGCGATTCCAAAACGCCCAACCTGGTGAGTCACTATTTACCTGTTTATTCCTAACCCACCCTTCCTGGTCGGGTTAGTTGATTAACCCAAGTTAGGTTAGGTTAGGTTATACACTCGGTTCTACTTCTTCTTCTCCGTTTTTTTTCCTTATTTTTATTTTGCTCTGGTGATTTTACCTTTCCTTCAAAGTTTAAAGGAAACGCCATTAAAAATCGCGATGAACTCGGGAGAGACATGGTGATATCAAGTTGCTGATGTCGTTTATGTTTTCAGCTTCATAAACGGGTTAGAAGAATTCTTCTTCATGTACTCCGATTTTGAAGACGATTGAAGTAATCATTTTCCTTCTCAACGGATGATGGAGATTAATATCAATTGATTACCACACTATGTATGTTCAGATTTTTTTGTTATTATTTCATGCTTCAATTGAAATTGTGGTAGCGCAGTCAAACTAGGGTTCGTACGAACTTAGGGTTGTCAAAGATTTAAATGATTCAACTCCAAATCAAGTTATGTTGAAGCATGCGTTAGCTGCAATTTATGTCAATTTTAAGTCTATCAATTTTAGTTCGATAATGTTGTACTGAATTCACTCATCAGTTTATACACAAAATGTGGTGATATCAAAACAGCGAAATCGTTGTTCCAAGGAATTGGGAAGAAGAGAGATTTGGTTTCTTGGAGTGCTATGATTTCTTGTTTTTCTCATAATGGTTTTGAGTATGAAGATGTGGATACATTTTTTGAAATGCTTGAAAATGGGGAGTATTATCCGAATGAGTTTTGCTTCTCCGAGGTAATTCGTGCTTGTTCGAAACCTGGGTTTGGTTGGATTGGGGAGGTGATTCATGGGTTTGTGTTGAAAACTGGGTATTTGGATGCTGATTTATGTGTGGGGTGTGCTTTGATTGATATGTATGTGAAGAGCAAAGCGGATTTTTTTTCTGCGAGGAGAGTGTTTTATGAAATTCCGGTGAGAAATGTTGTTGCTTGGTACATCTGATGTCAACCCACTACACCATTTTAAGGAATTAGCAACTCAGATTCGCAACGAAAATAGTGTCGTTGCTAATTTTCCGTTGCTAATATCGGTTGCTAATTTTTCGCAACGGAATGTTGCTGTTGATAATTTTGCAACCGCAATTTTTCGGTTGCGAATAGCAACTGTTGTGTGCTCAAGCATGCGGAGAGTGTGTGTGGTAGGGAACACAATGACTACTTTTTACGCCCAAGTCAACCTTCGGTCAAGTCTTCTCTTTTATTTTTCCACCCTTCAGTCTATCTACCCTACTTATCGAGATTTCCTTCTCATTTTTCTCTTCTCCGCATCACAACACCTCTACTTCATCTCTCTTTTATCTCCTCTCCATAGAAAATCTAAAGAACCACTGAAATCAACCAGGTTTGAAGTATCTTTCATAATCATTTCGTTTCAGTTTATATGGTTTATTTAGAGATTTTGATTTCTAGGGTTTCAGCTGTGAATCTATTTTTTCATTTTAGTTTATCGATTTTAGGTTTTCATTTGTGAATCTCTTACTTTAGATTTAGGGATTTTGAT
The DNA here is from genome assembly GCA_023529315.1 of Papaver bracteatum. NCBI lineage: Eukaryota > Viridiplantae > Streptophyta > Magnoliopsida > Ranunculales > Papaveraceae > Papaver > Papaver bracteatum. The sequence goes on from JAJJWX010000259.1 coordinate 1,563,675, forward strand.
TTCAGTTTTATCGATTCTAGGGTTTCATTTTTGAATGTGTTATTTCCAGGTTTTGATTTCATTTTTTTTCGATTTTATCTTTTCAATTTCTTTTTTTTATTTCGGTTTTAGGGTTTCATATGTGAATCTAATACGATTTTATTTTACCATTTTAGGGTTTTTCAAGGTTAAAGAACTGAAGTTTGTGGGTCGATCTGTTTTTTTTTTTTTACTTGATTTGATCTTTGTAACATGAGTGAAACCTAAGAAAAATGATACTAAAGAAAAATTTGTGCATCTATCATGCAAATAAGTAGACACTACTGTTGTTTTCAAGTTGAATTTGTTTTTCTTAGTACAAGTAATTTGGTTGAAGTGGATGTCGGTACCCTTTCGTATTAATGCTAGGTAATTTCATACTCAAGATATCTTCAATTTGGATGAGAATTGAGCAGAAGAGACTCCAACACTTATAGATGATAAGGTTTGTTCTCCATGTTGTGGTAGAAATCATTATAAGATGTAATAACTGATTTTTAATAGCTTAGCTTTAAAGTAATTTGGTTGTACTAATATTTGGTTATGTTGTAATTTCAGAATAATGTGTTTATTATATCTACTATGAAATCAAAGTATCTTGTGCTACAATTGGATTTGAGGTAATGTTCCTGAAATTTAAAAATGTTATTATGTTTGTCGCATATAGCCAAGTAATTGTTTGTTGAATGCTTCCCTTTCAGATTGATATTAAATCTTGTCATTGTCATTGTCAACTAGATCGACAAAGCTATTCACTAAGTGCGATCGGGTCTCACCACAGGAGAAAGTGAGATGCTTTTCCCAAATTTTCTTCTACTTTTGGTCCATGTTGCAGTTTTAAGCTGCCTTAGTTAAATAATTATAGATCTTGTATTATCATCTGCGAGATTTTGATTTTCTGTACAATCCTGTAGTAATGACACATTTATCTTCAGATGGTTTGATGTTAGTTCTAACTTTGGATTGAGAACATTACACCTTTGTAACTATTTTGCTTAAGAAAAAGTAAGTTTGTTGTTGGTTTCACCACCTATAAGTGGAAAATGAAATATGCATTATGGCTTCCTTTCTATTCTTGCCATTATGGTTATGCTTCACTAGTATTTAGTACACACTAATTTGGTATGATTTCATCTAATAATGTGTTATTTTCCATTAATAATTTTGTTAATGATCTCATCTTTTACGCTTTTCATAGGATGAAGGTCTTTGTGATTTAGGAAAGAATGTCGCGTTTGATTTTGATGGTTGTCTTGCGAACCCCGATGTGAGAAGGTGATGTAATTTTTTTTGAAAATAATAACCGTTTCTACTCTTATATTTTTCTGTCGCATATCCTGTATTGTATGCCATGTCCAATATCATAAGTGTCCAGCTCATGTTTCATATTCCCTTCCCAACTTTTTCCATATTTGTCCTCCTTGTGATCCCATTTTTAAAGGTAATACTAATGAAGGCTAGAAAATAAGGGATGTTTATGTTCTTTTGAGGTCTGGGATGGGCATAAGATATGAAAGATCCTCCTAAGCTCAAATTAAAAAAATTGGAGGCCTGTCATGGGCATAACCCACTCGGATTCATTGCCTACTTTAAGCGCCGCCCATGTAGGTGCTAGTACAGTGAAATTTTAGTGTTAATACCAATTGAGGTGGTAATCTGAACTTAATTTATTTCTTTTAGAGATAATGTTTCCTTTTCATGGGTTTTGTTTTGATTTCAGTTTGTGAGTCAAGTTTATGTTTAGTTTCTAGGCAATGGTTTTCTTCTATACAGTTGAACATCTCTGTTTATATATAATGAATTTGGTTGTGTTTTGCAGTCTTCGGGAGAAATAGTTCAAAACAGAAGAAATAAGAAAAGGAAATTATCCATTTAATGTGCCAATCACTTAAAAGTCTACGTACACCTAATTATCCATGTAAGCATACTGTATTTTTTTTGTAGGTAAACTTGTTGTTCACAATCGATGTGTTTGAAGAGGTACTACTACATACACCTAATTGCTCATGTGTTGTATGATTCAATTTACATAAAACTATTTGTAGCTGTGTTTAGTTTCGTGGTCGAGCTCGACAGAGCGATTCACGATGTGTTGGTGCTTGACATGTAATATTGTAACTCATATGTCTTGCAAAAAGCTTAAAATTCCCTTTAAACGTAAACTCTGTCACCTTCCTCACCGTAAAGTACGAGAATTGAACTTGTATTTTCATTAAGTCATGCAGTAGGTGTTGAAGGTCACATGTTTCATTTGATTATGTACTTTGATTTGAGTAACTTATAATCGTCTTTGTTTGACATGGAATTCAGTGTTTCTTCATTGGCATGGTTTATGTTCAACCAGAATTCAAGTTTCGTACCTTCCAATACTATTGGTCAAAGAGTTTTAACAAGACCATTTAAGTAAGTTTCATTTGTAATCTTACTTATGGTGCATGTTGTTGTGTGGCCCTTACTACCTCTAGTATCTAGCTTGTGCATATTCATCTCATCAACCGCCACTTGCTTGAGTAAAGCTTACCAAGTACATTCTTTTTCTTCTTTATTTTTTGACTAAAGGAAAATTTTACTAGACTGATTGCTCTTCATCGGCATTGCCGCAAATCTCTCATTGTGCCAAGTATATGTATGCTAACGATGGATTTGGAAATTTTGGTCTCCATTTTTGGTCTCCATCGATTTTACTTTACAAATTTGATATTGGTGCATTTGCACTATGTCGTTTATTCTGATCTATAACCTCTTCAACTATTTGTTGAGTCTCTTAATTTTGTAGAATAGTTGTTGTTGGTTCCAGTGTTTGCTCATTTAAATTTTCTTTACTCATCTCGTGTCCGGAGACTGCAAGTCGCCTTTGGTGAGAACATAAATCACAAATGGATCTATGAATGTTTTCTTATCAGAGATGCTAAGGTCAGTGGACTTAGAGGAATGGATCTAATTTCAACACTCATTAGAATTTAGTGATACCACTACCTCTAGTTATATAGTAGTCAGCTCATGAGACACTATAATCATTTGCTTCTTCCATTACCAAAATTTAAGTGTGTTCATTGTCGTCGTTTGACAAATGATAGCTTACTAATTCATGTTTTCTGCAATTATATACCTCATTGCAGGACTACTATTTACTAATTCCTTTTCTACTTCGCAACTTTAGAAGGTTTAATAATTACATGACTTTAATTCGGTATCTTGTCTGTCACCAAGCTTATGTGATATAGTTTATCAGTTTTCTGGTGTACTACATACTTTTTTGTTTTTTATTGTCATCTTGGATTTCCAAAACATTTGAATTTTGATTTCATTTCTGGGCATGCAGATTAAGCTTTGAGATGTCTGAGATATGAATTATGTCGACTAAAATTGAAATGCGCCTTGCGAAAGGTCAATAGAATGGGACTTGGGCTCAAGTTAAAAAGCAGTACTCTGCTGATATTTTAGCAGCAGTTGAAATCTTAGTTGAGGAAATTGGTTAAGCAAGCGGAGTCTGGTGATACTTCTGGTGATATTTAGTCTTTCTTTCCCTGTTTTTCAATGCCTCTATCAGTTGACAAATGCTAGGTTACCCATCCATTTAGAAACATCAACATAGATCAAATATTTTATGTCAGTCACAACATACATAAGTTACTTGTGTACATTTGTATCATTTGAAGAATCCTATATTTTATAATAAAATTAGTGGTGATTCTCAACTACATTTGTATCTGTTTTGTTTTGCCATTGTAGTTTGTATATATGTTTGGATGTTGAATATGGGGAACTGGGTAATTGTAGGGGGAATTTGGGGTAATGAATTTTGACTAGGTCAATAGAATGGGACTTGACCTTTTTTTTTGAGGTTGCAAAAGATTAGCAACATCAAGGCTCATTGCTAAATTAGAACCAGTAACCAATACGGTAGAGAACGGAACCAACAAGATCTCGGTTCTCGGGATATGGTATTCCTGTAATTAGCAACATATTAGCAACAATATCCTGCTGTTGCTAATAAAAAATTTCGCAACGGCAACGGATGTTGCGAATGTCCGTTGCTGACCAAGATTCGCAACGAAGCTTATGTCGTTGCTAAAAATTGCGACACCGTGTTTAGCAACAGCGAAGTCCCGTTGCGACCCCGTTTAACAACATCTATTGTCTGTTGCTATATCCTTAAAATGGTGTAGTGACCAGTCACATGGTAGCTACATAAAAATAACATTTTATTAAAGCACGGGACTCTCCAAATGCGGACTAGGTATAAAACTCTAACAGGGAGTGAATCAAATGTGGACTGCAGTCTATTTTTTGTTATTTTTGATTATCTTTGGGTCTGTAAAAACCAGTATATGTGGCTTAGTAGTTTTTCTAGCTCCAAGTTAGTGATAAGATAGAACTGAATTATGGATATGGGATATGTATTTGGATTATTGTTTTTTTATTCGTTTGATGCAGCAAATCTGGTAAACAATTTGCGAACAACTGCAACAAAGAAGGTGCAGATGATTAATGAAGTTACAAGCTGGTGCAGAAACTGGGTTTGCCTTGCTCCGAACAGAAATTTGGGCATTCATGAGGACTGCCAGAACAGAATCTCCACAAAGAGTGGAGATGAGATAAAAATCTTGAAGGACTATGTTACCAGAATGAAGGATGGACAGAAGGGTATCTACTAAATTCAATGGTGAAAGTAAGAAAGCATTTGAGAACCCTCCATTCACTGGATGAAATTTTTTATTGGGTACCTCTGTAATAGAGGTCGTATAAATTTAGTTGGAAAGACGGGCTGTAAAATTTTATTGGGTACTAGGAACGACTGACTGAAATTTTTTATTGGGTACCTCTGTAATAGAGGTCGTATAAATTTAGTTGGAAAGACAGGATGTAAAATTTTGTTGGGTACTAGGAACGACTGACTGAAAAGTTTTATTGGGTACCTCTGTAACCTAACCTAACTAGGATTAATTAACTAACTCGACCAGGGAGGGTAAGTTTGGAAAAAAAACGGGAAGGGATGACTCACCGGGTCGGGCGAGTCAAAAACGCACATTTTTGTTCTCTTTTTACAGAGTTCGACGTGGGTTGGACCTTTCCTTAAAAGTGGTAATTTGTCTGCCCTTTGCTCAAGAAAAATATGGACGCTGGTCTTTTCCTGGGTGACAATGACATAAATAGAGGTGAGGATATTAAAGGAATTGGTTTTTTAGTACAAGGGTACTCTGGTCTTATCACATGCGATGGTTGAACAATTGAATCAATTTTTTTTCCAATTTCGTTAGGTTTCAATTGACAAAAAAGTGGCCGTAAAAGGGACTCTCTCCCTTCGGGCCATCTGGTCGGTCGGCCCAAAAATACTCATACTCATACTTGTTGTATCCGAGTGTATGTTTAGAGCACCAGTAATGATAGTAAAACGTTATCAGTACGAATTACTCAGCGAAAATTGAAAAGGGCCGACGATACAGAAAAGGATAATTTTCTTCAACCCTTGCATATTTTATTTAACTATTACAAGAAATTACAACTCAGAAGGACAAACATCCAGTAGGAAATTAGTTGGAAGCCTAGCAACAAGCTGAGCTCCAACCCCCTTTTGAATGACCACTCTTAATCTATGAAAGATAAAATCTCCAACCCGCACATTAGCATCATAGCAAGCAATATAGTTACGCAGCGCTTCAGAAAATCCGTGGTATCATCACCAAGTTCCCCTAAGGTGGTAAAGGAAAGTGTCCCAAAACCGTATCCTTGTGACGTACACTTCTCCAAATATTTGGTGTTCTTTCGAGCAACAGCATTCTTTATGGCATGACCCAGAGCAAAGGTACGCACCCCTCCTCCAGTAAAGGTTGAAACACCAGTCACATCAAAGCACACGTCTCTCCCATTGTCCCAATTGTACACAAATATGTCAGCTGGTCTTAAAGCAGTGCCATTATTAGCCAGAAAGACCAAGTCAACCTCCTTCCTAGATGGCACTCCCGCACGATAACACATATCTGCAATGGTGTATCATACCAAATCATGCCTAAACTTAAGACCCACCTCATTAGCACAATGTAGGGCATGATCACCAAAAACATCCATATCCCTTTTGCAGAAGGGACAAACACCATCAAATTCAAAAGGGGGATCCCTAACCTATACTGGATAACTGCACTAAATTTCCTAGCTCCAATATGTTGATTGATCCCCACAATCGGGATAGCCATCAGAAAATCCCAGGCGTGCTTTGTTTGGTTACATTGCCATAGAACTGAATCACACTCCGAAAAAACAAACTTGGTTGGTATATTCTTCTTTTTAACTATTGTTTAGTAGATTTATGCATAAATTTTTGCAGTGTCTAACTTCGTTTCCTATTTTGATTATGACTTGTTAAAGAGAAAGTTAGACATCTTACCGCGCCTTATATGTGCTATTTGGAGCACAGATAAATATAAGGTATATGAAGAGATATCCAAAATAAGTATGTATTGGTAACAACTTATATTTGTGATGTTATTCGATTTCTGAATTTAGCAAAATATTTGATTTTTGTAGCGTTTTGTTATTTTCCACTTTAGCCAACCAAAAGAAGGTTTTTCCGCGTCCTTTTGGATAATGTAGAGAATAAAAATACATTTGTTGGTACACCAATAATTTCTGTGATGTTAACAGTTTTAATATCGATTGGGCGAGGAATTGTTGCATCCTGAGACATAGTAAAATTTCAATATTCCTTTGCTATAGTAATATCTGGAATTCAAAGTCGTTCCACCTAAGGTCAGAATGCGATGAAAAATGGACACCGGGTTAACACGGTTAGCCAGTCTCTATCAATGGTCCTTGAAATGACCTACAATTGATATCGAGACAGATTCTTTTAAGGTATAAAGAATGTGTTCATATTTCAACTTTGATAAATTAATATTTCGTCACCTAATTGGGGATTTATCGGTATTATGTTAGAACCGTATATATTACATTTTGAGTATTTTTATTCCTTGTTTCACCATTGATTTCGTGGTAAATAGTTCGGATTGATTTTAGAGAAGATAAATACTCCATATAAAATGCTGCAACGAGCAATAAGTAGAGCTGCAAAAAAATTGCACCCTTATATGCTCCGCTGGCTTTTACAGCATGCATAATATGCACCAATTATATGCATCGACAAGCTTTAAAAGGATAGTGTATAATTTGGACTTTGTATGTGTTGCAACAACAACAATGAGAGCCACATAATTTTAATTGCGCCTCATAGATATACAAACCGAGCATAATGAGTGTCGCATTTCTAGATGATATCCAGAGTTAATATCATGTATTTTCGTCCCCTAAGCTATTACCTAAAATCACAAATTTGGTGAATTAAATTTGCAATAGTACATATGAAAATAAGTCTATTTTTGGCAAAGAATGAAAATATAATTGTTGTAGGCATATTTAAATATGAGAACCACAATAGTTCTCGGGTTTGAGAACCTGATGAGCACCTTACCACCAGAAGTGGAAAAATACGGCACGGTAGCATAAGAAATGATTAGAATAAATCTTCGAGCTTGGTAAAGCTTTTCTATCGTTGTGACATAAGACACGGTACGTACACATGAAGTGCCGTTCATTATAGTTCATCTCTGTCGATCATCTTGGCAGGACTGGAACTGATATTGAGACATTGTCTATGTCCACATAATTTATTTGATAGTTGACTGTTGATTTTACATGGTAATGTAAATTCTTAAATTTTATTCCAGCTGGACAGTAAACGATAGAGGAAACCTGATAAGTTATCTCTTCTGGGATGCATGCTATTGTTGTTTTCAGCACCCAGTTACTACCTTAAGAGTAGAGTCATGCGAAACTGGAAGTTCCGTTGATGATACATTCCCGCCTTGGGATCAGGGGGAGAATCATCGACGATATTGGTTAACTCCAATTATGTCTCATCTAAATTCTCACACCAAGAAATGCCTGAGGTGTTGGAGATTACTCTATTGCTAGATTTAACAAGAGTACGCTTGCTTGATTCGGCATAAATTAAAGTTATTGCAAGGCCTGCCATAGAATCACAACGGTTGTTTCGTCTAAAAATATGCTTAGAAGCAATAGACAAAAACCTCCAGTACGAGGTATGCCAATATAATTAGATAACGTCCATATTTTCTTTGAGTGATGAGTTGATAACTCCCGACGAGGAGCATATCCATGAAATTTGCGTTGATATCTCATGGAGAAGAATATCCACATATTGAAGCTTGGAACCAATGGATTAAAATATCCTCGTACTCTAGAGAATGATGTGAGATCGTTATTTACTGATTGTTAACTGGTTGTCGATAATATTCAAAGTAGTGACTGAAATCGATGTGGAATGTTATCCCCCTTTGCAAAGGAATTATCGGCAAAGCTCATATGATTGGAAAATATATGGATCTCAGTGCATATTGAGTTGTTCTTTCACTTGTATTTTGTTTTAGGACATCAGTCCTAGCATCCACGAATTTAGTTCAAAATTTGATGCTTATAAGAAAGCGTAATGAGATAATTATGCTCGCTTGTTGTATAGCGCCAACCTTGACAGTGAGTTTCCGCAGACACTAACCAGCTTGATGGAAGTATGGTCTGGTAGTCATAACTGACTCGACATATCACTTAGATGGTAATAACTTCGTATCTATACTGATATAGATTTTAAATGAAGCTCTTGTCTGTCAGTCATTGATGTTGTATCACTCTAAGTGATGCTCTGGGCATTGGTGGTGAGTATTTTATGGTTCTTTTTCTATGTTTTTCGTTTGAGATGTGCTATGTTCCACTGCATGTGCTGCCACAACAAGATTTTCAAAATTGGATGAGAAAATCTTCCCACCGTTTAGGGGAGGAAAGACTACCGCATGAAAAACAGCATAAAGTATCCTGATTTACACAAAGATAAACCAGTATGTATCTCATCTTGATGTTTTCAGCAATGAAAGACATGTAGAAGATTTGATATCTTCATAAATTGCAAATCAAGTTGCTTATTTTAGAAGCTATGCATGTAGTAACAAGTGTGTCATTTAAAACACACCTTAAGCGTGGATGAATAGTTGATCTAAAATATTTTGCACCTTCTAAAAGGAAGAACTAGTCACAATCATTTAAAGATAGTGCTCTCAAGGAGACTATCAAAGGAAGATATGATTTCTCTGATCATAGTTCTCATTATATGAGAACATCTTTACAACGGTTATGGAACCTCAAAATGAGAGGATCTCCACAAGGCATGTTGCAATGGGGAAATATGTGATCATCATACAATGATTGTTGCTGACATACTCGAAGTATCCAATGATACTTCTATAGATGATGCTGGTGTTGAATCACTCTCTATATTGGGATGTCATCAAAGATATGATTGGTTAATCTATAAGGGAGAGATTCATGCAGAATAAAAGTTTCTCACAAAATGCATGGTTTTGGTACTGCAACTAGAACGCTCGATAATGTGAGCTACTCTTAGCCATAGGTGGGTGTTTGCGCATAGTGAGAAAAGTAAAATCAACTAATGGAACCAAGTCTTTCACAGAAACCTGAAATGGATTACAAAGAAACATATTCCCTGTTACAGATGCAATTACCTCTTTGGTATTTGTATGGCAGTATTTTAAGCACTCGACATGCATCTAGAGGATATGGTTATTGTGAATCTGTATGAACTATAGATAACTGCATATAAATTCCTGAAGGTTTTTAACATATCATTAGAATTATTATTTTATATACTTTTTCTCAATAAGGAAGAAAGTGGTCAATCGTTTAAGTGAAAGCTTGTGTTATCCAGGAATGGGTCAACCATCTTATATGCCCATATACTATGCATTTACTAAATTTGATATATACAACATATACTTTATTAGAACTTCTGAAGAGTCCTCCAATGCACAAAAATGCTTAAAGCAGAAGTTCGAGATAAAATTCTCAGTAAAACAAGGTCTCAATCTGTTGGTTGAGCATTGTAGATGGAAGTCCATTAATTTAGTCAACCTTAAAGGTTTAAACATGTTTAAATGGACAAGATGGCATAATTGCAGCTACGTGATCTCTTATTTTTAAGATTGGTCGATTTACACCTCAATAAATGGGATGTATCACTCTGTGGTTTGTATTACACGAGAGATGTGTAAATGGTACATCAGCTGAGATATGCTATGTGTACCTGATATTGGGTTTGAAATAAACAATAAGTCTGGTTATATCCATCACCAAAATCGAGACAATGGTCCAAAGAAAATTCAATCATATTTGTGGTACCATTAAGCTTGATCTTTTGCATGAAAGATCGCTGAGTGTCTCCTACAGAGAAATGCTAATCACATTGTTCAAGTTTTGATTTTTGGAAGGTTTGCTAACACAGCTAAACATTTTCCTAGCTGATAGTATGGTAGTAGAGGATACTTGTTTATCCTCCGATCAATTATGATTATTCAGACAAAGCTAGTGGAGAATAAAAGGCTTGTACTCTTTTTCATTCGTCTTGGTTTTTTTCCCCTCTGGGTTTTTCCAGGTAAGGTTTTAACGAGGAAACATTTGCGGGTTTATCATCATTCTGAGTACTCATATTTTTCCTGCGTTCAGGTTTTTGTCCCTTTGGGTTTTCCTGGCGACATTTTTAATAAGATGAAAATCTTTGAACTTTGATCATCATCTAAAGTAATGTATATCCATAGGTTTCCCTGGGATGTGGCTATCAGATAACCGCCTATATTTTCTGATTCAAGTTTTTGCTACACGAAATTTTTCCTGACGCTGGCATACAGGTTTTGTCCCAAGAGGTTTTCGTGTCACAGTACCTATGAAGGAAATATTTCGTGACGGTAACCAACCTTATTTCTGATCTTCAAGTACCATGGTTTTATCCCAAACGATTTTCCCTGAAAACTTTGACGAAAGGAGAAAATCAATGGCGGCCACCACCAAAACTCCAAAAGTTACACTATTTTCTTTCGACCAGATTTTGTCCTACCAAGTTTATCTGACGATATATTTAATTTGAAGTGACGGTGGTCCAAGGAAGAATGTTGTGTAAACACGGGTTGGTGGCCCACTATCGAGAATATTCCAGTCTTTACCGGATATAGTGTTAACTTGGTCAATTAATCCCAAGTCTATGAACATCAACAATAAACGTTAATGTATTGAGACACGTTAACTAAAAACGTGACATGTCAGTGTTTTGTAAGAGTACCTATAGTTAGAGCATCAGTTGTTCTGATTTGAGATAATAATAACAAAAATTCTCCACTAACTATGAAATAAACCGTGCAAAAAAAAATGCCATAAGGCTCTCACAGACACCCGGCTCCCTGCTGTCCTCCGCGAAACCCACGGGTCCTATAAAAGAAAACTGTGAGAGTTTTTTATAATTCGGTTTTTATGTGGTTTATTATGTTGTCTGTTTAGAACCTCTCTAATAATAAAGGCTCCCACCCGTTTCACCTCCTTTCCTCTGGTTCTTAAACATATTACTGTATTAAATTAATTCTTCTTAAGATGAATTTGGTGGTAATTTAATTATCAATGTATAAAATATACTCATACTGACACTTCTTGTATGTATACGTTTAGAGCACGAGTAATGATATAAAAGGTCTAACTTATTATCCTGACATTTTTAGGGCGACCCCAACAGAATTAGGGGCGATTTGTTTTATTCCTAACCCATACACAATGTTAAGGAATGTCCAAAAAAGCGGAGAATACGTTAATGCCCTTACATAATCGGAAGCTATTTTGTGCCCGATTGTTAAAACTGAATCGGAAGATTAGTAAAGCATTTGTCCTAACGATTAATATAGATTTTGTGCCAAACGCTTATCTTGCTCCTATAACAATCGGTAGGAACAAGAACCTCACTATACTACCGATTATATGTGATTTAGTCAGAGAAGAAATTCGAGGCAACTTTATAATCGGTAGTCATATTAACTACCGTTTATTATAGTTCTCAAATTCAAAAAATTTGAGATTTCTCCAAAAATAAAATTTGGGGCAACTGTATAATCAGAAGTTAAAATACCTTATTTGGTTACCGATTATACGGTTGCCCCAACAAAATAGAGCCGTTGGAACTCTAAACTCTATATAAGGATTGTATCCTTTTACCCTCTATGGAACACAAATACCTTTAAACTCTCTCCAACATCATATTCAACATAATGCCATTCATTAATCCTACAGAGTTCACGATTGAAGAAGATTTATCTTTATGTAGGTGCTATGTTCAATTCTATCCGAGACGGGGAGAAGAACGGAGGCAAGGAGTCAAAGGTTCGATGTGGGGTTACTTATAATCGATATCCAAATATCCTACCGATTATGGAAGATTTCAAAATTTTGGAAAAAATGGATTTAGAAAAAACTCATTTTGGGGAAACCTATAATCGGAAGGTAATGTAAACAGTTAAACTTCCGATTATGGCATTTGACAGATAAAACCGATGTCAACCTAAATTCTTTTCAACTTCAACTTCAACTCTCTTCTCTTCTCTTTCCCTCCGAATGTAGTAGGGAAAATTGTCCCCTCGTTAAATCTGCTTCAATACATCGTTATCATTAATCGTTGAATCGAATAATCGTCGAATATTCTCTAAGAAGATGAAAGATAAGGAACGTCAAAAATCTCGAACCAAAAATGTTGTTCGGGGAAATGATCCAAAAATTGGAGTGCATGCCCGTAATAAAGAGGTTCTCACCGAAGAACACGAAGAACGCGAAGAAGAAGAAGTCCCTCATGTAGATGATTCTGATATCCAAACTCTCAAGCAACTTCAAATGTCCCCAATTAGGTAAGATTCTACCATTTTTTTGGTTTATATTGCTTTAATTCGACGAAAACACGATTTTTTTTTTAGGGTTTTCAGAAATTAACCAGTTTCGGTAGTTTAGTTATTCTTTTAAACTTCCAATTATGGTCGAATTCTTCATTTCACAAGAACATTGGTCATATTCGGGTGCTAAATATTTAGGTTTCCTACCGATTGCCTTCGTTATCATTACTGAACCCTAAATCGACCATAATCGGAAGGTAAATGTGTTTTTTCCTTCCGAATATACTAGGATTTTGTATCTCCTGGACACAAAGTGAAGCATATTCGGTAGGAAGTAGTTTTGTATGGCTTCCGATTGTTATGTATTTGGTAAGATATACGATCTTATGCATTATGATTATGTGTATTCATAAGTTTATGTTGAAATATTTCTTCCGATTAATTATATTCGACTGCTTACATGGAACTCAAACTTCCGATTATTAACCTATTGTACCTTGTTTTGCTATTTAGGGATAGACGAGGTAAAAAAAACCGAAGACGCAATTTTCTCGGATAGTGCAAGGATGGAAAGGCGTAAGAACTTGACATCTAGTGCAAAGAGATCTAGGGCTGCTAAATCCACTTCAACTGCTCAAGGTGGAACTCAACAATCCAGTCAAGAAGGTGTTCAACTAACTGCCCCACAATCAGAGCCAGTTCAAGAAGGTGTACAACCGAGTGCTCCACAGTCACAAGCTGAAATTCAACATAATGTTCAACCATAAGCACCATAAGATAGATTTAACGAGGAAGGATAACCCATCGGTGTTCAAGAATAAGGAGAAGCCAAAAAGAAAAATCCTCCTCGAAAGAAAGCAAAACACCTTGTCCTAAAAGAACTAAAGGGGAAGGGTATTCCGGAAGGTGTAATACTTTGGATTCCATAGGATGGAGGAGAATTTTTATTTGGATACAAAGACTCCTGGACAAGAGAAATATATGAAACCGAGGTAATAATCGTATCCATTTTATTTACGTATTTTATTTTGGTTCGTAATAGTTTTAAGGGTTATAGGTTTTGGTAATTCTATTTTTTTTAACTTGTCTTGTGTATAATAGTATCATTAAGATGCGGTTCGTTTACTCAAACCCACCGCCGCACCACCTAAAATGCTGGAATGGCCTTTATCAGGTGAATGTGAAAGGTTCAAAAGAATTATTGCAAATTCTGGGTTGGCTGATGCTGCTGACAACTCTATGTTGCAACATGAACGGGTGGCGATATTGGCATTTGTAGAGAGACTTTATCCTGAGACCGACACCTTCCATATACCGTTTGGGGAGATGACGATTACCCCAGATGATGTTGTGCAAATTCTTAGATTCCATGACCATGTCAAAGGTGCCAGGGCTGAGTACCCAAAGCAGTTGGAATGGGACAAACTTTATGCTCTAACTAAAAATTGTTTGGGTTGGGATGCAGAAACATCAACAACTGAGTTCAATAGATGCATGAGGTATAGAAATAGACAGTTCAACATGAGTACTCTGATGGATATGTTCAGGGGAACCAAGGCAAAAGAAGAGAATGAAACTTTAACTGATGAGCAAGTGAACCACATGGCCACCGCATATCTCCTATGTGTATTGGGATGTGTCATTTTCCCCAATACGAGTGGCAATCGGGTCGACGCCAACCTTTTACAACTTCTGGATCCTCTCGATAAAGTGCATGAGTACTCTTGGGGTACGGCATGCCATTCGTGGTTGATGGAAGAGTTGAGAAAGGCGTCGAGGCTTGGAGTTAGCCAAGTAGCTGAGAACGTGAGTCTACTACAGGTATTTTAATGAACTCTACATACTTGGTTGTTTTTTTTATTTTTCTACCATTAAAGAATCAATTTCCTAATACTTGCAAAAATGACAATATAGGCATGGATCTACGACCACTTCCCTATCTTGGGATTGGCCATTGAAAACCCGGCGTGGGCGCCAGGTCACCCTAGAGGAAAAAAGTACGTCTTCGATGACAACCATTCTAGGACAAAGGAGAAGCCGCTGATTCGTTTGAGGGAGAGATTTTGGACTCACTGAAATCCCAAGAGGTATTCTTTGATCCATACAAGGAAGACCGATATAATGGACATATCGCGGGTCGGTCTGATTTTTCCCTTTATTTTGGACCATTGTGGCACCCCACAGGATATATGATGTACAATGCCTCAAGGGTGATGCGACAAAATAGTTATGTACAAGGTATACCAAAGGAGGAAATCCATGGAAATTTATTTTTGGATCTGGAAGAATGCAAGTATGATAAAGATTCTATCACGGTGTTTTACAAGGGAAAACCATCATGTAAATACCATTAGGATAGAAAGATGATTTACTTGATCAACGGTGGAAGGAAAGCCAACCAAGGTTTTGAAAATGCTCCCAACTATATGGATTGGTACCGGAATGTTTCTCATTTTCGTGTCATCCGTGATCTTAAAGCAAAGCCCGCACCGTATGAGAGTATCCTCAAAGAGAAACCTCCGGGTTTTGATAGATTGGTACGTATTGTTTTCTTAATTTAGTTTAATATTATGGGTCAAAATTAGAGTAGTAACCATTTGATGGTATGCTATGTTTTAAAACAGATGAACATGTTAAGAGGTTTTTCCAAATGGTGCACTAATTGCATAAAGTCCGGAGAGCCTGTTCCAATTGAGAAGATAAAAGAGCATCAAGAGTTAATTGATAACGTTGAAAATGAGGAGTATGCATCTCGCTTCGGGGAAAGAGGAAAGAAACCTACAACAAAGGTGAACAAAAGAACTCGGGCGTCATCGAGCACTCAAGTTGAAGGCTCAAATGATGAAACCAATGATGGTTCGTACCCAAGTCTTGGAGGTCGTAAAGGTCGCAAAGTTAAATCAAAGAGGAACGACTAAACTCTTGATGTTTTTTTAACTTTATGGATAACTTTGTTTATGTCGGATTATGTCGTTTTCAAAGTTTGTGTCGGCTTATAAGTTGGTACGTTATGTTTATGGTTTGTGAATGGTTCGTTTTATGGATTATGAATGGCTTTATTGCTATCTTTATGCATTTAACGATGACTCGCAAGCGAATCACATGCACAGTTATGAAACTGTTGAATTTTATACATACATTCGGAAGGTTAGTTTATATACGAAGCTTCCGATTCTGGGAAATTTGAAAATTTTTGGTCAGAATCGGGAGGTTTTTATATTATGTATCTACCTATTATGCTTTGTGAAGAAATACATTTTGTTCTGTAACCAAACAACACCATATTCGGTAACAAAGTCAACTTATTAAACTTCCGATTATTATCATCGGTAGAGTTAGTTTATATTGTTCCTTTGATTATCCTATGTGAAGAAAACTTTGTTTCCAGTATCCAAACAACACTATAATCGGAACTATGATTATTCCTAGGCTTCCGATTATAACACTAGAAAATCACTTGTGTTCTGTAACCTATAATCATAAGGTTTTGTAACCTACTATTTATAGGAGAAAATCGCCTCTTCCAAATTTGGTAAATTCGATGATGGAGAGACTGGTTTAAACCCTTAAACAAATATGCTGCACATGAGCACTTTTGATTCGAGATATTAATCCGTAACTCTGGCCTAAACCAAGAAGATGGCCGTTCCAGATTTTCTTCGGTCACAAAGTGGAGGAGAAGGGTTGATTTGGGGAGGATATCGAAGAAGGGTGATGAGACCAGAGAGTTCTGGCTAGATTGTATCTCGACTTGTATCAGAAGTGTAGAAGCTTGCTAGTGATGGAAGCTTTTGAGAGAGCTTGCAAATTTGCTATACGATAGTATTGTATTTTTCCTCACCAAGACTTGTGTGTTTTGGCAGAATAGGTGAAACCTATTTATGCAAGCGATATTAAACGTACCCTGGCCTCATTAAGGAATTGAGTAAATGTGTCAATTATAACAGAGGAGGTGGAAACCGTTGGCTTTATGGTGAAAAAAGTTTTCACCATAAATTTCCTTATTTAATTGACCATATTCATTCCTTGCACGCCTTGCTTTATTGCGAGTATAGTGTATGCTGCATGTTGTGACCTCCAAACCAAAACCCCAAGAAAGCATCCCCCAGTTTGTGTTGATGTCTCGAGAGTTGGGAGCAAGTGGCAATGCCAAAGTTGCTAGTGAAGCGTTGCAGCTTGTGCCAATGGAATGTGCGGGATGTCTTGACCACGAGTGGTACTTTGAGTGCGGATGGCAATGCCAAAGTCGCTTAGTGGAGCATTTGGCATGTGCCAATGGCATGTTCGGAATGCCTTGGCCGCGAGTTGTACTTTGAGTGCGGATGGCAATGCCAAAGTCGCTTAGTGGAGCATTTGGCATGTGCGGAATGCCTTGGCCGCAAGTTGCACTTTGAGTGCGGATGGAAATGCTAAAGTCGCCTAGTGGAGCATGTGGCATGTGCCAATGGCATGCGCGTAATGGCTTGGAATAGAAAGTGTCTAGTGGTAACGTGTTTGGCATGTGCCAATGGCACGTACGACCACTTTGGCCAAATTTCGGGCGCTACTTTTGCATGTGCCAATGGCATAGCAGCTTGGAATGGGGATTGGATAGTGGTTGCGTGTTTGCATGTGCCAATGGCACGCACGTCCACTTTGGCCAAGTTGTGGGCGCTACTTTGGCATGTGCCAATTGCATAGCGACTTAGAATAGAAAGTGGTTAGTGGTTTGTGTGTTGGCATGTGCCAATGGCACACACGACCACTTGGACCTTGAGTTTTGGGCTTGGTAGCGGTTTGGAAAATGGCTAGTGGTGCGTGTTTGGCATGTGCCAATGGAACGCACGGCCATGTTGACCTAGTTGCACGGTTTGCAAGCCTAGGGCGCTATTTGTGGTATGTGCCAAACGGCATAGCAACTTGGGAAATTTTCTAGTGGTGTGTGTTGGCATGTGCCAATGGCACGCACGGCCAAGTTGACCTAGTTGCATGGTTTGCAAGCCTAGGGCGCTATTTTTTGCATGTGTCAAACGGCATAGCGGCTTAGAAATTGGCTAGTGGTGCGTGTTGGCATGTGCCAATGGCACGCACGGCCAAGTTGACTTAGGTGCATGGTTTGCAAGCCTAGGGCGCTATTTTTGGCATGTGCCAAACGGCAGAGCGGCTTGGAAATTGGCTAGTGGTGCGTGTTGGCATGTGCCAATAGCACGCACGACCAAGTTGACATAGTTGCACGGTTTGCAAGCCTAGGGCGCTATTTTTGGCATGTGCCCAACGACATAACGACTTGGAAATTGGATAGTGGTGCGTGTTGGGATGTGCCAATGGCACGCACGACCAAGTTTACCTAGTTTCACGGTTTGCAAGCCTAGGGCGCTATTTTTGGCATGTGCCAAACGGAATAACGACTTGGAAATTGGCTAGTGGTGCGTGTTGGCATGTGCCAATGGCACGCATGGCCAAGTTGACCTAGTTGCACGGTTTTCAATCCTATGGCGCTATTTTTGGCATGTGCCAAACGACATAGCGACTTGGAAATTGGCTAGTGGTGCGTGTTGGCATGTACCAATGGCACGCGCGGCCAAGTTGACCTAGTTGCACGGTTTGCAAGCCTAGGGCGCTATATGTGCCAAACGGCATAGCGACTTGGAAATTGGCTAGTGGTGCGTGTTGGCATGTGCCAATGGAACG
Source organism: Papaver bracteatum (assembly GCA_023529315.1). Classification (NCBI taxonomy): domain Eukaryota; kingdom Viridiplantae; phylum Streptophyta; class Magnoliopsida; order Ranunculales; family Papaveraceae; genus Papaver; species Papaver bracteatum. Next base: position 1,582,139 of record JAJJWX010000259.1, read on the forward strand.
CACGGCCAAGTTGACCTAGTTGCACAGTTTGCAAGCCTAGGGCGCTATTTTTGGCATATGCCAAACGGCATAGCGGCTTAGTTTGGCATGGTTTCCTGTGGGTGCAGTATGTGGTTTGGTTTTGGCGTCGTTGCCATGGTGCGCAGTATGCGGCTTGGTTTTGGCGTCGTTGCCATGGTGCGCAGTAATGTGGCTTGGTTTTGGTGTCGTAGCCATGGTACGCAGTATGCGGATTGGTTTTGGCGTCGTAGCCATGGTGCGCAGTATGCGGCTTTGGTTTGGCGCAGTTTCCATGGTGCGCAGTATGTGGCTTGGTTTTGGCATCGTTGCCATGGTGCACAGTATACGGCTTTGGTTTGGCGCAGTTGCCATGGTGCGCAGTATGCGGCTTGGTTTTAGTGTCGTTGACATGGTGCGCAGTATGCGGCTTGGTTTTGGCATCGTTGCCATGGTGCGCAGTAATGCGGCTTTGGTTTGGCGCAGTTGCCATGGTGCGCAGTAATGCGGCTTTGGTTTGGCGCAGTTGCCATGGTGCGCAGTATGCGGCTTGGTTTTGGTGTCGTTGCCATGGTGCGCAGTATGCGGCATGGTTTTGGCGTCGTTGCCATGGTGCGCAGTAATGCGCCTTTGGTTTGGCATAGTTGCTATGGTGCGCAGTAATGCGGCTTGGTTTTGGTGTCGTTGCCATGGTGCGTAGTATGCGTCTTAGTTTTGGCGTTATTGCCATGGTGCGCAGTATGCGGCTTGGTTTTTGATTAGGGTTCTGTGTCGAAAACCCTAATCCGGTATTTTGAAAAAATACCCCTATTAATTATTTACATCTGAATTAAATGCTCTCAGTTAATGTATTGCGGGCAACATTAAGTCATGGGGTTTTACGATTTTACCCCTTGTCTAAAATCCACCATCAACATTAAGTCCCCTGATTATCTCGGAACAGGAGCTTTGTTGTGAGGTAAGCATAAGATGGTGCCAAGACAAAATCTGAAAGAGAAGTGAGGAGATTTATCTGACCTTTTTTTTCTGAGATGCGAATTGGATTCGGAATCCTTGTCCTTGGTAGTATTGCGCGAATCGGGAGGTTGGAACAAATTGGAAGCTGGGAAGTATTGAGATGCCGGCGCGAGTTGAGAAGCTGGTGCGGTGGGACCGGCGCAGAGTGAGCGGGCTGGCCCGAAGAGTTGGGAGTTGAGCGCAAGTTTTGGGAGGGCGCTTGGTGGGACCATCATGCTCGAAAGGCATTGGCGTTGGAGGCTTGAGCGGCTATTGGGAAGTTGGGCGCCCAAACTTCCCTTACACGCGCAACTTTTGGGAGAAAAAAGGGGGATCCTTCCTTATTGTGGAAACCGCCCGCATATATATATATGAAATTTTTCTTTTACCTTGCGCTTTGTTCCTTCCTTCTTTCTTGCTAGCAGTAAAGTGATAAAGGAGAAACCGGCTATCCAGGTGTGTCTTCTAATACTTCTCTTGTTTTCCTTTGTAGGTGCAAACCCTAGCAGTAAGTGCTTTTTCTTTTATAAATCTTGCGTTGATATCACGCACATGATTGGTTGGCATGCTTCTTGTAGAGAATATTGTATATATATGATTTGATTCCGTAGAAAATACTGCACATATGATTTCGAACCCGTAGAGAATGTTGCGCGCATAATTTTGAACCCGAAGAAAGATTCTATATATGTATTTGAAACCTAGAAATATACTGCGCATATAATTTCGAACCTGAAGTAGGATACTGTATATGCACTTGAACCCGAGAAATATACTGCTCATATAATTTCGAACCTGAAGTAGGATACTGTATATGTACTTGAACCCAGAAGATATACTGCGCGTATAATTTCGAACCTGAAGTAGGATATTGTATACGTATTTGAACCCGAAAATACTGCACATGAATCCCGAAGAAGAATACTGTATACGTGCTTCATATGAACCCGAAAAAATTAATGTATATGAATCCCGAAGAAGAATACTGTATATGTGCTTCATATAAACCCGAAAGAATTACTGTATATGAATCCCGAAGAAGAATACTGTATATGTGCTTCATATGAACCCAAAAGAATTACTGTATATGAATCCTGAAGAAGAATATTGTATATGTTCTTCAAATGAACCCGAAAGAATTACTGTATATGCTCCTGAACCCAGAAAATATACTGCGCATATAATTTTGAACCCGAAGTAGGATACTGCATATGTATTTCTAAACCGTAGAAAATACTATTCTCCCATGTGTCAGGGATTTTTCTCTTGTCGAGCACGGTTATGTGTTTGGGAGATAATTTCATAATTTCTCTGTTTTTTTTTTGTGCAGATATCTTGTTGCTAAGCGAGGAAAACCGAAAATATGTTACCTGAACAAGGCTCCATTTCGTCGAAAGATGTTGATAGTTCTAAACCAAACATAGATGATGAGTTCTTTACCAAACCCCTCGCTCCTTCTCGGAGCAATCATCCAGATTTCGTGCTAATTTTATTGATTGGTGGTGAAGATGAAAATAAAACCTGTTCGGTCCGGCCGGAGCACATTATACGTCTTTTTCTGCATAAAGGATTCTACGCTTCTTCCAGTATCGATTTCAGAATGTGTCAAATCCCATTGTGTTCCTTTGATGTGTGGGTTGAGTTTATGGTGAGTAAGGAGCATATAAATTCCAACTTGACTCGAGCACACAGATCATTGATGCTGTCAGAGCTTTAGTAAGTCTCCAGGTTAGGAAAGATGTTCCGGGCTTGGTTGCTTTCCTGTCTAGGTAGTGTTCGGATATTCACATGATTATTTGTAGATGGAGTGAAATAAATTTCTCCTTGAAGAGTGTGGCTCTCTTGATGAACCTTCCAGTGACCGGGAATCTTAACATCCAATTGTCAGAAGATGAGAAGAAGATGCGAGTTGACCTTGCTGCTAAGTTGGGAGACTTTTCCCGAAAAGACTCTTCTGCGAAGTCGAAAAATCCTGCCCGGAAAGAAGACGAAAGGTGCCTTTATAGCTGGTGGATATCTCGGTGGTTTTTGGAAGAGTTGGAGGCTAAACAGAATAGCAACGATCTCCACGTTGCAGCATTTTTGGCTCTCTGGTTGTCTAGAGACATTTTTGACGACGACTCTGGAAAGAAGGAGATAAGACTGGGGTTTCTACCGATTGCCGTGAAATTGGCGAAGGGTTAAGTTCTACCCATTGGCAAGCTATTGCTCGTCTCCTTGTATGTGCATATGGATTACTTAGTCATGAATATGCAAGTTTCGAATTGTCTTATGAAAGTGGACTCGTATATGCACATCGTTTTTCTGCAAGCGTGATTGTGGGAGCATTTTGAAAAGTATACTCCAAATACATTGCCTACGATTCTCGCGAGTTGGGGTGGCTCTCGAATTCTTCGATGGGTGAATAGGTGCTCAAGAGTTTGCGTGAGCCTGGTTAGTCTTCTTGATAAGTTGCACGAGATCAACTATTGCACATGGGAGCCGGTCCACAAATCTGTGACTCAAATTGATACTTTCGCTTCTGCTCCAGATGCGATCTTGTCTTCGGATGACGACTTGAGTATTGGTGAAAACTTATTTATGCAAAGCTGCATTCCGGGTTACATTCCAGCTTTCTTTAGGGGGTTTTTCGGATGGCTGCTTACAATATTGACCGTGCCGCTCGTCATATCGGTTTCAATCAAGGGGTGCCTCTTGCTTTCCAACTGGTGCTGCCTTCGATGCTAGTGCCCTTGAGTCAGGTATCCTTCTTCCTTTCTTTCAATCGGAAAGATCTCCCTCGAAGACTTCTAGTTACAAAGAGTTCTGTTGCCGTGAGCATCTTATGATTCGCAAGTTCGTGGATGACGTGGTGGAGAATGTTCGTGGTAAGCCTTCCAAAGAAGTTTTGAAGAAGTACCCAATGTTGAGAGATTTCAAGCGAAAGTCGTCTGGAAATTATGAAAGTCCCCAAGTAAAAGAGAATAGGACGAAAAACCATGCTGATGGGTTTCAGACGGTTTCAAAAGATTCTCCTGCAGCCCTTGTATCTTTTAGTTCTTCTAATAACCAGGTATGTGTCGCCTATTTGCTGGTTTGTCTCCAAATATGTGAATTTCTGCTGAAGGTATGTGTCTCGTTTCTTCCAAGGATTTGGTAGTGTTAATGATTTTGCTGCTCTTGCTCGCTGTCAGGAGAAGGTAACTCCTTTGAGTAATTCTGGCGGTATCGAGACTTCTCTTAACGGTGATGCGCCATAGAAAGAATAAAGTTTGGCAGAGAAAGAAGAAAGTTCGGAAAGTGAAGGTGATTCTTCCGATATCAGCGCTGGATCCCTTTCGGAAAGTGGCTCAGTAGGTTTCACGCTTCTTTTTCTTTCTGCTCCCTTTGAAAACTTTTAATTCAAATCTTGCAGGAGGAATCTGCCTCAGGAGATGGATCTGAGGTGGAGGCACACGAAGACTTGCCCTTGGTGACAACACCGTTAGTGATGATCCGGAGATGGAAGTTGAAAATCCTCCTGTAGTGACTGTGACCGCTGATGATGGCTTGGAGACGGAAGTTGATCAATCACAAAGCATGAATGCAGCTCGACCGGAAATGATTTTCTGGTTGCTGGCGCATATGCGGAAGGGAACCCTTCGCAGATTGCGGATCCGGTTGCAGGCGCCATTTTCGATCCTCCGTACTTGGTTCCTTACCCAGGTCACGTGTTGGTTGGCGGTTTCAGCGTGCTGGCCAAATATGAGGCGTTGTATACCAAAATATGGAAGAAGTATGGACACATGTCTACGACCAGGAAGGTCACTAGTCGTATTGCGTTGGTTAAACGTGTAGAAGAAGATTTATCTTTTATTGAGGACATGTGCGGGGTGACTGGATACACCGTTTCTGAAGACGTCATTGCTAACTGGGAACATCAACGAGATGTGTGTATGGAGAATGAATTCAATGCTTCGTGGTTCGTCTAAAATCTTGCTGAGATTCGTAAATTGAAGAATACAGTAGTCGAAATCCCTTCTGCAGAGGAGATCACACGGCAAGAAGCGGAAGCTGAGGAGTTTTCCAAGGTGTTAGCTATGAAGAGAGCAGCTATTGAAGATTCTAAGGACCGTCTTGCTAAGAAGAGTAAACCGCTGCTGGACAACTTCCCTTGAATGTTTCTTCTTTAGATTCCCTTTTGTTTATTTCGAGGAACACTTTGGGTGCTTGATTTCGGAGTCTGACTGATATTGGTAGTTGGTTGATGTTTTTTGAGATGTTGGATTATTTTCTGGGATGAATGGTTTTAATATATAACTTTAATTATGCCTTGCCAAGGGAATATTGTTTTTATGAAAGTGTGTGCTAGCAATAACACGAAAAGTAATGGCATGATGGTTTTACTGAGAACCCCAAAACAAATCAGATATCTTTCCCGGGCTAGACTTACTTGCTATATGGATCTTTCATCGCAAATATGTCTATTTTCGTATAAGAAGTGTTTTTGCCTGTAAGTCCCCAGTTGCTGGTAACAGTTTTGCTGAAAAAGCCGCCAGCCATTCCCCAGTTTCCGGTGTAGTTTTTACGGATGGCACTGGGTTTTCTGGTAGTTGATTCGCAGATCTCCAAACCTATTGGCTGCTTCTGCTGTTGGTGCTTGTATCGAGACGCGAGATCGATTTCTAGAAGTAGATACTTTAACCAAGAGATTAAAACTCCCCCTGTGGTCGCCAATTGTTTATGGGAGAAAATCGCCTCTGCCGAATTTGGTAAATTCGATGATGGAGAGACTGGTTTAAACCCTTAAACAAATGTGCTGCACATGATCACTTTTGATTCGAGATATCAATCTGTACAACTCTGGCCTAAACCAAGAAGATGGCCGTTCCAGATTTGCTTCGGTAACAAAGTGGAGGAGAAGGGTTGATTTGGGGAGGATACACTAGTGGAAAATTGGTTTATTAAGTCTGATTGGGCTTTATAGATAAGACTTCCCTAGTCATTCTTTGTATAATGGGCTTCCGAAAGCAGTCATTTTGATAGCAAATGAAAACCAAGTTCCCACAGCAGTTTTAATATAAGGGGCAGTTTAGGAAATAGAAAAGCTTTCCACGTGGATTTCTATTATGACTGCCAGTGGAACTTGTTTCTGTGGTCCACCTTAGTTAAGTCCGCCGGGGAAACTAGTTTCCATAGTTCCATCAAACAAACCTGCCTCTTTTCTATCGCTTCTCTGTCTTTTCTTTCTCTCTCAGTTATCTAAACTCATCTCACTCTCTTCTTCTTTGTTTTTTAATCATATCCCCCAACCCCTTTCTTCATCTCCTATGCAAAATGCAAAAGTCTCTTTTATCACCTTACCTATCTTATGAATTATATTCATCGTCATTAAACGAGTCCTTTACTTCACCTGTTCTTATTGATATATTCAATTAGTTTATTCTTTTTTTTTTGAAAACAAAAACAAAAGCATATCATAGATCTGTATTCAATTTCTTAGATTTGTAAACATCTTTTTTCTTTAATCTTAATTGTGAACCGTTCTCTTCTTGAATCTGAAATGTAAAACCATTTTATTGGTTTTATATGTTAGGGTTCAAATCAACTATTCTTCTATTTCGTCTTGTAATCAAAGAATAGATCTAACCACCTTTATTTCATCATCAACAGTACATTGGAGTAGATTACAACAAAACTTAGAGAAGATGTTTTGGTTAGAATTATGGTTGGATTTAATTGGGTTATTTCTAGTTCTAAGTAATACATCTACAACGCAGCTAGCAGGGTAAGAAACCCAAAAGAAAATCCCTAATTTTCTAACTTTCTGTTTTCTAGTCTAGTAATAGATAAAGTTAATCTTTTCTATCAATTTGGTGCTTTTATTGTTGTTTTTATGGTGAGTTTTGATCAGTTTGATTGATTAACACAGGATTAGCTGGAAAAACATGTATTGGGGATCTGGTCTTGCTTGAGACAATGGTGAGAGAAATTTTAGTTTAGTGATGATTTCAATGGAGTATGAAATCGAATTGAGGTCTGTGCATTTGATAATTGTGGAATGGGTTAGAGTTCTATACCCACCAAGAAATTTGAATACACGGTAGTCTCTATCTCCCTCCCCCTCTTGTGAAATTCGATTTGATTTTGTAAAGTTTTGATTTTTATGAGGAACACAAAGAAATTTTGATTTCTATTCATCTTTTGTTATAGTTTGAAAAATTGTGTAATGAGATTGTTGATACAGGACAACAATATGGCAAAGGATTCATTACCAATATTTCATCATTTAGGTTTGTGAAAAGCTCATGCCTTTGGTCATTCCAGTGGTAGTATTCAGGAAGGTATCCAAGCCAAAGCTTGGTGAAGCATAGATAGCGAATTGTTAGTTGAACGAATAATGGTAATTGTATACTGTAGATATTTATTTTGTATCTTGGCATGAGAATCTTATATGTTTCTTCTGTGTGTATACTGCAAGTTCTTAGTGATTTTTTGATAGAATCTTATGAATCGTTAGTTAAACAGTTGGGAATTTTTGAATTGTGGTTTTTTAGTTTTTGAAGATTGTTAATATAACTCTAGTTGTTACCTATGAATGATGTTGTTTGAGAACATGTTGAATTATAATAGCAACCTGAGGGGGAAGATGAAACAGGTTGGTAAATTATAATAGTAACATGAGTGGTGGTTCATAGAAGTTGGTAAATTATGTTTAGAGTTACTGAATTAGTGTTTTGTTATCCTTTTATAGGTAGCATGGGAACTGGCATTGGCATCTTTACAAATATATCAAGTGGTATTCTTCTATATACCGATGTAGCAGCGAGGTGACTTGACATTTAAGGTATTGATTTCATCGAGTGATTTTTCATTTCATTTTATAAATATTGCAAAGCATACTTGGTCGTGCAGGTATATTTCAAGGGAACTCTGTAACGATGAGTTTTATGTTTAGCACATCTTTTTTTTTTAGCGAAAGAACTTATAGAAGGACAAATTGCTGAGATCATTGTGTATAATTTTCCAACCGTTGGCTTCCTATGAATTTTGGTTGTGTTGAATTTGATTATGTCAGGTACCTTTGTTTCAATTTTTAGGTTCATCGGACTCTGGTAAGCCCCTGTAACAATCAATGGAATTGACTGTTTTTTGCAGAACATTAATTCTGAAATGGATATCTGTATCTCCTGATCTGATGAATGTAACCATTATATTTTTCTAAATTTTTGTTATGCATCTATTTCTAACCTTATTAATATCCTGTACAAATTTATTAAGGATCGGAAATGGGTAGGAACCCCATTTTCCCTCGAAACATTGACTGCCTCTACAGATTTTTTCCTTAGGACAGAATCAAATAATGCCTGGTATCTCAGGATTTCACCGTTAGAATTCCATGAAATTTTTATAGGTTTCCCTCTGGGTCATTTTGAGTTCCCTGTAAAAATTATAGGAAGATCAGGTAAGTGGAACATCAGTTTATACTAGGGACTGTTAGGAAGTACAAACTGTTTTGCTTGTGTCGGTTGCTATATTCGTTTTTGTTATGTGTTGTGTGCTTATTTGATTCCAGTATGTGTTAGTTGCCGAGATCAGGGCCATGTTAATAATGTAATTGAATGCGAGTCGCGGTGGGTAGGGTGTTGATTTTGTTTTTCGCCGAGATCAGGCCATGTTCATATTGTAATTGAATGTGAGTCGCGGTGCAATGAAGTCAAACCCCATTGGAGCCGCTGCAGACTTTGACGAGGTAACCTTTTACATTTTATTTGTATTTGTTCAGACTTCAATTAACTTTAACCATAGAGTGGTAGTTAATTATCTTTGTTGGTTGCATGATGAGTTCTAAGCTGAACTTAAGTAGTTGGTCAAGAAGCTTGCAAAAAAGTTCCATGCTTTTCTAGCCTCAGAGGCTGTTATCAAGCAGATTCATCGTATTCTTGGACATCTGGATGCTCATCATTTTCTTATTATTGTTGGCATGAGCATGTGAATTATGTAACTGAGTTTTATCAGCTCAATGTTTTGCAGGCTGGAAGAGAAACTGGTGCACTTGAAGAAGCGAAGGATAATGTTGAAAAACAAGTGGAGTCTCTTACATGGCATTTGCAGTTGATAGCTTTTGGCATGTTGAAGGTGTTGCATGTAAAATGTTACTACTAAACTATGGAGTATTTTAGAAAAAAATTGTTGAAACTTAGAACGTCGTCCTTAGCAACAATCTGAAAATAGAAGATTCATATTACCATATGCATTGTGATACTTTTTAGGTCAAGTTTCCTTGGTAGTTTTATCTGAAGAAGATTCAGATTTGGATCATGAGTGATTATGGTTTTTTTAATTTGTACAACAGATTTTGTTTTTAATAAAATGCTAATTCAATTCTTTGTTTGTCATATTTGAGTTTAGTTTCATATTTATAGATGGTTCCAGTTTTGGATTCAATCGATTCAGCTGAATCAGTTTTTAATTTAGCTGAATTAATTTCATTTTTTTTTTGTAAATTATAATTCAACAAAATAGCTGATTTTATAAGTATTGAATCACAGGATGCCAATGGTAGTCATTATTTGAAAAATTTAAAGAATCTCAGAAACAGTCGTTTTGGGAAACAATACTACAAAGTTGGGGCTCCCAAAAACAGTCGTTTTTCATTGTTTTAAGTGTCTTTCTGGCAGACTTTTTTATTTCATTTTCCACTAGTGATAACGAAGAAGGGTGATGAGACCAGAGAGTTCTGGCTAGATAGTATCTCGACTTGTATTAGATGTGTAGAAGCTTGCAAAAGCTTGCTAGTGATGGAAGCTTTTGAGAGAGCTTGCACAGTTGCTATCTGATAGTGTTGTATTTTTTCACACAAGACTTGTGTGTTTTGGCAGAATAAGTGAAACCTATTTATACAAGTGAGATTGAACGTACCCTGGCCTCATTAAGGAATTTATTAAATATGTCAATTAAAACAGAGGAGGTGGAAACCGTTGGCTTTATGGTGAAAAACGTTTTCACCATAAATTTCCTTATTTAATTGACCGTATTCATTCCTTGCACGCCTTGCTTTATTGCGAGAGTAGTGTACGCTGCACACTTTGACCGCCAAACCAAAACCCCAAGAAAGAATCCCCTAGTTTGTGTTGATGTCTCGAGAGTTGGGCGCAAGAGGCAATGCCAAAGTTGCTAGTGAAGCGTTACGGCATGTGCCAATGGCATGTGCGGGATGTCTTGACCGCGAGTTGTACTTTGAGTGCAGATGGTAATGCCAAATTCGCTTAGTGGAGCATTTGGCACGAGCCAATGGCATGTACGGAATTCCTTGGCCGCGAGTTGTACTTTGAGTGCGGATGGCAATGCCAAAGTCGCTTAGTGGAGCATTTGGCATGTGCCAATGGCATGTGCGGAATGCCTTGGCCGCAAGTTGCACTTTGAGTGAGGATGGAAATGCCAAAGTCACCTAGTGGAGTATGTGGCATGTGCCAATGGAAAGCGCAGAATGCCTTGGAATAGAAAGTAACTTGTAGTAACGTGTTTGGCATGTGCCAATGGCACGTAAAACCACTTTGGCTAATTTGCGGGCGCTACTTTGGCATGTGCCAATGACATAGCGGATTGGAATGGGGATTGGCTAGTGGTTCCATGCTGGCATGTGCTAATGGCACGCACGGCCACTTTGGCCAAGTTGCAGGCGCTACTTTGGCATGTGCCAATGGCACACACGACCACTTGGGCCTTGAGTTTTGGGCTTGGTAGTGGTTTGGAAAATGGGTAGTGGTGCGTGTTTGGCATGTGCCAATGGCACGCACGCCATGTTGACCTAGTTGCACGGTTTGCAAGCCTAGGGCGCTATTTGTGGCATGTGCCAAACGACATAGCGACTTGGGAAATTGGCTAGTAGTTCGTGTTGGCATGTGCCAATGGCACGCACGGACAAGTTGACCTAGTTGCACGGTTTGCAAGCCTAGGGCACTATTTTTGGCATGTGCCAAATGGCATAGCGGCTTAGAAATTGGCTAGTGGTGCGTGATGGCATGTGCCAATGGCACGCACGGCCAAGTTGACCTAGTTGCACGGTTGGCAAGCCTAGGGCGCTATTTTTGGCATGTGCCAAACGGCATAGCGACTTGGAAATTGGCTAGTGGTGTGTGTTGGCATGTGCCAATGGCACGCACGACCAAGTTGACATAGTTGCACGGTTTGCAAGCCTATGGCGTTAATTTTGGCATGTGCCAAACGGAATATCGATTTGGAAATTGGCTAGTGGTGTGTGTTGGCATGTGCCAATGGCACGCACAGCCAAGTTGACCTAGTTGCACGGTTTTCAAGCCCAAGGCGCTATTTTTGGCATGTGCCAAACGGCATAGCAACTTAGAAATTGGCTAATGATGCGTGTTGGCATGTGCCAATGGCACGCACGGCCAAGTTGACCTAGTTGCACGGTTTGCAAGCCTAGGGCGCTATTTTTGGCATGTGCAAAACGGCATAGCGACTTGGAAATTGGCTAGTGGTGCGTGTTGGCATGTGCCAATGGCACGCACGGCCAAGTTTACCTAGTTGCACGGTTTTCAAGCCTAGAGCGCTATTTTTTGCATGTGCCAAACGTCATAGCGACTTGGAAATTGGCTAGTGGTGCGTGTTGGCATGTGCCAATGGCACGCGCGGCCAAGTTGACCGAGTTGCATGGTTTGCAAGCCTTGGGCGCTATATGTGCCAAACGGCATAGCAACTTGCAAATTGGCTAGTGGTGCGTCTTGGCATGTGCCAATGGCACGCATGGCCAAGTTAACCTAGTTGGACGGTTTGCAAGCCTAGGGCGCTATTTTTGGCATGTGCCAAACGGCATAGCGGCTTAGTTTGGCATGGTTGCCTGTGGGTACAGTATGTGGTTTGGTTTTGGCGTCATTGCCATGGTGCGCAGTATGCGGCTTGGTTTTGGCGTCGTTGCCATGGTGCGCAGTAATACGGCTTGTTTTGGCGTCATTGCCATGGAGCGCAGTATGCGTCTTGGTTTTGGCGTCGTTGCCATGGTGCGCAGTATGCGGCTTTGGTTTGGCGCAGTTTCCATGGTGCGCAGTATGCGGCTTGGTTTTGTGGTCGTTGCCATGGTGCGTAGTATGCGGCTTTGGTTTGACGCAGTTGCCATGGTGCGCAGTATGCGTCTTGGTTTTAGCGTCGTTGCCATGGTGCGCAGTATGCGGCTTGGTTTTGGCGTCGTTTCCATGGTGCGCAGTAATGCGGATTTGGTTTGGCGCAGTTGCCATGGTGCTCAGTAATGCGGATTTGGTTTGGCGCAGTTTCCATGGAGCGCAGTATGTGGCTTGGTTTTGGCGTCGTTGCCATGGTGCGCAGTATGCAACTTGGTTTTGGCGTCGTTGCCATGGTGCGCAGTAATACGGCTTTGGTTTGGCGCAGTTGCCATGGTGCGCAGTAATGTGGCTTGGTTTTGGCGTCGTTGCCATGGTGCGCAGTATGCGGCTTGGTTTTGGCGTTGTTGCCATGGTGCGCAGTATGCGGCTTGGTTTGGGATTAGGGTTCTGTGTCGAAAACCCTAATCCGGTATTTTGAAAAAATACCCCTATTAATTATTTACATCTGAATTAAATGCTCTTAGTTAATGTGTTGAGGGCAACATTTGGTCATGAGGTTTTACGATTTTACCCCTTGTCTAAAATCCACCATCAACACCTACTAATCCTCATATTATGGGTGCATCCAAAACAAAAACCAAGTGGTTATGGTTGGCTCTGCACCTTGAGCCAAGTGCTCATGCTTGGCTCTGCACCCTCATAACCTATGGTTTGCTACGTATAATCGGTAGGTATTGAAGTTGGATTATCTACCGAATATAGCATATTCGGGAAATTAACCAGATGAAGGATTTATGAAAATATGTTTTTGGGGCAGCCTATAATCGTAAGGTTGTGGAACGTAATTTCCTTCCGATTATTGCTGCATCCAAAACACAAACCAAGTGGTTATTGTACTATGGAATTTGGTCAAGGTTGAATCTGGGGCTACTTACAATCGGTAGTTTTACAGGTCCAATTATCTACCGATTATAAAAGGGAAAATTAGCCGAAATATCCATACATTAATAGGTAGTTAATGTTTCATTTTAAACTACTGATTGTTTGTAACCTACCGATTGTGGTTTTGGCTACCGATTATGTAAGGGCATAATTGTTATTTCGAAAAATCGCAGATAAGGGTAGCTTAGATTTATGTTTGAGTGACCTTTTTTTGTCTTTTTGTATCGCCCCTAATTCTGTTGGGGTCGCTCCTAAAAATGCCAGGCTTTATATGTGCCAAACGGACCTTTAGTTTTACTCGATGCATTTACAGACGTCGTGTGTAAAAGATTTTTATGGTTAATGAGAAAATTACGCGTATACACAAACGTCAGATTGGTAGTGCTAAGTGCTGGGAGAATGCGGACGCAAACAAGGCTTGGTTCATTTACCTTTCAAGAACCGAATGTCCCTTGAGTAATAAACTCTTTGTCCGTTTGCATTACACGCAGCACTCGTAGTATTGGGTCCCCCAAACTGTTCAAAGACTTACAAGTTACGACTTACGATAGAGTCATATACCACTTTCCTGAGACCAATTGTCAAGGGTAGACTAAGAGCAGTTCTGGAGACCAATTGTCAAGGGTAGACCAAGAGCAGTTTCTACGGGAATGAACAAATCCATTCGTTTGTTGAGCCAGGTGGATGGCCAAACTAGGTTTTCCACTATGGTAAAGCATTGAGCGTTAAATCAATAGTTATGTGATCCAGGTAAAAACGTTAGCGTCGGTAGGTCCAGCGCTGGCGTTGTGAGGAAAACCGCTGGCGTCGGGAGATCCAACGCGGCGTCATAAGATAAAAAGCCGACGTTATTGCTACAAACGCCAACGGGCAATTTTTTAAAATTCGAAATTCTCTTTTTACCTCTATAAATTACCACCATCTTCAAACAATTCACTCGCACCAAAATTCACTTGAATTTTCTCTTCTAAAATGGCTGAAAAGGCGATCACACTTTTTTGCGATGCAAAACTTGAAGTTGCTGTTTCTAAGATATGTGAGAGTTTTAAAAAGATTGAAAATTGTAAAAGGGAAGTGTAAGTTTTAGAAGTTACTCCAAGAAAATGTTCCGCTAAAAGGCAAAGAAGAGCTCCAATTTTGAAAGTTAACAACAAAAAATTCAAAAACAAAGGTGAAACTGTCAAAGAGCGCGTTGAATGGAAAATACGTCAAATAAAGATAAACAGGAGGCCAAAACTTGTACTTGATTTTTATTAAAGTTTTTATTATTGTCTAAGTTTATATCTTGTAAAAGAATTGACAGTAATATCAATGAGTGAAAATATTTATATTTTAAAATAGATTTTCACTACATATTAAGTGAAATTTATTACAATTTAAACTTGCAAATAACATCAAACTATATTTTAATAAACCACCACAAAAACATCAAACAACATCAAATCCAACGACATTCTCTCCGTAAAGTTCATAGCATCCAAAATGCTTAAACTCTCTTACGCTTTCTTCGGTAAATTTGGTCTGGGCGATGGTTTTCTGTAAAACAGATAAATAACAAGTTCAAATATTTTTATGATGCAGTTGATCCCATGAGGACAAAGGTAAGATACTCACCAGTTCTTCGTTGGATAATCCAAAATTGCTACGATGAACCATCCACAATACTTCAGTATTATGTTTGACTTCCTTAGTGATGAATGCAATTCTTAGTTCTAGGCTCTAACTGTTTCTTATGGCTTCGTTCCGCGATGCTACAAAATGTCCCAATACTCTTTTCCAGAAATTTTCATTGTTCATTGGTCTCATCATACGATGTAACCAACATCGAACAAGAGTAACATATTCTTCCATTGTAAAGACCGGAAACGACATTTGAGTGCAGTAACGATGTGCTTGAGATGAACCATCTTTTAGAATTCTGAAACACGCTTCATAACGAAAAGGTTTACCGCGAGCTTCCTCCCAATTATCAAGATATGTTTGGATCACTTCATCTTCAGTTACACCGACGAACTTTTCTCGATCAATTTCCATTACCAGAGAAATAAATGGCTGGACTTCAAGCCTAATAGAATGAAAACGAGCACGAAATTGATGAGCATCTCGGTTTCCTGGGTTTCCCGTCAGTGAGACGAACATTGAAAAAACGTTCTCCCAAAAAGAACCGTTATGAGAAATAAAAACTATAGTGATTACCCTATGAAATAAATATGCTTTGCATAGAGTTATATCCTCTTCTTGAGTAAACTAGGGACCAAAGTAGTCGAAACCGCTCCTCGGTGCTACTCGATTGGGGATCTTGGAGCGAGGAGCAATAACTTCGAACTAGGAAATCGCCATAGATCGGTCTAATACTCAGAATCTATTTATTAATAATTATATATTGTTGCCCATAAGTCATGATTTGTACTTAAAATTTTAACACTATTATGTATTTAGGTGTGTAATATTGTCATATTGAACGTATTTATCATGTATTTAGAGGTTTTTCTATTTTATAACTCTCATCTAAGGGTTATGGAAATTTTCTTTTCTGATTTTAGTGCATGCAAGGCCAACTCGGAAAAATCGTTAACTCATTTTGCTCAAAAATCGGTCCAAATCGGTCGCCTTAGTCGCTAAAAATTGGAAAGGCCTTGGAATCATAAATCGCCTCGTTCATATAGCCTGTAGCGATTACTCAGTGAGTAATCTACCTTGGAGAGCGATTTTGACTACACTGCTTGGGACTACGATTTCTAACAGACATTTCTGTTAAAGTGGGAGAGATATTTAGCAAAAAATAAAAAGAAGAAGATACGATTTTGAAGATTTTTTCGTTGGCGTTTGAAGTAAAAGCACTGGCGGCTTTCCTTTGAGTGCCTATTATAATTACATAGAAGTTGGCGCTTGTAGTAAACCTTGCTACTTAACTAAAACCTCCCGTTCGAATTACCAACGCCTATTTTCTATTATAAATACATCATTAGGTTTTATTCTAAACCAAACCAACCGATTTCTTTCTCAACATCCACTATGTATACTAAAGGCAAAGCGAAGAAAATATTAGGTGTCGAAGAAAAAGAGATTTGTCCATTATGTTTCATGGATAACCACAGTCTTATGCAATATCCTTGGATGTATTCAAAGTGTCCACGGGAAGGTTGTTCACGCATCATAATAGTGATTGAATCACAACCGGAAAAGCTCATGTATTTGCAATGTCAATATCCCAACTGTCCTGAGGAACCACATATGCTGGATGATGCTATGAAGATTAAAAAAAGAAGAAGAAGAAAAGATTGCAACACTCTGCTAAAATTTCAAACTTAAAGACAAACTGAATAAGGAGTTGTTACACTGTAACCATTGTGGATATGGAGATCACGAATACAAACATTGTCCACAGAAAATCAGTGTATGCTCAAAGCCCGGTTGCAAGACTTTTATGCATTTGCGGACGCCTTATGAAGAAGACACATATGGAAGGCATTTCTGGGAATGTCCCAGATGATTTTTGGTAGAGTGGGATGATTGAAGTTGTATGAAAAATCGATTCACTATGGTATTATGTTATTTAATTTGTTGTTTAATTTGTGTTATTATTATCTAAAACCATCAATATCAAGTAATTTAAATTTTTCCTCGATTAAACATTGCACCATCAATTTCATAAATAAAAAAATAATGCCTTGAACAACCACACCATACATGAGAATAAAAGAAATACATCAGATTAAAACAACTACTACATAGGCGGCGTCAGTTCTCAGCAGGTGGTGGAATTCCTAGGGCGATGTAGGGATCGTATTTGTTGAGCACCCTAAGAATATTGAAACAAGCATGGAAGTCAAAATGATGACCGTGGTGAGATGCTGGCCACATCGCTAGAGTTTTGGGTTCCACTTCATGTTCGGTTCACCATTGAGCTTATTTTGTGATTCTACATTAGTTAACCGATGAACTCCGATACATTACAACTAATTACACTAAAACGATTCGCCAATCCGTGACAATCACTCCTATGGATGTTCATCGTTTCAGCAACGAACATTTCAAAAACTTTCTCCCAGAATGTCGATTGTGATACATTCCTATTGGTTGCAATATCAGCAGCATTTTGAAAAACGTAGGCTCTGTAAATAGCTAAATCCTCTTGTTGAGTGTATCTAACACCACGAACTCTGGGAGGCATTATTGTAGATGATTTGGGAGTGAAGAATGTGTAGAATGTGTGAATTTAGCGTTGAAATGAGGAGTATTTATAGAATTCAAAAAATGTAGCCGTTGGATCACAAGATTTTTCAGCCGTTCAGATTGAGTCATAAGCGCCATCGGGTCAAACGCTGGCGTTTCTAATACGGACGTGGGCGCTTTAAGTATAAATGTGCGTTAGATGTACAAACGCTGGTGTTTTTTCTTCAGACGCCATCGTTGGTAGCAAGCTCTCCCGTCCTTACCGCAGACGCGCGCTGGTTGTTCCATATCGATGTTCAAAGCAACAGATTTGTTGATTTGAACATCCATTTTTCATGTTTGTTCATTCCATAGTGGGAGAAAAATGAACAAACTCCAAGTTTGTTCATTCCATAGGAAGTGCTCTAACCTTGTTAAAATAAAATAAAAATAAAAGAACATCAATCATACGTCCATTCACTAATAGATCCTCCTAATTGCTCAAGATAAAATTTCGTCTAACAACGACAACCACCGCCTCAACCAAACCAATAGAGACCACCGGTATTACGAATCTTTGTTGATCTATCTGCAGGAGTTTTTTTGTTTTTTTTTTTTGAAAGAAAGCTTTACATCAAACAAACTAACAACAGGCTTCCCATCAGCATAAAAATATCTGTCTTTAATAGTAACACGAGCTAAGAAGCAGAATCTTAATCCCAATTCTAATAAAACGATGTTGGGTTCAATAATCAAAATAAGGAAAACATCATATAAGCAAACGTTATTGATACTTAGATCCTTTATAATGGAAGTGATCGATTTGACGAAACGGCGAGCTCCCCAAATCTCCGCAATAGCAACAAGGAAAAACTTTGGAAAAACAAAGGGAGTCACATGTTCAGCATGCTGTCCTTTAGACATTAGCGCCCGGCTACACTCAAGAGTGATGATAGGATAAAATTCCCTACTAAACCTACTACTAGCATATGTAGTAGATGCTCAACTTGAGCTTGGAAACTCTGAAACAAAACCTTAAGGAAAAACACGAATGCTTAAGAAAATAATATAAAAATATTATCCCTTGGTATTCCCTCTAAAATATAGAGAAACCCCTTTCCCATAGATTTTACAATAGTAGAGAATTTGTTTATATAACGGAATAAAACAACTTAAGAATAGGAACTCCCCGATGTGGGACTTAAAATTTATATAGTCTCTTAAAACAACTAAAGAGTGGAAACTCCACGATGTGGGACTAATAAGTTTTTTCAATCACAAAAGAAACAATTAATTATTATTTTTATTAAAACCTATAAAAATCAATTTTATTAATTGTTTTCCAAAAATCCCCAACATGAATGAAAACTCAATAAAACATGAAAAATATCGATAGTTCTTGGTAAATCAACACCCCAATCCCATGACCTAACCTGACCGAAGAGGCAGACATGTCATGCGTTTGTTGAAGTCATACTAGCCATTTCAACATCCTCTCCCTCACACAATAGTGTGTTGATTCCATGGTCATACTATGGATTACAAAATCATATAGTATAGAGAGCATTCATCTTTAGTTCCTCACAAGTGAGACTAAAGTTTCCTTTCACTAAAGTGAAAATGCATGAACTAGTGAACCCTTAGGTCCTAAGTTCCACTAATACCAAAACTATCAAAACGAAAATCACATAAAAAACACAGGAAATACCATTTTAGGCAGCAGAGGTGTCCATGAGGTCTTGAATCTTTGCTTAGTGAGATATTATCGGAACTCCTTGCTAGATACAATGAACACGATGTCATGAATAACTAGCGTTTGATGTAATTCACGATAATAACCACGGCTGATATCTCCAAGGTTGCAGCCAAGCTCGTGTCTTTTTGTCCAATTTGGCCTTGGACATATCCTGTTTCTCAGAATGCTCTAGAGAATCAAAGCTTGTATTATCATAGGAAGCGGACCCACTTACTCATTCAGATAGGTGATTTTCCATAAAGAGTGTTATGGCTACACCCCACTTCAATTTTAAATTGAAACTATAGAACTCATTAAGGCTTCTTAAAAGTCATCCTTCACATGCAGTCACACTATCACGTCTACACCATAGGGAAGGGACAAAGAAAATAATTCTCTGATAGCATTTACCTTTACCCACCACAAATTAGTTGTCTCATTGGAAACCTTGATCTTGGTATCTCAGTCAGCAAGGTTGAGTATCCTTCATGGCATGTTTAATTTATGAGCTTAAGCCCCACCCCCCTCGATGCATTTCTAACTATCTCTTTGGATAAACCTTTTGTTGACACCCCAATTCCGCACCTTCCATGGAAAATATCAGTATTGTACTTCGAAGACGAATACAAAAGAAATTCTTTGTGAAGTAATTAAGGATTTCCATATCCTTTAAATCAATCCCATAAGCTCTACCCAATCAAGCCCACAAAATCTACCCAATCAAGCCCACAATCTCTACCCAATCAAGCCCACAAGCTCTCAAGCCCACAAGCTCTCAAGCCCACAAGCTCTACCCAGTCAAGCCCACAAGCACGGCTCCTAACCATTTCATTATCTTTCCAAACCTGGGAATTTTTGCTATCACGTTAAAGAGGAGAAAAATGCAAAGTCAATGGTGAAATAACGGAGTCATTTGGAGTTCGTATGCAAAAGTTACGAGAAAAACAGAAGACGTTAAGAGGGCGACCACTTTTCATCCTCCCCTTATCATCACCAAGACATTAGTTAGTAGGACTAATTCTTCAAATACCTGTCTCATGGAAGAATTTGTCAATATTAGTTAAAGAAAAAAAAATCAAGTGGGACCTACATCACATGGGAGTAAGAAAATGTTGGAAGAAAACTTATTTTTCTTTGGTGGGACCCACATATCTTTTGAAAAGAAAAAAATTTCTTTGCAAAGGATAATTTTTTCTTTCTTCTCGCAGGGTTCTCCGGATTCGGCGCAAGAAAAAAAGGAAGGATGTCGGGGTTCCAAAACTATAAATAGGGGTCGAACGCATACTTCAAACATAACATTTTCTCATAAGAATCACTCCTTCTTTAAGGATTAATTTCCAAGAGAAATACCACTTCTAAAAACACTTTTTTCCTTTAATTCTCCTTTTATTACTCCTGTGAGAAACTCTATGTATTTGGTCGTTTAATCAAATAGAAATCCAATTTTCTTCCTATATAATAGTTATTATTATCCTATACATTTCTAGTTTATTTCCAGAAAACCCAAAAAAAATAAAATAAGTAGAAATATCAAATTAAGTATCGTATTGAAGTTCTTAAAAGATTAGCATTAAATTGCTGGTACTTTAATTACTTTCTGCATACTTAACAGAAGCAAGAAATCATCGTAATAATCCTTTTCAAGTTTCGGTATCATAGTTCAGGTATACTAATTGCTTATCTCTTCGGTAAATTATGTAGTCATACGGGAACGGAATGGTTTTCCATTTCGCAGTAACACCGCTGCTACTCTTTACATTACATAAAAATAATTATGTTTTATTATTAATTTTTCAAGTGGGATGAATCAAAGTGTGTGTTTAAAGCGGAATTCCCTCCCACATTAGACCCATAATATATATATAATAAAGTTTGCATTAATTCTATATTATAAATAGCTAATGCATGAAAATCTTATCTCAATTTCTAATAAATTTCGGTATCAAAATCCTGCACATATAAGTATTGGTAAAAAATAAATTATAAACATTTTCCCATTAATCATGAAGTAGAGGCCAATCTTACGATTGGGTGGCTGATGGGTGCCTAACACCTTCCCATCCCGTACTAGAATCTCCTTACCTAGACTCTCTGATAGCATACTATAAACATGAAAGTCATAACTGGTTTTTTTCTTCCTGAAAGAATTCAAACTAGTTATAAGGGTCTTGAATCCCCTTAGTCAGGTGGCGACTTCAATCTCTATTTTTCTTCTTTGCAGAGTTGGTCCTCTTACTAACGAACTAGTAAGAAATTATCTAAATCTCTGCCAGACAATGTGTGATAAACATTCACGAATGGAGAAGAACATGGACCTTACCCCATAACAATTATGGACAAAGAATAGACCGGCCTCAAACCTTGATTTCTACAGTGGCGACTCTGCTGGGGAATAACAAGAGATTCGACTTGAAAAATGATTAAAGGGAAATTTTATAATCTTTTCTTTATTATATACTGATATAATAGTTCAGATTTTGTGATTTCAGGCACTTATACAAGCGTAAGCAACCATAACGCGAGGGGGGGATTACACTCGTACTTGGCATCGGGGGGAGGAAGGAAGACTGGTCAAGATGGAAGCTTCGCAACATGGGAAAGTGGAAATCAATAATCCTGACATACTCACCTCAAAGATAGAACAAATCATTGAAGAGAAACTCGCGAATTTCTTTAAAAAGATGCAAGATGAGGCTAGAAATGACGGAAAAGGCTCAGATTCTCATCAACACACAAATGACTCTGGACCCAAGGATGATCATCAACCAAAATATCAAAACAAAAACGGGGAATCCGGAAGTACAGGCGACGATAACGAAATTCCAACACCAAATAAAGAGAGCTTAGAATTCGAGCATTTCAAAGAACATGTAATGAAGAGGCTGTCAATAATTGAGGACAACACCGGCGTGGATGGTGAAGTATGGTACACTCCGCCAAATGGATACTTGCCTGAAGGTTTCAAATTTCCAAAAATGGAAAAATAAAATGGCAGGGGACCCCCGGGGTCTCACATTAAACTGTATCTCAAATACCTAAAGCCCAAAGGTTTAACCGACGACTGGCTGCTAAACTTGTTCCACCAAAGCTTGACTGGGTTAGCCCTTGATTGGTACCAACATGCAGAGAAATCAAAAATCTCTACATGGCCAGTCATGATTAATTCGTTCGTCGAACATTTTGCAAAAAATACAGATCACTCTATGGCCATACGCCAGCTTGAGTCCCTTCGACAAGGGGCACATGAAGGTTTCATCGACTGGATGAGTCGGTGGGACAAGAAAGTATTCGAAATGTTCGAACGGACATCAGGAGAGGCGCATCTAAAAATGCTAATGAAAAATCTCTCAATGTCTTACAGGGCATTCGTCAGCATGTCTGCGCCCGAAAATCTTTCCGATTTTCGAAGGAAATAAGCAAGCATTGAGGACGCAATGAAGGACGGTGTATACTCCGGATTCAATATAGGGCAAAGCTCGACAAAGAAGAAGGAAATTAATTATGTCAACCCAACCATTGAAACACCTACTTACATCAGGGCTGCAGGGAAAGCACCGATCACCAATACATTCCGCCAAGACAAAGGACAACAATATGTCGAGAAAAGGTGGAGCCCGGAATCGGGTATTCTCTGAGTTGGACGGAGAAATGAGTGATTTCCTTCCTATGCTAGTTAAGGAAAAATTATTTCAACTCCGGGATCCTAAACCTGTACCTAATCCCAAACCTCGGGGCTACGACGAGTCAAATACGTGTGGCTACCATCAGAGTGCAGGACACGACACCAATTCATGTTTCGTCCTGAAACATCTTATCCAAGATTTACTGGATGACGGCAGGATAATCATCGAGGGAGCGTCAAAGCAACCTAATATAAAACAAAATCCACTTCCAGCGCATTAAGGAAATCAAGGAATTAACTTCATTGAGGTGGATGACGCTGAAATACGTCTACCATCTCTAATATCGTACCGTACGACAAAAGAGAAGGTCCAAACAAATGAAGCCTCCAAAGTCGTTGCTGAGAACAAAAGGGAATCGGCAAAAGGTGCCCCAGACGCCAACATCCGTATGATGAATAAAAAACCATTGTTCACTATTGCAGGTAGCGGGAAAGTCGTATATTATGAACGCCAACCGGAAAAATGCGAAGAGGTACACCATCAAACAAGGGGAGGAAGACAATTCAAGCCTCTCAACTTGCGAAATGAAAACCCAGGTGTCCTAGCAAGGGGCAATCCGGTTCAGATCAGGCCAAGCAATCAACGTGAAGCTATAAAGGAAGACAACTTACTCATTGAGAAATTGCGAAGAACAAATACGGATATCTCAATTTGGGGATTTTTAGAAGCATCGACCAGTCAACGTCAGGCTCTGCAAGAGGCACTAAGTCTGATGCATGTTCCCACAGGAATCACTCCCAATGCACTAGTGCACCTAATCGACCAGGCTCCAAGACCAGGTGTGATTACTTTTACAGATGACGACCTGCCGCCGGAGGGGAAGGACCACAACAAAGGTATTTACATTACCATTGATTGGGAAAATATGATCATACCTTATGTCTTCATGGATAACGGCGCTGGCGTCAATATATGCTCATTAAAAGCGGCTAAAAAGATGGGGGTCGACATGA
Organism: Papaver bracteatum; assembly: GCA_023529315.1. NCBI lineage: Eukaryota > Viridiplantae > Streptophyta > Magnoliopsida > Ranunculales > Papaveraceae > Papaver > Papaver bracteatum. The sequence continues at coordinate 1,605,639 of JAJJWX010000259.1, forward strand.
GCCGTATCACTAAAGCTGATGAATCAGCCTTGACGGTCTGAGCATTTAACAATGGTAAGCAAACAGGAATCGGTGAACTGACCATCGAAATATGGGTTGGTCCATTAAAAACCTATGCTACCTTCCTGGTAATGGACATCTCTGCAAGCTTCAACCTCCTTCTAGGTCGTCCATGGATGAACAAGAAGGGAATAGGTGCATCTTCTCTTCACCAGAAATCCAGATTCTGGATGGGAAATGAGCTAATTAATGTACATGGAGATGATGGGGAAAATGAAATAAGGTCCCACAAGATCTCAGTGAACATGATCCCAGAAATTCATAATTACATAGCAGAAATCCGACATGAGAACAAAGCTGGAACATCAATTTATCACGCCTGTACGGGTCAATTTAAATATCGGAATCGAAATGTTCCGAAAATGCTACAGAAAAGCAAGTTCTTTCCGGGAATGGGACTTTGTCTCTGACAACAAGGGCCCACACAACCTATAACAATACCTGGGAGAAAGGCATTTGATACAATATGTCTAGGATATCAGTCGACCTACCAAGACTCTACAACATTCGGGAAAATGCGTGAAGATCAAGGAATCGATTGGAGTCATCAACCGTCCTTCCAAAAGTGGTTCATCCGTAAGGGAGGAGAAAAGGTTCCAGCACCAAGCACACTAGCAAAGATCACACCCGTGATAACAAGAAGAAGTTCTGACCAAGGAAAAGAAACCGAGGAACCCGTCTATGAACGGGTAAGTTATCTTTTTTCTCCATCTCCCACTGACAGCGCAGGTGAACCCAACGGACATAAAAGGGAGGATGGACGAGAATTGGAAGTTCCAGAACAAAAGGAGAGTACGACAAGCTCAATCCAGGAATGCATGGTTATTGCATGCTCAGAGTTGCAATTTCGTAGAAGGAAGAAATTCCCTGTATATAACGGTAAAGGATCCCCCATCAAACACCTCAAGTTATTCTTGTGGTACATGAAGCCATTGAAGATGCACGAAGAGGAATTGAAACAATAATTCGGCGAAAGCTAAACTGGGAGTGCGTCAATATGGTATTCCACTAATAACCTGCCTGAAAGATGTTCCAGAAGAGATCCAAAACAGCATCGAAAAACATGAAAAAGAGCCCGAATTCATGGAAGAAGAAACAATCAACTTGAGAACGGAGGAAGAACCACGAAATGTGAAGATCGGAACGACATTATCGGCTGAAGAAAGGAAGGATATGATCGAGCTACTCACTGAGTTCGAGGACGTCTTTGCCTGGTCTTATGAGGATATACCTGGGTTGGATACTGACTTGGTAGTCCATCGTTTGCTGACTTATCCTCATGTAAAGCCAGTCAAACAAAAGCTCAGGAGACTAAGGTCAGAATGGACCTTAAAAGTCAAAGAAGAAGTGGAGAAGCAGCTCAACGCAGGTTTTCTCAAAGCAGTCACTTACATTGAATGGATGGCTAACATTGTACCTGTTCCAAAGAAAGACGGAAAGGTAAGAATGTGCATTGATTACCGCAATTTGAACAAAGCAAGCCCAAAAGATGATTTCCCGTTGCCGCATATTGATATCTTGGTCAACAATGCCTCTGGGCAAGGATGTATTTCATTCATGGATGGCTTCTCCGGATATAATCAAATCAGAATGGCGGAAGAAGACATGGCTAAAACATCCTTCATCACTCCATGGGAATATTTTGTTACAAAGTTATGCCCTTCGGATTGAAGAATGCTAGAGCCACATACCAACAAGCCATGACGACTATCTTCCATGATATGATGCACAAGGAGCTAGAGATTTATGTCGATGACATGGTGGAGAAATCTTCACATAGCAAGGATCATGTGAATATTCTGAGAAAGGTATTCCAACGTCTTCAAAAATTTCAACTCAAGCTCAACCCCAACAAGTGTTTGTTCGGCGCCAAGTCCGGGAAATTACTAGGTTTCATCATCAGCAACAGAGGGATTTAATGCGACCCCTCAAAGGCTAAGGCTATCATCGAGATGTCTCCACCAAGAACGGAGAAGGAAATCAGAGGATTTTTGGGTCGGCTGCAATACATAAGTCGGTTCATAAATCAACTCACTCCCATTTGCGAACCAATATTCAAGTTGCTAAGGAAGAATGTTTCTACAATATGGAACCATGAATGTCAAGAAGCATTTGAAAAGATCCAGAAATATTTGGTTGCTCCGCCAGTACTTGTTGCCCCTACCCCTGGTGTGCCTTTGATTCTATATCTCTCGGTCGGCGAAACCTCTATGGGAGCAATGTTGGGAAAGTATCATGAAGGCAGCGGTAAGGAAAGGGAAATTTACTACATCAGCAAAACTCTTTCAGGGTTTGAGTCAAAATACACCATGTTGGAAAATACTTGATTGGTGCTTCTCTGGGCAACCCAACTCCTTCGTCATTACATGTTGGCTCATAAGATTCAGTTGCTATCAAGGATGAATCATATCAAATACTTGTTCGAGAAGCCCGTGTTATCCGAAAAAATGTCAAAATGGCAATTGTTACTTTCCGAGTTTTATATTACTTACATAACTCAGAAATCTGTCAAAGGAAGAGAAATTGCCGACCATTTAGCATCTCATCCTATCCTCGACAACACTGAGCTGAAGATTGAGTTCCCAGACGAATGGGTGATGTATGCTAATGTGGCCGAAGATAAACCATGGAAGATGTACTTTGATGGAGCCCACAACAAACAAGGAAGGGGTGTAGGGGCACTGCTAGAGTCGCCAGAAGGTATCCACACACCTATTGTTATCAGGCTATGTTTTCAATGCTCTAATAATGTTGCAGAATATGAAGCCTGCATAGCCGGACTGAAAGATGCTATTGAAATCAATGTCAGAAGCATCATAGTATACAGAGATTCACTGCTGATCATCAAGCAAATCCAGAAGGAATGGAGGGTTAACGAACAGTTATCCCAATACCATGCATACTTTGAAGAGCTCACAAAACAATTCGATCACATCGAGTTCCACCATATATACAGAAACAAAAACTTTGGTGATAATGCTCTTGCTGTTTTAGCTTCTTGACTTGCAGTCCCCGAAGGAATGACGGTGAAACCCATTGAAATATGCCAAAGAGATGAACCTGCTTTCTGTTACGCCCTTCAAATTGCCGCTGAACAATTAGACGGCGCTCCGTGGTTTGTTGATATACGAAGATACCTCGAGGAACAATATTATCCGGAAGATTCAACAAAACAGCAAAGGAGATACATCCGAAGGGTGGCATGTCAGTACATGATCTTTGCAAATGTTCTTTACAAAGTGTCAAGAGACGGAACTTTGTTACGATGTGTGAACGAACATGAAGCAAGGAAGATCCTGGAGAGAGTACACAGCGGTGAGTGTGGTCCTCATATGAATGCACACATGATGAGTAAGAAGATAGCTCATTTGGGATACTACTGGACGACAATGATGTTAGATTGCTGTAACTTTGTCTTGAGATGTCACCGATGCCCAATACATGGGAACCTCATGCATGTACCTCCTTCTCAACTTCATACACTATCGTCTCCATGGAATTTTTCTACTTGGGGAATCGATCTCATAGGTAAAATCAATCCATCTTCCAACGGCCACAAGTATATGTTTGTTGCAATTGACTACTTCACCAAGTGGGTAGAAGCCATTTCAACCAGAAGTTTCAAAGGAAAGCCGACGGTCGATTTCATACGGAACCACATCATCTGCAGATATGGAGTTCCACATGAAATAATATCAGACAATGGGTCAAATTTTATCGGTGAAGAAACTGAACAACTTCTTGGAAAGTACAAAATCAAGTACCATCTAGCCTAACCGTATCGGCCTCAAACCAACGGAGCAGTAGAAGCATCCAACAAGACACTCGTCAAGATCCTAAAGAAGATGACAGATACATATACATATTGGAGTGAGAAATTACCATATGCTTTGTGGTCATACAGAACCTCAATTCGCACCGCAACCGGGGCTACACCTTTCTCGCTCACATATGGCATGGAGGCAATGCATCCTATAGAGGTGGAGATTCCAACTCTAAGAGTTCTAAAGGAGAGTCAGTTACCTGAAGATGAATGGGTAAAAGTAAGAATCGAGCAGCTAAATCTCATTGATGAAAAGAGGTTAGCAGCATCCTGCCATTCTCAGGCATACCAGAACAGAGTCGCACGCAGATTTAATAAACACGTGCGACCCCGCAAGTTCGACGAAAGAGATCTCGTGCTCAAGGAAATTCGTCCGGTCAAGCATACTGACCCAAGGGGCAAATTCAAACCAAAGTGGGAAGGTCCATTCATTGTTAAAAAGATTTTTTCGGGAATGGCAGTACAACTGATGGACCTAGATGGAGAAGAGCATCCAAGGCCCACGAATGCTGATCAACTCAAGAGGTACTATGCCTAATCAAAGGCGATATCCCGGCATAACCAATCCATGCATTTCCTCAAAAGATCAACTGGTTTGTCAACACTCATGACTTTTATCATCGTTTTCTGCTTTATCAATTTGTTTTCAAAATAATAATAAAAAAAAAGTTTTATTAAGTTTCAATTTTGTTTTTTTTCAAAAAATAAAAAATAAAAAATTCTAAGGTTTTGTTTTCAAAAAAAAAAAAAAAAAAAGTTTTATTAAGTTTCAATTTTTTTCAAAAAATAAAAGGTGTTATGAGCAACCAGATAGGCAGCTAAGCTAAACTCTCCAAATCAAAATTTCAGTGTTTTGCAGTTATTAAATTTCTAAGTTTTTGTTTGCAAAAAAATAAAAATAAAATAAATGCTGATGATGAAAGCCTTAGGATGATAATGTGTCTTGCACACGTACCAAATAGGCAACTGAGGCAAAAGTTTCTTGAGTGTTATTTTAAGCTTAATCATGTTCTAACCATGCTTTAAGCTTTTGTGAACGAAGAGTTATCTGAATTAAGGCCTCTCCACCGGAGTCAGCAATCTACAAATTTAGTGCAAGTCAAACCAAGGACAAGAGCACCACCAGAAAGAAAATATTTCATTCACAAATGAAGGAATTACAAGATCTTCGTCTACAACAATGAAAACCATGAAATCTTCCTTATCTGAAGGATACATGATCAGATCGAGAAAAAAAAAAAAGAAACAACAACAATAAGAAACAAACAAAAGAAAAGCAGAAAGAAGAACAACAACAAGAAATAAAAAAATGATCTGACGGCATACCAAAGAAGAAGAAATGAAAAACAAATAAGGAAAGGAGATGATTTTATCTGAGTCTAGACCGAGATCCAATTTTTTCACCATTTCCCATTGACCGAAACCAATGTGTGATAGTGGTAAAAGTGCCCATGTGACACACTTGATCTAGACATCTTCATCCCAGGCAGATCATCCGTACTTGTCAGAATACATCTAAATCTAAATCTGAATTCAACTTTGAAATATGGATTTATCTTTGTATGTATTTTGAAGCTGCATATGGAATGATCTTGCATCTTTCCCTAAATCATCAGATCTTTATCTCCGAGCCGAACATTAGTCTGGATCTCAAGAGACACTATCATCAAGCATAGAAAGAGAGGATCGGATGAATGACCCTAATGGGTTGGAGAAACCCAACGGGTCATGGGTTTAGTTTCGGTTTTCCCGAAAAGTAGTTTGATGGAGCCCTAATCCTCTGCTTTATATACTTCCTATTCTTCTTCTTAGACAATCAGTTTCTCTTTCTTCTTCTTCTGTTATTTTTCTATGCACATCCTCCTCTTTCCTCCATCTTTTCATCAGATCTTTCTTGTATCTGCCGGATCAAGATATGATCTTTCTTTTCTTGATCATCGTCTTCATGTTCTTCTGCCTCCATGCCATATGTGAGCGAGAAGGTTGTAGCCCCGGTTTCGGTGCGAATTGAGGTTCTGTATGCCCACAAAGAATATGGTAATTTCTCACTCCAATCTGTATATGTATATGTCATCTTCTTTAGGATCTTGACGAGTGTCTTGTTGGCTACATCTAGCCTCACCATATCGGCCTCAAACCAACGGAGCGGTAGAATAAGAAGAACATGAAGACGGTGATCATGAAAAGAAAGATCAAAGTCCAGATCCGGCAGATACAAGAAAGATCTGATAAAAAGATGGAGGAAAGAGGCGGATGTGCAGAGAAAAATAGCAGAAGAAGAAGAAGAAGAAAGAGAAACTGATGGTCGAAGAAGAAGAATACGAAGTATATAAAGCAGAGGATTAGGGCTCCATCAAACTGCTATTCGGGAAAACCGAAACTAAACCCATGACCCGTTGGGTTTCTCCAACCCATTAGGGTCATTCATCCTATCCGCTTGCTCCTTTTCCTTGTTCAAAAAAAAAAGAAAAAAAAATGTAGTCTACCTCGTAAAGAAGCAGAAGAGTGGACAATTCTTCAGAAAGAGTATCAATACGTGCCTGCCTCCCCAGGGATTCTATACTGATTTCATCATATCTCAACATAATCCCGTACATCTAATTCACCAACGATATCAGCTGGCGCCCACGGCTATCCACCAAACGGAGCAAGTATTCTTGAAGAGGTCTACAATCCTGAAACGAGAAATGAGTTAATAAAAGTATTAAGTCATTAAGGAAAGAAGGGCAGAGTAGCAGCGGTACCTCGGGAATATCATCCGGGAGAGGTAAACCAATAATGTTTTCACGATCAACAGGGCCACCTTCAATTGGAACCACATTTGAAGTCCCCAAGATAGGTATTTGAAAATCCCATGTTGGAAGAAGATGACCGAAACCCATTAATGGAACTTGTTGAGAATGAGCATTGCTTGAAGATCCCATCAATAATGGACGAGGGGCAAAACCCGGATCACCCACTACAAGATTCTCTCGGCAAGCTTGGATATCAAGAGGTGGACCTAAAGAAACCGATCTCCAGTATGATTCAAAATGTACTCCACGATCAACTGAGTCTTCATAGGAACGGTGTAATTGGCGTGAAATCTCGTCCATATCACTAAACGATGCATAAGGAAAACATGTAACGTCGGGAGGAGGAAAACGAGGTGTAGCGTCTGGCTGACTAATTTGTCTCCCAAATCTGTCACCAAGATACCAAGCGCAGTAATCTGGGACACGTAACAAGTACCGAAGCATGCTAGACGACATGGAATGAATGGCTCTTTGATCACACCGAATCAGATAATCCTTCCAAGGGTCCTAGCAAATCTACGATCAAAATGGATGTATATATATATATTAGTTTTAAAAAATAAAAAAAAATAAAAAAAAAAAGGTTTCTTACAGATTCAACTGTCGCTCCCTCCAAACAAAGGCGTGTATATGCAGTTGAGTGGATTCGAAGTGCACCTTTCCATCTAGCCATTCGAGGAAATGTTTGACTATTGGAGGAGTTTGTATCAAAAGGAGGACGACTAAGGGGAAAATACTCATAACACCAATATTGTTGCAAATAAAAAGTATGGGTATTAAAAAGGGGGTCCATGATCGTTCAGCCTGAAGCAAGTAGAAATGTACTCACATTCAAGATGGGCCAGAATCCATATAAGGCTTTTGTTTGAAGGCGTGTTGCTCGAGACAGATAGGTGTAAAGTCGCACCATCGCACAACTTCCCCAATCGTAAAAATTCACCAAGTCAAGGTCAGAAAATGCTTCCAAGTAGCCATATTTGATATAGCCACCAGAAGAGTCAAGGAAGGTATGACCCGCAACAAAAATCAGGAAATCTCTGGTAACCGTAATAACTTTAGCATCATATTTCGAAGCATCAGCTGCGAGATCCATCTCAGGGACCGAGATATGCGTCTTCAAGCCAGCTAAGCTGACGTACCAATTTTTAGGGAAGATATCCCCACAATGTGGTCCCAACATGTTTCGGACATTCTCCTCTGTCACCTTTACACCCAACGGAACAAGAGCTCCTACTCCCACACGGATGCCAGTAATCATGTAGAAATACAGAGGAGTGATGGTTAACTCAAAATATGGCAGGTGAAATGAATTAGTATCACCCCACCATTGCTTTGACACGATTAAAGCATTCTCACCATCATGGAACCGTGCCAAAGCTTCAATAAAGTTATACCAACCGATCTGTTGTACAAGATCACGTACACCTTTGCATCGCCTCAGCATCATCAACCATTATACTATGCCAGTGGTCCCTCCACTAAAACGCGCCAAAGTGTAATTCGGTGAAAGAAAGAAATGGTTGAGAAATAATAAAAGAAAACATGGAAAACAAAGAAGGAAATTTCGATCAACAAAGAAACTTACAGGGTCTTCTAGGATTCTTGCAGAAACATGATTATCCACATCATATAGAACCCCAACTCTTCGTCTTCTACGCAGCTTAGGCAAACTCGGAGGATTAGGAATAATGATAGCCATCCGCCTAGACGACATATTGAAGAAAAAACAAGGAGTTTCATACCTAAAGAAAAGTTTTCTCCCCAATCTTATAAATAAAAAAAGGGGTAATTACTTCCTCAAGAAGTTTTGGGAAAAAAATACTTTATCAGAATCGTCTCGTGAAAGAAAAGCAAGTCATGTCAAGACAAAGTGTGGAATGGAAGCCAAGAAGATGCACTTTCAGAATGTGAATGAAACCGACAAGCTCAACTGGGGCACACCCAGTCAATGTTAGTATATTTCTTCATCAACCTTTTCAACTATTCAATCGGCTCGAACAAAGGGCAATCCAACCGAATCAACCGCAAAGGTTCAAAAACATCAGGAAAATGGAGCTGACAAGCTTAACTGGGGAAAACCCGGCCAACGTCAGAATTTCTTCATCAACTCATGAAAATCACCTCTTAGAAAAGATAGGGTGCGAAAGGGTGTTCAGGGCTTTGTTCGTTAACTGAAAACGATTACTCTCAAAGAGGGGCAACTGTTGACACCCCAATTCCGCACCATCCATGGAAAATATCAGTATTGTACTTCGGAGCCGAATACAAGAGAAATTCTTTGTGAAGCAATTAAGGATTTCCATATCCTTTAAATCAAGCCCACAAGCTCTACCCAATCAAGCCCACAAGCTCTACCTAATCAAGCCCACAAGCTCTCAAGCCCACAAGCACTACCCAGTCAAGCCCACAAGCACGGCTCCTACCCATTTCATTATCTTTACAAACCTGGGAATTCTTGCTATCACGTTAAATAGGAGAAAAATGCAAAGTCAATGGTGAAAGAGCGGAGTCATTTGGAGTTCGTATGCAAAAGTTACGAGCAAAAAAGAAGACGTTAAGAGGGCGACCACTTTTCATCCTCCCCTTATCATCACCAAGACATTAGTTAGTAGGACTAATTCTTCAAATACGTGTCTCATGGAAGAATTTGTCAATATTAGGTAAATAAAAAAAATCAAGTGGGACCTACATCACATGGGAGTAAGAAAATGTTGGAAGAAAAATCATTTTTCTTTGGTGGGACCCACATATCTTTTGAAAAGAAAAATTTTCTTTGCAAAGGACAATTTTTTATTTCTTCTCGCAGGATTCTCCGGATTCGGCGCAAGAAAAAAAGTAAGGATATCGGGGTTCCAAAACTATAAATAGGGGTCGAACGCATACTTCAAAACAAAACATTTTTCTCATAAGAATCACTCCTTCTTTAAGGATTAATTTCCAAGAGAAATACCACTTCTAAAAACACTTTTTTCCTTTAATACTCCTGTGAGAAACTCTATGTATTTGGTCGTTTAATCAAAGAGAAATCCAATTTTCTTCCTATATAATAGTTATTATTATCCTATACATTTCTAGTTTATTTCCAGAAAACCCAAAATAAAATAAGTAGAAATATCAAATTAAGTATCGTCTTGAAGTTCTTAAAAGATTAGCATTAAATTGATGGTACTTTAATTACTTTCTGCATACTTAACAGAAGCAAGAAATCATCGTAAGAATCCTTTTCAAGTTTCGGAATCATAGTTCAGGTATACTAATTGCTTATCTCTTCGGTAAATTATGTAGTCATACGGGAACAGAATGGTTTTCCATTTCGTAGTAACACCGCAGCTACTCTTTACATTACATAAAAATAATTATGTTTTATTATTAATTTTTCAAGTGGGATGAATCAAAGTGTGGGTTTAAGGCGGAATTCCCTCCCACATTAGACCCATAATAAATTTATATATATATAAATAATAATAAAGTTTGCATTAATTCTATATCATAAATAGCTAATGCATGAAAATCTTTTCTCAATTTCTAATAAATTTCGGTATCAAAATCATTCACATATAAGTATTGGTAAAAAATAAATTATAAACATTTCCCCATTAATCATGAAGTAGAGGCCAATCTTACGATTGGGCGGCTGATGGGTGCCTAACACCTTCCCATCCCGTACTAGAATCTCCTTACCCAGAATCTCTGATAGCAGACTATAAACATGAAAGTAATAACTGGTTTTGTTCTTCCTGAAAGAATTCAAACTAGTTATAAGGGTCCTGACTCCCCTTAGTCAAGTGGCGACTTCAATCTCTCTTTTTCTTCTTTGCAGAGTTGGTCCTCTTACTAACGAACTAGTAAGAAATTATCTAAATCTCTGCCAGACCATGTGTGATAAACATTCACGAATGGATAAGAACATGGACCTTACCCTATAACAATTATGGACAAAAAATAGACCGGCTTCAAACCTTGATTTCTACAGTGGCGACTCTGCTGGGGAATAACAAGAGATTCGACTTGAAAAATGATTAAAGGGAAATTTTATAATCTTTTCTTTATTATATACTGATATCATAGTTACGATTTTGTGATTTCAGGCACTTATACAAGAGTTAGCAACCATAGCGCGAAGGGGGGGCTTACACTCGTACTTGGCATCGGGGGGAGTAAGTAAGACTGGTCAAGATGGATGCTTCGCAACATGGGAAGGGGGAAATCAATAATCCTGACATCCTCACCTCAAAGATAGAACAAATCATTGAAGAGAAACTTGCCAATTTCTTTAAAAAGATGCAAGATGAGGCTAGAAATGACGGAAAAGGCTCAGATTCTCATCAACACACAAATGACTCTTGACCCAAGGACGATCATCAACCAAAATATCAAAACAAAAACGAGGAATCCGGAAGTACATGCGACGATAACGAAATTCCAACACCAAATAAAGAGAGCTTAGAATTCGAGCATTTCAAAGAACATGTAATGAAGAGGCTGTCAATAATTGAGGACAACAACGCGTGGATGGTGAAGTATGGTACACTTCGCCAAATGGATACTTGCCTGAAGGTTTCAAATTTCCAAAAATGGAAAAATAAAATGGCAGGGGACCCTCGGGGTCTCACATTAAATTGTATCTCAAATACCTAAAGCCCCAAGGTTTAACCGACGACTGGTTGCTAAACTTGTTCCACCAAAGCTTGACTAGGTTAGCCCTTAGTGGAACAAGTTTATCAGCCAGTCGTCGTTTAAACCTTGGGGCTTTAGGTATTTGAGATACACTTTAATGTGAGACCCCGGGGATCCCCTGCCATTATATTTTTCCATTTTTGTAAATTTGAAACCTTCAGGCAAGTATCCATTTGGCGGAGTGTACCATACTTCACCATCCACGCCGGTGTTGTCCTTAATTATTGACAGCCTCTTCATTACATGTTCTTTGAAATGCTCAAATTCTAAGCTCTCTTTATTTGGTGTTGGAATTTCGTTATCATCGCCTGTACTTCCGGATTCCCCGTTTTTGTATTCATATTTTGGTTGATGATCGTCCTTGGGTCCAGAGTCATTTGTGTGTTGATGAGAATCTGAGCCTTTTCCGTCATTTCTAGCCTCATCTTGCATCTTTTTAAAGAAATTGGCGAGTTTCTCTTCAATGATTTGTTCTATCTTTGAGGTGAGGATGTCAAGATTATTGATTTCCCCCTTCCCATGTTGCGAAGCATCCATCTTGACCAGTCTTCCTTCCTCCCCCCGATGCCAAGTACGAGTGTAAGCCCCCCCCCTCGCGCTATGGTTGCTAACTCTTGTATAAGTGCCTGAAATCACAAAATCGTAACTATGATATCAGTATATAATAAAGAAAAGATTATAAAATTTCCCTTTAATCATTTTTCAAGTCGAATCTCTTGTTATTCCCCAGCAGAGTCTCCACTGTAGAAATCAAGGTTTGAAGCCGGTCTATTTTTTGTCCATAATTGTTATAGGGTAAGTTCCATGTTCTTATCCATTCGTGAATGTTTATCACACATGGTCTGGCAGAGATTTAGATAATTTCTTACTAGTTCGTTAGTAAGAGGACCAACTCTGCAAAGAAGAAAAAGAGAGATTGAAGTCGCCACCTGACTAAGGGGAGTCAGGACCCTTATAACTAGTTTGAATTCTTTCAGGAAGAAAAAAACCAGTTATTACTTTCATGTTTATAGTCTCGCTATCGAGATTCGGGTAAGGAGATTCTAGTACGGGATGGGAAGGTGTTAGGCACCATCGCCGCCCAATCGTAAGATTGGCCTCTACTTCATGATTAATGGGGAAATGTTTATAATTTATTTTTTTACCAATACTTATATGTGAATGATTTTGATACCGAAATTTATTAGAAATTGAGAAAAGATTTTCATGCATTAGCTATTTATGATATAGAATTAATGCAAACTTTATTATTATTTATATATATATAAATTTATTATGGGTCTAATGTGGGAGGGAATTCCGCCTTAAACCCACACTTTGATTCATCCCACTTGAAAAATTAATAATAAAACATAATTATTTTTATGTAATGTAAAGAGTAGCTAATAGTGTTACTAAGAAGTGGAAAACCATTCGTTCCGTATGACTACATAATTTACCGAAGAGATAAGCAATTAGTATACCTGAACTATGATACCGAAACTTGAAAAGGATTCTTACGATGATTTCTTGCTTCTGTTAAGTATGCAGAAAGTAATTAAAGTACCAGCAATTTAATGCTAATCTTTTAAGAACTTCAAGACGATACTTAATTTGATATTTCTACTTATTTTATTTTTTTTGGGATTTCTGGAAATAAACTAGAAATGTATAGGATAATAATAACTATTATATAGGAAGAAAAATTGGATTTCTCTTTGATTAAACGACCAAATACATAGTGTTTCTCACAGGAGTAATAAAAGGAGAATTAAAGGAAAAAAGTGTTTTTAGAAGTGGTATTTCTCTTGGAAATTAATCCTTAAAGAAGGAGTGATTCTTATGAGAAAATGTTATGTTTTGAAGTATGCGTTCGACCCCTATTTATAGTTTTGGAACCCCGACATCCTTCCTTTTTTTCTTGCGCCGAATCCGGAGAATCCTGCGAGAAGAAAGAAAAAATTGTCCTTTGCAAAGAAAATTTTTCTTTTCAAAAGATATGTGGGTCCCACCAAAGAAAAGTGATTTTTCTTCCAACATTTTCTTACTCCCATGTGATGTAGGTCCCACTTGATTTTTTTTATTTAACTAATATTGAAACATTCTTCCATGAGACACGTATTTGAAGAATTATTCCTACTTACTAATGTCTTGGTGATGATAAGGCGAGGATGAAAAGTGGTCGCCCTCTTAACGTCTTCTGTTTTGCTCGTAACTTTTGCATACGAACTCCAAATGACTCCGTTCTTTCACCATTGACTTTGCATTTTTCTCCTCTTTAACGTGATAGAAAGAATTTCCAGGTTTGGAAAGATAATGAAATGAGTAGGAGCCGTGCTTGTGGGCTTGACTGGGTAGAGCTTGTAGGCTTGAGAGCTTGTGGGCTTGATTGGGTAGAGCTTTTGGGCTTGATTGGGTAGATCTTGTGGGATTGATTTGGTAGAGCTTGTGGGCTTGATTTAAAGGATATGGAAATCCTTAATTGCTTCACAAAGAATTTCTCTTGTATTAGGCTCCGAAGTACAATACTGATATTTTCCATGGAAGGTGCGGAATTGGGGTGTCAACAGTTGGAGTTCATTTGGACTAGTTGTTGTGTCTGGTCTATTCTTTGTCCATAATTGTTATGAGGTAAGGTCCATGTTATTATCCGTTTGTGAATGTTTATCACACATGGTCTGGCAGAGATTTAGATAATTTCTTACTAGTTCGTTAGTAAGAGGACCAACTCTGCAAAGAAGAAAAAGAGAGATTGAAGTCGCCACCTGACTAAGGGGATTCAGGACCCTTATAACTAGTTTGAATTCTTTCAGGAAGAACAAAACCAGTTATGACTTTCATGTTTATAGTCTGCTATCAGAGAGTCTGGGTAAGGAGATTCTAGTACGGGATGGGAAGGTGTTAGGCACCCATCAGCCGCCCAATCGTAAGATATTGGCCTCTACTTCATGATTAATGGGGAAATGTTTATAATTTATTTTTTACCAATACTTATATGTGCAGGATTTTGATACCGAAATTTATTAGAAATTGAGAAAATATTTTCATGCATTAGCTATTTATAATATAGAATTAATGCAAACTTTATTATTATTATTTATATATATATTTATTATGGGTCTAATGTGGGAGGGAATTTCGCTTTAAACCTACACTTTGATTCATCCCACTTGAAAAATTAATAATAAAACATAATTATTTTTATGTAGTGTAAAGAGTAGCTGCAGTGTTACTAAGAAATGGAAAACCATTATGTTCCCGTATGACTACATAATTTACCGAAGAGATAAGCAATTAGTATACCTGAACTATGATACCGAAACTTGAAAAGGATTCTTACGATGATTTCTTGCTTCTGTTAAGTATGCAAAAAGTAATTAAAGTACCAGCAATTTAATGCTAATCTTTTAAGAACTTCAAGACGATACTTAATTTGATATTTCTACTTATTTTATTTTTTTTGGCTTTTCTGGAAATAAACTAGAAATGTATAGGATAATAATAACTATTATATATGAAGAAAAATTGGATTTCTCTTTGATTAAACGACCAAATACATAGTGTTTCTCACAGGAGTAATAAAAGGAGAATTAAAGGAAAAAAGTGTTTTTAGAAGTGGTATTTCTCTTGGAAATTAATCCTTAAAGAAGGAGTGATTCTTATGAGAAAATGTTATGTTTTGAAGTATGCGTTCGACCCCTATTTATAGTTTTGGAACCCCGACATCCTTCCTTTTTTTCTTGCGCCGAATCCCGAGAATCTTGCGAGAAGAAAGAAAAAATTGTCCTTTGCAAAGAAATTTTTTCTTTTCATAAGATATGTGGGTCCCACCAAAGAAAATTGATTTTTCTTCCAACATTTTCTTACTCCCATGTGATGTAAGTCCCACTTGATTTTTTTTCTCTAACTAATATTAAAAAATTCTTTCATGAGACACGTATTTGAAGAATTAGTCCTACTTACTAATGTCTTGGTGATGATAAGGGGAGGATGAAAAGTGGTCGCCCTCTTAACGTCTTCTGTTTTGCATACGAACTCCAAAGACTCCGTTCTTTCACCATTGACTTTGAATTTTTCTCCTCTTTAACGTGATAGCAAGAATTCCCAGGTTTGGAAAGATAATGAAATGGGTAGGAGCCGTGCTTGTGGGCTTTACTGGGTAGAGCATGTGGGCTTGAGAGCTTGTGTGCTTGATTGGGTAGAGCTTGTGGGCTTGATTGGGTAGAGCTTGTGGTCTTGATTTGGTAGAGCTTGTGGGCTTGATTTAAAGGATATGGAAATCCTTAATTGCTTCACAAAGAATTTCTCTTGTATTCGGCTCCGAAGTACAATACTAATATTTTCCATGGAAGGTGCGGAATTGGGGTGTCAACAGTTGCCCCTCTTTGAGAGTAACCATTTTCGGTTAACGAACAAAGCCCTGAACACCCTTGCACACCCTATCTTTTCCAAGAGGTGATTTTGATGAGTTGATGAAGAAATTCTGACGTTGGCCGGGTTTGCCCCATTTAAGCTTGTCAGCTCCATTTTCCTGATGTTTCTGAACCTTTGCGGTTGATTCAGTTGGATTGCCCTTTGTTCGAGCTGATTGAATAGTTTAAAAGGTTGATGAAGAAATATACTAACATTGGCTGGGTCTGCCCCAGTTGAGCTTGTCGGTTTCATTCACATTTTGAAAGTGCATCTTCTTGGCTTCCGTTCCACACTTTGTCTTGACAGGACTTGATTTTCTTTCACGAGACGATTCTGATAAAGTATTTTTTCCCAAAAATTCTTGAGGAAGTAATTACCCCTTTTTTTCTTTATAAGATATGGGAGTAAACTTTTCTTTAGGTATGAAACTCCTTCTCTTTTCTTCAATATGTCATCTAGGCGGATGGCTATCATTATTCCTGATCCTCCGACTTTTCCTACGCTGCGTAGAAGACGAAGAGTTGGGGTTCTATATGATGTGGATAATCAAGTTTCTGCAAGAATCCGAGAAGACCCTGTAAGTTTCTTTGTTGATCGAAATTTCCTTCTTCGTTTTCCACGTTTTCTTTTATTATTTCTCAACCATTGCTTTATTTCACAGAATTACACTTGGGCGCATTTTCGTGGAGGCACCACTGGCATAGTAGAATGATGGATGGTGCTGAGATGATGCAAAGGTGTACGTGAGCTTGTACAACAGATCGGTTGGTACGAGTTTATTGAAGCTTTGGCACCGTTACATGATGGTGAGAATGCTTTAATCGTGGCAGAGCGATGGTGGGGTGATACTAATTCATTTCACCTGCCACATTGTGAGTTAACCATCACTCCTCTGGATTTCTGCATGATTACTGGCATCCGTGTGGGAGTAGGAGCTCCTATTCCGTTGGGTGTAAACGTGACGGAGGATAATGTCTGAAACATGTTGGGACCACATTGTGGGGATATCTTCCCTAAAAATTGGTACATCATCTTAGCTGGCTTGAAGATGCATTTCTCGGTCCCTGAGCTGGATATCGCGGCTGATGCTTCGAAATATGATGCCAAAGTTATTACGGTTACCAGAGCTTTCCTGATTTTCGTTGAGGGTCATACCTTCCTTGACTCTTCTGGTGGCTATATCAAATCTGGCTACTTGGCAGCATTTTCTGACCTTGACTTGGTAAATTTTTACGATTGGGGAAGTTGTGCGATGGCGCGACTTTACACCTATCTGTCTCGAGCAACACTCCTTCAAACAAAATCCTTATGTGGATTCTGGACCATCTTGAATGTGAGTACATTTCTCCTTGCTTCAGGCTGAACGATCTTGGACCCCATTTTTAATACCCATAATTTTTCTTTGCAACAATATTGGTGTTATGTGTATTTTCCTTTTGATACAAGCTCCTCCAATAGTCAAACATTTATTCGAATGGCTAGATGGAAAGGTGCACTTCGAATCCACTCAACTGCATATACACGCCTTTGTTTGGAGGGAGCGACAGTTGAATCTGTAAGAAACCCCCTTTTTTAAAAAAAAAAAAACTAATATATATATATACTTCCATTTTGATCGTAGATTTGCTGGGACCCTTGGAAGGATTATCTGATTCGGCGTGATCAAAGAGCCATTCATTCCATGTCGTTTAGCATGGTTCGGTACTTGTTACGTGGCCCAAATTATTGTGCTTGGTATCTTGGTGACAGATTTGGGAGACAAATTAGTCAGCCAGATGCTACACCTCGTTTTCCTCCTCCCGACGTTACATGTTTTCCTTATGCATCGTTTAGTGATATGGACGAGATTTCACGCCAATTGCAACGTTCCTATGAAGATTCAGTTGATCGTGGAGTGAATTTTGAATCATATTGGAGATCGGTTTCTTTAGGTCCACCTCTTGCTATCCAAGCTTTCCGAGAGAATCTTGTAGTGGGTGATCCGGGTTTTGCCCCTCGTCCATTATTGATGGGATCTTCAAGCAATGCTCCTTCTCAAAAAGTTCCATTAATGGGTTTCGGTCATCTTCTTCCAACATGGGATTTTCAAATACCTATCTTGGGGACTTCAAATGTGGTTCCAATTGAAGGTGGCCCTGTTGATCTTGAAAACATTATTGGTTTACCTCTCCCGGATGATATTCCCGAGGTACCGCTGCTACTCTGCCCTTCTTGCCTTAATGACTTAATACTTTTATTAACTCATTTCTCGTTTCAGGCTTCCAGACCTCTTCAAGAATACTTGCTCCGTTTGGTGGATAGCCGTGGGCGCCAGCTGATATCGGTGGTGAATGAGATGTACGTGATTATGTTGAGATATGATGAAATCATTAGAGAATCCCTGGGGAGGCAGGCACGTATTGATACTCTTTCTGAATAATTGTCCACTCTTCGGCTTCTTTACGAGGTAGACTGCATTTTTTTTTGAACAGGGAAAAGGAGCGAGCGGATCGGATGAATGACCCTAATGGGTTGGAGAAACCCAACGGGTCATGGGTTTAGTTTCGGTTTGCCCGAATAGCAGTTTGATGGAACCCTAATCCTCTCCTTTATATACTTCGTCTTCTTCTTCTTCGACCATCAGTTTCTCTTTCTTCTTCTGCTACCTTTCTCTGCACATCCGCTTCTTTCCTCCATCTTTTCATCAGATCCTTCTTGTATGTGCCGGATCTGAACTTTGATCCTTCTTTTCTTAACCACCGTCTTCAATGTTCTTCTACTTTCTTCTTGTTTGGTTTATCGCCGTAGTAATCATTTATTGGTGGAGTATGTAAGATAGAGTTTGAGAGGATGGATAAAGTGCTTCCTGAAGTAGTGTTAACTGAAGTGAGATGTCTTTGGAGGAATCTCAGTATAGATTTGTATAAATCCTCTTCATTCTGTGCTTGATGATAGTGTATCTTGAGATCCAGATTAATGTTCGGCTCGGAGATGAAGATATGATGATTTAGGGAAAGATGCAGGATCGTTCCATATGTAGCTTCAAAATACGTACAAATATAAATCCAGATTTCAAAGTTGAAGTCGGATTTATATTTAGATGTATTCTGACAAGTATGGATGATCTGCATGGGGATGAATATGTCTAGATCTAGTGTGTCACATGGGCACTTTTACCACTATCACACATTGGTTTCGATCAATGGGAAATGGTGAAGAAATTGGATCTCGGTCTAGACTCAGATAAAATCACCCCCTTTCCTTATTTGTTTCTCATTTCTTCTTCTTTGGTTTGCCGTCAGATCATTTTTTTCTTCTTCTTGTTGTTGTTCTTCTTTTTTATTTTCTTTTGTTTGTTTCTTATTGTTGTTATTTCTTTTTTTTTTTCGATCTGATCATGTATCCTTCAGATAAGGAAAAGTTCATGCTTTTCATTGTTGTAGACGAAGATCTTGTAATTCCTTCATTTATGAATGAAATATTTTATTTCTGGTGGTGCTCTTGTCCTTGGTTTGACTTGCACTGACTTTGTAGATTGCTGACTCCGGTGGAGAGGCCTTAATTCGGATAACTCGTCGTTCACAAAAGCTTACAGCATGGTTAGAACATGATTAGGCTTAAAATAACACTCAAGAAACTTTTGCCTCAGTTTCCTATTTGGTACGTGTGCAAGACACAGTATCATCCTAAGGCTTTCATCACCAGCATTTATTTTATTTTTATTTTTATTTTTTTGCAAACAAAAACTTAGAAATTTAATAACTGCAAAACACTGAAATTTTGATTTGGAGAGTTTAGCTCAGCTGCCTATCTGGTTGCTCATAACACCATACCCAAATCCTAAGCTTTTCATCATCAATAAACTCTTCGGTTTTTTTTTTTTTTTGAAATCATCATGTCAAGATATCATATCCTTTCAAGTGGGTACCTAACACCTTCCCATCCCTATTTCGCTGGTCCTCAAGAATCTCTCTCTCTGATTTTCGAGGTAGTGCTCCAGGTTTTGATTAATCGTCTTTGGTCGAATCTTTGAAAAATATTCGACGAAAGCATTGATCGTTTCTGGACACGCTACTTGCAGAACGCGGTCATTAGTGGAATACCATATTGACGCACTCCCAGTTAAGCTTTCGCCGAAGTATTGTTTCAAGTCCTCTTCGCGCATCTTCAATGGCTTCATGTACCACAAGAATGACTTGAGGTGTTTGATGGGGGATTCTTTACCGTTATATACAGGGAATTTCTTCCTTCTACGAAATTGCAACTCTGAGCATGCAATAACCATGCATTCCTGAATTAATCTTGTCGTACTCTCCTTTTGTTCTGGAAATTCCAATTCTCGTCCATCCTCCCTTTTATGTCTGCTGGGTTCGCCTGCGCTGTCAGTGGGATATGGAGAAAAAAGATGACTTAACCCTTCATAGACGGGTTCCTCGGTTTCTTTTCCTTGGTCAGAACTTCTTCTTGTTATCACGGGTGTGATCTTTGCTAGTGTGCTTGGTGATGGAACCTTTTCTCCTCCCTTACGGATGAACCACTCTTGGAAGGACGGTTGATGGCTCCAATCGATTCCTTGATCATCTCGCCTTTTCCCGAATGTTGTAGAGTCTCGGTAGGTCGACTGATATCCTATACCTGCTGTATCAAATGCCTTTCTCCCAGATATTGTTATCGTTTGTGTGGGCCCTTGTTGTCGGAGACCAAGTCCCATTCCCGGAAAGAACTTTCTTTTCTGTAGGATTTTCGGAACATTTAGATTCCGATATTTAAATTGACCCGTACAGGCGTGATGAATTGATGTTCCAGCTTTGTTCTCATGTCGTATTTCTGCTGTGTAATTATGAATTTCTGGGATCATGTTCACTGAGATCTGGTGGGACCTTATTTCATTTTCCCCATCATCTCCATGTACAATAATTATCTCATTTCCTATCCAGAATCTGGCTTTCTGGTGAAGAGAAGATGCACCTATTCCATTCTTGTGCATCTATGGACGACCTAGAAGGAGGTTGAAGCTTGCATAGATGTCCATTACCAGGAAGGTAGCATACGTTTTTAATGGACCAACCCATATTTAGATGGTCAGTTCACCGATTCCTGTTTGCTTACCATTGTTAAATGCTCGAACCGTCAAGGCTGATTTATCGGCTTTAGTGATACGGCTCATGTCGACCCCCATCTTTTTAGCCGCTTTTAATGTGCATATATTGACGCCAGCACCGTTATCCATGAATACAGAAGGTATGATCATATTTTCCCAACAAATGGTAACGTAAAGACCTTTGTTGTGGTCCTTCCCCTCCGGTGGCAGGTCGTCATATGTAAAAGTAATCGCACCTGGTCTTGCAGCCTGGTCGATTAGGTGCACTAGTTCATTGGGACTGATTCCTGTGGGAACATGCATCAGACTTAGTGCCTCTTGTAGAGACTGACGGTGACTGGTCGATGCTTCTAACAATCCCCAAATTGAGATATCCGCCTTTGTTCTTCGCAACTACTCAATGAGTAAGTTGTCTTCCTTTATAGCTTCACGTTCATTGCTTGGCCTGATATGAACCGGATTTCCCCTTGCTAGGACACCTGGGTTTTCATTTCGCAAGTTGAGAGGCTTGAACTGTCTTCCTCCCCTTGTTTTATGTTGTACCTCTTCGCATTTTTCCGGTTGGCGTTCATAATATACGACTTTCCCGCTACCTGCAATGGTGAACAATGGTTTTTTTATTCATCATACGGATGTTGGTGTCTGGGGCACCTTTTGCCGATTCTCTTTTGTTCTCAGCAACGACTTTGGAGGCTTCATTTATTTGGACCTTCTCTTTTGTCGTACGGTCCGATATTAGAGATGGTTGACGTATTTCAGCGTCATCCGCCTCAATGAAGTTAATTACCTGATTTCCCTGATGCGCTGGAAGTGGATTTTGTTGTATATTAGGTTGCTTTGACGCTCCCTCGATGATTATCTTGCCGTCATCCAGTAAATCTTGGATAAGATGTTTCAGGACGAAACATGAATTGGTATCGTGTCCTGCACTCTGATGGTAGCCACAAGTCTTTGACTCGTCGTAACCCCGAGGTTTGGAATTAGGTACATGTTTAGGATCCTAGAGTTGAATTAATTTTTCCTTAACTAGCATAGGAAGGAAATCACTCATTTCTCCGTCCAGCTCAGAGAATACCCGATTCCGGCTCCACCTTTTCTCGACATATTGTTATCCTTTGTCTTGGTGGAATGTATTGGTGATCGGTGCTTTCCATGCAGCCCTGATGTAAGTAGGTGTTGCAATGGTTGTGTTGACATAATTAATTTCCTTCTTCTTTGTCGAGCTTTGACCTATATTGAATCCGTAGTATACACCGTCCTTCATTGCGTCCTCAATGCTTGCTCCTTTCCTTCGAAAATCGGAAAGATTTTCGGGCGCAGACATGCTGACGAATACCCTGTAATACATTGAGATATTTTTCATTAGCATTTTTTGCTGCGCCTCTCCTGATGGCCGTTCGAACATTTCGAATACTATCTTGTCCCACCGACTCATCCAGTCGATGAAACCTTCATGTTCCCCTTGTCGAAGGGACTCAAGCTGGCGTAAGGCCATAGAGAGATCTGTATTTTTTGCAAAATGTTCAACGAACGAATTAATTACATAGAGTATTGTTTGGATTGAACACGTCAGTAGAAAGTCCTAACCGCAAATTTCGGGGTCCTCGGGCAAACTCTGGACATTTACTGTCAACTTGTTTCCATGCGGGGGAGTCAACATAATGACGTAGTTTACCATCTGCAACTCATTTAAGATTATGCCATGTCAGGTCTTTTGCTGTCTCTGGATTTCCAAACATCCTTCTAAATCTAGGTATAGGTGGAAAATACAACATCACTTTCTCAGGCACCCCTTTACTTGTGTCTAACGGAGCCTTCTTTTGTTTCCATCTTGAAACTCCGCAGGTCTTGCAAAAATTATCATCTTTGTATTTCTTCCTATAAAGCAAACAATCACTGGGGACTAACAAGAGATTCGACTTGAAAAATGATTAAAGGGAAATTTTATAATCTTTTCTTTATTATATACTGATATCATAGTTCAGATTTTGTGATTTTAGGCACTTATACAAGCGTAAGCAACCATAACGCGAGGGGGGGGGGGGGGCTTACACTCGTACTTGGCATCGGGGGGAGGAAGGAAGACTGGTCAAGATGGATGCTTCGCAACATGGGAAAGGGGAAATCAAGAATCCTGACATCCTCACCTCAAAGATAGAACAAATCATTGAAGAGAAACTCGCCAATTTCTTTAAAAAGATGCAAGATGAGGCTAGAAATGACGGAAAAGGCTCAGATTCTCATCAACACACAAATGACACTGGACCCAAGGACGATCATCAACCAAAAGATCAAAACAAAAACGGGGAATCCGGAAGTACAGGCGATGATAACGAAATTCCAACACCAAATAAAGAGAGCTTAGAATTCGAGCATTTCAAAGAACATGTAATGAAGAGGCTGTCAATAATTGAGGACAACACCGGCGTGGATGGTGAAGTATGGTACACTCCGCCAAATGGATACTTGCCTGAAGGTTTTAAATTTCCAAAAATGGAAAAATATAATGGCAGGGGACCCCCGGGGTCTCACATTAAACTGTATCTCAAATACCTAAAGCCCTAAGGTTTAACCGACGACTGGCTGCTAAACTTGTTCCACCAAAGATTGACTGGGTTATCCCTTGATTGGTACCAACATGCAGAGAAATCAAAAATCTCTACATGGCCAGTCATGATTAATTCGTTCGTCGAACATTTTGCAAAAAATATAGATCACTCTATGGCCTTACGCCAGCTTGAGTCCCTTCGACAAGGGGCACATGAAGGTTTCATCGACTGGATAATTCGGTGGGACAAGAAAGTACTCGAAATGTTCGAACGGCCATCAGGAGAGGCGCAACTAAAAATTCTAATGAAAAATCTCTCAATGTCTTATAGGGTATTCGTCAGCATGTCTGCGCCCGAAAATCTTTCCGATTTTCGAAGGAAAGGAGAAAGCATTAAGGACGCAATGAAGGACGGTGTATACTCCGGATTCAATATAGGGCAAAGCTCGACAAATAAGAAGGAAATTAATTGTCAACCCAACCATTTCAACACCTACGTACATCAGGGCTGCAGGGAAATCACCGATCCCCAATACATTCCGCCAAGACAATGGACAACAATATGTCGAGAAAAGGTGGAGCCGGAATCGGGTATTCTCTGAGCTGGACGGAAAAATGAGTGATTTCCTTCCTATGCTAGTTAAGGAAAAATTAATTCAACTCCGGGATCCTAAACTTGTACCTAATCCCAAACCTCGGGGTTACGACGAGTCAAAGATGTGCGGCTACCATCAGAGTGCATGACACGATACCAATTCATGTTTCGTCCTGAAACATCTTATCCAAGATTTACTGGATGACGGCAAGATAATCATCGAGGGAGCGTCAAAGCAACCTAATATACAACAAAATCCACTTCCAGCGCATCAAGGAAATCAAGGAATTAACTTTATTGAGGCGGATGACGCTGAAATACGTCAACCATCTCTAATATCGTACCGTACGACAAAAGAGAAGGTCCAAACAAATGAAGCCTCCAAAGTCGTTGCTGAGAACAAAAGGGAATCGGCAAAAGGTGCCCCTGACACCAACATCCGTATGATGAATAAAAAACCATTGTTCACCATTGCAGGTAGCGGGAAAGTCGTATATAATGAACGCCAACCGGAAAAAATGCGAAGAGGTACAACATCAAACAAGGGGAGGAAGACAGTTCAAGCCTCTCAACTTCCGAAATGAAAACCCAGGGGTCCTAGCAAGGGGCAATCCGATTTAGATCAGGCCAAGCAATCAACTTGAAGCTATAAAGGAAGACAACTTACTCATTGAGCAGTTGCAAAGAACAAAGGCGGATATCTCAATTTGGGGATTGTTAGAAGCATCGACCAGTCACCGTCAGGCTCTGCAAGAGGCACTAATTCTGATGCATGTTCCCACAGGAATCACTCCCAATGAACTAGTGCACCTAATCGACCAGGCTGCAAGACCAGGTGCGATTACTTTTAAAGATGACGACCTGCCACCGAAGGGGAAGGACCAAAACAAAGGTCTTTACATTACCATTGGTTGGGAAAATATGATAATACCTTCTTTCTTCATGGATAACGGTGCTGGCGTCAATATATGCACATTAAAAGCGGCTAAAAAGATGGGGATCGACATGAGACGTATCACTAAAGCCGATGAATCAGCCTTGACGGTCCGAGCTTTTAACAATGGTAAGCAAACAGGAATCAGTGAACTAACCATCGAAATATGGGTTGGTCCATTAAAAACGTATGCTACCTTCCTGGTAATGGACATCTCTGCAAGCTTCAACCTCCTTCTAGGTCGTCCATGGATGCACAAGAATGGAATAGGTGCATCTTCTCTTCACCAGAAAGCCAGATTCTAGATGGGAAATGATCTAATTACTGTACATGGAGATGATGGGGAAAATGAAATAAGGTCCCACCAGATCTCAGTGAACATGATCCTAGAAATTCATAATTACACAAAAGAAATCCGATATGAGAACAAAGCTGGAACATCAATTCATCACGCCTGTACGGGTCAATTTAAATATCAGAATCGAAATGTTCCGAAAATGCTACAGAAAAGCAAGTTCTTTCCGGGAATGGGACTTGGTCTCCGATAACAAGGGCCCACACAACTGATAACAATACCTGGGAGAAAAGAATTTGATACAGCAGGTCTAGGATATCAGTCAACCTACCGAGACTCTACAACATTCGGGAAAAGGCGAGAAGATCAAGGAATCGATTGGAGCCATCAACCGTCCTTCCAAAAGTGGTTCATCCGTAAGGGAGGAGAAAAGGTTCCAGCACCAAGCACACTAGCAAAGATCACACCCGTGATAACAAGAAGAAGTTCTGACCAAGGAAAAGAAACCGAGGAACCCGTCTATGAAGGGGTAAGTCATATTTTTTCTCCATCTCCCACTGACAGCGCAGGCGAACCCAGCGGACATAAAAGGGAGGATGGACGAGAATTGGAAGTTCCAGAACAAAAGGAGAGTACGACAAGCTCAATCCAGGAATGCATGGTTATTGCATGCTCAGAGTTGCAATTTCGTAGAAGGAAGAAATTCCCTGTATATAACGATAAAGGATCCCCCATCAAACACCTCAAGTCCTTCTTGTGGTACATGAAGCCATTGAAGATGCGCGAAGAGGACTTGAAAAAATACTTCGGAGAAAGCTTAACTGGGAGTGCGTCAATATGGTATTCCACTAATGACCGCGTTCTGCAAGCAGCGTGGCCAGAAACGATCAATGCTTTCGTCGAATATTTTTTCAAAGATTCGACCAGAGATGATTAATCAAAACCTGAAGCACTGCCTTGAAAAACAGAGAGAGATATTTTGGAGGACCAGCACCAGAAAGAGGGAGCAATCAACTGATAGAAGCGTCTACATGATAATTCTCAATCAAGCAGAGGACGCCAGAACTTCTCCCAACTCCAAAAAAAATCTGGTATAAATGGATGATGAGTTTCCACCACTAATGAAGGATGAACCTCAAGAATCCTCATGGACCCCGGAAGACGGAATTTGTATGTTTAATGCACCATTAAAAAAACCAAAAAAAAAACAGAAAAACATGAAAAACAAAAAAATGTGGAAAGTATGATTTTAGAGTGTGAAAACCTATATGATGCCTTGGATTTGGAGGATGGCATTGCAGGAAATTTTGAATATGAGGATGAAGAAATGATAACCTGCCTGAAAGATGTTCCAGAAGAGATCCAAAACAGCATCGAAAAGCATGAAAAAGAGCCCGAATTCATGGAAGAAGAAACAATCAACTTGAGAACGGAGGAATAACCACGAAATATGAAGATCGGAACGGCATTATCGGCTGAAGAAAGGAAAGATATGATCGAGATACTCACTGAGTTCGAGGATGTCTTTGCCTGGTCTTACGAGGACATGCCTGGGTTGGATACTGACTTGGTAGTCCATCGTTTGCCGACTTATCCTCATGTAAATCCAGTCAAACAAAAGCTCAGGAGACTAAGGTCAGAATGGACCTTAAAAGTCAAAGAAGAAGTGGAGAAGAATCTCAACGCAGGCTTTCTCAAAGCAGTCATTTACACTGAATGGATGGCTAACATTGTACCTATTCCAAAGAAAGACGGAAAGGTTAGAATATGCATTGATTACCGCAATTTGAACAAAGCAAGCCCAAAATATGATTTCCCGTTGCCGCATATTGATATCTTGGTCAACAATGCCTCTGGGCAAGGATGTATTTCATTCATGGATGGATTCTCCGGATATAATCAAATCAGAATGGCGGAAGAAGACATGGCTAAAATATCCTTCATCCCTTCATGGGGAATATTTTGTTACAAATTTATGCCCTTCGGATTGAAGAATGCTGGAGCCACATACCAACGAGCCATGACGACAATCTTCAACGATATGATGCACAAGGAGCTAGAGATTTATGTCGACGACATGGTGGCGAAATCTTCACATAGCAAGGATCATGTGAATGTTCTAAGAAAGGTATTCCAACGTCTTCGAAAATTTCAACTCAAGATCAACCCCAACAAGTGTTTTTTCGGCGCCAAGTCCGGGAAATTACTAGGTTTCATCGTCATCAACAGAGGGATTTAATGTGACCCCTCAAAGGCTAAGGATATCATCGAGATGTCTCCACCAAGAACGGAGAAGGAAATCAGAGGATTTTTGGGTCGGCTGCAATACATAATTCGGTTCATAAATCAACTCACTCCCATCTGCGAACCAATATACAAGTTGCTAAGGAATAATGTTCCTACAATATGGAACCATAAATGTCAAGAAGCATTTGAAAAGATCCAGAAATATTTGGTTGCTCCGCCAGTACTTGTTGCCCCCACCCCTGGTGTGCCTTTGATTCTATATCTCTCGGTCTGCGAAACCTCTATGGGAGAAATGTTGGGACAGTATCATGAAGGCATCGGTAAGGAAAGGGCAATTTACTACATTAGCAAAACTCTTTCAGGGTACGAGTCAAAATACACACTGTTGGAAAAGACTTGCTTGGCGCTTGTCTGGGAAACCCAACGCCTTCGTCATTACATGTTGGCTCATAAGATTCAGTTTCTAGAAAGGATGGATCCTATCAAATACTTGTTCGAGAAGCCCGTGTTATTCGGAAAAATATTAAAATGGCAATTGTTACTTTCCGAGTTTGATATTACTTACATCACTCAGATATCTGTCAAAGGAAGAGCAATTGCCGACCATTTAGCATCTAATCCTATCCTCGACAACACTGAGCTGAAGATTGAGTTCCCAGACGAATGGGTGATATATGCTAATGTGGCCGAAGATAAACCATGGAAGATGTACTTTGATGGCGCCCGCAACAAACAAGGAAGGGGTGTAGGGGCACTGCTAGAGTCTCCAGAAGGTATCCACACACCTATTGTTATCAGGCTATGTTTTCAATGCTCTAATAATGTTGCAGAATATGAAGCCTTCATAGCCGGACTGAAAGCTTCTATTGAAATCAATGTCAGAAGCATCATAGTATACGGAGATTCACTGCTGATCATCAAGCAAATCCAGAAGAAATGGAGAGTTAACGAACAGTTATCACAATACCATGCATACCTTTAAGAGATCACAAAACAATTCGATCACATCGAGTTCCACCATATATACAGAAACAAAAACTTTGGTGCTATTGCTCTTGTTGTTTTAGCTTCTTGGCTTGCAGTCCCCGAAGGAATGACGGTGAAACCCATTGAAATAGGCCAAAGAGATGAACCTGCTTTCTGTTACTCCATTCAAATCGCCGCTGAACAATTAGACGGCGCTCCGTGGTTTGTTGATATACGAAGATACCTCGAGGAACAATCTTATCCGGAAGATTCAACAAAACATCAAAGGAGATACATCCGAAGGGTGGCATGTCAGTACATGATCTTTGCAAATGTTCTTTACAAAGTGTCAAGAGACGAAACTTTGTTATGATGCGTGAATGAACATGAAGCAAGGAAGATCCTGGAGAGAGTACACACCGGTGAGTGTGGTCCTCATATGAATGCACACATGATGAGTAGGAAGATAGCTCGTTTGGGATACTACTGGACGACAATGATGTCAGATTTCTGTAACTTTGTCATGAGATTTCACCGATGCCAAATACATGGGAACCTAATGCATGTACCTCCTTCTCAACTTCATACACTATCGTCTCCATGGCCTTTTTCTACCTGGGGAATCGATCTCATATGTAAAATCAATCCATCTTCCAACGGCCACAAGTATATGTTTGTTGCAATTGACTACTTCACCAAGTGGGTAGAATTCATTTCAACCAGAAGTTTCAAAGGAAAGCCGACGGTCGATTTCATACGGAACCACATCATCTGCAGATATGGAGTTCCACATGAAATAATATCAGACAATGGGTACAATTTTATCGGTGAAGAAACCGAAAAACTTCTTGGAAAGTACAAAATCAAGCACCATCTAGCCTCACCGTATCGGCCTCAAACCAACGGAGCGGTAGAAACATCCAACAAGACACTCGTCAACATCCTAAAGAAGATGACAGATACATATACAGATTGGAGTGAGAAATTACCATATGCTTTGTGGGCATACAGAACCTCAATTCGCACTGCAACCGGGGCTAAACCTTTCTCGCTCACATATGGCATGGAGGCAATGCATCCTATAGAGGTGGAGATTCCAACTCTAAGAGTTCTAAAGGAGAGTCAGTTACCTGAAGATGAATGGGTAAAAGTAAGAGTCGAGCAGCTAAATCTCATTGATGAAAAGAGGTTAGCAGCATCCTTCCATTCTCAGGCATACCAGAACAGAGTCGCACACAGTTTTAATAAACACGTGCGACCCCGCAAGTTCGACGAAGGAGATCTCGTGCTCAAGGAAATTCGTCCGGTCAAGCATACTGACCCAAGGGGCAAATTCAAACCAAAGTGGGAAGGTCCATTCATTGTTAAAAATATTTTTTCGGGAATGGCAGTACAACTGATGGACCTAGATGGAGAAGAGCATCCAAGGCCCACGAATATTGATCAACTCAAGAGGTACTGTGCCTAATCAAAGGCGATATCTCGGCATAACTAATCCATGCATTTCCTCAAAAGATCAACTGGTTTGTCAACACTCATGACTTTTATCATCGTTTTCTGCTTTATCAATTTGTTTTCAAAATAAAAAAAAAAGTTTTATTAAGTTTCAATTTTTTTTTCAAAAAAAATAAAATAAAAATTTCTAAGGTTTTGTTTTCAAAATAAAAAAAAGTTTTATTAAGTTTCAATTTTTTTTCAAAAAAAAATAAAAAATTCTAAGGTTTTGTTTTCAAAATAATTTTTTTTTATTAAGTTTCAATTTTTTCAAAAAATAAATAAAATTGTTTTCCTAAGTGTTTCAAAAAAAAAAAAAACAGTTTTCCTAAGTGTTTCAAAAAAAAAAAACAGTTTTCCTAAGTTTGTTTTAAAAAAAAAAAAAAAAACCGGAGAGTTTATCGATGATAAAAAGCTTAGGATTTGGGTATGGTGTTATGAGCAACCAGATAGGCAGCTGAGCTAAACTCTCCAAATCAAAATTTCAGTGTTTTGCAGTTATTAAATTTCTAAGCTTTTGTTTGCAAGAAAATAAAAATAAAAATAAAATAAATGTTGATGATGAAAGCCTTAGGATGATACCGTGTCTTGCACACGTACCAAATAGGCAACTGAGGCAAAAGTTTCTTGAGTGTTATTTTAGGCCTAATCATGTTCTAACCATGCTTTAAGCTTTTGTGAACGACGAGTTATCTGAATTAAGGCCTCTCCACTGGAGTCAGCAATCTACAAAGTCAGTGCAAGTCAAACCAAGGACAAGAGCACCACCAGAAAGAAAATATTTCATTCACAAATGAAGGAATTACAAGATCTTCGTCTACAACAATGAAAACCATGAAATCTTCCTTATCTGAAGGATACATGATTAGATCGAGAAAAAAAAAAGAAACAACAACAATAAGAAACAAACAAAAGAAAAGCAGAAAGAAGAACAACAACAAGAAACAAAAAAATGATCTGACGGCATACCAAAGAAGAAGAAATGAAAAACAAATAAGGAAAGGAGATGATTTTATCTGAGTCTAGACCGAGATCCAATTTTTTCACCATTTCCCATTGACCGAAACCAATGTGTGATAGTGGTAAAAGTGCCCATGTGACACACTTGATCTAGACATCTTCATCCCAGGCAGATCATCCGTACTCGTCAGAATACATCTAAATCTAAATCTGACTTCAACTTTGAAATCTGGATTTATCTTTGTACGTATTTTGAAGCTGCATATGGAACGATCTTGCATCTTTCCCTAAAGATCTTCATCTCCGAGCCGAACATTAGTCTGGATCTCAAGATACACTATCATCAAGCACAAAAAGAAGAGGATTTATACAGATCTATACTGAGATTCCACCAAAGACATATCATTTCAGTTAGCACTACTTTCAGCCGCTCAAACTGCATCTCGCATACTCCACCAGTAAATGATTACTATGGCAATAAACCAAACAAGCAAAAAGCAGAAGAATATGAAGACGGTGATCAAGAAAAGAAAGATCAAAGTCCATATCCGGAAGATATAAGAAAGATTTGATGAAAAGATGGAGGAAAGAGGCGGATGTGCAGAGAAAGGTAACAGAAGAAGAAGAAGAAGAAAGAGAAACTAATGGTCGAAGAAGAAGAAGACGAAGTATATAAAGGAGAGGATTAGGGTTCCATCAAACTGCTATTCGAGAAAACCGAAACTAAACCCATGACCCGTTAGGTTTCTCCAACCCATTAGGGTCATTCATCCGATCCGCTCGCTCCTTTTCCCTGTTCAAAATAAAATAAAAATGTAGTATACCTCGTAAAGAAGCCGAAGAGTGGACAATTCTTCAGAAAGAGTATCAATACGTTCCTGCCTCCCCAGGGATTCTCTACAGATTTCATCATATCTCAACATAATCCCGTACATCTCATTCACCACCGATATCAGCTGGCGCCCACATCTATCCACCAAACGGAGCAAGTATTCTTGAAGAGGTCTGGAAGCCTGAAACGATAAATGAGTTAATAAAAGTATTAAGTCATTAAGGAAAGAAGGGAAGAGTAGCAGCGGTACCTCGGGAATATCATCCGGGAGAGGTAAACCAATAATGTTTTCACGATCAACAGGGCCACCTTTAATTGGAACCACATTTGATGTCCCCAAGATAAGTATTTTAAAATCCCATGTTGGAAGAAGATGACCGAAACCCATTAATGGAACTTGTTGAGAAGGAGCATCAATAATGGACGAGGGGAAAAACCCGGATCACCCACTACAAGATTCTCTCGGAAAGCTTGGATAGCAAGAGGTGGACCTAAAGAAACCGATCTCCAATATGATTCAAAATTCACTCCACGATCAACTGAATCTTCATAGGAACATTGCAATTGGTGTGAAATCTCGTCCATATCACTAAACGATGCATAAGGAAAAAATGTAACATCGGGAGGAGGAAAACGAGGTGTAGCGTCTGGCTGACTAATTTGTCTCCCAAATCTGTCACCAAGATACCAAGCACAGTAATCTGGGCCACATAACAAGTACCGAAACATGCTAAACGACATGGCATGAATGGATCTTTGATCACGCCAAATCAGATAATCCTTCCAAGGGTCCCAGTAAATCTACGATAAAAATGGAAGTATATATATATATATATATTTGTTTAAAAAAATATAAAAAAGGGGGTTTCTTACAAATTCAACTGTCGCTCCCTCCAAACAAAGGCGTGTATATGCAGTTGAGTGCATTCGAAGTGCACCTTTCCATCTAGCCATTCGAAGAAATATTTGACTATTGGAGGAGCTTGTATCAAAAGGAGGACGACTAAAGGGAAAATACTCATAACACCAATACAGTTGCAAACAAAAAGTATGGGTATTAAAAAGGGGGTCCAAGATCGTTCATCCTGAAGCAAGGAGAAATGTACTCACATTCAAGATGGGCCAGAATCCACATAAGGCTTTTGTTTGAAGGCGTGTTGCTCGAGACAGATTGGTGTAAAGTCGCGCCATCGCACAACTTCCCCAATAGTAAAAATTCACCAAGTCAAGGTCAGAAAATGCTGCCAAGTATCCAGATTTGATATAGCCACCAGAAGAGTCAAGGAAGGTATGACCCGCAACGAAAATCAGGAAAGCTCTGGTAACCATAATAACTTTAGCATCATATTTCGAAGCATCAGCCGCGAGATCCAGCTTAGGGACCGAGAAATGCGTCTTCAAGTCTGCTAAGCTGACGTACCAATTTTTATGGAAGATATCCCCACAATATGGTCCCAACATGTTTCGGACATTCTCCTCTGTCACGTTTACACCCAACAGAACAGGAGATCCTACTCCCACACGGATGCCAGTAATCATGTAGAAATCCATAGGAGTGATGGTTAACTCACAATGTGGCGGGTGAAATGAATTAGTATCACCCCACCATCGCTCTGCCACGATTAAAGCATTCTCACCATCATGGAACAGTTCCAAAGCTTCAATAAAGTAGTACCAACCGATCTGTTGTACAAGCTCACGTATACCTATGTATCATCTTAGCACCATCCACCATTCTAATATGCCAGTGGTCCCTCCACGAAAACGCGCCCAAGTGTAATTCTGTGAAAGAAAGCAATGGTTGAGAAATAATAAAAAAAACGTGGAAAACGAAGAAGGAAATTTCGATCAACAAAGAAACTTATAGTGTCTTCTCGGATTCTTGCATAAACGTGATTATCCACATCATATAGAACCCCAAATCTTCGTATTCTACGTAGCGTAGGCAAATTCGGAGGATCAGGAATAATGATAGTCATCCGCCTAGACGACATATTGAAGAAAATAGAAGGAGTTTCATACCTAAAGAAAAGTTTTCGCCCCTATCTTATAAAGAAAAAAAGGGGGTAATTACTTCCTCAAGAAGTTTAGGGAAAAATTACTTTGTCAGAATCATCTCGTGAAAGAAAAGCAAGTCATGTCAAGAGAAAGTGTGGAACGGAAGCCAAGAAGATGCACTTTCAGAATGTGAATGAAACCGACAAGCTCAACTGTGGCAGACCCTGCCAATGTTAGTATATTTCTTCATCAATCTTTTCAACTATTCAATCGGCTCGAACAAAGGGCAATCCAACTGAATCAACCGCAAAGGTTCAAAAACATCAGGAAAATGGAGCTGACAAGCTTAACTGGGGAAAACCCGGCCAATGTCAGAATTTCTTCATCAACTCATCAAAATCACCTCTTGGAAAAAATAGGGTGCGAAAGGGTGTTCAGGGCTTTGTTCGTTAACCGAAAACGGTTACTCTCAAAGACAAGAGAGCTATTTTGAATAATTTTTATGGGGTAAGGTCCATGTTCTTATCCATTCGTGAATGTTTATCACACATGGTATGGCAAAGATTTAGATAAATTCTTACTAGTTCATTAGTAAGAGGACCAACTCTGCAAAGAAGAAAAACAGAGATTGAAGTCGCTACTTGACTAAAGGGAGTCATGACCCTTATAACTAGTTTGAATTCTATTAGGAAGAACAAAACCAGTTATTACTTTCATGTTTATGTTCTGCTATCAGAGAGTCTGGGTAAGGAGATTCTAGTACGGTATGGGAAGGTTTTAGGCACCCATCAGCCGCCCAATCGTAAGATTGGCCTCTACTTCATGATTAATGGGGAAATGTTTATAATTTATTTTTTACCAATACTTATATGTGAAGGATTTTGATACCGAAATATATTAGAAATTGAAAAAATATTTTCATGCATTAGCTATTTATAATATAGAATTAATGCAAACTTTATTATTATTTATATATATATATATAAATTTATTATGGGTCAAATGTGGGAGGGAATTCCGCTTTAAACCCACACTTTGATTCATCCCACTTGAAAAATTAATAATAAAACATAATTATTTTTATGTAATGTAAAGAGTAGCTGCGGTGTTACTACGGAATGGAAAACCATTCCGTTCCCGTATGACTACATAATTTACCGAAGAGATAAGCAATTAGTATACCTGAACTATGATACCGAAACTTGAAAAGGATTCTTACGATGATTTCTTGCTTCTGTTAAGTATGCAGAAAGTAATTAAAGTACCAGCAATTTAATGCTAATCTTTTAAGAACTTCAAGACGATACTTAATTTGATATTTCTACTTATTTTATTTTTTTTGGGTTTTCTGGAAATAAACTAGAAATGTATAGGATAATAATAACTATTATATAGGAAGAAAATTGGATTTCTCTTTGATTAAACGACCAAATACATAGAGTTTCTCACAGGAGTAATAAAAGGAGAATTAAAGGAAAAAAGTGTTTTTAGAATTGGTATTTCTCTTGGAAATTAATCCTTAAAGAAGGAGTGATTCTTATGAGAAAAATGTTCTGTTTTGAAGTATGCGTTCGACCCCTTTTTATAGTTTTGGAACCCCGACATCTTTCCTTTTTTTCTTGCGCCGAATCCGGAGAATACTGCGAGAAGAAAGAAAAAATTGTCCTTTGCAAAGAAAATTTTTTCTTTTCAAAAGATATGTGGGTCCCACCAAGGAAAAATGATTTTTCTTCCAACATTTTCTTACTCCCATGTGATGTAGGTCCCACTTTATTTTTTTTTCTTTAACTAATATTGACAAATTCTTCCATGAGACACGTATTTGAAGAATTAGTCCTACTAACTAATGTCTTGGTGATGATAAGGGGAGGATGAAAAGTGGTCGCCCTCTTAACGTCTTCTGTTTTGCTCGTAACTTTTGCATACGAACTCCAAATGACTCCGTTCTTACACCATTGAATTTGCATTTTTCTCCTCTTTAACGTGATAGCAAGAATTCCCAGGTTTGTAAAGATAATGAAATGGGTAGGAGCCGTGCTTGTGGGCTTCACTGGGTAGATCTTGTGGGCTTGAGAGCTTGTGGGCTTGATTGGGTAGAGCTTGTGGGCTTGATTGGGTAGAGCTTGTGGGATTAATTGTGTAGAGATTGTGGGCTTGATTTGGTAGAGCTTGTGGGCTTGATTTAAAGGATATGGAAATCCTTAATTTCTTCACAAAGAATTTCTCTTGTATTCGGCTCCGAAGTACAATACTGATATTTTCCATGGAAGGTGCGGAATTGGGGTGTCAACAGTTGACCCTCTTTGAGAGTAACCGTTTTCGGTTAACGAACAAAGCCCTAAACACCCTTTCTTACCCTATCTTTTCCAAGAGGTGATTTTGATGAGTTGATGAAGAAATTCTGACGTTGGCCGGGTTTGCCCCAGTTAAGCTTGTCAGCTCCATTTTCCTGATGTTTTTGAACCTTTGCGGTTGATTCAATTGAATTGCCCTTTGTTCGAGCCGATTTAATAGTTGAAAAGGTTGATGAAGAAATATACTAACATTGGCTCGGTCTGCCCCAGTTGAGCTTGTCGGTTTCATTCACATTCTGAAAGTGCATCTTCTTGGCTTCCGTTCCACACTTTGTCTTGACATGACTTGCTTTTCTTTAACGAGATGATTCTGATAAAGTATTTTTTTCCCAAAACTTCTTGAGGAAGTAATTACCCCTTTTTTTTGTTTATAAGATAGGGGATAAAACTTTTCTTTAGGTATGAAACTCCTTCTTTTTTCTTCAATATGTCGTCTAGGAGGATGGATATCATTATTCCTGATCCTCCGACTTTGCCTACGCTGCGTAGAAGAAGAAGAGTTAGGGTTCTATATGATGTGGATAATCACGTTTCTGCAAGAATCCGAGAAGACCCTGTAAGTATCTTTGTTGATCGAAATTTCCTTCTTCGTTTTCCACGTTTTCTTTTATTATTTCTCAACCATTGCTTTCTTTCACAGAATTACACTTGGGCGCGTTTTCGTGGAGGGACCACTGGCATAGTAGAATGATGGATGGTGCTGAGACGATGCAAAGGTGTACGTGAGCTTGTACAACAGATCGGTTGGTACGACTTTATTGAAGCCTTGGCACCGTTCCATGATGGTGAGAATGCTTTAATCATGGCAGAGCGATGGTGGGGTGATAATAATTCATTTTACCTGCCACATTGTGAGTTAACCATCACTCCTCTGGATTAATACATGATTATTGGAATCCGTGTGGGAGTAGGATCTCCTGTTCCGTTGGGTGTAAACATGACAGAGGAGAATGTCCGAAACATGTTGGGACCACATTGTGGGGATATCTTCCCTAAAAATTGGTACGTCAGCTTAGCTGGATTGAATATGCATTTCTCGGTCCCTGAGATGGATATCGCGGCTGAAGCTTCGAAATATGATGCTAAAGTTATTACGGTTACCAAAGCTTTCATGATTTTCGTTGCGGGTCATAACTTCCTTGACTCTTTTGGTAGCTATATCAAATCTGGCTACTTGGCAGCATTTTCTGACCTTGACTTGGTGAATTTTTACTCTTGGGGAAGTTGTGCGATGGCGCGACTTTACATCTATCTGTCTCGAGTAGCACGCCTTCAAACAAAAGCCTTATGTGGATTCTGGCCCATCTTGAATGTGAGTACATTTCTCCTTGCTTCAGGTTGAACGATCTTGGACCCCTTTTTTAATACCCATACTTTTTCTTTGCAACAGTATTGGTGTTATGAGTATTTTCCCTTTAGTCGTCCTCCTTTTGATACAAGATCCTCCAATAGTCAAACATTTCTTCGAATGGCTAGATGGAAAGGTGCACTTCGAATCCACTCAACTGCATATACACGCCTTTGTTTGGAGGGAGCGACAGTTGAATCTGTAAGAAACCCTTTTTTTTAAACTAATATATATACTTCCATTTAGATCGTAGATTTGCTGGGACCCTTGGAAGGATTATCTGATTCGGCGTGATCAAAGAGCTATTCATGCCATTTCGTTTATCATGCTTCGGTACTTGTTACGTGGCCCAGATTACTGTGCTTGGTATCTTGGTGACAGATTTGGGAGACAAATTAGTCAGCCAGACGCTACACCTGACATTACATGTTTTCCTTATTCATCGTTTAGTGATATGGACGAGATTTCACGCCAATTGTAACGTTCCTATGAAGATTCAGTTGATCGTGGAGTGAATTTTGAATCATATTAGAGATCGGTTTCTTTAGGTCCACCTCTTGCTATCCAAGATTGCCGAGAGAATCTTGTAGTGGGTGATCCGGATTTTGCCCCTCGTCCATTATTGATGGGATCTTCAAGCAATGATCCTTCTCAACAAATTCCATTAATGGGTTTCGGTCATATTCTTCCAACATGGGATTTTCAAATACCTATCTTGGGGACTTCAAATGTGGTTCCAATTGAAGGTGGCCTTGTTGATCGTGAAAACATTATTGGTTCACCTCTCCCGGATGATATTCCCGAGGTACCGCTGCTACTCTGCCCTTCTTTCCTTAATGACTTAATACTTTTATTAACTCATTTATCGTTTCAGGCTTCCAGACCTCTTCAAGAATACTTGCTCTGTTTGGTGGATAGCCGTGGGCGCCAGGTGATATCGGTGGTGAATGAGATATATGGGATTATTTTGAGATATGATGAAATCAGTAGAGACTCCCTGGGGAGGCAGGCACGTATTGATACTCTTTCTGAAGAATTGTCCACTCTTCGGCTTCTTTACGAGGTAGACTACATTTTTTTTTTTTTGAACAGGGAAAAGGAGCGAGCGGATCGGATCGGATGAATGACCCTAATGGGTTGGAGAAACCCAACGGGTCATTGGTTTAGTTTCGGTTTGCCCGAATAGCAGTTTGATGGAACCCTAATCCTCTCCTTTATATAATTCGTCTTCTTCTTCTTCGACCATCAGTTTCTCTTTCTTCTTCTTCTTCTTCTTCTGCTACCTTTCTCTGCATATCCACTTCTTTCCTCCATATTTTCATCAGATCCTTCTTGTATGTGCCGGATCTGAACTTTGATCCTTCTTTTCTTAACCACCGTCTTCAATGTTCTTCTACTTTCTGCTTGTTTGGTTTATCGCCGTAGTAATCATTTATTGGTGGAGTATGCAAGATAGAGTTTGAGCGGATGGATAAAGTGCTTCCTGAAGTAGTGTTAACTGAAGTGAGATGTCTTTGGAGGAATCTCAGTATATATTTGTATAAATCCTGTTCTTTCTGTGCTTGATGATAGTGTATCTTGAGATCCAGATTAATGTTCGTCTCGGAGATGAAGATCTGATGATTTAGGGAAAGATGCAGGATCGTTCCATATGCATCTTCAAAATACGTACAAAGATAAATCCAGATATCAAAGTTGAAGTCGAATTTATATTTAGATGTATTCTGACAAGTATGGATGATCTGCCTGGGATGAAGATGTCTAGATCTAGCGTGTCACATGGGCACTTTTACCACTATCGCACATTGGTTTCGATCAATGGGAAATGATGAATAAATTGGATCTCGGTCTAGACTCAGATAAAATCACCCCCTTTCCTTATTTGTTTCTCATTTCTTCTTCTTTGGTTTGCCGTTAGATCATTTTTTTTTCTTGTTGTTGTTCTTCTTTTTTCTTTTCTTTTGTTTGTTTCTTATTGTTGTTATTTTTTTTTTCTCGATCTGATCATGTATCCTTCAGATAAGGAAGAGTTCATGCTTTTCATTGTTGTAGACGAAGATCTTGTAATTCCTTCATTTGTGAATGAAATATTTTCTTTCTGGTGGTGCTCTTGTCCTTGGTTTGACTTGCACTGACTTTGTAGATTGCTGACTTCGGTGGAGAGGCCTTAATTCGGATAACTCGTCGTTCACAAAAGCTTACAACATGGTTAGAACATGATTAGGCTTAAAATAACACTCAAGAAACTTTTTCCTCAGTTGCCTATTTGGTACGTGTGCAAGACACAATATCATCCTAAGGCTTTCATCACCAGCATTTATTTTATTTTTATTTTTATTTTTTTGCAAACAAAAACTTAGAAATTTAATAACTGCAAAACACTGAAATTTTTATTTGGAGAGTTTAGCTTAGCTGCCTATCTGGTTGCTCATAACACCATACCCAAATCCTAAGCCTTTCATCATCGATAAAATCTCCGGTTTTTTTTTTTTTTTTTTTGAAAAAATTGAAACTTAATAAAAAAAAATTATTTTGAAAACAAAACCTTAGAAATTTTAATTTTTAATTTTTTTTGAAAAAAAAAATTGAAACTTAATAAAACTTTATTTATTTATTTTATTTTGAAAATAAATTGATAAAGCAGAAAACGATGATAAAAGTCGTGAGTGTTGACAAACCAGTTGATCTTTTGAGGAAATGCATGGATTAGTTATGCCGGGATATCGCCTTTGATTAGGCATAGTACCTATTGAGTTGATCAGCATTCGTGGGCCTTGGATGCTCTTCTCCATCTAGGTCCATCAGTTGTACGGCCATTCCCGAAAAAATCTTTTTAACAATGAATGGACCTTCCCACTTTGGTTTTAATTTTCCCCTTGGGTCAGTATGCTTGACCGGACGAATTTCCTTGAGCACGAGATCTCCTTCGTCGAACTTGCGGGGTCCATGAGGATTCTTGAGGTTCATATTTCGTCAGTGGTGGACTCTCATCATCCATTCCTACCAGATTGTTTTTGGCGTTGGGAGAAGTTCCGACGTCCTCTGCTTCATTGAGAATTATCATGTAGACGCTTCTATCAGTTGATTTCTCCCTCTTTCTGGCGCTGGTCCTCCGGAATCTCTCTCTCTGTTTTTTGAGGTAGTGCTCCAGGTTTTGATTAATCATCTCTGGTCGAATATTTGAAAAATATTCGACGAAAGCATTGATCGTTTCTGGCCACGCTGCTTGCAGAACGCGGTCATTAGTGGAATACCATATTGACACACTCCCAGTTAAGGTTTCGCCGAAGTATTGTTTCAAGTCCTTTTCGTGCATATTCAATGGCTTCATGTACCACAAGAATGACTTGAGGTGTTTGATGGGGGATCCTTTACCGTTATATACAGGGAATTTCCTCCTTCTACGAAATTGCAACACTGAGCATGCAATAACCATGCATTCCTGGATTGAGCTTGTCGTACTCTCCTTTTGTTCTGGAACTTCCAATTCTCGTCCATCCTCCCTTTTATGTCCGCTGGGTTCGCCTGCGCTGTCAGTGGGAGATGGAGAAAAAAGATGACTTACCCCTTCATAGACGGGTTCCTCGGTTTCTTTTTCTTGGTCAGAACTTCTTCTTGTTATCACGGGTGTGATCTTTGCTACTGTGCTTGGTGCTGGAACCTTTTCTCCTCCCTTACGGATGAACCACTTTTGGAAGGACGGTTGATGTCTCCAATCGATTCCTTGATCTTCTCTCCTTTTCCCGAATGTTATAGAGTCTCAGTAGGTAGACTGATATCCTAGACCTGCTGTATCAAATGCCTTTCTCCCAGGTATTGTTATCGGTTGTATGGGCCCTTGTTGTCGGAGACTAAGTCCCATTCCCGGAAAGAACTTGCTTTTCTGTAGCATTTTCGGAACATTTCGATTCCGATATTTAAATTTACCCGTACAGGCGTGATGAATTGATGTTCCATCTTTGTTCTCATGTCGGATTTCTGCTGTGTAATTATGAATTTCTGGGATCATGTTCACTGAGATCTGGTGGGTCCTTATTTCATTTTCCCCATCATCTCCATGTACAGTAATTAGCTCATTTCCCATCCAGAATCTGGCTTTCTGCTAAACTTGTTCCACCAAAGCTTGACTGGGTTAGCCCTTGATTGGTACCAACATGCAGAGAAATCAAAAATCTCTACATGGACAGTCATGATTAATTCGTTCGTCGAACATTTTGCAAAAAATACAGATCACTCTATGGCCTTACGCCATCTTGAGTCCCTTCGAAAAGGGGCACATGAAGGTTTCATCGACTGGATGAGTCGGTGGGACAAGAAAGTATTCGAAATGTTCGAACGTCCATCAGGAGAGGCGCATCTAAAAATGCTAATGAAAAATCTCTCAATGTCTTACAGGGCATTCGTCAGCATGTCTGCGCCCGAAAATCTTTCCAATTTTCGAAGGAAATGAGCAAGCATTGAGGACGCAATGAAGGACGGTGTATACTCCGGATTCAATATAGGGAAAAGCTCGACAAAGAAGAATGAAATTAATTATGTCAACCCAACCATTGAAACATCTACTTACATCAGGGCTGCAGGGAAAGCACCGATCACCAATATATTCCGCCAAGACAAAGGACAACAATATGTCGAGAAAAGGTGGAGCCGGAATCGGGTATTCTCTGAGTTGGATGGAGAAATGAGTGATTTCCTTCCTATACTAGTTAAGGAAAAATAAATTCAACTCTTGGATCCTAAACCTGTACCTAATCCCAAACCTCGGGGTTACGACGAGTCAAAGACGTGTGGCTACCATCAGAGTGCAGGACACGATACCAATTCATGTTTCTTCCTGAAACATATTATCCAAGATTTACTAGATGACGGCAAGATAATCATCGAGGGAGCGTCAAAGCAACCTAATATACAACAAAATCCACTTCCAGCGCATCAAGAAAATCAAGGAATTAACTTCATTGAGGCGGATGACGCTGAAATACGTCAACCATCTCTAATATCGTACCGTACGACAAAAGAGAAGGTCCAAACAAATGAATCCTCCAAAGTTGTTGCTGAGAACAAAAGGGTATTGGCAAAAGGTGCCCCAGACGCCAAGATCCGTATGATGAATAAAAAACCATTGTTCACTATTGCAGGTAGCGGGAAAGTCGTATATTATGAACGCCAACCGGAAAAATGCGAAGAGGTACACCATCAAACAAGGGGAGGAAGACAATTCAAGCCTCTCAACTTGCGAAATGAAAACCCAGGTGTCCTAGCAAGGGGCAATCCGGTTCAGATCAGGCCAAGCAATCAACGTGAAGCTATAAAGGAAGACAACTTACTCATTGAGAAGTTGCGAAGAACAAAGGCGGATATCTCAATTTGGGGATTGTTAGAAGCATCGACCTATCACCGTCAGGCTCTGCAAGAGGCACTAAGTCTGATGCATGTTCCCACAGGAATCATTCCCAATGCACTAGTGCACCTAATCGACCAGGCTGCAAGACCAGGTGCAATTACTTTTACAGATGACGACCTGCCACCGGAGGGGAAGGACCACAACAAAGCTCTTTACATTACCATTGGTTGGGAAAATATGATCATACCTTATTTCTTCATGGATAACGGTGCTGGCGTCAATATATGCACATTGAAAGAGGCTAAAAATATGGGGGTCGACATGAGCTGTATCACTAAAGCTGATGAATCATCCTTGACGGTCTGAGCATTTAACAATGGTAAGCAAACAGGAATCGGTGAATTGACCATCTAAATATGGGTTGGTCCATTAAAAACCTATGCTACCTTCCTGGTAATGGACATCTCTGCAAGCTTCAACCTCCTTCTAGGTCGTCCATGGATGAACAAGAAGGGAATAGGTGCATCTTCTCTTCATCAGAAAGCCAGATTCTTAATGGGAAATGAGCTAATTAAAGTACATGGAGATGATGGGGAAAATGAAATAAGGTCCCACAAGATCTCAGTGAACATGATCCCAGAAATTCATAATTACACAGCAGAAATCCGACATGAGAACAAAGATGGAACATCAATTTATCACGCCTGTATGGGTCAATTTAAATATCGGAATCGAAATGTTCCGAAAATGCTACAGAAAAGCAAGTTCTTTCCGGGAATGGGACTTGGTCTCCGACAACAAGGTCCCACACAACCGATAACAATACCTGGGAGAAAGGCATTTGATACAGCATGTCTAGGATATCAGTCGACCTACCGAGACTCTACAACATTCGGGAAAAGGCGAGAAGATCAAGGAATCGATTGGAGGCATCAACCATCCTTCCAAAAGTGGTTCATCCGTAAGGGAGGAGAAAATGTTCCAGCACCAAACACACTAGCAAAGATCACACCCGTGATAACAAGAAGAAGTTCTGACCAAGGAAAATAAATCGAGGAACCCGTCTATGAAGGGGTAAGTCATCTTTTTTCTCCATCTCCCAATGACAGCGCAGGCGAATCCAGCGGACATAAAAGGGAGGATGGACGAGAATTGGAAGTTCCAGAACAAAAGGAGAGTACGACAAGCTCAATCCAGGAATGCATGGTTATTTCATGCTCAGAGTTGTAATTTCGTAGAAGGAAGAAATTCCCTGT
This sequence comes from Papaver bracteatum, assembly GCA_023529315.1. Lineage (NCBI taxonomy): Eukaryota > Viridiplantae > Streptophyta > Magnoliopsida > Ranunculales > Papaveraceae > Papaver > Papaver bracteatum. The sequence continues at coordinate 1,649,637 of JAJJWX010000259.1, forward strand.
ATATAACGGTAAAGGATCCCCCATCAAACACCTCAGGTCATTCTTGTGGTACATGAAGCCATTGAAGATGCACGAAGAGGAATTGAAACAATACTTCGGCGAAAGCTTAACTAGGAGTGCGTCAATATGGTATTCCACTAATGACCGCGTTCTGCAAGCAGCGTGGCCAGAAACGATTAATGCTTTCGTCGAATATTTTTCAAAGATTCGACCAGAGATGATTAATCAAAACCTGGAGCACTACCTTGAAAAACAGAGAGAGAGATTCTGGAGGACCAGCGCCAAAAAGTGGGAGCAATCAACTGATAGAAGCGTCTACATGATAATTCTCAATGAAGTAGAGGACGCCGGAACTTCTCCTAACGCCAAAAACAATCTGGTAGGAATGGATGAGAGTCCACCATTAACGAAGGATGAACCTCAAGAATCCTCATGGACCCCGGAAGACGGTATTTGTATGTTTAATGCACCATTAAAAAAACCAAAAAAAATCAGAAAAACATGAAAAACAAAAAAATGTGGAAAGTATGATTTTAGAGTGTGAAAACCTATATGATGCCTTGGATTTGGAGGATGGAATTGCAGGAAATTTTGAATATGAGGATGAAGAAATGATAACCTGCCTGAAAGATGTTCCAGAAGAGATCCAAAATAGCATCGAAAAACATGAAAAAGAGCCCGAATTCATGGAAGAAGAAACAATCAACTTGAGAACGGAAGAAGAACCACGAAATGTGAAGATCGGAACGACATTATCGGCTGAAGAAAGGAAGGATATGATCGAGCTACTCACTGAGTTCGAGGACGTCTTTGCCTGGTCTTACGAGGACATGCCTGGGTTGGATACTGACTTGGTAGTCCATCGTTTGCCGACTTATCCTCATGTAAAGCCAGTCAAACAAAATCTCAGGAGACTAAGGTCAAAATGGACCTTAAAAGTCAAAGAAGAAGTGGAGAAGCAGCTCAACGCAGGTTTTCTCAAAGCAGTCACTTACACTGAATGGCTGGCTAACATTGTACTTGTTCCAAAGAAAGACGGAAAGGTAAGAATGTGCATTGATTACCGCAATTTGAACAAAGCAAGCCCAAAAGATGATTTTCCGTTGCCGCATATTGATATCTTGGTCAACAATGCCTCTGGGCAAGGATGTATTTCATTCATGGATGGATTCTCCGGATATAATCAAATCAGAATGGCGGAAGAAGACATGGCTAAAACATCCTTCATCACTCCATGGAGAATATTTTGTTACAAAGTTATGCCCTTCGGATGAAGAATGCTAGAGCCACATACCAACGAGCCATGAAGACTATCTTCCATGATATGATGCACAAGGAGATAGAGATTTATGTCAACGACATGGTGGCGAAATATTCCCATAGCAAGGATCATGTGAATGTTCTTAGAAAGGTATTCCAACTTCTTCGAAAATTTCAACTCAAGCTCAACCCCAACAAGTGATTGTTCGGCGCCAAGTCCGGGAAATTACTAGGTTTCATCATCAGCAACAGAGGGATTGAATGCGACCCCTCAAAGGCTAAGGCTATCATCGAGATGTCTCCACCAAGAACGGAGAAGAAAATCAGAGGATTTTTGGGTCGGCTGCAATACATAAGTCGGTTCATAAATCAAATCACTCCCATCTGCGAACCAATATTCAAGTTGCTAAGGAAGAATGTTCCTACAATATGGAACCATGAATGTCAAGAAGCATTTAAGAAGATCCAGAAATATTTGGTTGCTCCGCTAGTACTTGTTGCCCCCACCCCTGGTGTGCCTTTGATTCTATATCTCTCGTTCGGCGAAACCTCTATGGGAGCAATGTTGGGACAGTATCATGAAGGCAGCGGTAAGGAAAGGGAAATTTACTACATCAGCAAAACTCTTTCAGGGTACGAGTCAAAATACACCATGTTGGAAAAGACTTGCTTGGCGCTTGTCTGGGAAACCCAACTCCTTCGTTATTACATGTTGGCTCATAAGATTCAGTTGCTATCAAGGATGAATCCTATCAAATACTTGTTCGAGAAGCCCGTGTTATCCGGAAAAATGTCAAAATGGCAACTGTTACTTTCTAAGTTTGATATTACTTACATCACTCAGAAATCTGTCAAAGGAAGAGCTAATGTGGCCGAAGATAAACCATGGAAGATGTACTTTGATGGCGCCCACAACAAACAAGGAAGGGGTGTAGGGGCACTGCTAGAGTCACCAGAAGGTATCCACACACCTATTGTTATCAGGCTATGTTTTCAATGCTCTAATAATGTTGCGGAATATGAAGCCTGCATAGCCGGACTGAAAGCTGCTATTGAAATTAATGTCAGAAGCATCATAGTATACGGAGATTCACTGTTGATCATCAAGCAAATCCAGAAGGAATGTAGGGTTAACGAACAGTTATCCCAATACCATGCATACCTTGAAGAGCTCACAAAACAATTCGATCACATCGAGTTCCACCATATATACAGAAACAAAAACTTTGGTGCTAATGCTCTTGTTGTTTTAGCTTCTTGACTTGCAGTCCCCGAAGGAATGACGGTAAAACCCATTGAAATATGCCAAAGAGATGAACCTGCTTTCTGTTACGCCATTCAAATTTCCGCTGAACAATTAGACGGCGCTCCGTGGTTTGTTGATATACGAAGATACCTCGAGGAACAATCTTATCCGGAAGATTCAACAAAACAGCAAAGGAGATACATCCGAAGGGTGGCATGTCAGTACATGATCTTTGCAAATGTTCTTTACAAAGTGTCAAGAGACGGAACTTTGTTATGATGTGTGAACGAACATGAAGCAAGGAAGATCCTGGAGAGAGTACACAGCGGTGAGTGTGGTCCTCATATGAATGCACACATGATGAGTAGGAAGATAGATCGTTTGGGATACTACTGGATGACAATGATGTCAGATTGATGTAACTTTGTCATGAGATGTCACCGATGCCAAATACATGGGAACCTCATGCATGTACCTCCTTCTCAACTTCATACACTATCGTCTCCATGGCCTTTTTCTACCTGGAGAATCGATCTCATAGGTAAAATCAATCCATCTTCCAACGGCCACAAGTATATGTTTGTTGCAATTGACTACTTCACCAAGTGGGTAGAAGCCATTTCAACCAGAAGTTTCAAAGGAAAGCCTACGGTCGATTTCATACGGTATCACATCATCTGCAGATATGGAGTTCCACATGAAAAAATATCAGACAATGGGTCAAATTTTATCGGTGAAAAAACCGAAAAACTTTTTGGAAAGTACAAAATCAAGCACCATCTAGCCTCACCGTATCGGCCTCAAACCAACGGAGCGGTAGAAACAGCCAACAAGACACTCGTCAAGATCCTAAAGAAGATGACAGATACATATACAGATTGGAGTGAGAAATTACAATATGCTTCGTGGGAATACAGAACCTCAATTCGCACCGCAACCGGGGATACACCTTTCTCGCTCACATATGGCATGGAGGCAATGCATCCTATAGAGGTGGATATTCCAACTCTAAGAGTTCTAAAGGAGAGTCAGTTACCTGAAGATGAATGGGTAAAAGTAAGAGTCGAGCAGCTAAATCTCATTGATGAAAAGAGGTTAGCGCTGACCTTCCATTCTCGGGCATACCGAACGTAGTCGCACGCAGTTTTAATAAACACGTGCGACCCCGCAAGTTCGACGAAGGAGATCTCGTGCTCAAGGAAATTCGTCCGGTCAAGCATACTGACCCAAGGGGAAAATTCAAACCAAAGTGGGAAGGTCCATTCATTGTTAAAAATATTTTTTCGGGAATGGCAGTACAACTGATGGACCTAGATGGAGAAGAGCATCCAAGGCCCACGAATGCTGATCAACTCAAGAGGTACTATGCCTAATCAAAGGCGATATCCCGGCATAACCAATCCATGCATTTCCTCAAAAGATCAACTGGTTTGTCAACACTCATGACTTTTATCATCGTTTTCTGCTTTATCAATTTGTTTTCAAAATAATAATAAAAAAAAAAGTTTTATTAAGTTTCAATTTTGTTTTTTTCAAAAAAAAAATTCTAAGGTTTTGTTTTCAAAATAAAAAAAGTTTTATTAAGTTTCATTTTTTTTTCAAAAAATAAAATAAAAAATAAAAGGTGTTATGAGCAACCAGATAGGCAGCTGAGCTAAACTCTCCAAATCAAAATTTCAGTGTTTTGCAGTTATTAAATTTCTAAGTTTTTGTTTGCAAAAAAATAAAAATAAAAATAAAATAAATGCTGATGATGAAAGCCTTAGGATGATACTGTGTCTTGCACACGTACCAAATAGGCAACTGAGGCAAAAGTTTCTTGAGTGTTATTTTAAGCCTAATCATGTTCTAACCATGCTTTAAGCTTTTGTGAACGACGAGTTATCTGAATTAAGGCCTCTCTACCGGAGTCAGCAATCTACAAAGTCAGTGCAAGTCAAACCAAGGACAAGAGCACCACCAGAAAGAAAATATTTCATTCACAAATGAAGGAATTACAAGATCTTCATCTACAACAATGAAAAGCGTGAACTCTTCCTTATCTTAAGGATACATTATCAGATCGAGAAAAATAAAAGAAACAACAACAATAAGAAACAAACAAAAGAAAACAAAAAAGAAGAACAACAACAAGAAACAAAAAAATGATCTGACGGCAAACCAAAGAAGAAGAAATAAAAAACAAATAAGGAAATAAGATGATTTTATCTGAGTCTAGACCGAGATCCAATATCTTCACCATTTCCCATTGACCGAAACCAATGTGTGATAGTGGTAAAAGTGCCCAGGTGACACACTTGATCTAGACATCTTCATCCCAGGCAGATCATCCGTACTTGTCAGAATACATCTAAATCTAAATCTGACTTCAACTTTGAAATCTGGATTTATCTTTGTACGTATTTTGAAGATGCATATGGAACGATCTTGCATCTTTCCCTAAATCATCAGATCTTCATCTCCGAGCCGAACATTAGTCTGGATCTCAAGAGACACTATCATCAAGCATAAAAAGAGAGGATATGATGAATGACCCTAATGGGTTGGAGAAACCCAACGGGTCATGGGTTTAGTTTCGGTTTTCCCGAATAGCAGTTTGATGGAGCCCTAATCCTATGCTTTATATACTTCGTATTCTTCTTCTTCGACCATCAGTTTCTCTTTCTTCTTCTTGTGCTATTTTTCTATGCACATCCGCCTCTTTCCTCCATCTTTTCATCAGATCTTTCTTGTATCTGCCAGATCTAGACTTTGATCTTTCTTTTCTTGATCACCGTCTTCATGTTCTTCTGCTTCCATGCCATATGTGAGCGAGAAAGGTGTAGCCCCGGTTGCGGTGCGAATTGAGGTTCTGTATGCCCACAAAGCATATGGTAATTTCTCACTCCAATCTGTATATGTATATGTCATCTTCTTTAGGACCTTGACGAGTGTCTTGTTGGCTACATCTAGCCTCACCATATCGGCCTCAAACCAACGGAGCGGTAGAAGCATAAGAACATGAAGACGGTGATCAAGAAAAGAAAGATCAAAGTCCAGATCCGGCAGATACAAGAAAGATCTGATGAAAAGATGGAGGAAAGAGGCGGATGTGCAGAGAAAAATAGCAGAAGAAGAAGAAGAAGAAGAAGAAGAAAGAGAAACTGATGGTCGAAGAAGAAGAATACGAAGTATATAAAGCAGAGGATTAGGGCTCCATCAAATTGCTATTCGAGCAAACCGAAACTAAACCCATGACCCGTTGGGTTTCTCCAAACCATTAGGGTCATTCATCCGATCCGCTCGGTCCTTTTCCTTGTTCAAAAAAAAAAAAAAGAAAAAAAAATGTAGTCTACCTCGTAAAGAAGCCGAAGAGTAGACAATTATTCAGAAAGAGTATCAATACGTGCCTGACTCCCCAGGGATTCTCTACTGTTTTCATCATATCTCAACATAATCCCGTACATCTCATTCACCACCGATATCAGATGGCGCCCACGACTATCCACCAAACGGAGCAAGTATTCTTGAAGAGGTCGGCAAGCCTGAAACGAGAAATGAGTTAATAAAAGTATTAAGTCATTAAGGCAAGAAGGGCAGAGTAGCAGCGGTACCTCGGGAATATCATCCGGGAGATGTAAACCAATAATTTTTTCACGATCAACAGGGCCACCTTCAATTGGAACCACATTTGAAGTCCCCAAGATAGGTATTTGAAAATCCCATGTTGGAAGAAGATGACCGAAACCCATTAATGGAACTTGTTGAGAATGAGCATTGCTTGAAGATCCCATCAATAATGGACGAGGGGAAAAACCCGGATCACCCACTACAAGATTCTCTCGGCAAGCTTGGATAGCAAGAGGTGGACCTAAAGAAACAGATCTCCAATATGATTCAAAATTCACTCCACGATCAACTGAATCTTCATAGGAACGGTGTAATTGGCGTGAAATCTCGTCCATATCACTAAACGATGCATAATGAAAACATGTAACGTCGGGAGGAGGAAAACGAGGTGTAGCGTCTGGCTGACTAATTTGTCTCCCAAATCTGTCACCAAGATACCAAGTGCAGTAATCTGGGCCACGTAACAAGTACCAAAGCATGCTAGACGACATGGCATGAATGGCTCTTTGATCACGCCGAATCAGATAATCCTTCCAAGGGTCCTAGCAAATCTACGATCAAAATGGATGTATATATATATATTAGTTTTAAAAAATAAAAAAAAGGGTTTCTTACAGATTCAACTGTCGCTCCCTCCAAACAAAGGCGTGTATATGTAGACCAATACTGTTGAGTGGATTCGAAGTGCACCTTTCCATCTAGCCATTCGAGGAAATGTTTGACTATTGGAGGAGCTTGTATCAAAAGGAGGACGACTAAGGGGAAAATACTCATAACACCAATATTGTTGCAAAGAAAAAGTATGGGTATTAAAAAGGGGGTCCATGATCGTTCAGCCTGAAGCAAGGAGAAATGTACTCACATTCAAGATGGGCTAGAATCCACATAAGGCTTTTGTTTGAAGGCGTGTTGCTCGAGACAGATAGGTGTAAAATCGCGCCATCGCACAACTTCCCCAATCGTAAAAATTCACCAAGTCAAGGTCATAAAATGCTGCCAAGTAGCCATATTTGATATAACCACCAGAAGAGTCAAGGAAGGTATGACCCGCAACAAAAATCAGGAAAGCTCTGGTAACCGTAATAACTTTAGCATCATATTTCGAAGCATCAGCTGCGAGATCCAACTCAGGGACCGAGAAATGCGTCTTCAAGCCAGCTAAGCTGACGTACCAATTTTTAGGGAAGATATCCCCACAATGTGGTCCCAACAAGTTTCGGACATTCTCCTCTGTCACGTTTACACTCAACGGAACAAGAGCTCCTACTCCCACATGGATGCCAGTAATCATGTAGAAATCCAGAGGAGTGATGGTTAACTCACAATGTGGAAGGTGAAATGAATTAGTATCACCCCACCATCGCTCTGCCACGATTAAAGCATTCTCACCATCATGGAACGGTTCCAAAGATTCAATAAAGTCATACCAACCGATCTGTTGTACAAGCTCACGTACACCTTTGCATCGCCTCAGCATTATCAACCATTCCACTATGCCAGTGGTCCCTCCACGAAAACGCGCCGAAGTGTAATTCGGTGAAAGAAAGCAATGGTTGAGAAATAATAAAAGAAAACATGGAAAACAAAGAAGGAAATTTCGATCAACAAAGAAACTTACAGGGTCTTCTCGGATTCTTGCAGAAACGTGATTATCCACATCATATAGAACCCCAACTCTTCGTCTTCTACGCAGCGTAGGCAAAGTCGGAGGATCAGGAATAATGATAGCCATCCGCCTAGACGACATATTGAAGAAAAAAGAAGGAGTTTCATACCTAAAGAAAAGTTTTCTCCCCAATCTTATAAACAAAAAAATGGGTAATTACTTCCTCAAGAAGTTTTGGGAAAAAAATATTTTATCAGAATCGTCTCGTGAAAGAAAAGCAAGTCATGTCAAGACAAAGTGTGGAACGGAAGCCAAGAAGATGCACTTTCAGAATGTGAATGAAACCGACAAGCTCAACTGGGGCACACCCAGCCAATGTTAGTATATTTATTCATCAACCTTTTCAATTATTCAATCGGCTCGAACAAAGGGCAATCCAACTGAATCAACCGCAAAGGTTCAAAAACATCAGGAAAATGGAGCTGACAAGCTTAACTGGGGAAAACCCGGCCAACGTCAGAATTTCTTCATCAACTCATCAAAATCACCTCTTGGAAAAGATAGGGTGCGAAAGGGTGTTAAGGGCTTTGTTCGTTAACCGAAAACGGTTACTCTCAAAGAGGGGCAACTGCTGACACCCCAATTCCGCACCTTCCATGGAAAATATCAGTATTGTACTTCGGAGCCGAATACAAGAGAAATACTTTGTGAAGCAATTAAGGATTTCCATATCCTTTAAATCAAGCCCACAAGCTCTACCCAATCAATCCCACAAGCTCTCAAGCCCACAATCTCTACCAAGTCAAGCCCACAAGCACGGCTCCTACCCATTTCATTATCTTTACAAACCTGACAATTCTTGCTATCACGTTAAATAGGAGAAAAATTCAAAGTCAATGGTGAAAGAACGGAGTCATTTGGAGTTCGTATGCAAAAGTTACGAGCAAAACAGAAGACGTTAAGAGGGCGACGACTTTTCATCCTCCCCTTATCATCACCAAGATATTAGTTAGTAGGACTAATTCTTCAAATACGTGTCTCATGGAAGAATTTGTCAATATTAGTTAAAGAAAAAAAATCAAGTGGGACCTAAAGAAAAAATTTCTTTGCAAAGGACAATTTTTTCTTTCATCTCGCAGGATTCTCCAGATTCGGCGCAAGAAAAAAAGTAAGTATGTCGGGGTTCCAAAACTATAAATAGGGGTCGAACGCATACTTAAAAACAAAACATTTTTCTCATAAGAATCACTCCTTATTTAAGGATTAATTTCCAAGAGAAATACCACTTCTAAAAACATTTTTTCCTTTAATTCTCCTTTTATTACTCCCGTGAGAAACTCTATGTATTTGGTCGTTTAATCAAAGAGAAATCCAATTTTCTTCCTATATAATAGCTATTATTATCCTATACATTTCTAGTTTATTTCCAGAAAACCCAAAAAAAATAAAATAAGTATAAATATCAAATTAAGTATCGTCTTGAAGTTCTTAAAAGATTAGCATTAAATTGCTGGTACTTTAATTACTTTATTCATACTTAACAGAAGCAAGAAATCATCGTAAGAATCCTTTTCAAGTTTCGGTATCATAGTTCAGGTATACTACTTGCTTATCTCTTCGGTAAATTATGTAGTCATACGGGAACGGAATGGTTTTCCATTTCGTAGTAACACCGCAACTACTCTTTACATTACATAAAAATAATTATGTTTTATAATTAATTTTTGAAATGGGATGAATCAAAGTGTGGGTTTAAATCGGAATTCCCTCCCACATTAGACCCATAATAAATTTATATATATATATATAAATAATAATAAAGTTTGCATTAATTATATATTATAAATAGCTAATGCATGAAAATATTTTCTCAATTTCTAATGAATTTCGGTATCAAAATCCTTCACATATAAGTATTGGTAAAAAATAAATTATAAACATTTCCCCATTAATCATGAAGTAGAGGCCAATCTTACGATTGGGCGGCTAGTGGGTACCTAACACCTTCCCATCCCGTACTAGAATCTCCTTACCCAGACTCTCTGATAGCAGACCATAAACATGAAAGTCATAACTGGTTTTGTTCTTCCTGAAAGAATTCAAACTAGTTATAAGGGTCATGACTCCCTTTAGTCAGGTGGTGACTTCAATCTCTCTTTTTCTTCTTTGCAGAGTTGGTCCTCTTACTAACGAACTAGTAAGAAATTATCTAAATCTCTACCAGACCATGTGTGATAAACATTCACGAACGGATAAGAACATGGAACTTTCCCCATAACAATTATGTACAAATAATAGACCGGCCTCAAACCTTGATTTCTACAGTGGCGTCTTCCCTGGGGACTAACAAGAGATTCGACTTGAAAAATGATTAAAGGGAAATTTTATAATCTTTTCTTTATTATATACTGATATCATAGTTCAGATTTTGTGATTTCAGGCACTTATACAAGCGTAAGAAACCATAACGCGAGGGGGGGCTTACACTCGTACTTGGCATCGGGGGGAGGAAGGAAGACTGGTCAAGATGGATGCTTCGTAACATGCGAAAGGGGAAATCAATAATCCTGACATCCTCAGCTCAAAGATAGAACAAATAATTAATGAGAAACTCGCCAATTTCCTTAAAAAGATGAAAGATGAGGCTATAAATGATGGAAAAGGCTCAGATTTTCATCAACACACAAATGACTCTGGACCCAAGGACGATCATCAACCAAAATATCAAAACAAAAACGAGGAATCCGGAAGTACAGGCGACGATAACGAAATTCCAACACCAAATAAAGAGAGTTTAGAATTCGAGCATTTCAAAGAACATGTAATGAAGAGGTTGTCAATAATTGAGGACAACACCGACGTGGATGGTGAAGTATGGTACACTTCGCCAAATGGATACTTGCCTGAAGGTTTCAAATTTCCAAAAATGGAAAAATAAAATGGCAGGGGACCCCCGGGGTCTCACATTAAACTGTATCTCAAATACCTAAAGCCCCAAGGTGTAACCGACGACTGTCAGCTAAACTTGTTCCACCAAAGCTTGACTGGGTTAGCCCTTGGTGGAACAAGTTTAGCAGCCAGTCGTCGTTTAAACCTTGGGGATTTAGGTATTTGAGATACAGTTTAATGTGAGACCCCGGGGATCCCCTGCCATTATATTTTTCCATTTTTGGAAATTTGAAACCTTCAGGCAAGTATCCATTTGGCGGAGTGTACCATACTTCTCCATCCACGCCGGTGTTGTCCTCAATTTTTGACAGCCTCTACATTACATGTTCTTTGAAATGCTCAAATTCTAAGCTCTCTTTAATTGGTGTTGGAATTTCATTATCGTCGCATGTACTTCCGGATTCCCCATTTTTGTTTTGATATTTTGGTTGATGATCGTCCTTGGGTCCAGAGTCATTTGTGTGTTGATGAGAATCTGAGCCTTTTCCGTCATTTCTAGCCTCATCCTGCATCTTTTTAAAGAAATTGGCGAGTTTCTCTTCAATGATTTGTTCTATCTTTGAGGTGAGGATGTCAGGATTATTGATTTCCCCCTTCCCATGTTGCGAAGCATCCATCTTGACAAGTCTTCCTTCCTCCCCCCGATGCCAAGTACGAGTGTATGCCCACCCCTCGCGCTATGGTTGCTAACTCTTGTATAAGTTCCTGAAATCACAAAATCTGAACTATGATATCAGTATATAATAAAGAAAAGATTATAAAATTTCCCTTTAATCATTTTTCAAGTCGAATCTCTTGTTATTACCCAGCAGAGTCGCCACTGTAGAAATCAAGGTTTGAAGCCGGTCTATTCTTTGTCCATAATTGTTATAGGGTAAGTTTCATGTTCTTATCCATTCGTGAATGTTTATCACACATGGTCTGGCAGAGATTTAGATAATTTCTTACTAGTTCGTTAGTAAGAGGACCAACTCCGCAAAGAAGAAAAAGAGAGATTGAAGTCGCCACCTGACTAAGGGGAGTCAGGACCCTTATAACTAGTTTGAATTCTTTCAAGAAGAACAAAACCAGTTATGACTTTCATGTTTATAGTCTGCTATCAGAGAGTCTGGGTAAGGAGATTCTAGTACGGGATGGGAAGGTGTTAGGCACCCATCAGCCGCCCAATCGTAAGATTGGCCTCTACTTCATGATTAATGGGGAAATGTTTATAATTTATTTTTTTACCAATACTTATATGTGCAGGATTTTGATACCGAAATTTATTAGAAATTGAGAAAAGATTTTCATGCATTAGCTATTTATAATATAGAATTAATGCAAACTTTATTATATTTATTATTTATATATATATATATATATATATATATATATATAAAAATTTATTATGGGTCTAATGTGGGAGGGAATTCCTCTTTAAACCCACACTTTGATTCATCCCACTTGAAAAATTAATAATAAAACATAATTATTTTTATATAATGTAAAGAGTAGCTGCAGTGTTACTACGAAATGGAAAACCATTCCGTTCCCGTATGACTACATAATTTACCGAAGAGATAAGCAATTAGTATACCTGAACTATGATACCGAAACTTGAAAAGGATTCTTACGATGATTTCTTGCTTCTGTTAAGTATGCAGAAAGTAATTAAAGTACCAGCAATTTAATGCTAATCTTTTAAGAACTTCAAGACGATACTTAATTTGATATTTCTACTTATTTTATTTTTTTTGGTTTTCTGGAAATAAACTAGAAATGTATAGGATAATAATAACTATTATATATGAAGAAAAATTGGATTTCTCTTTGATTAAATGACCAAATACATAGAGTTTCTCACATGAGTAATAAAAGGAGAATTAAAGGAAAAAAAGTGTTTTTAAAAGTGGTATTTCTCTTGGAAATTAATCCTTAAAGAAGGAGTGATTCTTATAATAAAATGTTATGTTTTGAAGTATGCGTTCGATCCCTATTTATAGTTTTGGAACCCCGACATCCTTCCCTTTTTTCTTGCGCCGAATCCGGAGAATACTGAGAGAAGAAAGAAAAAATTGTCCTTTGCAAAGAAAATTTTTCTTTTCAAAAGATATGTGGGTCCCACCAAAGAAAAATGATTTTTCTTCCAACATTTTCTTACTCCCATGTGATGTAGGTCCCACTTGATTTTTTTTCTTTAACTAATATTGAAAAATTCTTCCATGAGACACGTATTTGAAGAATTAGTCCTACTTACTAATGTCTTGGTGATGATAAGGGGAGGATGAAAAGTGGTCGCCCTCTTAACGTCTTCTGTTTTGCTCGTAACTTTTGCATACGAACTCCAAATGACTCCGTTCTTTCACCATTGACTTTGCATTTTTCTCCTCTTTAACGTGATAGCAAGAATTTCCAGGTTTGGAAAGATAATGAAATGAGAAGGATCCGTGCTTGTGGGCTTGACTGGGTAGATCTTGTGGGCTTGAGAGCTTATGGGCTTGATTGGGTAGAGCTTTTGGGCTTGATTGGGTAGAGCTTGTGGGCTTGATTTGGTAGAGCTTGTGGGCTTGATTTAAAGGATATGGAAATCCTTAATTGCTTCACAAAGAATTTCTCTTGTATTCGGCTCCGAAGTACAATACTGATATTTTCCATGGAAGGTGCGGAATTGGGGTGTCAACAGTTGGAGTTCATTTGGACTAGTTGTTGTGTCCGGTCTATTCTTTGTCCATAATTGTTATGAGGTAAGGTCCATGTTATTATCCGTTAGTGAATGTTTATCACACATGGTCTGGCAGAGATTTAGATAATATCTTACTAGTTCGTTAGTAAGAGGACCAACTCTGCAAAGAAGAAAAAGAGAGATTGAAGTCGCCACCTGACTAAGGGGATTCAGGACCCTTATAACTAGTTTGAATTCTTTCAGGAAGAACAAAACCAGTTATGACTTTCATGTTTATAGTCTGCTATCAGAGAGTCTGGGTAAGGAGATTCTAGTACGGGATGGGAAGATGTTTGGCACCCATCAGCCGCCCAATCGTAAGATATTGGCCTCTACTTCATGATTAATGGGGAAATGTTTATAATTTATTTTTTACCAATACTTATATGTGCAGGATTTTGATACCGAAATTTATTAGAAATTGAGAAAAGATTTTCATGCATTAGCTATTTATAATATAGAATTAATGCAAACTTTATTATATATATAAATTTATTATGGGTCTAATGTGGGAGGGAATTCCGCTTTAAACCCACACTTTGATTCATCCCACTTGAAAAATTAATAATAAAACATAATTATTTTTATGTAATGTAAAGAGTAGCTGCAGTGTTACTACGAAATGGAAAACCATTCCGTTCCCGTATGACTACATAATTTACCGAAGAGATAAGCAATTAGTATACCTGAACTATGATACCAAAACTTGAAAAGGATTCTTACGATGATTTTTTGCTTCTGTTAAGTATGCATAAAGTAATTAAAGTACCAGCATCTTAATGCTAATCTTTTAAGAACTTCAAGACGATACTTAATTTGATATTTCTACTTATTTTATTTTATTTTGGGTTTTCTGGAAATAAACTAGAAATGTATAGGATAATAATAACTATTATATAGGAAGAAAATTGGATTTCTCTTTGATTAAACGACCAAATACATAGAGTTTCTCACAGGAGTAATAAAAGGGGAATTAAAGGAAAAAAGTGTTTTTAGAAGTGGTATTTCTCTTGGAAATTAATCCTTAAAGAAGGAGTGATTCTTATGAGAAAATGTTATGTTTTGAAGTATGCGTTCGATCCCTATTTATAGTTTTGGAACCCCGACATCCTTCCTTTTTTCTTGCGCTGAATCCGGAGAATCCTGAGAGAAGAAAGAAAAAATTGTCCTTTGCAAAGAAAATTTTTCTTTTCAAAAGATATGTGGGTTCCACCAAAGAAAAATGATTTTTCTTCCAACATTTTCTTACTCCCATGTGATGTAGGTCCCACTTGACTTTTTTTCTTTAACTAATATTGAAAAATTCTTCCATGAGACACGTATTTGAAGAATTAGTCCTACTTACTAATGTCTTGGTGATGATAAGGGGAGGATGAAAAGTGGTCGCCCTCTTAACGTCTTCTGTTTTGCTCGTAACTTTTGCATACGAACTCCAAATGACTCCGTTCTTTCACCATTGACTTTGAATTTTTCTCCTCTTTAACGTGATAGCAAGAATTTCCAGGTTTGGAAAGATAATGAAATGAGAAGGATCCGTGCTTGTGGGCTTGACTGGGTAGATCTTGTGGGCTTGAGAGCTTATGGGCTTGATTGGGTAGAGCTTTTGGGCTTGATTGGGTAGAGCTTGTGGGCTTGATTTGGTAGAGCTTGTGGGCTTGATTTAAAGGGTATGGAAATCCTTAATTGCTTCACAAAGAATTTCTCTTGTATTCGGCTCCGAAGTACAATACTGATATTTTCCATGGAAGGTGCGGAATTGGGGTGTCAACAGTTGGAGTTCATTTGGACTAGTTGTTATGTCCGGTCTATTCTTTGTCCATAATTGTTATGAGGTAAGGTCCATGTTATTATCCGTTAGTGAATGTTTATCACACATGGTCTGGCAGAGATTTAGATAATATCTTACTAGTTCGTTAGTAAGAGGACCAACTCTGCAAAGAAGAAAAAGAGAGATTGAAGTCGCCACCTGACTAAGGGGATTCAGGACCCTTATAACTAGTTTGAATTCTTTCAGGAAGAACAAAACCAGTTATGACTTTCATGTTTATAGTCTGCTATCAGAGAGTCTGGGTAAGGAGATTCTAGTACGGGATGGGAAGATGTTTGGCACCCATCAGCCGCCCAATCGTAAGATATTGGCCTCTACTTCATGATTAATGGGGAAATGTTTATAATTTATTTTTTACCAATACTTATATGTGCAGGATTTTGATACCGAAATTTATTAGAAATTGAGAAAAGATTTTCATGCATTAGCTATTTATAATATAGAATTAATGCAAACTTTATTATATATTATATATATATATATATAAATTTATTATGGGTCTAATGTGGGAGGGAATTCCCCTTTAAACCCACACTTTGATTCATCCCACTTGAAAAATTAATAATAAAACATAATTATTTTTATGTAATGTAAAGAGTAGCTGCAGTGTTACTACGAAATGGAAAACCATTCCGTTCCCGTATGACTACATAATTTACCGAGGAGATAAGCAATTAGTATACCTGAACTATGATACCAAAACTTGAAAAGGATTCTTACGATGATTTCTTGCTTCTGTTAAGTATGCAGAAAGTAATTAAAGTACCAGCAATTTAATGCTAATCTTTTAAGAACTTCAAGACGATACTTAATTTGATATTTCTACTTATTTTATTTTATTTTGGGTTTTCTGGAAATAAACTAGAAATGTATAGGATAATAATAACTATTATATAGGAAGAAAAATTGGATTTCTCTTTGATTAAACGACCAAATACATAGAGTTTCTCACAGGATTAATAAAAGGAGAATTAAAGGAAAAAAGTGTTTTTAGAAGTGGTATTTCTCTTGGAAATTAATCCTTAAAGAAGGAGTGATTCTTATGAGAAAATGTTATGTTTTGAAGTATGCGTTCGACCCCTATTTATAGTTTTGGAACCCCGACATCCTTCCTTTTTTCTTGCGCCGAATCCGGAGAATCTTGCGAGAAGAAAGAAAAAATTGTCCTTTGCAAAGAAAATTTTTCTTTTCAAAAGATATGTGGGTCCCACCAAAGAAAAGTGATTTTTCTTCCAACATTTTCTTACTCCCATGTGATGTAGGTCCCACTTGATTTTTTTTATTTAACTAATATTGAAACATTCTTCCATGAGACACGTATTTGAAGAATTATTCCTACTTACTAATGTCTTGGTGATGATAAGGCGAGGATGAAAAGTGGTCGCCCTCTTAACGTCTTCTGTTTTGCTCGTAACTTTTGCATACGAACTCCAAATGACTCCGTTCTTTCACCATTGACTTTGCATTTTTCTCCTCTTTAACGTGATAGCAAGAATTTCCAGGTTTGGAAAGATAATGAAATGAGTAGGAGCCGTGCTTGTGGGCTTGACTGGGTAGATATTGTGGGCTTGAGAGCTTGTGGGCTTGATTGGGTAGAGCTTTTGGGCTTGATTGGGTAGAGCTTGTGGGCTTGATTTAAAGTATATGGAAATCCTTAATTGCTTCACAAAGAATTTCTTTTGTATTCAGCTCCGAAGTACAATACTGATATTTTCCATGGAAGGTGCGGAATTGGGGTGTCAACAGTTGGAGTTCATTTGGACTAGTTGTTGTGTCCGGTCTATTCTTTGTCCATAATTGTTATGAGGTAAGGTCCATGTTATTATCCGTTAGTGAATGTTTATCACACATGGTCTGGCAGAGATTTAGATAATTTCTTACTAGTTCGTTAGTAAGAGGACCAACTCTGCAAAAAAGATAAAGAGAGATTGAAGTCGCCACCTGACTAAGGGGATTCAGGACCCTTATAACTAGTTTGAATTCTTTCAGGAAGAACAAAACCAGTTATGACTTTCATGTTTATAGTCTGCTATCAGAGAGTCTTGGTAAGGAGATTCTAGTACGGGATGGGAAGGTGTTAGGCACCCATCAGCCGCCCAATCGTAAGATTGGCCTCTACTTCATGATTAATGGGGAAATGTTTATAATTTATTTTTTACCAATACTTATATGTGCAGGATTTTGATACCGAAATTTATTAGAAATTGAGAAAATATTTTCATGCATTAGCTATTTATAATATAGAATTAATGCAAACTTATTATTATTATTTTTATTATTTTTATTTTTATATATACTAGCCCTTAACCCGTACCGTAACGGCATGGGCCATGATGTTGGTTCATTTTTAATATATCGTATAATTTGTGTCCCGAATACTTATCAACTCCTTATGATTTAATATGTGTTTGTCATAAAAATAGTTGGGATTTTCCTCTCTTTTTTTCTTTGTTTTTTCCTTTAATATTTTACCTCTGGAGATTTTCTCAAACGAAAAAAATATAATCTTAACTTCCAAACACTTTTTTATTTAGGTTCATTGCTTATAATGAGATAATGCTCTACATGAAAAAAAAAAAGTATTACATCGGGTCTAAGTTACTATATCCAAAATACTCCGGAAACTGTTTCTGGTGCCTTGTTTCCTCAAATTCCTCATTGCATTCTAGAAAGTACATGCAACACCAATCATTTGCGAAGTGAGCTATTTGCGCAAGTGTGGTCAATGTAAATGTATCCCTTTCCTGTAATAATGATAACAACACGTCAATTTTTTTCAATGCATCCAGTTGTAAATGGTATGAATCTAATAGATTTGAATTATACCTCAATCTTAGATATCACATTCTTCTCACATAACATAGCAATTGAGGAAAGACAAATCTTGACCACTCTTTACATAGGCAGAGTTAGCCAAACTATGTTTTGAAATTGTCTTACTTGAAAATTATTATTAATCCATATTTTAGTCAGCTCCTATCGAAGCCGATCTAATTAGTCCTATAGAAAGTTAATCTTAATTTTTTGACCCTATCTATCCAAATTATTGAAGTATTCTTAGTCATGTTCTGCATTGTGTGATCTACCCATCTGTGCCTACTCTACCTTCTAACCCAGTGAATGAAACCTACACATATTGATCCGTAATTTGATATTGTTGATTTTTCATCAAGAGGTCGCATGATTTGAGAATGTAAAATATAAAAATATTCTATAAACTTCGGAGGCAAAATTTAGATTTATAATATATAGTTTTTTATGATGATTTTGATGAACAAACATAATTTTCAAACAAATATTTTAGAATGCAAATACATTTTCCCGGTCTATAAGGTTTTATATCGGGAATTGAGTGAAAGTTGTTGTCTTTGTAGGTAGTTGTCGCGAAACAACTCGACATTGATGGTCTTTCAGGAAAAAGAATGTAATAGTATTTGAGAGAGCGATAATATTCTCTTACGCGGGTACACCAATTGCCTTTGCATAATACGGGTTATCGAACAGTCATGATCATATTGTTTTATACGTTCCAGTATCATCCTCGAAATATTTGGTTTTTGTCCTTATCAATCGTGCTAAAAACAACCGATTACATCTTTCACAATACAATGTTGCATGTTTTTTGAAGATTTTTTTTTTACTTGGTCAATAAAACTCACTAAAAAGCAAAAACTATTATTATACACTACTATTACCAACACCCACCACCGTAAAAACCATCCACCGCCACTATTTCTTCCACCAATAGTAATGTTACCGCCTCCACCATTCACAAACACCCGCCACCACTTATACTAACCCTACTTCCACTACCACCATTAGAATTAATATAGTTTTTAGTAAAATTATTTATTAATAAAATTATGTATTTATGTTAAATTATTAAAGGGACATTTATAATAGAAATTTAATTAATCGTTATGAACAATCAATGAGACACTAATTAATAAAACGTTTAAAAATTGTTAAGTTGAACAAACCCCAGTGATAAATTTATCTTTTCTAAGGACAAATCCTGACCACTCTTTACATAAACAAATCGATAATAAATAATTTCATATGTTCTGATCTTGATTCGTGTCGTTCGTTTAGTTATTACATAACATGGCAATTGATTGCACCAATTTTTTAAATGGACATGTGTTTTATCGAGTTTATTTTAATATTAGAATGATCAACCACATTTTATACTTTATAATATAACATTACATATTTTGTGGCATTACAAAATTAGCATAATATGTTTTTGTTCACCAATACCCGCCACCACCATAAAACCATATGAATCCACTTTTTTTATCTACCACCACCTAGTGGCGGAGCCAAGGGTTGACTAACTTGACTCTAACCCTTAAATTTTTTAATAACTACATAATGTTTTTAGTAAACAGTACTTTGTCCATATATATTTATGGTTTAGTCCACCAAAGTTTACATGTTTCTTTAAAAAAAAAAAGGCCTCCTCAATGTAAATTTTTGACTCCACCACTGCCACCATCACTGCCACCCATCCCATGTAGGTTGTTGGACGCAATTCTAATTTTCAATCACAAATTCCATGTATGAGGTTTAGATTGAGCAAAATTTTGACAATTGATTAGTTTTATTATTATTTTTCCGTGTATATATTCTTTTTTGCATTGCAATCAATTTTATTTTAACATTAAAAAATCATGATTTATACGATATAATACCAAAGATAACAAGAGTACCATTTGGGTGATCCAACTACGATCATGAAAATATTGTTTTGTATGATATTATCCCTGAAATATATGGTACCTTCATTTATCAAAAGTGTTAAAAACAACCAACCACATCTTCCACACTACGATGTTATCGATGTTGTAACGAAAACATAAAATTAATATTGTCCATCACTACTCACCAGCATTCACCGTCACTACTTCTTCCACCACAAACTAGGGGCAGAGCCAGGATTTTGAGGAGAGAGGGAGAAAAAATTCTTGGCAAGTTGGATACATGTGAAAAATGGACTTTGTATCCAATTTTACGATAAAAGAACAAAAATAAATATAATTGTGCTTCGCTCCGCCCTTAACCACCACTAATCTTTCGGCCTCCGTCTCTTCTACTACTCATTGTCACAAAAAAATGTCTATTGATATTATTTATCAAAATTACTTATTAATAGAAATAAATATTATAATTAATTAAGAAAATATTTATAATTAAAAAATGATTAGTCATTTATTATGAGCAATTAGTGAAACACTAATTAATGAAACACTTTATAATGAATACATTATTTATCATGTGCAATTAGTGGAACACTAATTAATAAAGCAATTATGGTATTAAAGTTGAACAAAGCACCACTGTTGATTTATCTTTTCTATCAATTCTAACCAAGGTGGAACACTGGTTAGAGGCCACTCTTATAACACAATAGGTCATGAGTTCGAACCTCCACATTATAATTTTTGAAGTTCCATATCTTGACTTGAGTGCTCATTTTTCATTCATAATATTGTAATGAACGCCACACGTGCGAGATGTAGGGGTGGTCATAGGAACCACAGCCCTTGATTTATGTTTGTCCAGACAAATCCTGGCCACCACTAACAAAGGCAAACTTATCCAAACCCTGTTTTATACTAATGATATATATATAAATTTTTTTATTATGGGTCTAATGTGGGAGGGAATTCCGCTTTTAACCCACACTTTGATTCATCCCACTTGAAAAATTAATAATAAAACATAATTATTTTTATGTAATGTAAAGAGTAGCTGCAGTGTTCCTACGAAATGGAAAACCATTTCGTTCCCGTATGACTACATAATTTACCGAAGAGATAAGCAATTAGTATACCTGAACTATGATACCGAAACTTGAAAAGGATTCTTACGATGATTTCTTGCTTCTGTTAAGTATGAAGAAAGTAATTAAAGTACTAGCAATTTAATGCTAATCTTTTAAGAACTTCAAGACGATACTTAATTTGATATTTCTACTTTTTTTTTTTTTGGGTTTTCTGGAAATAAACTAGAAATGTATAGGATAATAATAACTATTATATAGGAAGAAAAATTGGATTTCTCTTTGATTAAACGACCAAATACATAGAGTTTCTCACAGGAGTAATAAAAGGAGAATTAAAGAAAAAAGTGTTTTTAGAAGTGGTATTTCTCTTGGAAATTAATCCTTAAAGAAGGAGTGATTCTTATGAGAAAATGTTATGTTTTGAAGTATGCGTTCGACCCCTATTTATAGTTTTGGAACCCCGACATCCTTCCTTTTTTTCTTGCGCCGAATCCGGAGAATCCTGCGAGAAGAAAGAAAAAATTGTCCTTTGCAAAGAAATTTTTTCTTTTCAAAAGATATGTGGGTCCCACCAAAGAAAAATGATTTTCCTTCCAACATTTTCTTACTCCCATGTGATGTAGGTCCCACTTGATTTTTTTTCTTTAACTAATATTGACAAATTCTTCCATGAGACACGTATTTGAAGAATTAGTCCTACTAACTAATGTCTTGGTGATGATAAGGGGAGGATAAAAAGTGGTCGCCCTCTTAACGTCTTCTGTTTTGCTCGTAACTTTTGCATACGAACTCCAAATGACTCCGTTCTTTCACCATTGACTTTGCATTTTTCTCCTCTTTAACGTGATAGCAAGAATTCCCAGGTTTGGAAATATAATGAAATGGGTAAGAGCCGTGCTTGTGGGCTTGACTGGGTAGAGCTTGTGGGCTTGATTGGGTAGAGCTTTTGGGATTAATTGGGTAGAGCATGTGTGCTTGATTGGGTAGAGATTTTGGGCTTGATTGGGTAGAGCTTGTGGGCTTGATTTGGTAGAGCTTATGGGCTTGATTTAAAGGATATGGAAATCCTTCATTGCTTCACAAAGAATTTCTCTTGTATTCGGCTCCGAAGTACAATACTGATATTTTCCATGGAAGGTGCGGAATTGGGGTGTCAACAGTTGGAGTTCATTTGGACTAGTTGTTGTGTCCGGTCTATTCTTTGTCCATAATTGTTATGAGGTAAGGTCCATGTTATTATCCGTTAGTGAATGTTTATCACACATGGTCTGGCAGAGATTTAGATAATTTCTTACTAGTTCGTTAGTAAGAGGACCAACTCTGCAAAGAAGAAAAAGAGAGATTGAAGTCGCCACCTGACTAAGGGGATTCAGGACCCTTATAACTAGTTTGAATTCTTTCAGGAAGAACAAAACCAGTTATGACTTTCATGTTTATAGTCTGCTATCAGAGAGTCTGGGTAAGGAGATTCTAGTACGGGATGGGAAGGTGTTAGGCACCCATCAGCCGCCCAATCGTAAGATATTGGCCTCTACTTCATGATTAATGGGGAATTGTTTATAATTTATTTTTTACCAATACTTATATGTGCAAGATTTTGATACTGAAATTTATTAGAAATTGAGAAAAGATTTTCATGCATTAGCTATTTATAATATAGAATTAATGCAAACTTTATTATATATATATATATATATATATATATATTATAAATTTAATGTAATGTGGGAGGGAATTCCGCTTTAAACCCACACTTTGATTCATCCCACTTGAAAAATTAATAATAAAACATAATTATTTTTATGTAGTGTAAAGAGTAGATGCAGTGTTACTACGAAATGGAAAACCATACCGTTCCCGTATAACTACATAATTTACCGAAGAGATAAGCAATTAGTATACCTGAACTATGATACCGAAACTTGAAAAGGATTCTTACGATGATTTCTTGCTTCTGTTAAGTATGCAGAAAGTAATTAAACTACCAACAATTTAATGCTAATCTTTTAAGAACTTCAAGTCGATACTTAATTTGATATTTCTACTTATTTTATTTTTTTTGGGTTTTCTGGAAATAAACTAGAAATGTATAGGATAATAATAACTATTATATAGGAAGAAAAATTGGATTTCTCTTTGATTAAATGACCAAATACATAGAGTTTCTCACAGGAGTAATAAAAGGAGAATTAAAGGAAAAAAGTGTTTTTAGAAGTGGTATTTCTCTTGGAAATTAATCCTTAAAGAAGGAGTGATTCTTATGAGAAAATGTTATGTTTTGAAGTATGCGTTCGACCCCTATTTATAGTTTTGGAACCCCTACATCCTTCCTTTTTTTTGTTGCACCAAATCCGGAGAATCCTGCGAGAAGAAAGAAAAAATTTTCCTTTGCAAAGAAATTTTTTCTTTTCAAAAGATATGTGGGTCCCACCAAAGAAAAATGATTTTTCTTCCAACATTTTCTTACTCCCATGTGATGTAGGTCCCACTTGATTTTTTTTCTTTAACTAATATTGACAAATTCTTCCATGAGACACATATTTGAAGAATTAGTCTTACTAACTAATGTCTTGGTGATGATAAGGGGAGGATAAAAAGTGGTCGCCCTCTTAACGTCTTCTGTTTTGCTCGTAACTTTTGCATACGAACTCCAAATGACTCCGTTCTTTCACCATTGACTTTGCATTTTTATCCTATTTAACGTGATAGCAAGAATTCCCAGGTTTGGAAAGATAATGAAATGGGTAAGAGCCGTGCTTGTGGGCTTGACTGGGTAGAGATTGTGGGCTTGAGAGCTTGTGGGCTTGATTGGGTAGAGCTTTTGGGATTGATTGGGTAGAGCTTGTGGGCTTGATTTGGTAGAGATTATGGGATTGATTTAAAGGATATGGAAATCCTTAATTGCTTCACAAAGAATTTCTCTTGTATTCGGCTCCTAAGTACAATACTGATATTTTCCATGGAAGGTGCGGAATTGGGGTGTCAACAGTTGGAGTTCATTTGGACTAGTTGTTGTGTCCGGTCTATTCTTTGTCCATAATTGTTATGAGGTAAGGTCCATGTTATTATCCGTTAGTGAATGTTTATCACACATGGTCTGGCAGAGATTTAGATAATTTCTTACTAGTTCGTTAGTAAAAGGACCAACTCTGCAAAGAATAAAAAGAGAGATTGAAGTCGCCACCTGACTAAGGGGATTCAGGACCCTTATAACTAGTTTGAATTCTTTCAGGAAGAACAAAACCAGTTTTGACTATCATGTTTATAGTCTGCTATCAGAGAGTCTGGGTAAGGAGATTCTAGTACGGGATGGGAAGGTGTTAGGCACCCATCAGCCGCCCAATCGTAAGATTGGACTCTACTTCATGATTAATGGGTAAATGTTTATAATTTATTTTTTACCAATACTTATATGTGCAGGATTTTGATACCGAAATTTATTAGAAATTGAGAAAAGATTTTCATGCATTAGCTATTTATAATATAGAATTAATGCAAACTTTATTATATATATATAAATATTATGGGTCTAATGTGGGAGGGAATTCCGATTTAAACCCACACTTTGATTCATCCCATTTCAAAAATTAATTATAAAACATAATTATTTTTATGTAATGTAAAGAGTAGTTGCGGTGTTACTACGAAATGGAAAACCATTCCGTTCCCGTATGACTACATAATTTACCGAAGAGATAAGCAAGTAGTATACCTGAACTATGATACCGAAACTTGAAAAGGATTCTTACGATGATTTGTTGCTTCTGTTAAGTATGAATAAAGTAATTAAAGTACCAGCAATTTAATGCTAATCTTTTAAGAACTTCAAGACGATACTTAATTTGATATTTATACTTATTTTATTTTTTTTGGGTTTTCTGGAAATAAACTAGAAATGTATAGGATAATAATAGCTATTATATAGGAAGAAAATTGGATTTCTCTTTGATTAAACGACCAAATACATAGAGTTTCTCACGGGAGTAATAAAAGGAGAATTAAAGGAAAAAATGTTTTTAGAAGTGGTATTTCTCTTGGAAATTAATCCTTAAAGAAGGAGTGATTCTTATGAGAAAATGTTATGTTTTGAAGTATGCGTTCAACCCCTATTTATAGTTTTGGAACCCCGACATCCTTCCTTTTTTTCTTGCGCCGAATCCGGAGAATCCTGCGAGAAGAAAGAAAAAATTGTCCTTTGCAAAGAAATATTTTCTTTTCAAAAGATATGTGGGTCCCACCAAAGAAAAATGATTTTTCTTCCAACATTTTCTTACTCCCATATGATGTAGGTCCCACTTGATTTTTTTTCTTTAACTAATATTGAAAAATTCTTCCATGAGACACGTATTTGAAGAATTAGTCCTACTTACTAATGTCTTGGTGATGATAAGGGGAGGATGAAAAGTGGTCGCCCTCTTAACGTCTTCTGTTTTGCTCGTAACTTTTGCATACGAACTCCAAATGACTCCGTTCTTTCACCATTAACTTTGCATTTTTCTCCTCTTTAACGTGATAGCAAGAATTCCCAGGTTTGGAAAGATAATGAAATGGGTAGGATCCGTGCTTGTGGGCTTGACTGGGTAGAGCATGTGGGCTTGAGAGCTTGTGGGCTTGATTGGGTAGAGATTGTGGGCTTGATTGGGTAGATCTTGTGGGCTTGATTTGTTAGAGCTTGTGGGCTTGATTTAAAGGATATGGAAATCCTTAATTGCTTCACAAAGAATTTCTCTTGTATTCGGCTCCGAAGTACAATACTGATATTTTCCATGGAATGTGCGGAATTGGGGTGTAAACAGTTGCCTCTCTTTGAGAGTAACCATTTTCGGTTCACATTTTGAAAGTGCATCTTCTTGGCTTCCGTTCCACACTTTGTCTTGACATGACTTGCTTTTCTTTCACGAGACGATTCTGATAAAGTATTTTTTCCCAAAACTTCTTGAGGAAGTAATTACCCCTTTTTTTTCTTTATAAGATATGGTAGAAAACTTTTCTTTAGGTATGAAACTCCTTCTCTTTTCTTCAATATGTCATCTAGGCGGATGGCTATCATTATTCCTGATCCTCCGACTTTGCCTACGCTGCGTAGAAGACGAAAAGTTGGGGTTCTATATGATGTGGATAATCAAGTTTCTGCAAGAATCCGAGAAGACCCTGTAAGTTTCTTTGTTGATTGAAATTTCCTTCTTCGTTATCCACGTTTTCTTTTATTATTTCTCAACCATTGCTTTATTTCACAGAATTACACTTGGGCGCGTTTTCGTGGAGGGACCACTGGCATAGTAGAATGATGGATGGTGCTGAGACGATGCAAAGGTGTACGTGAGCTTGTACAACAGATCGGTTGGTAGGACTTTATTGGAGCTTTGGCACCATTCCATGATGGTGAGAATGCTTTAATCGTGGCAGAGAGATGGTAGGGTGATACTAATTCATTTCACCTGCCACATTGTGAGTTAACCATCACTCCTCTGGATTTCTGCATGATTACTGGCATCCATGTGGGAGTAGGAGCTCCTGTTCCATTGGGTGTAAACGTGACAGAGGAGAATGTCTGAAACATGTTGGGACCACATTGTGGGGATATCTTCCTTAAAAATTGGTACATCAGCTTAGCTGGCTTGAAGATGCATTTCTAGGTCCCTGAGCTGGATCTCGCGGCTGATGCTTCGAAATATGATGCTAAAGTTATTACGGTTACCAGAGCTTTCCTGATTTTCGTTGCGGGTCATACCTTCCTTGACTCTTCTAGTGGCTATATCAAATCTGGCTACTTGGCAGCATTTTCTGACCTTGACTTGGTAAATTTTTACGATTGGGGAAGTTGTGCGATGGCGCGACTTTACACCTATCTGTCTCGAGCATCACGCCTTCAAACAAAAGCCTTATGTGGATTTTGGCCCATCTTGAATGTGAGTACATTTCTCCTTGCTTCAGGCTGAACGATCTTGGACCCCCTTTTTAATACCCATACTTTTTCTTTGCAACAATATTGGTGTTATGAGTATTTTCCCTTTAGTCGTCCTCCTTTTGATACAAGCTCCTCCAATAGTCAAACATTTCTTCGAATGGCTATATGGAAAGGTGCACTTCGAATCCACTCAACTGCATATACACGCCTTTGTTTGGAGGGAGCGACAGTTGAATCTGTAAGAAATCCCTTTTTTTATATTTTTTTTTAAAACTAATATATATATATATACTTCCATTTTGATCGTAGATTTGCTGGTACCCTTGGAAGGATTATCTGATTCGGCGTGATCAAAGAGCCATTCATGCGATGTCGTTTAGCATGCTTCGCTACTTGTTACGTGGCCCAAATTATTGTTCTTGGTATCTTGGTGACAGATTTGGGAGACAAATTAGTCATCCAGATGCTACACCTCGTTTCCTCCTCCCGACGTTACATGTTTTCCTTATGCATCGTTTAGTGATATGGACGAGATTTCACACCAATTGCAACGTTCCTATGAAGATTCAGTTGATCGTGGAGTGAATTTTGAATCATATTGGAGATTGGTTTCTTTAGGTCCACCTCTTGCTATCCAATCATGCCGAGAGAATCTTGTAGTGGGTGATCCGGGTTTTGCCCCTCGTCCATTATTGATGGGATCTTCAAGCAATGCTCCTTCTCAAAAAGTTCCATTAATGGGTTTCGGTCATCTTCTTCCAACATGGGATTTTCAAATACCTATCTTGGGGACTTCAAATGTGGTTCCAATTGAAGGTGGCCCTATTGATCTTGAAAACATTATTGGTTTACCTCTCCCGGATGATATTCCCGAGGTACCGCTGCTACTCTGCCCTTCTTGCCTTAATGACTTAATACTTTTATTAACTCATTTCTCGTTTCAGGCTTCCGGACCTCTTCAAGAATACTTGATCTGTTTGGTGGATAGCAGTGGGCGCCAGCTGATATCGGTGGTGAATGAGATGTACGGGATTATGTTGAGATATGATGAAATCAGTAGAGAATCCCTGGGGAGGCAAGCACGTATTGATACTCTTTCTGAATAATTGTCCACTCTTCGGCTTCTTTACGAGGTAGACTACATTTTTATTTTTATTTTTTTTGAACAGGGAAAAGGAGTGAGCGGATCGGATGAATGACCCTAATGGGTTGGAGAAACCCAACGGGTCATGGGTTTAGTTTCGGTTTGCCCGAATAGCAGTTTTATGGAACCCTAATCCTCTCCTTTATATACTTCGTCTTCTTCTTCTTCGACCATCAGTTTCTCTTTCTTCTTCTTCTGCTACCTTTCTATGCACATCCGCTTCTTTCCTCCATCTTTTCATCAGATCCTTCTTGTATGTGCCGGATCTGAACTTTGATCCTTCTTTTCTTAACCACCGTCTTCAATGTTGTTCTACTTTCTGCTTGTTTGGTTTATCGCCGTAGTAATCATTTATTGGTGGAGTATGCAAGATAGATTTTGAGCGGATGGATAAAGTGCTTCCTGAAGTAGTGTTAACTGAAGTGAGATGTCTTTGGAGGAATCTCAGTATAGATCTGTATAAATCCTGTTCTTTCTGTGCTTGATGATAGTGTATCTTGAGATCCAGATTAATGTTCAGCTCGGAGATGAAGATCTGATGATTTAGGGAAAGATGCAGGATCGTTCCATATGCAGCTTCAACATACGTAAAAATATAAATCCAGATTTCAAAGTTGAAGTCGGATTTAGATTTAGATGTATTCTGACAAGTATGGATGATCTTCCTGGGATGAAGATGTCTAGATCTAGTGTGTCACATGGGAACTTTTACCACAATCACACATTGGTTTCGATCAATGGGAAATGGTGAAGAAATTGGACCTCGGTCTAGACTCAGATAAAATTACCCCCTTTCCTTATTTGTTTCTCATTTTTTCTTCTTTGGTTTGCCGTCAGATCATTTTTTTTTTATTCTTGTTGTTGTTCTTCTTTTTTCTTTTCTTTTGTTTGTTTCTTATTGTTGTTGTTTCTTTTTTTTTTCTCGATCTGATCATGTATCCTTCAGATAAGGAAAAGTTCATGCTTTTCATTGTTGTAGACGAAGATCTTGTAATTCCTTCATTTGTGAATGAAATATTTTCTTTCTGGTGGTGCTCTTGTCCTTGGTTTGACTTGCACTGACTTTGTAGATTGCTGACTCCGGTGGAGAGGCCTAAATTCGGATAACTCGTCGTTCACAAAAGCTTAAAGTATGGTTCGAACATGATTAGGCTTAAAATAACACTCAAGAAACTTTTGCCTCAGTTTCCTATTTGGTACGTGTGCAAGACACAGTATCATCCTAAGGCTTTCATCACCAGCATTTATTTTATTTTTATTTTTATTTTTAATTTTATTTTTTTGCAAACAAAAACTTAGAAATTTAATAACTGCAAAACACTGAAATTTTGATTTGGAGAGTTTAGCTCAGCTGCCTATCTGGTTGCTCATAACACCATACCCAAATCCTAAGCTTTTCATCATCAATAAACTCTCCGGTTTTTTTTTTTTTTTTTTTTTTTTGAAATCATCATGTCAAGATATCATATCCTTTCAAGTGGGTGCCTAACACCTTCCCATCCCTATTTCGCTGGTCCTCAAGAATCGCTCTCTCTGTTTTTCGAGGTAGTGCTCCAGGTTTTGATTAATCATCTCTGGTCAAATCTTTGAAAAATATTCGACGAAAGCATTGATCGTTTCTGGCCACGCTGCTTGCAGAACGCGGTCATTAGTGGAATACCATATTGACGCACTCCCAGTTAAGCTTTCGCCGAAGTATTGTTTCAAGTCCTTTTCGTGCATCTTCAATGGTTTCATGTACCACGAGAATGACTTGAGGTGTTTAATGGGGGATTATTTACCGTTATATACATGGAATTTCTTCCTTCTACGAAATTGCAACTCTGAGCATGCAATAACCATGCATTCCTGGATTGAGCTTGTCGTACTCTCCTTTTGTTCTGGAACTTCCAATTCTCGTCCATCCTCCCGTTTATGTCCGCTGGGTTCGCCTTCACTTTCAGTGGGAGATGGAGAAAAAAGATGACTTACCCCTTCATAGACGGGTTCCTCGGTTTCTTTTCCTTGGTCAGAACTTCTTCTTGTTATCACGGGTGTGATCTTTGCTAGTGTGCTTGGTGATGGAACCTTTTCTCCTCCCTTACGGATGAACCACTTTTGGAAGGACGGTTGATGGCTCCAATCGATTCCTTGATCTTCTCGCATTTTCCCGAATGTTGTAGAGTCTCGGTAGGTCGAATGATATCCTAGACCTGCTGTATCAAATGCCTTTCTCCCAGGTATTGTTATCGTTTGTGTGGGCCCTTGTTGTCGGAGACCAAGTCCCATTCCCGGAAATAACTTGCTTTTCTGTATCATTTTCGGAACATTTAGATTCCGATATTTAAATTGACCCGTACAAGCGTGATGAATTGATGTTCCATCTTTTTTCTCATGTCGTATTTCTGTTGTGTAATTATGAATTTCTGGGATCATGTTCACTGAGATCTGGTGGGACCTTATTTCATTTTTCCCATCATCTCCATGTACAGTAATTATCTCATTTCCTATCCATAATCTGGCTTTTTGGTGAAGAGAAGATGCACCTATTCCATTCTTGTGCATCCATGGACGACCTAGAAGGAGGTTGAAGCTTGCAGAGATGTCCATTACCAGGTAGGTAGCATACGTTTTTAATGGACCAACCCATATTTAGATGGTCAGTTCACCGATTCCTGTTTGCTTACCATTGTTAAATGCTCGAACCGTCAAGGATGATTCATCGGCTTTAGTGATACAGCTCATGTCGACCTCCATATTTTTAGCCGCTTTCAATGTGCATATATTGACACCAACACCATTATCCATGAATACAAAAGGTATGATCATATTTTCCCAACCAATGGTAATGTAAAGACCTTTGTTGTGGTCCTTCCCCTCCGGTGGCAGGTCGTCATCTGTAAAAGTAATCGCACCTGGTCTTGCAGCCTGGTCGATTAGGTGCACTAGTTCATTGGGAGTGATTCCTGTAGGAACATGCATCAGACTTAGTGCCTCTTGTAGAGCCTGACGGTGACTGGTCGATGCTTCTAACAATCCCAAAATTGAGATATCCGCCTTTGTTCTTCGCAACTACTCAATGAGTAAGTTGTCTTCCTTTATAGCTTCACGTTCATTGCTTGGCCTGATATGAACCGGATTTCCCCTTGCTAGGAAACCTAGGTTTTCATTTCGCAAGTTGAGAGGCTTGAACTGTCTTCCTCCCCTTGTTTGATGTTGTACCTCTTCGCATTTTTCTGGTTGGCGTTCATAATATACAACTTTCCCGCTACCTGCAATGGTGAACAATGGTTTTTTATTCATCATACGGATGTTGGTGTCTGGGGCACCTTTTTCCGATTCCCTTTTGTTCTCAGCAACGACTTTGGAGGCTTCATTTATTTGGACCTTCTCTTTTGTCGTACGGTCCGATATTAGAGATGGTTGACGTATTTCAGCGTCATCCGCCTCAATGAAGTTAATTCCCTGATGCGCTGGAAGTGTATTTTGTTGTATATTAGGTTGCTTTGACGCTCCCTCGATGATTATCTTGCCGTCATCCAGTAAATCTTGGATAAGATGTTTCAGGACGAAACATGAATTGGTATCGTGTCCTGCACTCTGATAGTAACCACACGTCTTTGACTCGTCGTAACCCCGAGGTTTGGGATTAGGTACATGTTTAGGATCCCAGAGTTGAATTAATTTTTCCTTAACTAGCATAGGAAGGAAATCACTCATTTCTCCGTCCAGCTCAGAGAATACCCGATTCCGGCTCCACCTTTTCTCGACATATTGTTGTCCTTTGTCTTGGTGGAATGTATTGGTGATCCGTGCTTTCCATGCATCCCTGATGTAAGTAGGTGTTGCAATGATTGTGTTGACATAATTAATTTCCTTCTTCTTTGTCGAGATTTACCCTATATTGAATCCGGAGTATACACCGTCCTTCATTGCGTCCTCAATGCTTGCTCCTTTCCTTCGAAAATCGGAAAGATTTTCGGGCGCAGACATGCTGACGAATACCCTGTAATACATTGAGAGATTTTTCATTATCATTCTTAGATGCGCCTTTCCTGATGGACGTTCGAACATTTCGAACACTTTCTTGTCCCACCGACTCATCCAGTCGATGAAACCTTCATGTGCCCCTTTTCGAAGGGACTCAAGCTGGCGTAAGGCCATGGAGTGATCTGTATTTTTTGCAAAATGTTCGACGAATGCATGAAAATAATAATAAAGTTTGCATTAATTCTATATTATAAATAGCTAATGCATGAAAATCTTTTCTCAATATCTAATAAATTTCGGTATCAAAATCCCTCACATATAAGTATTGGTAAAAAATAAATTATAAACATTTCCCCATTAATCATGAAGTAGAGGCCAATCTTACGATTGGGCGGCTGATGGGTGCCTAACACCTTCCCATCCCGTACTAGAATCTCCTTACCCAGAATCTCTGATAGCAGACTATAAACATGAAATTCATAACTGGTTTTGTTCTTCCTTAAAGAATTCAAACTAGTTATAAGGGTCATGACTCCCCTTAGTCAGGTGGCGACTTCAATCTCTCTTTTTCTTCTTTGCAGAGTTGGTCCTCTTACTAACGAACTAGTGAGAAATTATCTAAATCTCTGCCAGACCATGTGTGATAAACATTCACGAATGGATAAGAACATGGACCTTACCCCATAACAATTATGGACAAAGAATAAACCGGCCTCAAACCTTGATTTATACAGTGGCGACTCTACTGGGGACTAACAAGAGATTCGACTTGAAAAATGATTAAAGGGAAATTTTATAATCTTTTCTTTATTATATACTGATATCATAGTTCAGATTTTGTGATTTCAGGCACTTATACAAGCGTAAGCAACCATAACGCGAGGGGGGGGGGGCTTACACTCGTACTTGGCATCGGGGGGAGGAAGGAAGAATCTTCAAGATGGATGCTTCTCAACATGGGAAAGGGGAAATCAATAATCCTGACATCCTCACCTCAAAGATAGAACAAATAATTAATGAGAAACTCGCCAATTTCTTTAAAAAGATGCAAGATGAGGCTAGAAATGACGGAAAAGGCTCAGATTGTCATCAACACACAAATGACTCTGGACACAAGGACGACCATCAACCAAAAGATCAAAACAAAAACGGGGAATCCGAAAGTACAGGCGACGATAACGAAATTCCAACACCAAATAAAGAGAGCTTAGAATTCGAGCATTTCAAAGAACATGTAATGAAGAGGCTGTCAATAATTGAGGACAAAACCGGCGTGGATGGTGAAGTATGGTACACTCCGCCAAATGGATACTTGCCTGAAGGTTTCAAATTTCAAAAAATGGAAAAATATAATGGCAGGGGACCCCCGGGGTCTCACATTAAACTGTATCTCAAATACCTAAAGCCCCAAGGTTTAACCGACGACTGGCTGCTAAACTTGTTCCACCAAAGATTGACTGGGTTAGCCCTTGATTGGTACCAACATGCAGAGAAATAAAAAATCTCTACATGGACAGTCATGATTAATTCGTTCGTCGAACATTTTGCAAAAAATACAGATCACTCTATGGCCTTACGTCAGCTTAAGTCCCTTCGACAAGGGGCACATGAAGGTTTCATCGACTGGATAAGTCGGTGGGACAAGAAAGTATTCGAAATGTTCGAACGTCCACCAGGAGAGGCGCAGCTAAAAATGCTAATGAAAAATCTCTCAATGTCTTATAGGGTATTAGTCAGCATGTCTGCGCCCGAAAATCTTTCTGATTTTCGAAGGAAAGGAGCAAGCATTGAGGACGCAATGAAGGACGGTGTATACTCCGGATTAAATATAGGGCAAAGCTCGACAAAGAAGAAGGAAATTAATTATGTCAACCCAACCATTGAAACACCTACTTACATCAGGGCTGCAGGGAAAGCACCGATCACCAATACATTCCGCCAAGACAAAGGACAACAATATGTCGAGAAAAGGTGGAGCCGGAATCGGGTATTCTCTGAGCTGGACGGAAAAAATGAGTGATTTCCTTCCTATGCTAGTTAAGGAAAAATTAATTCAACTCCGGGATCCTAAACCTGTACCTAATCCCAAACCTCGGGGTTACGACGAGTCAAAGACGTGCGGCTACCATCAGAGTGCATGACACGATACCAATTCATGTTTCATCCTGAAACATCTTATCCAAGATTTACTGGATGACGGCAAGATAATCATCGAGGGAGCGTCAAAGCAACCTAATATACAACAAAATCCACTTCCAGCGCATCAAGGAAATCAAGGAATTAACTTCATTGAGGCGGATGACGCTGAAATACGTCAACCATCTCTAATATCGGACCGTACGACAAAAGAGAAGGTCCAAACAAATGAAGCCTCCAAAGTCGTTGCTGAGAACAAAATGGAATCGGCAAAAGGTGCCCCAGACGCCAACATCCGTATGATGAATAAAAAACCATTGTTCACCATTGCAGGTAGCGGGAAAGTCGTATATTATGAACACCAATCGGAAAAAATGCGAAGAGGTACAACATCAAACAAGGGGAGGAAGACAGTTCAAGCATCTCAACTTGCGAAATGAAAACCCAGGTGTCCTAGCAAGGGTAAATCCGGTTTAGATCAGGCCAAGCACTCAACTTGAAGCTATAAAGGAAGACAACTTACTCATTGAGCAGTTGTAAAGAACAAAGGAAGATATCTCAATTTGGGGATTGTTAGAAGCATCGACCAGTCACCGTCAGGCTCTATAAGAGGCACTAAGTCTGATGCATGTTCCCACAGGAATCACTCTTAATGAACTAGTGCACCTAATCAACCAGGCTGCAAGACCAGGTGCGATTACTTTTACAGATGACGACCTGCCACCGGAGGGGAAGGACCAAAAGAAAGGTCTTCACATTACCATTGGTTGGGAAAATATGATCATACCTTCTGTCTTCATGGATAACGGTGCTGGCGTCAATATATGCACATTGAAAGAGGCTAAAAAGATGGGGGTCGACATGAGACGTATCACTAAAGCCGATGAATCATACTTAACGGTCCGAGCATTTAACAATGGTAAGCAAACAGGAATCGGTGAACTAACCATCGAAATATGGGTTGGTCTATTAAAAACCTATGCTACCTTCCTGGTAATGGACATCTCTGCAAGCTTCAACCTCCTTCTAGGTCGTCCATGGATGCACAAGAATGGAATAGGTGCATCTTCTCTTCACCAGAAAGCCATATTCTGGATGGGAAATGAGCTAATTACTGTACATGGAGATGATGGGGAAAATGAAATAAGGTCCCACCAGATCTCAGTGAACATGATCCCAGAAATTCATAATTACACAGCAGAAATACGACATGAGAACAAAGCTGGAACATCAATTCATCACGCCTGTACGGGTCAATTTAAATATCGGAATCGAAATGTTCCGAAAATGCTACAGAAAAGAAAGTTCTTTCCGGGAATGGGACCTGGTCTCCGACAACAAGGGCCCACACAACCGATAACAATACCTGGGAGAAAGGCATTTGATATAGCAGGTATATAATATCAGTCGACCTACAGAGACTCTACAACATTCGGGAAAAGGCGAGAAGATCAAGGAATCGATTGGAGCCATCAACCGTCCTTCCAAAAGTGGTTCATCTGTAAGGGAGGAGAAAAGGTTCCAGCACCAAGAACACTATCAAAGATCACACCCGTGATAACAAGAAGAAGTTCTGACCAAGGAAAAGAAACCGAGGAACCCGTCTATGAAGGGGTAAGTCATATTTTTTCTCCATCTCCCACTGACAGCGCAGGCGAACCCAGCGCACATAAAAGGGAGGATGGACGAGAATTGGAAGTTCCATAACAAAAGGAGAGTACGACAAGATCAATCCAGGAATCCATGGTTATTGCATGCTCAGAGTTGCAATTTCGTAGAAGGAAGAAATTCCCTGTATATAACGGTAAATGATCCCCCATCAAACACCTCAAGTTATTCTTGTGGTACATGAAGCCATTGAAGATGCACGAAGAGGACTTGAAACAATACTTCGGCGAAAGCTTAACTTGGAGTGCGTCAATATGGTATTCCACTAATGACCGCGTTCTGCAAGCAGCGTGGCCAGAAACGATCAATGCTTTGGTCGAATATTTTTTCAAAGATTCGACCAGAGATGATTAATCAAAACCTGAAGCACTACCTTGAAAAACAGAGAGAGAGATTTTGGAGGACCAGCGCCAGAAAGAGGGAGCAATCAACTGATAGAAGCGTCTACATGATAATTCTCAATGAAGAAAAGGACGCCGGAACTTCTCCCAACACCAAAAACAATATGGTAGGAATGGATGATGAGAGTCCACCACTAATGAAGGATAAACCTCAAGAATCCTCATGGACCCCGGAAGACGGTATTTGTATGTTTAATGCACCATTAAAAAAACCAAAAAAAAACTGAAAAACATGAAAAGCAAAAAAATGTGGAAAGTATGATTTTAGAGTGTGAAAACCTATATGATGCCTTGGATTTGGAGGATGGCATTGCAGGAAATTTTGAATATGAGGATGAAGAAATGATAACCTGCCTAAAAGATGTTCCAGAAGAGATCCAAAACAGCATCGAAAAACATGAAAAAGAGCTCGAATTCATGGAAGAAGAAACAATCAACTTGAGAACGGAGGAAGAACCACGAAATGTGAAGATCGGAACGGCATTATAGGCTGAAGAAAGGAAGGATATGATCGAGATACTCACTGAGTTCGAGGACGTCTTTTCCTGGTCTTACGAGGATATGCATGGGTTGGATACTGACTTGGTAGTCCATCGTTTTCCAACTTATCCTCATGTAAAGCCAGTCAAACAAAAGCTTAGGAGACTAAGGTCAGAATGGACCTTAAAAGTCAAAGAAGAAGTGGAGAAGCAGCTCAACGCAGGCTTTCTCAAAGCAGTCACTTACACTGAATGGATGGCTAACATTGTACTTGTTCCAAAGAAAGACGGAAATGTAAGAATGTGCATTGATTACCGCAATTTGAACAAATCAAGCCAAAAAGATGATTTCCCGTTGCCGCATATTGATATCTTGGTCAACAATGCCTCTGGGCAAGGATGTATTTCATTCATGGATGGCTTCTCCGGATATAATCAAATCAGAATGACCGAAGAAGACATGGCTAAAACATCCTTCATCACTCCATGGGGAATATTTTGTTACAAAGTTATGCCCTTCAGATTGAAGAATGCTGGAGCCACATACCAACGAGCCATGACGACTATCTTCCACGATATGATGCACAAGGAGTTAGAGATTTATATCGACGACATGGTGGCGAAATCTTCACATAGAAAGGATCATGTGAATGTTCTAAGAAAGGTATTCCAACATATTCGAAAATTTCAACTCAAGCTCAACCCCAACAAGTGTTTGTTCGGCGCCAAGTCCGGGAAATTACTAGGTTTCATCGTCAGCAACAGAGGGATTGAATGCGACCCCTCAAAGGCTAAGGCTATCATCGAGATGTCTCCACAAAGAATGGAGAAGGAAATCAAAGGATTTTTGGGTCGGCTGCAATACATAAGTCGGTTCATAAATCAACTCACTCCCATATGCGAACCAATATTCAAGTTGCTAAGGAAGAATGTTCCTACAATATGGAACCATGAATGTCAAGAAGCATTTGAAAAGATCCATAAATATTTGGTTACTCCGCCAGTACTTGTTGCCCCCACCCCTGGTGTGCCTTTGATTCTATATCTCTCGGTCGGCGAAACCTCTATGGGAGCAATGTTGGGACAGTATCATGAAGGCAGCGGGAAGGAAAGGGAAATTTACTACATCAGCAAAACTCTTTCAGGGTGCGAGTCAAAATACACCATGTTGGAAAAGACTTGCTTGGCGCTTGTCTGGGAAACCAAACTCCTTCGTCATTACATGTTGGCTCATAAGATTCAGTTTCTATCAAGGATGGATCCTATCAAATACTTGTTTGAGAAGCCCGTGTTATTCGGAAAAATATCAAAATGGCAATTGTTACTTTCCGAGTTTGATATTACTTACATCACTCAGATATCTGTCAAAAGAAGAGCAATTGCGGACCATTTAGCATCTCATCCTATCCTCGACAACACTGAGCTGAAGATTGAGTTCCCGGACGAATGGGTGATGTATGCTAATGTGGCCGAAGATAAACCATGGAAGATGTACTTTGATGGCGCCCGCAACAAACAAGGAAGGGGTGTAGGGGAAATGCTAGAGTCTCCAGAATGTATCCACACACCTATTGTTATCAGGATATGTTTTCAATGCTCTAATAATGTTGCAGAATATGAAGCCTGCATAGCCGGACTGAAAGCTGCTATTGAAATCAATGTCAGAAGCATCATAGTATACAGAGAGTTACTGCTGATCATCAAGCAAATCCAGAAGGAATTGAGAGTTAACGAACAGTTATCCCAATACCATGCATACCTTGAAGAGCTCACAAAAAAAAAATCGATCACATCGAGTTCCACCATATATACAGAAACAAAAACTTTGGTGCTAATGCTCTTGCTGTTTTAGCTTCTTGGCTTGCAGTCCACGAAGGAATGACGGTGAAACCCATTGAAATAGGCCAAAGAGATGAACTTGCTTTATGTTGCGTCATTCAAATCTCCGCTGAACAATTAGACGGTGCTCCGTGGTTTGTAGATATACGAATATACCTCGAGGAACAATCTTATCCGGAAGATTCAAAAAAATAGCAAAGGAGATACATCCGAAGGGTGGCATGTCAGTACATGATCTTTGCAAATGTTCTTTACAAAGTGTCAAGAGACGGAACTTTGTTACGATGCGTGAACGAAAATGAAGCAAGGAAGATCCTGGAGAGAGTACACACTAGTGAGTGTGGTCCTCATATGAATGCACACATGATGAGTAGGAAG
Organism: Papaver bracteatum; assembly: GCA_023529315.1. Taxonomy (NCBI): domain Eukaryota; kingdom Viridiplantae; phylum Streptophyta; class Magnoliopsida; order Ranunculales; family Papaveraceae; genus Papaver; species Papaver bracteatum. Next base: position 1,688,546 of record JAJJWX010000259.1, read on the forward strand.
ATAGCTCGTTTGGGATACTACTGGACGACAATGATGTCGGATTGCTGTAAATTTGTCATGAGATGTCACCGATGCCAAATACATGGGAACCTCATGCATGTACCTCCTTTTAAACTTCATACACTATCGTCTCCATGGCCTTTTTCTACCTGGGGAATCGATCTCATAGGTAAAATCAATCCATCTTCCAACGACCACAAGTATATGTTTGTTGCAATTGACTACTTCACCAAGTGGGTAGAAGCCATGTCAATCAGAAGTTTCAAAGGAAAGCCGGCAGTCGATTTCATACGGAGCCACATCATCTGCAGATATGGAGTTCCATATGAAATAATATCAGACAATGGGTCAAATTTTATAGGTGAAGAAACCGAACAACTTCTTGGAAAGTACAAAATCAAGAACCATCTAGCCTCACCGTATCGGCCTCAAACCAACGGAGCGGTAGAAGCAGCCAACAAGACACTCGTCAACATCCTAAAGAAGGTGACAGATACATATACAGATTGGAGTGAGAAATTACCATATGCTTTGTGAGCATACATAACCTCAATTCGCACCAAAACCGGGGCTACACCTTTCTCGCTCACATATGGCATGGAGGCAATGCATCCTATAGAGGTGGAGATTCCAACTCTAAGAGTTCTAAAGGAGAGTCAGTTACCTGAAGATGAATGGGTAAAAGTAAGAGTCGAGCAGCTAAATCTCATTGATGAAAAGAGGTTAGAAGCAGCCTGCCATTCTCAGGCATACCAGAACAGATTCGCACGCAGTTTTAATAAACACGTGCGACCCCGCAAGTTCAACGAAGGAGATCTCGTGCTCAAGGAAATTCGTCCGGTCAAGCATACTGACCCAAGGGGCAGATTCAAACCAAAGTGGGAAGGTCCATTCATTGTTAAAAAGATTTTTTCGGGAATGGCAGTACAACTGATGGACCTAGATGGAGAAGAGCATCCAAGGCCCACGAATGCTGATCAACTCAAGAGGTACTATGCCTAATCAAAGGCGATATCCCGGCATAACTAATCCATGCATTTCCTCAAAAGATCAACTGGTTTGTCAACACTCATGACTTTTATCATCGTTTTCTGCTTTATCAATTTGTTTTCAAAATAAAAATAAATTGAGACTAAAAAAATAAAAAAGTTTTATTAAGTTTCAATTTTATTTTATTTCAAAATATTTTTTTTTAAGGTTTTGTTTGCGAAATAAAAAAAAAAAGTTTTATTAAGTTTCAATTTTTTTCAAAAAAAAAAGTTTTCCTAAGTTTGTTTTCAAAAAAAAAAAAAAAAAACCGGAGAGTTTATCGATGATGAAAAGCTTAGGATTTGGATATGGTGTTATGAGCAACCAGATAGGCAGCTGAGCTAAACTCTCCAAATCAAAATTTCAGTGTTTTGCAGTTATTAAATTTCTAAGTTTTTGATTGCAAAAAAATAAAAATAAAAATAAAATAAATGCTAATGATGAAAGCCTTAGGATGATATTGTGTCTTGCACACGTACCAAATAGGCAACTGAGGCAAAAGTTTCTTGAGTGTTATTTTAAGCCTAATCATGTTCTAACCATGCTTCAAGCTTTTGTGAACGACGAGTTATCTGAATTAAGGCCTCTCCACCGGAGTCCGCAATCTACAAAGTCAGTGCAAGTCAAACAAAGGACAAGAGCACCACCAGAAAGAAAATATTTCATTCACAAATGAAGGAATTACAAGATCTTCGTCTACAACAATGAAAATCATGAACTCTTCCTTATCTGAAGGATACATGATCAGATCGAGAAAAAAAACAACAAAAATAAGAAACAAACAAAAGAAAAGAAAAAAGAAGAACAACAACAAGAAACAAAAAAATGATCTGACGGCAAACCAAAGAAGAAGAAATAAAAAACAAATAAGGAAAGGAGATGATTTTATCTGAGTCTAGACCGAGATCCAATTTCTTCACCATTTCCAATTGACCGAAACCAATGTGTGATAGTGGTAAAAGTGCCCATGTGACACACTTGATCTAGAAATCTTCATCCCATGCAGATCATCCGTACTTGTCAGAATACATCTAAATCTAAATCTGACTTCAACTTTGAAATATGGATTTATCTTTGTACGTATTTTGAAGCTGCATATGAAACGATCTTGCATCTTTTCCTAAATCATCAGATCTTCATCTCCGAGCCGAAAATTAATCTGGATCTCAAGATACACTATCATAAAGCATAGAAAGAAGAGGATTTATACAGATCTATACTGATATTCCACCAAAGACATCTCATTTCAGTTAGCACTACGTTCAGGCTCTCAAAATGCATCTCGCATACTCCACCAGTAAATGATTACTACGGCAATAAATTAAACAAGCAGAAAGCAGAAGAACACGAAGACGGTGATCAAGAAAAGAAAGATCAAAGTCCAGATCCGGCAGATACAAGAAAGATCTGTTGAAAAGATGGAGGAAAGAGGCGGATGTGCAGAGAAAAATAGCAGAAGAAGAATAAAGAGAAACTGATGGTAAAATAAGAAGAATACGAAGTATATAAAGCATAGGATTAGGGATCCATCAAACTTCTATTCAGGCAAACCGAAACTAAAACCATGTCCCGTTGGGTTTCTCCAACCCATTAGGGTCATTCATCCGATCCGCTCGCTCATTTTCCCTGTTAAAAAAAAGAAAAAAGAAAAAAAATGTAGTCTACCTCGTAAATAAGCCGAAGAGTGGACAATTCTTCAGAAAGAGTATCAATACGTGCCTGCCTCCCCAGTGATTCTTATGAGAAAATGTTATGTTTTGAACTATGTGTTCCATTTTGTTCGATTCCCTTTTGTTCTCAGCAACGACTTTGGAAGCTTCATTTGTTTGGACCTTCTCTTTTGTCGTACGATACGATATTAGAGATGGTTGACGTATTTCAGCGTTATTCGCCTCAATAAAGTTAATTCCCTGATTTCCCTGATGCGCTGGAAGTGGATTTTGTTGTATACTAGGTTTCTTTGACGCTCCCTCGATGATTATATTTTCGTCATCCAGTAAATCTTGGATAAGATGTTTCAGGATGAAACATGAATTGGTATCGTGTCATGCACTCTGATGGTAGCCGCGCGTCTTTGACTCGTCGTAACCCCGAGGTTTGGGATTAGGTACAGGTTTAGGATCCCGGAGTTGAATTAATTTTTCCTTAACTAGCATAGGAAGGAAATCATTCATTTCTCCGTCCAGCTCAGAGAATACCCAATTCCGGATCCACCTTTTCTCGACATATTGTTGTCCTTTGTCTTGGTGGAATGTATTGGTGATCGGTGTTTTCCATGCAGCCCTGATGTAAGTAGGTGTTGCAATGGTTGGGTTGACATAATTAATTTCCTTCTTCTTTGTCGAGCTTTGCCCTATATTGAATCCGGAGTATACACCGTCCTTCATTGCGTCCTCAATGCTTGCTCCTTTCCTTCGAAAATCAGAAAGATTTTCAAGCGTGATTATCTTGACTAATACCCTATAAGACATTGAGAGATTTTTCATTAGCATTTTTAGCAGCGCCTCTCCTGATAGCCGTTCGAACATTTCGAATACTTTCTTGTCCCACCGACTCATCCAGTTGATGAAACCTTCATGTGCCCGTTGTCGAAGGGACTCAAGCTGGCGTAAGTCCATAGAGTGATCTGTATTTTTTGCAAAATGTTCGACGAACGAATTAATCATGACTGGCCATGTAGAGATTTTTGATTTCTCTACATGTTGGTACCAATCAAGGGCTAACCCAGTCAAGCTTTGGTGGAACAAGTTTAGCAGCTAGTCGTCGGTTAAACCTTGGGGCTTTTGGTATTTGAGATACAGTTTAATGTGAGACCCCGGGGGTCCCCTGCCATTATATTTTTCCATTTTTGGAAATTTGAAACCTTCAGGAAAGTACCAATTTTGCGGATTGTACCATACTTCACCATCCACGCCGGTGTTGTCCTCAATTATTGACAGCCTCTTCATTACATGTTCTTTGAAATGCTCGAATTCTAAGCTCTCTTTATTTGGTGTTGTAATTTCGTTATCGTCGCCTGTACTTCCGTATTCCCCGTTTTTGTTTTGATCTTTTGGTTGATGATCGTCCTTGGGTCTAGAGTCATTTGTGTGTTCCGTAATTTCTAGCCTCATATTGCATCTTTTTAAAGAAATTGGAGAGTTTCTCTTCAATGATTTGTTCTATCTTTGCGGTGAGGATGTCATGATTATTGATTTCCCCTTTCCCATGTTGCGAAGCATCCATCTTGACCAGTCTTCCTTCCTCCCCCCGATGCCAAGTACGAGTGTAAGACCCCCCTCGTGTTATGGTTGCTTACTCTTGTATAAGTGCCTGAAATCACAATATCTGAACTATGATATCAGTATATAATAAAGAAAAGATTATAAAATTTCCCTTTAATCATTTTTCAAGTCGAATCTCTTGTTATTCCCCAGCAGAGCCGCCACCATCTTCCTCAGATTTCTTTCTTGGTACCACCTTCGGCAAAAGGTTCCTCTTTAATGGCCCTGCTTCTCCAACTATTCCTTCTTTCAGTGTTTGAGGCCACTGTAGAATTACTCTTGTGACACCCCTTGAGATACGGCTTTAGTGATACGGCTCATTGTTAAATGCTTAATCAAAGGCGATAAATCAACTATTCCTTCTTTTCCATAATTGTTATGGGGTAAGGTCCATGTTCTTATCCGTTCGTAAATGTTTATCACACATGGTCTGGCATAGATTTAGATAATTTCTTACTAGTTCGTTAGTAGAGGACCAACTCTGCAAAGAAGAAAAATAGAGATTGAAGTCGCCACCTGACTAAAGGGAGTCATGACCCTTATAACTAGTTTGAATTCTTTCAGGAAGAACAAAACCAGTTATGACTTTCATGTTTATGGTCTGTTATCAGAGAGTCTGGGTAAGGAGATTCTAGTACGGTATGGGAAGGTGTTAGGCACCCATCAGCCGCCCAATCATAAGATTGGCCTCTACTTCATGATTAATGGGGAAATGTTTATAATTTATTTTTTACCAATACTTATATGTGAAGGATTTTGATACCGAAATTTATTAGAAATTGAGAAAAGATTTTCATGCATTAGCTATTTATAATATAGAATTAATGCAAAAATTATTATTATTTATATATATATATATATAAATTTATTATGGGTCTAATGTGGGAGCGAATTCCGCTTTAAACCCACACTTTGATTCATCCCACTTGAAAAATTAATAATAAAACATAATTATTTTTATGTAATGTAAAGAGTAGCTGCGGTGTTACTACGAAATGGAAAACCATTCCGTTCCCGTATGACTACATAATTTACCGAAGAGATAAGCAATTAGTATACTTGAACTATGATACCGAAACTTGAAAAGGATTCTTACGATGATTTCTTGCTTCTGTAAAGTATGCAGAAAGTAATTAAAGTACCAGCAATTTAATGCTAATCTTTTAAGAACTTCAAGACGATACTTAATTTGATATTTCTACTTATTTTATTTTTTTTGGGTTTTCTGGAAATAAACTAGAAATGTATAGGATAATAATAACTATTATATAGGATGAAAATTGGATTTCTCTTTGATTAAACGACTAAATACATAGAGTTTCTCACATGAGTAATAAAAGGAAAATTAAAGGAAAAAAGTATTTTTAGAAGTGGTATTTCTCTTGGAAATTAATCCTTAAAGAATGAGTGATTCTTATGAGAAAATGTTATGTTTTGAAGTATGCGTTCGACCCCTATTTATAGTTTTGGAACCCCGACATCCTTCCTTTTTAGCTTGCGCCGAATCCGGAGAATCCTGCGAGAAGAAAGAAAAAATTTTCCTTTGCAAAGAAATTTTTTTCTTTTCAAAAGATATGTGGGTCCCACCAAAGAAAAATGATTTTTCTTCCCACATTTTCTTACTCCCATGTGATGTAGGTCCCACTTGATTTTTTTTCTTTAACTAATATTGACAAATTCTTCCATGATACACGTATTTGAAGAATTAGTCCTACTAACTAATTTCTTGGTGATGATAAGGGGAGGATGAAAACTGGTCGCCCTCTTAATGTCTTTTGTTTTGCTCGTAACTTTTGCATACGAACTCCAAATGACTCCGTTATTTCACCATTGACTTTGAATTTTTCTCCTCTTTAGCGTGATAGCAAGAATTCCCAGGTTTGGAAAGATAATGAAATGGGTAGGAGCCGTGCTTGTGGGCTTGAGAGCTTGTGGGCTTGATTTAAAGGATATGGAAATCCTTAATTGATTCACAAAGAATTTCTCTTGTATTCGGATCTGAAGTACAATACTGATATTTTCCATGGAAGGTTCGGAATTGGGGTGTCAACAGTTTCCCCTCTTTGAGAGTAACCGTTTTCGGTTAACGAACAAAGCCCTGAACACCCTTTCGCACCCTATCTTTTCCAAGAGGTGATTTTGATGAGTTGATGAAGAAATTCTGACGTTGGCCGGGTTTTCTCTAGTTAAGCTTGTCAGCTCCATTTTCCTGATGTTTTTGAACCTTTGCGGTTGATTCAGTTGGATTGCCCTTTGTTCGAGCCGATTGAATAGTTGAAAAGGTTGATGAAGAAATATACTAACATTGGCTGGGTCTTCCCCATTTGAGCTTGTCGGTTTCATTCACATTCCGAAAGTTCATCTTCTTGGCTTCTGTTCCACACTTTGTCTTGACATGACTTGCTTTTCTTTCACGAGACGATTCTGATAAAGTATTTTTTCCCAAAACTTCTTAAGGAAGTAATTACCCCTTTTTTTTCTTTATAAGATAGGGGAGAAAACTTTTCTTTAGGTCTCTTTTCTTCAATATGTCGTCTAGGCGGATGGCTATCATTATTCCTGATCCTCCGACTTTGCCTACGTTGCGTAGAAGACGAAGAGTTGGGGTTCTATATGATGTGGATAATCACGTTTCTGCAAGAATCCGAGAAGACCCTGTAAGTTTCCTTGTTGATCGAAATTTCCTTCTTCGTTTTCCACGTTTTCTTTTATTATTTATCAACCATTGCTTTCTTTCACAGAATTACAGTTGAGCGCGTTTTCGTGGAGGGACCACTGGCATAGTAGAATGGTGGATTGTGCTGAGACAATGCAAAGGTGTACGTAAGCTTGTACAACAGATCCGTTGGTACGACTTTATTGAAGCTTTGGCACCGTTCCATGATGGTGATAATGTTTTAATCGTGGAAGAGCGATGGTGGGGTGATACTAATTCATTTCACCTGCCACATTGTGAGTTAACCATCACTCCTCTGGATTTCTACATGATTACTGGCATCCGTGTGGGAGTAGGAGCTCCTGTTCCATTGGGTGTAAAAGTGACAGAGGAGAATGTCCGAAACATATTGGGACCACATTGTGGGGATATCTTCCCTAAAAATTGGTACGTCAGCTTAGCTGGCTTGAAGAAGCATTTCTCGGTCCCTGAGCTGGATCTCGCGGCTGATGCTTCGAAATATGATGCTAAAGTTATTACGGTTACCAGAGCTTTCCTGATTTTCGTTGCGGGTCATACCTTCCTTGACTCTTCTGGTGGCTATATCAAATCTGGATACTTGGCAGCATTTTCTGACCTTGACTTGGTGAATTTTTACGATTGGGGAAGTTGTGCGATGGCGCGACTTTACACCTATCTGTCTCGAGCAACACGCCTTCAAACAAAAGCCTTATGTGGATTCTGGCCCATCTTGAATGTGAGTACATTTCTCCTTGCTTCAGGCTGAACGATCTTGGACCCCCTTTTTGATACCCATACTTTTTCTTTGCAATAGTATTGGTGTTATGAGTATTTTCCCTTTAGTCGTCCTCCTTTGGATACAAGCTCCTCCAATAGTCAAACATTTCTTCGAATGGATAGATGGAAAGGTGCACTTCGAATCCACTCAACTGCATATACCCGCCTTTGTTTGGAGGGAGCGACAGTTGAATCTGTAAGAAACCCTTTTTTTTAAAAAAAAAATTTTAAACTAATATATATATATATATATATACTTTCATTTTGATCGTAGATTTGCTGGGACCCTTGGAAGGATTATCTGATTCGGCGTGATCAAAGAGCCATTCATGACATGTCGTTTAGCATGCTTCGGTACTTGTTACGTGGCCCAGATTACTATGCTTGGTATCTTGGTGACAGATTTGGGAGACAAATTAGTCAGCCAGATGCTACACCTCGTTTTCCTCCTCCCGACGTTACATGTTTTCCTTATGCATCGTTTAGTGATATGGACGAGATTTCACGCCAATTGCAACGTTCCTATGAAGATTTAGTTGATCGTGGAGTGAGTTTTGAATCATATTGGAGATCGGTTTCTTTAGGTCCACCTCTTGCTATCCAAGCTTGCCGAGAGAATCTTGTAGTGGGTGATCCGGGTTTTGCCCCTCGTCCATTATTGATGGGATCTTCAAGCAATGCTCCTTCTCAACAAGTTCCATTAATGGGTTTCGGTCATCTTCTTCCAACATGGGATTTTCAAATACCTATCTTGGGGACTTCAAATGTGGTTCCAATTAAAGGTGGCCCTGTTGATCATGAAAACATTATTGGTTTACCTCTCCCGGATGATACTCCCGAGGTACCGCAGCTACTCTGCCCTTCTTGCCTTAATGACTTAATACTTTTATTAACTCATTTCTCGTTTCAGGCTTCCAGACCTCTTTAAGAATACTTGCTTCGTTTGGTGGATAGCCTTGGGCGCCAGCTGATATCAGTGGTGAATGAGATGTCCGGGATTATGTTGAGATATGATGAAATCAGTAGAGAATCCCTGGGGAGGCAGGCACGTATTGATACTCTTTCTGAAGAATTGTCCACTCTTCGGCTTCTTTACGAGGTAGACTACATTTTTTTTCTCTTTTTTTTTTTTTTTTGAACAGGGAAAAGGAGCGAGCGGATCGGATGAATGACCCTAATGGGTTGGAGAAACCCAACGGGTAATGGGTTGGAGAAACCCAACGGGTAATGGATTTAGTTTCGGTTTGCCCGAATAGAAGTTTGATGGAACCCTAATCCTCTCCTTTATATACTTCGTCTTCTTCTTCGACCATCAGTCTCTCTTTCTTCTTCTTCTTCTGCTACCTTTCTCTGCACATCCTCTTCTTTCCTCCATATTTTCATCAGATCCTTCTTGTATGTGCCAGATCTAAATTTTGATCCTTCTTTTCTTAACCACCGTCTTCAATGTTCTTCTACTTTCTGCTTGTTTGGTTTATCGCCGTAGTAATCATTTATTGTTGGAGTATGCAAGATAGAGTTTGGGCGGATGGATAAAGTGCTTCCTGAAGTAGTGTTAACTGAAGTGAGATGTCTTTGGATGAATCTCAGTATAGATCTGTATAAATCCTCTTCTTTCTGTGCTTGATGATAGTGTATCTTGAGATCCAGATTAATGCTCGGCTCGGAGATGAAGATCTGATGATTTAGGGAAAGATGCAGGATCGTTCCATATGCAGCTTCAAAATACGTACAACGATAAATCCATATTTCAAGTCGGATTTAGATTTAGATGTATTCTGACAAGTATGGATGATCTGCCTGGGATGAATATGTCTAGATATAGTGTATCACATGGGCACTTTTACCACTATCACACATTGGTTTCGATCAATGGGAAATGGTGAAGAAATTGGATCTCGGTCTAGACTCAGATAAAATCACCCCTTTCCTTATTTGTTTCTCTTTTCTTCTTCTTTGGTTTGCCGTCAGATCATTTTTTTCTTGTTGTTGTTCTTCTTTTTTCTTTTCTTTTGTTTGTTTCTTATTGTTGTTGTTTCTTTTTTTTTCTCGATCTGATCATGTATCCTTCAGATAAGGAAGAGTTCATGCTTTTCATTGTTGTAGACGAAGATCTTGTAATTCCTTCATTTGTGAATGAAATATTTTCTTTCTGGTGGTACTCTTGTCCTTGGTTTGACTTGCACTGACTTTGTATATTTTTTGACTCGGTGGAGAGGCCTTAATTCGGATAACTCGTCGTTCACAAAAGCTTACAAAGATGGTTAGAACATGATTAGGCTTAAAATAACACTCAAGAAACTTTTGCCTCAGTTTCCTATTTGTACGTGTGCAAGACACAGTATCATCCTAAGGCTTTCATCACCAGCATTTATTTTATTTTTATTTTTTTGCAAACAAAAACTTAGAAATTTAATAACTGCAAAACACTGAAATTTTGATTTGGAGAGTTTAGCTCAGCTTCCTATCTGGTTTCTCATTTCATCATCGATAAACTCTCCGTTTTTTTTTTTTTTTTTTTTTTTTTTTTTTTGAAAACAAAACCTTGGCAATCTGTTTTTTTTTTTGAAAAAATTGAAACTTAATAAAAAAAAAATTATTTTGAAAACAAAACCTTAGAAATTTTTATTTTTATTTTTTTTTTTGAAAAAAAAAATTGAAACTTAATAAAACTTTTTTTATTTTGAAAACAAATTGATAAAGCAGAAAACGATGATAAAAGTCGTGAGTGTTGACAAACCAGTTGATCTTTTGAGGAAATGCATGGATTAGTTATGCCGTGATATCGCCTTTGATTAGGCATAGTACCTCTTGAGTTGATCAGCATTCGTGGGCATTGGATGCTCTTCTCCATCTAGGTCCATCAGTTGTACTGTCATTCCCGAAAAAATCTTTTTAACAATAAATGGACCTTCCCACTTTGGTTTGAATTTTCCCCTTGGGTCAGTATGCTTGACCGGACGAATTTCCTTGAGCACGAGATCTACTTCGTCGAACTTGCGGGGCCCATGAGGATTCTTGACGTTCATCTTTCGTCAGTGGTGGACTCTCATCATCCATTCCTACCAGATTGTTTTTGGCGTTGGGAGAAGTTCTGGCGTCCTCTGCTTCGTTGAGAATTATCATGTAGACGCTTCTATCAGTTGATTGCTCCCTCATGTAGTGCTCCAGGTTTTGATTAATCATCTCTGGTCGAATCTTTGAAAAATATTCGACGAAAGCATTGATCGTTTCTGGCCACGCTGCTTGCAGAACGCGGTCATTAGTGGAATACCATATTGACGCACTCCCAGTTAATCTTTCACCGAAGTATTGTTTCAAGTGCTTTTCGTGATTCTTCAATGGCTTCATGTACCACAAGAATGACTTGAGGTGTTTGATGGGGATCCTTTACCGTTATATACATGGAATTTCATCCTTCTACGAAATTGAAACTCTGAGCATGCAATAACCATGCATTCCTGGATTGAGGTTGTCGTACTCTCTTTTTGTTCTGGAACTTCCAATTCTCGTCCATCCTCCCCTTTATGTCCGCTGGGTTCGCCTGTGCTGTCAGTGGGAGATGGAGAAAAAAATATGACTTACCCCTTCATAGACGGGTTCCTCGGTTTCTTTTCCTTGGTCAGAACTTCTTCTTGTTATCACGGGTGTGATATTTGCTAGTGTGCTTGGTGCTTGTAGTTGCAGGATTTCCCACACTGCACCCTTGTCAAGAATCAATGAAAACTAAGTCATAATTGTGGATGAACAACAACACTTTTATTAATTCACTTTCAGGAAGTTTTACAAGAAATATCAAAACTCAGAAATACAACTTTCTTTCTGGAGTTTCTCTCTCCTCAAAATTCTCTCAGCTCTCAAAAATACATCATCATTTCCTGGATTTAGTCAAACCCTTTATATAGGAAAATACATAGTGGAAGACAGCTAAGATTTCCCCTTAATTCGGATCTACTCTTCGATCTCATCGCTATAACTTTAGTCTTCACCATCGCCAACTTTATAACCATCGTGAAGCAGACTTATTCTTCATATATCTTTAATCATTAACCGTTATATCACTCTTTTGTGACACTCGCCAAATGTTGTTGAAGAATCCTGCGACGTTCTCGTCAAAGTGTTGTTAATACTTTCCGATATTTTAATTGACCCGTACAGGCGTGATGAATTGATGTTCCAGCTTTGTTCTCATGTCGGATTTCTGCTGTGTAATTATGAATTTCTGGGATCATGTTCACTGATATCTGGTGGGACCTTATTTCATTATCCCCATCATCTCCATGTACAGTAATTAGCTCATTTGCCATCCAGAATCTGGCTTTCCGGTGAAGAGAAGATGCACCTATTCCATTCTTGTGCATCCATGGACGACCTAGAAGGAGGTTGAAGCTTGCAGAGATGTCCATTACCAGGAAGGTAGCATAGGTTTTTAATGGACCAACCCATATTTCGATGGTCAGTTCACCGATTCTTGTTTGCTTACCATTGTTAAATGCTCGGACCGTCAAGGCTGATTCATCGGCTTTAGTGATAGGCTCATGTCGACCCCCATATTTTTAGCCGCTTTTAATGTGCATATATTGACGCCAGTACCGTTATCCATGAAGACATAAGGTATGATCATATTTTCTCAACCAATGGTAATGTAAAGACCTTTGTTGTGGTCCTTCCCCTCCGAGAGCGGTGTCGTCATCTCAGAAATTAATCGCACCTGGTCTTGCGGCACGGTCGATTAGGTTCACTAGTTCATTGGGAGTGATTCCTATGGGAACATGCATCGACTTAGTGCCTCTTGAACTCCGACGGTGATCGGTCGATGCTTCTAACAATCCCCAAATTGAGATATCCGCCTTTGTTCTTCGCAACTGCTCAATGAGTAAGTTATCTTCCTTTATAGATTCACGTTGATTGCTTGGCCTGATCTGAACCGGATTGCCCCTTGCTAGGACACCTGGATTTTTATTTCGCAAGTTGAGAGGCTTGAACTGTCTTCCTCCCCTTTTTTGATGTTGTACCTCTTCGCATTTTTCCGGTTGGCGTTCATAATATATGACTTTCCCGCTACATAGAATGGTGAACAATGGTTTTTTATTCATCATACGGATGTTGGCGTCTGGGGAACCTTTTGCCGATTCCCTTTTGTTCTCAGCAACGAATTTGGAGGTTTCATTTGTTTGGACCTTCTATTTTGTCATACGGTCCGATATTAGAGATGGTTGACGTATTTCAGCGTCATCCGCCTCAATGAAGTTAATTCCCTGATTTCCCTGATGCGCTGGAAGTGGATTTTGTTGTATATTAGGTTGCTTTGGCGCTCCCTCGATGATTATCTTTCCGTCATCCAGTAAATATTGGATAAGATGTTTCAGGAAGAAAAATGAATTGGTATCATGTCATGCACTCTGATGGTATCCGCACGTCTTTAACTCGTCGTAACCCCGAGGTTTGGGATTAGGTATAGGTTTAGGATCCCGGAGTTGAATTAATTTTTCCTTAACTAGCATAGGAAGGAAATCACTCATTTTTCCATCCAGCTCAGAGAATACCCGATTCCGGCTCCACCTTTTCTCGACATATTGTTGTCCTTTGTCTTGGCGGAATGTATTGGTGATCAGTGCTTTCCCTGCAGCCCTGATGTAATTAGGTGTTGAAATGGTTGGGTTGACATAATTAATTTCCTTCTTCTTTGTCGAGCTTTGCCCTATATTGAATCCGTAGTATACACCGTCCTTCATTGCGTCCTCAATGCTTGCTCCTTTCCTTCGAAAATCGGAAAGATTTTCTGGGCGTATGACTATCTTGACGAATACCCTGTAAGACATTGAGAGATTTTTCATTAGAATTTTTAGCTGCGCCTCTCCTGATGGCCTTTCGAACATTTCGAATACTTTCTTGTCCCACCGACTCATCCAGTCGATGAAACATTCATGTGCCCCTTGTCGAAGGGACTCAAGCTGGCGTAAGGCCAGTCAAGCCCACAAGCACGGATCCTACCCATTTCATTATCTTTTCAAACCTGGGAATTCTTGATATCACGTTAAAGAGGAGAAAAATAAAAAGTCAATGGTGAAAGAACGGAGTCATTTGGAGTTTGTATGCAAAAGTTACGAGCAAAACAGAAGACGTTAAGAGGGCGACCACTTTTCATCCTCCCCTTATCATCACCAAGACATTAGTTAGTAGAACTAATTTTTCAAATACGTGTTTCATGAAAGAATTTGTCAATATTAGTTAAAGAAAAAAAAATCAAGTGGGACCTACTTCACATGGGAGTAAGAAAATGTTGGAAGAAAAATCATTTTTCTTTGGTGGGACCTACATATCTTTTGAAAAGAAAAAATTTTCTTTGCAAAGGACACTTTTTCTTTCTTCTAGCAGGATTCTCCGGATTCGGCGCAAGAAAAAAAGGAAGGATGTCGGGGTTCCAAAACTATAAATAGGGGTCGAACGCATACTTCAAAACATAACATTTTCTCATAAGAATCACTCCTTCTTTAAGGATTAATTTCCAAGAGAAATACCACTTCTAAAAACACTTTTTTCCTTTAATTCTCCTTTTATTACTCATGTGAGAAACTCTATGTATTTGGTCGTTTAGTCAAAGAGAAATCCAATTTTTTTCCTATATAATAGTTATTATTATCCTATACATTTCTTTTTTATTTCCAGAAAACCCAAAAAAAATAAAATAAGTAGAAATATCAAATTAAGTATCGTCTTTAAGTTCTTAAAATATTAGCATTAAATTGTTGGTACTTTAATTACTTTCTGCATACTCAACTGAAGCAAGAAATCATCGTAAGAATCCTTTTCAAGTTTCGGTATCATAGTTCAAGTATACTAATTGCTTATATCTTCGGTAAATTATGTAGTCATACGGGAACGGAATGGTTTTCCATTTCGTAGTAACACCGCAGCTACTCTTTACATTACATAAAAATAATTATGTTTTATTATTAATTTTTCAAGTGGGATGAATCAAAGTGTGGGTTTAAAGCGGAATTCCCTCCCACATTAGACCCATAATATTTATATATATATATATATATATATAAATAATTAAGTTTGCATTAATTCTATATTATAAATAGCTAATGCATGAAAATCTTTTCTCAATTTCTAATAAATTTCGGTATCAAAATCCTGCACATATAAGTATTGGTAAAAAATAAATTATAAACATTTCCCCATTAATCATGAAGTAGAGGCCAATCTTACGATTGGGCGGCTGATGGGTGCCTAACACCTTCCCACCCCGTACTAGAATCTCCTTACCCATACTCTCTGATAGCAGACTATAAACATGAAAGTCATAACTGGTTTTGTTCTTCCTGAAAGAATTCAAACTAGTTATAAGGGTCCTGACTCCCCTTAGTCAGGTGGCGACTTCAATCTCTCTTTTTCTTCTTTGCAGAGTTGGTCCTCTTACTAACGAACTAGTAAGAAATTATCTAAATTTCTGCCAGACCATGTGTGATAAACATTCACGAACGGATAAGAACATGGACTTTACCCCATAACAATTATGGACAAAGAATAGACCGGCCTCAAACCTTGATTTCTACAGTGGCGACTCTGCTGGGGAAATTTCTAGTAAGGTTTGAGGCCTCGTCAACAACAATTCAACTCAAGAACAACTACTCATCCGAAGGATACATGATCAGATCTAAAAAAATAATTATCTGATGATAAACTAAAAAGGAAGAAGTGAAGATCTAATGCAAGAAAACGATGATCCATTCTGAGTATAAACTGAGACTCAACTTCTTCAACATTCAAATTGATCAAAATCAATACAAATATTAAACCAACTTCAGAAAGGGATTTCTTCATCTGCTCAGATTCTATCTTACACATTCCACCAGTAAATGATCACTACAGAAACAAACCAAACAAGGGGGAAGACAGTTCAAGCCTCCAAATCTGCGATCCGAAAATCCAGGTGTTTCGGCTAGGGGCAATCCAGTTCGAATCCGAACCGACAATTTAGAAGAAGCATTGGAATAGGTTAACAGCAGCTTGCCATTCTCAAGCATACCAGAACAAAATTGCACGCAGTTTCAACAAACACGTGCGATAACGTAACTTCAACAAAGGAGATCTTATGCTTAAAGAAATCCGTCCAGTAATGCATACCGACCCAACGGGAAAATTCAAACCAAAATGGGAAGGTTCGTTCACTGTCAAAAAGATTTTTCAGGGAATGGAAGTACAATCGATGGACCTAGATGGAGAAGAACATCCAAGGCCCACGAATGCAGATCAACTGAAGAAATATTATGCCTAGTAAAAGGCAACGTTCCGGCATACCTAATCCCTGCACCTCCTCAAAAGATCAACTGGTTTGTCAAGCACTTACCATATCGTTTTCTACTTTATCAATTTGTTTTCAAAATAAAATAATTTTTTTTATTGAGTTTCAATATTTTTTCAAAAAAAAAAAAACACAGATTGCTAAAGTCTTGCTTTCAAAATGAAAAAAAAGAGTGTGTGTTCTTTTATAAAAGTTGTGCCATTATAAAAAAAAACGATTTCTAAAGTTTGTTTTAAAAAAAAAACAGATTGCTAAAGTCTTGTTTTCAAAATGAAAAAAAAAAAGTGTGTGTGTGCTTTTATAAAAGTTGTGCCATTATAAAAAAAAAACAGATTTCTAAAGTTTGTTTTCAAAAAAAAAAAAACAGATTGCTAAAGTCTTGTTTTCAAAATGAAAAAAAAAAATAGTGTGTGTGCTTTTATAAAAGTTGTGCCGTTGAAAAAAAAAAACAGATTTCTAAGGTTTTGTTAAAAAAAAAAAAACAGAAAACGATGATGATGAAAGGCTTAGGATGATACTGTGCCTTGCACACACCGAATAGGCAACTGAGGCAAAATCTTTTGAGTATTATTTTGAGTCTAATTATGTTCTAATCATGCTTTAGTTTTTGTGAACGACGAGTCATCTGAGTTAAGGTCTATCCACCAGAGTCAACAATCTGCAGATTCAGTGCAAGTCAAACCGAACACAAGAGCACCACCAGAGAGAAAATATTTCATTCACAAATGAAGGAATTACAAGATCTTCGTCTACAACAATGAAAAGCATGAACTCTTCCTTATCTGAAGGATACATGATCAGATCGAGAAAAAGAAAAGAACAACAACAACAAGAAACAAACAAAAGAGAAGAAAAAAAGAAGAACAACAACAAGAAACAAAAAATGATCTGACGGCAAACCAAAGAAGAAGAAATGAAAAACAAATAAGAAAAGGGGGTGATTTTATCTGAGTCTAGACCGAGATCCAGTTTCTTCACCATTTCCCATTGATCAAAACCAATGTGTGATAGTGGTAAAAGTGCCCATGTGACACACTTGATCTAGACATCTTCATCCCAGGCAGATCATCCATACTTGTCAGAATATATCTAAATCTAAATCTGATTTCAACTTTGAAATCTGGATTTATCTTTGTATGTATTTTGAAGCTGCATATGGAACGATCTTGCATCTTTCCCTAAATCATCAGATCTTCATCACCGAGCCGAACATTAGTATGGATCTCAAGAGGTACTACCATGAAGCACAGAAAAAAGAAGATTTATACAGATCTATACTAAGATTCCTCCAAAGACATCTCACTTCAATTAACAATACTTCAGGAAGCACTTTATCCATCCGCTCAAACTGTGTCTTGCATACTCCACCAATAAATGATTACAACGGCGATAAACCAAACAAGCATAAAGTAGAAGAACATGAAGATGGTGGTTAAGAAAAGAAAGATCAAAGTCCAGATCCGGCACATAAAAGAAGGATCTGATGAAATGATGGAGGAAAGAGGCGGGCGTGCAGAAAGAAGAAGCAGAAGAAGAAGAAGAAGAAGAAGAATTTGATGGTCGAGGAAGAAGAAAACGAAGTATATAAAGTAGAAGATTAGGGCTCTATCAAATTACTTTTCGGGAAAACAAAAATGAGTCCATGACTCGTTGGGTTTCCCCAACCCATTAGGGTCATTCATCCGATCTGCTAGCTCCTTGTACTTATTCAAAATTACGACCTGCAGATATCCTTGTGTATGGGTGGGACAATGGCCATGACATGTGTTTGGACGTCACGGGTGTCTCCCCCTTCACGGGTGACTGGGAGCGTAATTTTATACTTGGACGGGCAATTGATAATGCGGTTTTAAAGAAAAGGGAAAAATACCTTGAGAAATGTACAAGCCAGAGACTGGGGTTTGGTGTTCTTGATTTTACTACCTTGGGTGGGTTAGGGAGTGATAATGTAGAGTTCCTGAAACGTCTACGTAATTATATGTCCAGCCATGATGAGCATGTTACTTTTAGAGATTTCCTTTTTCATAGGATAGGTGTTGTTATCCAAAAAGGGATTGGAGCCCAGCTTGTTGCCAGGATTCCATCCAATGTTTGTAAACTCCTTTCGGTTGATGATGATGAATAATTATATATTTAAAAAAAAAATGTAGTATACCTCGTAAAGAAGTCGAAGCGTGGACAATTCTTTAGAAAGAGTATCAATACGTGCCTGCCTCCCCAGGGATTCTTTAGTGATTTCATCATGCCTCAACATGATCCTGTACATCTCATTCACCACCGACTTCAATTGGCGCTCACGGCTATCCACCAAACGGAGAAAGTATTATTGAAGAGGTCTGGAAGCCTAAAACGAGAAATGAGTTAGTAAAAGTATTAAGTCATTAAGGCAAAAAGGGAATAGTAGCAGCAGTACCTCGGGAATATCGTCCGGGAGAGGTAACCCAACAATGTTTTCACAATCAAAAGAGCCACCTTCAATTGGAACCACATTTGAAGTTCCCAAGATAGGTATTTGGAGGTCCCATGTTGGAATAAGATGGCCGAGACTCATTAATGGAACTTGTGGAAAAGGAGCATTGCTTGAAGATCCCATCAATAATGGACGAGGGGAAAAACCTGGATCATCCACTACAAGATTCTCTCTGCAAACTTGGATAGAAAGAGGTGGCCCTAAATAAACCAATCTCCAATATGAATCGAAATTCATTCCAAGATCAACTGAATCTTCATAGGATACTTGCGATTGGCGTGAAATCTCATCCATATCTCTAAACGATGCATAAGGAAAACATGTATCGTCAGGAGGAAGAAAACGGGGTGTAGCGTCTGGTTGACTAATTTGCCACCCAAATCTGTCACCAAGATACCAAGCAAAGTAATTTGGGCCTCGTAACAAGTACCGAAGCATGCTAGACGACATGGCATGAATGGCTCTTTGATCACGCCGAGTCAAATAATCTTTCCAAGGGTCCCAGCAAATATGCGATCAAAATGGAGGTATACAATAATAATAATAAATATATATATATATATAAGTGATTTCTTACAGATTCAACTGTCGCTTCCTCCAAACAAAGGTGTGTATATTCAGTCGAGTAAATTCGAAGTGCACGTTTCCATCTAGCCATTCGAGGAAATGTTTGACTATTGGAGAAGCTTGTATCAAAAGGAGGGCGACTGGTGGGAAAATACTCATAACACCAATACTGTTACAAAAAAAAAGTATAAAAAAAAAAATCGAAAAAAAAAAGGGTCTAAGATCAGTCGGCCTAAAGCAAGGAGAAATGTACTCACATTCAAGACGGGATAGAATCCACATAAGGATTTGGTTTGAAGGCGTGTTGCTCGGGTTAGATAGGTGTAAAGTCGCGCCATCACACAACTTCCCCAATCGTAAAAACTAACTAAATCAAGGTCAGAAAATGCTGTCAGGTAGCCTGATTTGATATAGCCGCTAGAAGAGCTAAGGAAGGTATGACCAGCAACAAAAATCAGGAAATCTCTGGTAACCTCAATAACTTTAGCATCCTCTTTTGAAGCGTCGGCAGCGAGATCCAGCTCAGGGACCGATAAATTCATCTTCAAGCCAGATAAGATGACGTACCAATTCTTAGGGAAGATATCCCCACAATGTGGTCCCAACATATTTCGGACATTCTCCTCTGTCATGATTACACCCAACGGGACAGGAGATCCTACCCCTACACGGATGCCAGTAATGATGTAGAAATCCAGAGGAGTGATGGTTAACTCACAGTGTGGTAGGTGAAATGAATTAGTATCACCCTACCATCGCTCTGCCACGATTAAAGCATTCTCACAATCATGGAATGGTTCCAAAGCTTCAATAAAGTCGTACCAACCGATCCGTTGTACAAGTTCACGTACGCCTTTGCATCGTCTTAACACCAGCCACCATTCTATTATGCCAGTGGTCCCTCCACGAAAACGCGCCCAAGCGTAATTCTGTGAAAGAAAGCAATGGCTGAGAAATAACAAAAGAAAACATGGAAAGCAAATTACAAAAATTCGATCAACAAGGAAACTTACAGGGTCTTCCCGGATTTTTGCAGAAACATGATTATTCACGTTATGTGAAACCCCAACCTTTTGTTTTTTACGTGCCGGTGGCAAAGGAGGACGAGCAGAGAAAATGTCAGAAAGCTTCCCAGATGTCATCTTGAAAGAGAAAACAATGAAAACAAATGGAAGAAGAACCCCCTGGATAAAGAATCATCTTCTCCCCCAGTCTTATAAAGAACGAAAAGTACTTCCTTCTTCAGGAAGCTTGGAATAGAACGACGACCCTTTCCAAAAAAGGGTTTATTCCGCAAAGGAAAATCAATCGTATCAAGTCAATGCACGACACACCGAATAGTTGTGACCTCAAAAAAGAATCTGCAACGGACTGCATAGTGCAAGGCCCGACGCCTCCTAGGAAATCGACGAAGCTTCACCAGGGCAAACCTGGCCAATGTCACAAATTCATGCATCAACAGTTTAATCACCGTTCATCAACAACAAACAAAGCGCAAAATCGGGACCACGATTTTGTTCTTTAACCGCGAGCGATCACTCTCAAAGAAGATGCACTTCCAGAAGTGGTAAATGAAACTAACAAGCTCAACCGAGGCAAACCTGGCCAATGTTAGGATCTTTCTTCATCAACTTTTCCAACCATTCAATTGGCCCGAACAAAGGGAAATACAACAGAATCAACCGCAAAGATTCTAAAACATCAGGAAAATACAACTGACAAGCTCAACCGGGGTAAACTCGACCAATGTTAGAATTTTCTTCATCAACTTTTTCAACTATTCAATCGGCTCGAACAAAGGGCAATCCAACTGAATCAACTGCAAAGGTTCAAAAACATCAGAAAAATGAAACTGACAAGATCAACTGGGGCAAACCTGACTAATGTTAGGATCTTTCTTCATAAACTCATCGAAACCAACCTTCGAAAAAAATCGGTGCGAAAGGGTGTTCATGGCTTTGTTCGTTAACCGCGAGCGATTACTCTCAAAGAGGGGCAACTGTTGACACCCCACTTTCGCACCTTCCATGGAAAGATATCAGTCTTATACTTCGAAGCCGAATACAAGAGAAATTCTTTGTGGCAATTATTGGATTTTTCATATCCTTTAAATCATCCCACAAACACTACTCCTACCCATTTCATTACCCACGATGAACAATAACGAACAGTGCAAACAGTGCCGAATAGTGCAAACAGTACAGTGACTAACATTGCAAACAGTGTCGAACAGTGACAAATAGTGAAATCAAAATTCACAATTCAAAAGGACGTGGGACCCACAATTGAAAAAAATCGAAGAAGAATGAGAAGAGAAAGAAAAAGGACGCTCAATTAGTGAGGATTTTCACTCAAATCAGGCGGATTTTGCGGGTGATCGATTTCCTTCGCTGGCTATAAAAGGCAGTGGAAAACAATCTTCTCAACACGCCATTTTTTTTCACACAGACTTCTTCCTTTACTTTAAAAAGGTTTCCACCCAAACCACAATCCAAAAATCTAGGTTTCCACCCAAACCAAGAAGAATTATTGTTTCTCAAATAGAAAATATTTCTTCTCACATGTTCCAAGTCTCCATGTATTGTGTCATTTAATCAAAGAGAAATCAATTTTTTCTTCCTACACAATAGTTATCATTGTCTTGTGCATTTATAGTTCATTTTGAGAAAACTCAAAAAATAAGAAGATTAAATCTAGTATTGTTTTTAAGTTTTTAAAAGATTAGCATTAAATTGCTAGTACTTTAACTACTTTCAGCATACTTAACGGAAGCAAGTAATCGTCGTAAGAATCCTTTCAAATTTAAATATCATATTTCAAGTATATTAATTACCTATCTCTTCGGTAAATTATGTAGTCATACTGGAACAGAATGGTTTTCCATTTCGTAGTAACACCGCGACTACTCTTTGCGTTACATAAAATATTATGTTTTATTATTAATTTTCCAAGTGGGATAAATCAAAGTGCGGGTATAAAGCGGAATTCCCTCCCACATTAAACCCATTGTCAAAAAATAAGGTTGGCATTAATTCTATTTTTATTGAGCTAATCTGCAGTTTAATTGTTTAATTTTGAAATTTCATTCAAATTTCTTCTCAAAAAAACCAAGGTTTCCACCCAAACTACAAAACAAGTTTTCCACCCAAACCACCAAAACAACGCCATCAAAAAACCCAAACCACAACAAAAACACGGTTTTCCACCAAAAACCACCACAAAACAAGGTTTTCACCCAAACCACACAAAACAAGGTTTCCACCCAAACCACAACAAAAGGATAAAAAAAACCTAAGGTTTCCACCCAGACCACCACAAAAGAAAGAAACCACATCTCCATAGTCGAAGTTCCACCCAACTTCTAACTATATCTCTTTTATAAATAGCTCATGCATGAAAATCTATTCTCAATAAATTATAAACATTTTCCCCTTTAATCATGAAGTAGAGGCCAATCTTACGATTGAGCGGTTGATGGGTGCCTAACACCTTCCCATCCCGTACTAGAATCTCCTTACCCAGACTCTCTGATAGCAGACCATGAACATGTAAGTCATAACTAGATTTTGTTTTTTTCGAAAGAATTCCAACTAGTTAAAAGGGTCCTGACTCCCCTTAGTCAGGTGGCGACTCCAATCTACCTCTCTTTTCCTCTTTGCAGAATTGGCCCTCTTGCTAATAAACTAGTAAGAAATTATCTCTTCCAGACCCTGTGTGGTGAACATCCACGAACGGATTCGCACATGGACCTCGCCTCATAACAATTGTGGACAAAAGAATAGACCGGCACATGACCCGTGCATAGGCCTCGATTTCTACAGTGGAGACTCTGCTGGGGACAAAATAATAGACCTACACTCAACCCGTGCATATGCCTCGATTTCTACAATGGCGACTCTGCTGGGGACAAAAGAATAGACCGGCACTCGACCCGTGCATAGGCCTCAATTTCTACAGTGGCGACTCTGCTGGGGACTTTATGTATTTGAGAAACTCTATGTTCATAATTGTTATTATAAATAGCTAAGGTATTGTACTTCGGAGCCGAATTGTTATGGGGTAAGGTGTTAGGCACCCATATCAGGACCCTTTAAATCATTTGAAAAAAATTGAAACTTAATAAAACTTTTTTTATTATTTTGAAAACAAATTGATAAAGCAGAAAACAATGATAAAAGTCATGAGTGTTGACAAACCAGTTGATCTTTTGAGGAAATGCATGGATTAGTTATGCCGGGATATCGCCTTTGATTAGGCATAGTACCTCTTGAGTTGATCAGCATTCGTGGGCCTTGGATGCTCTTCTCCATCTAGGTCCATCAGTTGTACTGCCATTCCCGTAAAAATATTTTTAACAATGAATGGACCTTCCCACTTTGGTTTGAATTTGCCCCTTGGGTCAGTATGCTTGACCGGACGAATTTCCTTGAGCACGAGATCTCCTTCGTCGAACTTGCAGGGTCGCACGTGTTTATTAAAATTGCGTGTGACTCTGTTCTGGTATGCCTGAGAATGGCAGGCTGCTGCTAACCTCTTTTCATCAGGTAACTGACTCTCCTTTAGAAATCTTAGAGTTGGAATCTCCACCTCTATAGGATGCATTGCCTCCATGCCATATGTGAGCGAGAAAGGTGTAGCCCCGGTTGCGGTGCGAATTGAGGTTATGTGTGCCCACAAAGCATATGGTAATTTCTCACTCCAATCTGTATATATATATGTCATCTTCTTTAGGATCTTGACGAGTGTCTTGTTGGCTGCTTCTACCGCTCCGTTGGTTTGAGGCCAATACGGTGAGGCTATATGGCGCTTGATTTTGTACTTTCCAATAAGTTGTTAGGTTTCTTCACCGATAAAATTTGATCCATTGTCTGATATTATTTCATGTGGAACTCCATATTTGCAGATGATGTGGTTCCGTATGAAATCAATTGTCGGCTTTCCTTTGAAACTTCTGGTTGAAATGTCTTCTACCCACTTGGTGAAGTAGTCAATTGCAACAAAGATATACTTGTGGCCGTTGGAAGATGGATTGATTTTACCTATGAGGTCGATTACCCATGTAGAAAAAGTACATGGAGATGATAGTGTATGAAGTTGAGAAGGAGGTACATGCATGAGGTTCCCATGTATTTGGCATCGGTGATATCTCATGACAAAGTTACAGCAATCTGACATCATTGTCGTCTAGTAGTATCCCAAACGAGTTATCTTCCTACTCATCATGTGTGCATTCATATGAGGACCACACTCACCGCTGTGTACTCTCTCTAGGATGTTCCTTGCTTTATGTTCGTTCATGTATCGTAACAAAGTTCCGTCTCTTGACACTTTGTAAAGAACATTTGCAAAGATCATGTACTGACATGCCACCCTTCGGATGTATCTCCTTTGCTGTTTTGTTGAATCTTCCGGATAAGATTGTTCCTCGAGGTATATTCGTATATCAACAAACCACGGAGCGCCGTCTAATTTTTCAGCGGCGATTTGAATGGCGTAACAGAAAGTAGGTTCATCTCTTTGGCATATTTCAATGGGTTTCACCGTCATTCACTCGGGGACTGCAAGCCAAGAAGCTAAAACATCAAGAGCATTAGCACCAAATTTTTTGTTTCTATATATATGGTGGAACTCGATGTGATCGAATTGTTTTATGAGATCTTCAAGGTATGCATGGTATTGGGATAATTGTTCATTAACCCTCCATTCCTTCTGGATTTGCTTGATGATCAGCAGTGAATCTCCGTATACTATGATGCTTCTGACATTGATTTCAATAGAAGCTTTCAGTCCGGTTATGCAGGCTTCATATTCTGAAACATTATTAGAGCATTGAAAATATAGCCTGATAACAATAGGTGTGTGGATACCTTCTGGAGAATCTAGCAGTGCCCCTACACTCCTTCCTTGTTTGTTGTGGGCGCCATCAAAGTACATCTTCCATGGTTTATCTTCGACCACATTAGCATACATCACCCATTCGTCTGGGAACTCAATCTTCAGCTCAGTATTGTCGAGGATAGGATGAGATGCTAAGTGGTCGGCAATTTCTCTTCCTTTGACAGATTTCTGAGTGATGTAAGTAATATCAAACTCGAAAACTAACAGTTGCCATTTTGAAATTTTTCCGGATAACACGGGCTTCTCGAACAAGTATTTGATAGGATCCATCCTTGATATCAACTGAATCTTATGAACCAACATGTAATGACGAAAGCGTTGGGTTGCCCAGACAAGAGCCAAGCAAGTCTTTTCCAACATGGTGTATTTTGACTCGCAGCCTGAAAGAGTTTTGCTGATGTAGTAAATTTCCCTTTCCTTACCGCTTCCTTCATGATACTGTCCCAACATTGCTCCCATAGAGGTTTCGCCGACCGAGAGATATAGAATCAAAGGCACACCAGGGGTGGGGGCAACAAGTATTGGCGGAGCAACCAAATATTTCAGGATCTTTTCAAATGCTTCTTTACATTCATGGTTCCATATTGTAGGAACAGTCTTCCTTAGCAACTTGAATATTGGTTCGCAGATGGGAGTGAGTTGATTTATGAACCGACTTATGTATTGCATCCGACCCAAAAATCCTCTGATTTCCTTCTCCGTTCTTGGTGGAGACATCTCGATGATAGCCTTAGCCTTTGAGGGTTCGCATTCAATCCCTCTGTTGCTGACGATGAAACCTAGTAATTTCCCGGACTTGGCGCCGAGAAAACACTTGTTGGGGTTGAGCTTGAGTTGAAATTTTCGAAGACGTTGGAATACCTTTCTCAGAACATTCACATGATCCTTGCTATGTGCAGATTTCGCCACCATGTCGTCGACATAAATCTCTAGCTCCTTGTGCATCATATCATGGAAGATAGTCGTCATGGATCGTTAGTGTGTGGATCCAGCATTCTTCAATACGAAGGGCATAACTTTGTAACAAAATATTCCCCATGGAGTGATGAAGGATGTTTTAGCCATGTCTTCTTCCGCCATTCTGATTTGATTATATCCGGAGAAGCCATCCATGAATGAAATACATCCTTTCCCAGAGGCATTGTTGACCAAGATATCAATATGCGGCAATGGGAAATCATCTTTTGGGCTTGCTTTGTTCAAATTACGGTAATCAATGCACATTCTTACCTTTTCGTCTTTCTTTGGAACATGTACAATGTTAGCCAGCCATTCAGTGTAAGTGACTGCTTTGAGAAAGCCTGCGTTGAGCTGCTTCTCCACTTCTTCTTTGACTTTTAAGGTCCATTATGACCTTAGTCTCCTGAGCTTTTGTTTGATTGGCTTTACATGAGGATAAGTCGGCAAACGATGGACTACCAAGTCAGTATCCAACCTAGGCATGTCCTCGTAAGACCAGGAAAAGACGTCCTCGAACTCAGTGAGTAGCTCGATCATATCCTTCCTTTCTTCAGCCGATAATGTCGTTACGATCTTCACATTTCGTAGTTCTTCCTCCGTTCTCAAGTTGATTGTTTCGTCTTCCATGAATTCGGGCTCTTTTTCATGTTTTTAGATGCTGTTTTGGATCTCTTCTGGAACATCTTTCAGGCAGGTTATCATTTCTTCATCCTCATATTCAAAATTTCCTGCAATGCCATCCTCCAAATCCAAGGCATCATATAGGTTTTCACAATCTAAAATCATACTTTCCACATTTTTTTGCTTTTCATGTTTTTATGATTTTTTTTGGTTTTTTTAATGGTGCATTAAACATACAAATACCGTCTTCCGGGGTCCATGAGGATTCTTGAGGTTCATCCTTCGTTAGTGGTGGACTCTCATCATCCATTCATACCAGATTGTTTTTGGCATTGGGAGAAGTTCTGGCGTCCTCTGCTTCGTTGAGAATTATCATGTAGACGCTTCTATCAGCTGATTGCTCCCTCTTTCTGGCGCTGGTCCTCCAAAATCTCTCTCTATGTTTTTCAAGGTAGTGCTTCAGGTTTTGATTAATCATCTCTAGTCGAATCTTTGAAAAAATATTCGACGAAAGCATTGATCGTTTCTGGCCACGCTGCTTGCAGAACGCGGTCATTAGTGGAATACCATATTGACGTACTCCCAGTTAAGCTTTCGCTGAGGTATTGTTTCAAGTCCTCTTCGTGCATATTCAATGGCTTCATGTACCACAAGAATGACTTGAGGTGTTTGATGGGGGATCCTTTACCGTTATATACATGGAATTTCTTCTGTAGCGCCCCCTAAGCTAGCAGCTGACTAATCCAAGAGATTAACTAAATAAGAGGCACTAAAATTCCAAATTAAACAGTTAAGCATTCAATTAAGAAATGCGATACATAACTTAACCCAAAGCTAACCCCGCTCAGAAATATATATACAAAATCTTCTCTCAAATGATACATATATGATAGTCATTTGGTTTTCAAATAAAATATACAACAAGGTAAACATAACAGAAGTTAATCTACTAGTGAGGTCAACCCGTGAAGCTTTCGCTGCGCAACTCTGATCTGTCACAAAAACTGAAGTGGGAATAATTAACATTTAACCTTCTAAGTAATCATAGGAAAGATTTGTAAAATAATACATGTTTTTCCGAAAACATTGAACAGTGACTAAGTCATTGAAAATAATCATACATGTATACGGAACAAACTCCTTCGTCAAACAATGTACTAATATGGTTGTGAATTCCTAACCGGCAATTCACACCTATTTAGCTATGGATGCCACCAAGACCATGGTGACCAACTCTAAGCATAAAAGCTGAATTCATGTAGATATAAATGTGAAGGAGCGTATCCTATATACCACAAGTGGAAATTCTCATTTCCCATAAAAATTCATGTTGACGACGAAACAATACAAGTCCTTTCCACATCGTGGAAAGATTCACAGAAATAACAGGATTATCAGAATGCATTTTAAATAAAATATGGAATGCAAAAATAGACAATGCATGAGTTCGTTAATCATAAACTTTTATAAAAGCAACAATAATGAATACAAAGAGTTAAATGAATTCCCACACCTTTTGAAGATAAGCCACGCCTGTCTCGAGATCCAATGGTTCATCCTTTGAATCGATCATTAATAACGAACTGTTAATCACACAAGTAGTCTAAGAAACTAGCAAGAATGGCTCATACAAGAATCATATAATTCCATCTAATGGTTCTAGGCCCATTTATGGTTCTACCCCTTTTTATTCTTTAACTTTAGCATAGTTAAGAGTTTACTAATCCAATTATGTTGATCCTATAGTCCATTGGCTAAGTCTTATGAATATCTACAACTTTGTAGAAGAAACCAAAATCTAATTCGGACCACAAGAGGTCCAAAACATCTAACTAAGAAGACTACCCAAAGCCCAAGTCCACCAAATTTAACTAACGGTGATTAACGGTCAAAGGGTTCAATTAATAGTAAACATCCAGTCAAGGTCAAGTCCTGGTCGATGGTCAAACTCGGTCAACTGGTCAAGGTCCACTGAGTTAAGGTCTGGTCAACTGAGTCGGATCGGGTCAAATCCTGGTTACTGAGTTAACTCAGTCAGAAGACTGATTCAGGTAAATCGATTCATATCGACAAAAAGAGAAACGCTCAAGGCCAATGCCTTTGCACAAAGCCAAGCTTCTGTTGCACCAAAATGGTGCTTCACTCTAACTCCCAAAACTCTATATTCTATAATTCCACTCAAGATCAATTCCAAACTAAACACACAATAATTGAATCAATTTAATAGACTTCAAATACAATTACAATTTCAAACTATAATTACCTGCAATTGTAGCTCTAAGCAATACTCAGATCATCTCATCCTAAACAAACTTAACACCCCATTATCAACATTACAACACACTCTGATTGGTAGAACAGATTCGACAGCACTTCGACCGATTACCAAATTCCAATCATTTCATCCACCAACAACTTATACAACCTGAATCACTATCTCTTCGATCAATTCTAACAATCTATTTATCTATCTCATTCAACTGAGTTCAGTCCAAAACTTCACTTCCAAAACTCAACAACTTAACTGCAACACAACCTGGTCCAGTTCAGTTTATTTTCAACTCAACGCATTCGATTAAAACTGTGAATCCTTATCAGCTATCCACTATATATACTCATTCATATATTCTCACAGCTGCAACACTAACTCAACCTTCACTTACAACTAATCTAACACCAAAGCAATACAACCATCTCACTGCATTTTACCAAGTGCAATACAGACAATACTTTCATCATTCATACACTGCCTGCATTCTCATCTTTACCATCATTCCAGTTCATTACTAATTCTCTGTAATTCAAAATAACAACTAAACTTCACTTCATACCCAACTCATACCTTGGTTCAATCAATTCTTACTCCATTAACAACATCATCTTTACATCTCCATATATCCATCTCAGTATTGATCAACCACAACAATTCAGTAAACCCATTCACAAATACACACATCCATTTCAGTTCATAGTTCAAATATAAATTCAGTCAATAATACTAAACAACTTCATTAAACAGATCAGAAGAACAATTACCTCAAGAAGATTCAACTTGAACAATTCATCATACTATCCTTCCTTATCATCCAGTTCACCAGAGCCAACTTCCAACAACCTTCATCAAAACAGAATCAAACCTTAACTCTCAATTTCAAGTTGTTCTTCAACCTTAACTCTTAATTCACGTCAAACCCACCTCCAAATAATCTTCTAAACCCTCAATTACATCTTCCAGTTCTTCCCTGAACCTCTTATGAAACCCTAGTTCTTAAATTGGGGAAGAACAGGGAAACCCTAATTCACTAATTTTTCGATTCATCTTCAGGACATCTTCGTAACATCAATTTAACCACCACCCAGTTATTCTTCATTCACGAATTAATCTTTAATCGAATCTTAACTCAGATTCTAAAACCCTAATTCTCAGTTCATCTCTAAAACGACTATAGAACTACAATTGGATATCAACCCAAGCTTTCTTCATCTGTTAACATCTCGTTTAACTTATCAATTTCTTAATAATCTCACATCAATCTCAAACCCTAATTATAATTCTCTGTTTCACTTTTTCTGTTTCATCATCTCGAGCAGAACTATATTAATTTCCTAACTCTCCTCCTCGATTCACCACCTCCACAACACTTCCATCATTTAATTGTTTCATCGAACAATCCTCTCAAATGATTTCTCACAAACTCTCAGAATCGCACAAAGAAGAATAGAAGAAGAACGAAGATGAAGAAGAGATAAGGAAGAAGAAGAATTAGAATGGGAGTTTATCCTCTCGGTTTGGTCTTGACACGACCACACCCAATTCCACGACACCCGTTGATGATAGGAGAAGCCACATAGCTAAGTTACGAAGTTACTATTTTACCCTTCATATTTATCCAATGATATCTCCTTCGTCAAGTATCTGAATGGCACATTCGAGTAGTCTATTCCGCGTAACTTTTCGAGATCTATCTAACGATACTAGTTTCGTATCTAGATCGTTGTTAGATTAATTCCTATTAATTAACGTTCGTGTTAAACTAATCTAGTTATTAATAGCTAGATTCGTCACTTGATCATCTCTTGACCGGACTAACAGCGTTGACGAGCTTGAGGGTCACTACATTCTCCCCACCTTTAAACATTTTCGTCCTCAAAAATCAAACTGCCTTCTAATCTTGAAAACTCCCCACCTTAAGAATAATTCCATCTCTTGTCTAAGCGCAACCAATAAGAAATAAAGCACAAAATTAATTGGCTTCTATAACTAAAATTTTTAGTTCTAGGTTGAACTATGCTAATTTTAAATTCTATTAAATAAGGAATTCTATGTTTCTTAAACTAATTTCTATTTTATAAAATATCGGTCTCTACCTTCAAGGGAGAATCCTACAAATCTTTCTAAGTGAACTTACATCTATGGGGTTTTCCAAATTAATTTACTGTATATTTCTATGATCGGTCATCTCTGAATGCAGTTGCCCTGTCAAGGTTGGCCAATCCCAACAATGCCTTCCTACGAACAGAGAAAACACAACCTTCACTATTCTCCAGTGCTAGATACTAATTACTAATTTATTAAGATTAATTAGTCTTCAACTTTTATTTTAACTGGTGTAATTATAATAAATTTACTTCGTAAAATATATAAATAGTTCTCATCATTTTAAACAATTTAAACCTCAAAATTTATTTTATCTTATTTATTTACATGAAACTAAATTTTAATTCCAAATGAAACCATAATATTATAACTAAATAATTATTTAAAATTCATGTACTATTTTAAAACAACTGAATGTTATAAATATTATCCAATTGTTACTATTATTATTTCCAGTGTGTCTATTTGTTTATTTCATTATGCAACTCATGTCGTTTGGTATTAATATTTAATTATTGTTATTACATACATTTCTTATTTCTTAGACTGATATGAGTTACTCATAATTAATCATAATGCAAAGTTTAACTTTATTATTAATATTAGATATGATTTAATCTAACTTTATTTCCTCAAATTTATTTTATTGTTAATTAATCTTTAAGTTATACTATTAATAATAAAAATTACATTTTGCTATTACTATCCAATAATTATCATCCAAGTGACATTTACAATAACTCTAAATTTTATAGCAATGATTAAAATATAATGTTATTAATTACTTATCTTATCAACAATTATTGTCTTAATCATATCATCATTTTCATTATTGTTTTATCAAATTTTCTTATTTGATTACTAGTGTAACTAACATACAATTAAAATAATTGTTTAGTAATGATACTTAGTTTAATTTTATTAAACTCTAATCTTGTAATTATAATTTTACTTTCACGAAAAGATTGATATAACAGATTTTATTTATTCATATTGAATCTGTATGTTATATCTTGTTAGATATTGGAGATTGTAATTTAATATGATTTAAATTTTGAGTCCGCATAAATTTAATATGTCTTAATAGTATTTAGACTTTGGTATTAATAATAAGAATTTTATTCATAGGAAATTATTTTCCTTTAAGTCTAATTTTTTTCTAAGTATTCAAGTATTATAATTTTCACTTCATGTGTATAGTTTAGTGATTTTGTGAATCTTTTATTGGACTAAAGATAATCTAAGTATAAGATTTGTTAACAAGTTTAGTCTTTATTTTATGCCTTATAAGACCTCACGTTCTTTTATTCCTAATTAATAAGTCTTATTTATCTATCTGTTTTAAATGCAAAACATATTATTCTAATTTGTTATTAGTTAACTTTGCAAAACTTAATCATAGATAAGAACTAATAATTTCCCATTGCTATTTAATTCTAATCATTATTTTATCGCTATACATTTTCTAATGAGATTTTAATTTAAGTTATGGTCAATATAATACTAATTTAAATCCTAACAATTTAAATTCGTCATACTAATATTTCCGTTCCAAAAGATTATTAAATCTAGTTACAAAGAAGAATCTTATTTGATATACAAATTTATTTTCTTTTAATTTTAATATTATACTAAGCATCTGAATATTATTATTACTACTTCATGTATATTTGTTTTATTTTAAAGATTTACTGGATCATATATTAGTTTAAAAATAATTTCAGTACAAGATTAT
This sequence comes from Papaver bracteatum, assembly GCA_023529315.1. NCBI lineage: Eukaryota > Viridiplantae > Streptophyta > Magnoliopsida > Ranunculales > Papaveraceae > Papaver > Papaver bracteatum. The sequence goes on from JAJJWX010000259.1 coordinate 1,721,235, forward strand.
TAACAAGTTAATTATTTTTATTTTATGTATTATATCCTCGCCTCCTAGTAAGTATATTAATTATCTAGTTTAGACATAAAACTTATATCTCTAATTTGTAATTAGTTTAATTTACAAAACTTAACTTTACACAAGCGTTATTAATTTTCCTTAATTAATTATTTAATTAATTATTTTATTATTTTTTTTATCATCATATATCCTTGTTGAAATTTTAGTTAAATTAAGTTAAATATGATACTAATTGATAAATATTAACAATACTTTATTAAATTATTATTATTACTTTTATGAAAGAATGTCACCACGACTTTTATTGAAAAACAACAAGTGAATTATTATTCTAACAACTATAGTGATTTATTATTCTAACGACAAGTCATTTTTATTATCATTTATCTATAATTACTATTATAATATTTTATTGAGTTATTATTCCAACAACTCTTACCAATATTATTGAGTCCCAAAATATTATTAACATTTATGTGATTATAATTTGTTTACTCTTCATGTAAGTCAAGATACTCAATAAAGACCTATGTGATTTTTAAGATTTATCAATAGTACTAATCTTACTATTTTAAGTATTCAATTATTTATGTGTTCATACTTTTTAGATCAATTATTCTCAAATTCTTATTCGCTAAAATTATTGGTGTACCCTACAATTTTTACTTCACTACGAATACAAAAAATCAAACAAACGAACCAATCAAACAGACAAACAATCCTTTAATTATTAATAGCTTTTAGTGATTAAGATTTATCTCACACACCCAACCCAGTTCTAAACTAATCTAGTTCACTTACTGGCACTGGCTATTCCCATATAAGATCTAATAATGAGCTCTGATACCAACTTTTGTAGCGCCCCCTAAGCTAGCAGCTGACTAATCCAAGAGATTAACAAAATAAGAGGCACTAAAATTCCAAATTAAACAGTTAAGCATTCAATTAAGAAATGCGATACAAAACTTAACCCAAAGCTAACCCCGCTCAGAAATATATATACAAAATCTTATCTCAAATGATACATATATGATAGTCATTTGGTTTTCAAATAAAATATACAACAAGGTAAACATAACAGAAGTTAATCTACTAGTGAGGTCAACCCGTGAAGCTTTCGCTGCGCAACTCTGATCTGTCACATAAACTGAAGTGGGAATAATTAACATTTAACCTTCTAAGTAATCATAGGAAAGATTTGGAAAACAATACATGTTTTTCCGAAAACATTGAACAGTGACTAAGTCATTGAAAATAATCATACATGTATACGGAACAAACTCCTTCGTCAAACAATGTACTAATATGGTTGTGGATTCCTAACCGGCAATTCACACCTATTTAGCTATGGATGCCACCAAGACCATGGTGACCAACTCTAAGCATAAAAGATGAATTCATGTAGATATAAATGTGAAGGAGCGTATCCTATATACCTCAAGTGGAAATTCTCATTTCCCATAACAATTCATGTTGACGACGAAACAATACAAGTCCTTTCCACATCGTGGAAAGATTCACAGAAATAACAGGATTATCATAATGCATTTTAAATAAAATATGGAATGCAAAAATAGACAATGCATGAGTTCGTTAATCATAAACTTTTATAAAAGCAACAATAATGAATACAAAGAGTTAAATGCATTCCCACACCTTTTGAAGATAAGCCACGCCTGTATCGAGATCCAATGGTTCATCCTTTGAATCGATCGTTAATAAAGAACTCTTAATCACACAAGTAGTCTAAGAAACTAGCAAGAATGGCTCATACAAGAATCATATAATTCCATCTAATGGTTCTAGGCCCATTTATGGTTCTACCCCTTTTTATTCTTTAACTTTAGCATAGTTAAGAGTTTACTAATCCAATTATGTTGATCCTATAGTCCATTGGCTAAGTCTTATGAATATCTACAACTTTGTATAAGAAACCAAAATCTAATTCGGACCACAAGAGGTCCAAAACATCTAACTAAGAAGACTACCCAAATCCCAAGTCCACCAAAGTCAACTAACGGTGATTAACGGTCAAAGGGTTCAATTCAAGGTCAAGTCCTGGTCGATGGTCAAACTCGGTCAACTGGTCAAGGTCCACTGAGTTAAGGTCTGGTCAACTGAGTCGGATCGGGTCAAATCCTGGTTACTGAGTTAACTCAGTCAGAAGACTGATTCAGGTAAATCAGATTCATATCTGACAAAAGAGAAACGCTCAAGGCCAATGCCTTTGCACAGGCCAAGCTTCTGTTGCACCAAAATGGTGCTTCACTCTAACTCCCAAAACTCTATATTCTATAATTCCACTCAAGATCAATTCCAAACTAAACACACAATAATTGAATCAATTTAATAGACTTCAAATACAATTACAATTACAATTTCAAACTATAATTACCTGCAATTGTAGCTCTAAGCAATACTCAGATCATCTCATCCTAAACAAACTTAACACCCCATTATCAACATTACAACACACTCTGATTGGTAGAACAGATTCGACATCACTTCGACCGATTACCAAATTCCAATCATTTCATCCACCAACAACTTATACAACCTGAATCACTATCTCTTCGATCAATTCTAACAATCTATTTATCTATCTCATTCAACTGAGTTCAGTCCAAAAATTCACTTCCAAAACTCAACAACTTAACTGCAACACAACCTGGTCCAGTTCATTTTATTTTCAACTCAACGCATTCGATTAAAACTGTGAATCCTTATCAGCTATCCACTATATATACTCATTCATATATTCTCACAGCTGCAACACTAACTCAACCTTCACTTACAACTAATCTAACACCAAAGCAATACAACCATCTCACTGCATTTTACCAAGTGCAATACAGACAATACTTTCATCATTCATACACTGCCTGCATTCTCATCTTTACCATCATTCCAGTTCATTACTAATTCTCTGTAATTCAAAATAACAACTAAACTTCACTTCATACCCAACTCATACCTTGGTTCAATCAATTCTTACTCCATTAACAACATCATCTTTACATCTCCATATATCCATCTCAGTATTGATCAACCACAACAATTCAGTAAACCCATTCACAAATACACACATCCATTTCAGTTCATAGTTCAAATATAAATTCAGTCAATAATACTAAACAAGTTCATTAAACAGATCAGAAGAACAATTACCTCAAGAATATTCAACTTGAACAATTCATCATACTATCCTTCCTTATCATCCAGTTCACCAGAGCCAACTTCCAACAACCTTCATCAAAACAGAATCAAACCTTAACTCTCAATTTCAAGTTGTTCTTCAACCTTAACTCTTAATTCACGTCAAACCCACCTCCAAATAATCTTCTAAACCCTCAATTACATCTTCCAGTTCTTCCCTGAACCTCTTATAAAATCCTAGTTCTTAAATTGGGGAAGAACAGGGAAACCCTAATTCACTAATTTTTCGATTCATCTTCAGGACATCTTCGTAACATCAATTTAACCACCACCCAGTTATTCTTCATTCACGAATTAATCTTTAATCGAATCTTAACTCAGATTCTAAAACCCTAATTCTCAAATCATCTCTAAAACGACTATAGAACTACAATTGGATATCAACCCAAGCTTTCTTCATCTGTTAACATCTCGTTTAACTTATCAATTTCTTAATAATCTCACATCAATCTCAAACCCTAATTATAATTCTCTGTTTCACTTTTTCTGTTTCATCATCTCGAGCAGAACTATATTAATCTCCTAACTCTCCTCCTCGATTCACCACCTCCACAACACTTCCATTATTTAATTGTTTCATCGAACAATCCTCTCAAATGATTTCTCACAAACTCTCAGAATCGCACAAAGAAGAATAGAAGAAGAACGAAGATGAAGAAGAGATAAGGAGGAAAAAGAATTAGAATGGGAGTTTATCCTCTCGGTTTGGTCTTGACACGACCACACCCAATTCCACGACACCCGTTGATGATAGGAGAAGCCACATAGCTAAGTTACGAAGTTATTATTTTACCCTTCATATTTATCCAATGATATCGCCTTCGTCCAGTATCTGAATGGCACATTCGAGTAGTCTATTCCGCGTAACTTTTCGAGATCTATCTAACGATACTAGTTTCGTATCTAGATCGTTGTTAGATTAATTCCTATTAATTAACGTTCGTGTTAAACTAATCTAGTTATTAACTGCTAGATTCGTCACTTGATCACCTCTTGACCGGTCTAACAACGTTGACGAGCTTGAGGGTCACTACATCTTCCTTCTACGAAATTGCAAATCTGAGCATGAAATAATCATGCATTCCTGGATTGAGCTTGTCGTACTCTCCTTTTGTTCTGGAACTTCCAATTCTCGTCCATCCTCCCCTTTATGTCCGCTGGGTTCGCCTGCGCTGTCACTGGGAGATGGAGAAAAAAGATGAATTACCCCTTCATAGACGGGTTCCTCGGTTTCTTTTCCTTGGTCAGAAATTCTTCTTGTTATCACGGGTGTGATCTTTGATAGTATTCTTGGTGATGGAACCTTTTCTCCTCCCTTACGGATGAACCACTTTTGGAAGGACGGTTGATGGCTCTAATCGATTCCTTGATCTTCTCGCCTTTTCCCGAATGTTGCAGAGTCTCGGTAGGTCGACTGATATCCTAGACCTGCTGTATCAAATGCCTTTCTCCCAGGTATTGTTATCGGTTGTGTGGGCCCTTGTTATCGGAGACCAAGTCCCATTCCCGGAAAGAACTTGCTTTTCTGTAGAAATCCTTAATTAAGGTTTGAGGCCGGACTATTCTTTGTCCATAATTGTTATGGGGTAAGGTCTATGTTCTTATCCGTTCGTGAATGTTTATCACACATGGTCTGGCAGAGATTTAGATAATTTCTTACTAGTTCGTTAGTAAGAGGACCAACTCTGCAAAGAAGAAAAAGAGAGATTGAAGTCGCCACCTGACTAAGGGGATTCAGGACCCTTATAACTAGTTTGAATTCTTTCAGGAAGAACAAAACCAGTTATGACTTTCATGTTTATAATCTTCTATCAGAGAGTCTGGGTAAGGAGATTCTAGTACGGGATGGGAAGGTGTTAGGCACCCATCAGCCGCCCAATCGTAAGATTGGGCTCTACTTCATGATTAATGGGGAAATGCTTATAATTTATTTTTTAACAATACTTATATGTGCAGGATTTTGATACCGAAATTTATTAGAAATTGAGAAAAGATTTTCATGCATTAGCTATTTATAATATAAAATTAATGCAAACTTTATTATTTATATATATATATATATATATATATATATTATGGGTCTAATGTGGGAGGGAATTCCGCTTTAAACCCACACTTTGATTCATCCCACTTGAAAAATTAATAATAAAACATAATTATTTTTATGTAATGTAAAGAGTAGCTGCGGTGTTACTATGAAATAGAAAACCATTCCGTTCTCGTATGACTACATAATTTACCGAAGAGATAAGCAATTAGTATACCTGAACTATGATACCGAAACTTGAAAAGGATTCTTACGATGATTTCTTGCTTCTGTTAAGTATGCAGAAAGTAATTAAAGTACCAGCAATTTAATGCTAATCTTTTAAGAACTTCAAGACGATACTTAATTTGATATTTCTACTTATTTTATTTTATTTGGGTTTTCTGGAAATAAACTAGAAATGTATAGGATAATAATAACTATTATATATGAAAAAAATTGGATTTATCTTTGATTAAACGACCAAATACATAGAGTTTCTCACAGGAGTAATAAAAGGAGAATTAAAGGAAAAAAGTGTTTTTAGAAGTGGTATTTCTCTTGGAAATTAATCCTTAAAGAAGGAGTGATTCTTATGAGAAAATGTTATGTTTTGAAGTATGCGTTCGACCCCTATTTATAGTTTTGGAACCCCGACATCCTTCCTTTTTTTCTTGCGCCGAATCCGGAGAATCCTGCGAGAAGAAAGAAAAAAATTGTCCTTTGCAAAGAAAATTTTTTCTTTTCAAAAGATATGTGGGTCCCACCAATGAAAAATGATTTTTCTTCCAATATTTTCTTACTCCCATGGGATGTAGGTCCCACTTGATTTTTTTATTTAACTAATATTGACAAATTATTCCATGAGACACGTATTTGAAGAATTAGTCCTACAAACTAATGTCTTGGTGATGATAAGGGGAGGATGAAAAGTGGTCGCCCTCTTAACGTCTTCTGTTTTGCTCGTAACTTTTGCATACGAACTCCAAATGACTCCGTTCTTTCACCATTGAATTTGCATTTTTCTCCTCTTTAACGTGATAGCAAGAATTCCTAGGTTTGGAAAGATAATGAAATGGGTAGGAGCCATGCTTGTGGGCTTGACTGGGTAGAGCTTGTGGGCTTGATTGGGTAGAGCTTGTGGGCTTGATTGGGTAGAGCTTGTGGGCTTTATTTGGTAGAGCTTGTAGGCTTGAAATAAAGGATATGGAAATCCTTAATTGCTTCACAAAGAATTTCTCTTGTATTCGGCTCCGAAGTACAATACTGATATTTTCCATGGAAGGTGCGGAATTGGGGTGTCAATAGTTTCCCCTCTTTGAGAGTAACCGTTTTCGGTTAACGAACAAAGCCCTGAACACCCTTTCGCACCCTATCTTTTCCAAGAGGTGATTTTGATGAGTTGATGAAGAAATTCTGACGTTGGCCGGGTTTGCCCCAGTTAAGCTTGTCAGCTCCATTTTCCTGATGTTTTTGAACCTTTGCGGTTGATTCAGTTGATTGCCCTTTGTTCGAGCCGATTGAATAGTTGAAAAGGTTGATGAAGAAATATACTAACATTCGCTGGGTCTGCCCCAGTTGAGCTTGTCGGTTTCATTCACATTCTAAAAGTGCATCTTCTTGGCTTCCGTTCCACACTTTGTCTTGACATGACTTAGTTTTCTTTCACGAGACGATTCTGATAAAGTATTTTTTCCCAAAACTTCTTGAGGAAGTAATTACCCCTTTTTTTTCTTTATAAGATAGGGGGAAAACTTTTCTTTAGGTATGAAAATCCTTCTCTATTCTTCAATATGTCGTCTAGGCGGATGGCCATCATTATTCCAGATCCTCCGACTTTGCCTACGCTGCGTAGAAGACGAAGAGTTGGGGTTCTAAATGATGTGGATAATCACGTTTCTGCAAGAATCCAAGAAGACCCTGTAAGTTTCTTTTTTGATCGAAATTTCCTTCTTTGTTTTCCACGTTTTCTTTTATTATTTCTCAACCATTGCTTTCTTTCACAGAATTACACTTGGGCGCGTTTTCGTGGAGGGACCACCGGCATAGTAGAATGGTGGATGGTGCGGAGACGATGCAAAGGTGTATGTGAGCTTGTACAAAAGATCGGTTCTTACGACTTTATTGAATCTTTGGCACCGTTCCATGATGGTGAGAATGCTTTAATCGTGGCACATCGATGGTGGGGTGATACTAATTCATTTCACATGCCACATTGTGAGTTAACCATCACTCCTCTGGATTTCTACATGATTACTGGCATCCATGTGGGAGTAGGAGCTCCTGTTCCGTTGGGTGTAAACGTGATAGAGGAGAATGTCCGAAACATGTTGGGACCACATTGTGGGATATCTTCCCTAAAAATTGGTACATCAGCTTAGCTAGCTTGAAGATGCATTTCTCGGTCCCTAAGATGGATCTCGCGGCTGATGCTTCGAAATATGATGCTAAAGTTATTACGGTTACCAGAGCTTTCCTGATTTTCGTTGCGGGTCATACCATCCTTGACTCTTCTGGTGGATATATCAAATCTGGATACTTGGCATCATTTTCTGACCTTGACTTGGTGAATTTTTACGATTGGGAAAGTTGTGCGATGGCGCAACTTTACACCTATCTGTCTCGAGCAACACGCCTTCAAACAAAAGCCTTATGTGGATTCTGGCCCATCTTGAATGTGAGTACATTTCTCCTTGCTTCAGGCTGAACGATCTTGGACCCCCTTTTTAATACCCATACTTTTTCTTTGTAACAGTATTGGTGTTATGTGTATTTTACCCTTAGTCATCCTCCTTTTGATACAAGCTCCTCCAATAGTCAAACATTTCCTCGAATGGCTAGATGGAAAGGTGCACTTAGAATCCACTCAACTACATATACACGCCTTTGTTTGGAGGGAGCGACAGTTGAATCTGTAAGAAACCCTTTTTTTTAATTTTTTTTTAAACTAATATATATATATATACTTCCATTTTGATCGTATATTTGCTGTGACCCTTGGAAGGATTATCTGATTCAGCGTGATCAAAGAGCCATTCATGCCATGTCATCTAGCATGATTCGGTACTTGTTACGTAGCCCAGATTACTGTGCTTGGTATCTTGGTGACAGATTTGGGAGACAAATTAGTCAACCAGACGCTACACCTCGTTTTCCTCCTCCCGAAGTTACATGTTTTCCTTATGCATCGTTTAGTGATATGGACGAGATTTCACGCCCATTGCAACGTTCCTATGAAGATTCAGTTGATCGTGGAGTGAAATCTCGTCCATATCACTAAACGATGCATAAGGAAAACATGTAATAAATGATTACTACGGAAATAAACCATCAAACTGATATTCTACCAAAGACATCTCATTTCAGTTAGCACTACGTTCAGCCGCTCAAACTGCATCTCGCATACTCCAGCAGTAAATGATTACTACGGAAATAAACCAAACAAGCAGAAAGCAGAAGAACATGAAGACGGTGATCAAGAAAAGAAAGATCAAAGTCCAGATCCGGCAGATACAAGAAAGATCTGATGAAAAGATGGAGGAAAGAGGCGGATGTGCATAGAAAAATAGCAGAAGAAGAAGAAGAAAGAGAAACTGATGGTCGAAGAAGAATAATACGAAGTATATAAAGTAGAGGATTAGGGATCCATCAAACTGCTATTCGGGAAAACCGAAACTAAACCCATGACCCGTTGGGTTTCTCCAACCCATTAGGGTCATTCATCCGATCCACTCGCTCCTTTTCCCTGTTCAAAAAAAAAAAATGTAGTCTACCTCGTAAAGAAGCCGAAGAGTGGACAATTCTTCAGAAAGAGTATCAATACGTGCCTGCCTCCCCAGGGATTTTCTACTGATTTCATCATATCTCAACATAATCCCGTACATCTCATTCACCACCGATATCAGCTGGCGCCCATGGCTATCCACCAAACGGAGCAAGTATTCTTGAAGAGGTCTGGAAGCCTGAAACGATAAATGAGTTAATAAAAGTATTAAGTCATTAAGGAAATAAGGGCAGAGTAGCATAGGTACCTCGGGAATATCATCCGGGAGAGGTAAACCAATAATGTTTTCATGATCAACAAGGCCACCTTCAATTGGAACCACATTTGAAGTCCCCAAGATAGGTATTTGAAAATCCCATGTTGTAAGAAGATGACCGAAACCCATTAATGGAACTTGTTGAGAAGGAGCATTGCTTGAAGATCCCATCAATAAGGGACAAGGGGCAAAACCCGGATCACCCACTATAAGATTCTCTCGGCAAGCTTGGATAGCAAGAGGTGGACCTAAAGAAACCGATCTCCAATATGATTCAAAATTCACTCCACGATCAACTGAATCTTCATAGGAACGTTGAAATTGGCGTGAAATCTCGTCCATATCACTAAACGATGCATAAGGAAAACATGTAACGTCTGGAGGAGGAAAACGAGGTGTAGCGTCTGGCTGACTAATTTGTCGCCCAAATCTGTCACCAAGATACCAAGCACAGTAATCTGGGCCACGTAACAAGTACCGAAGCATGCTAGACGACATGGCATGAATGGATCTTTGATCACGCCGAATCATATAATCCTTCCAAGGGTCCCAGCAAATCTACGATCAAAATGGAAGTATATATATATATTAGTTTTAAAAAAAAATTAGAAAAAAAGGGTTTCTTACAGATTCAACTGTCGCTCCCTCCAAACAAAGGCGTGTATATGCAGTTGAGTGGATTCGAAGTGCACCTTTCCATCTAGCCATTCGAAGAAATGTTTGACTATTGGAGGAGCTTATATCAAAAGGAGGACGACTAAAGGGAAAATACTCATAACACCAATACTGTTGCAAAGAAAAAGTATGGGTATTAAAAAGGGGGTCCAAGATCGTTCAGCCTGAAGCAAGGAGAAATGTACTCACATTCAAGATGGGCTAAAATCCACATAAGGCTTTTGTTTGAAGGTGTGTTGCTCGAGACAAATAGGTGTAAAGTCGCGTCATCGCACAACTTCCCCAATCGTAAAAATTCACCAAGTCAAGGTCAGAAAATGCTTCCAAGTAGCAAGATTTGATGTAGCCACCAGAAGAGTCAAGGAAGGTATGACCCGCAACGAAAATCAGGAAAGCTCTGGTAACCGTAATAACTTTAGCATCATATTTCGAAGCATCAGCCGCGAGATCCAGCTCAGGGACCGAGAAATGCATCTTCAAGCCAGCTAAGCTGACATACCAATTTTTAGGGAAGATATCCCCACAATGTGGTCCTAACATGTTTCGGACATTCTCCTCTGTCACGTTTACACCCAACGGAACAGGAGATCCTACTCCCAAATGGATGCCAGTAATCATGTAGAAATCCATAGGAGTGATGGTTAACTCACAATGTGGCAGGTGAAATGAATTAGTATCACCCCACCATCGCTCTGCCATGATTAAAGCATTCTCACCATCATGGAACGGTGCCAAAGCTTCAATAAAGTCATACCAACCGATCTGTTGTACAAGCTCACGTACACCTTTGCATCATCTCAGCACCATCCACCATTCTACTATGCCAGTGGTCCCTCCACGAAAACGCGCACAAGTGTAATTTTGTGAAAGAAAGCAATGGTTGAGAAATAATAAAAGAAAACGTGGAAAACGAAGAAGGAAATTTCTATCAACAAAGAAACTTACAGGGTCTTCTCGGATTCTTGCAGAAACGTGATTATCCACATCATATAGAACCCCAACTCTTTGTCTTCTACGTAAAGTAGGCAAAGTCGGAGGACCAGGAATAATGATAGCCATCCGCCTAGACGACATATTGAAGAAAAGAGAAGGAGTTTCATACCTAAAGAAAAGTTTTCTCTCCTATCTTATAAAGAAAAAAAAAAGGGTAATTACTTCCTCAAGAAGTTTTGGGAAAAAATACTTTATCAGAATCGTCTCGTGAAAGAAAAGCAAGTCATGTCAAGACAAAGTGTGGAACGGAAGCCAAGAAGATGCACTTTCAGAATGTGAATGAAACCGACAATCTCAACTGGGGCAGACCCAGCCAATGTTAGTATATTTCTTCATCAACCTTTTCAACTATTCAATCGGCTCGAACAAAGGGCAATCCAACTGAATCAACCGCAAAGGTTCAAAAACATCAGGAAAATGGAGCTGACAAGCTTACCTGGGGAAAACCCGGCCAACGTCATAATTTCTTCATCAACTCATCAAAATCACCTCTTGGAAAAGATAGGGTGCGAAAGGGTGTTCAGGGCTTTGTTCGTTAACCAAAAACGGTTACTCTCAAATAGGGGCAACTGTTGACACCCCAATTCCGCACCTTCCATGGAAAATATCAGTATTGTACTTCGGAGCCGAATACAAGAGAAATTCTTTGTGAAGAAATTAAGGATTTCCATATCCTTTAAATCAAGCCCACAAGCTCTACCAAATCAAGCCAACAAGCTCTATCCAATCAAAACCACAAGCTCTACCCAATCAAGCCCACAATCTCTACCCTATCAAGCCCACAATCTCTACCCAATCAAGCCCACAAGCTCTACCCAGTCAAGCCCACGATCACGGCTCCTACCCATTTCATTATCTTTCCAAACCTGGGAATTCTTGCTATCACGTTAAAGAGGAGAAAAATTCAAAGTCAATGGTGAAAGAATGGAGTCATTTGGAGTTCGTGTGCAAAAGTTACGAGCAAAACAGAAGACGTTAAGAGGGCGACCACTTTTCATCCTCCCCTTATCATCACCAAGACATTAGTTAGTAGGACTAATTCTTCAAATACGTGTCTCATGGAAGAATTTGTCAATATTAGTTAAATAAAAAAAATCAAGTGGGACCTACATCACATGGGAGTAAGAAAATGTTGGAAGAAAAATTATTTTTTCTTTGGTGGGACCCACATATCTTTTGAAAAGAAAAAATTTTCTTTGCAAAGGACAATTTTTTCTTTCTTCTCGCAGGATTCTCCGGATTCGGCGCAAGAAAAAAAGGAAGTATGTCGGGGTTCCAAAACTATAAATAGGGGTCGAACGCTTCAAAACATAACATTTTCTCATAAGAATCAATCCTTCTTTAAGGATTAATTTCCAAGAGAAATACCACTTCTAAAAACACTTTTTTCCTTTAATTCTCCTTTTATTACTCCTGTGAGAAACTCTATGTATTTGGTCGTTTAATCAAAGAGAAATCCAATTTTCTTCCCATATAATAGTTATTATTATCCTATACATTTCTAGTTTATTTCCAGAAAACCCAAATATAATAAAATAAGTAGAAATATCAAATTAAGTATCGTCTTGAAGTTCTTAAAAGATTAGCATTAAATTGCTGGTACTTTAATTACTTTCTGCATACTTAACAGAAGCAAGAAATCATCGTAAGAATCCTTTTCAAGTTTCGGTATCATAGTTCAGGTATACTAATTGCTTATCTCTTCGGTAAATTATGTAGTCATACGGGAACGGAATGGTTTTCCATTTCGTAGTAACACCGCATCTACTCTTTACATTACATAAAAATAATTATGTTTTATTATTAATTTTTCAAGTGGGATTAATCAAAGTGTGGGTTTAAAGCGGAATTCCCTCCCACATTAGACCCATAATAAATTTATATATATATATATATATATATAATAATAATAATAAAGTTTGCATTAATTCTAAATTATAAATAGCTAATGCATGAAAATCTTTTCTCAATTTCTAATAAATTTCGGTATCAAAATCCTGCACATATAAGTATTGGTAAAAAAATAAATTATAAACATTTCCCCATTAATCATGAAGTAGGGCCAATCTTACGATTGGGCGGCTGATGGGTGCCTAACACCTTCCCATCCCATACTAGAATCTCCTTACCCAGACTCTCTGATAGCAGACTATAAACATGAAAGTCATAACTGGTTTTGTTCTTCCTGAAAGAATTCAAACTAGTTATAAGGGTCCTGAATCCCCTTAGTCAGGTGGCGACTTCAATCTATCTTTTTCTTCTTTGCAGAGTTGGTCCTCTTACTAACGAACTAGTAAGAAATTATCTAAATATCTGCCAGACCATGTGTAATAAACATTCACGAACGGATAACAACATGGACCTTACCCCATAACAATTATGGACAAAGAATAGACCGGCCTCAAACCTTGATTTCTACACCTTTCGTCAAAGGTTGCGCGATATTCTCCTTGGACTTTATCCAATCAATGGAAATAACGCCGATTGAGATTAGTTATATTTACCTTTAACTATTATAACTTGGCTAACAAAATGTATAGATATTGCTGCCACAGGCCTATGTAGGGGTGGGACTTGGGTTGGTTGGTCAGGTTGGAAGGATTGGCCGAGGTAGACCCGAGGTAGAAATACTTTGCCCAGATTGCCCATGGAACCCGTGGAGGTGGTTCCCAAGTCCCGCCCAAGTTATATTCCTCGGGTTTGTCGCGTTCCTCGGGTTGTCCCATGCTAATACTTTACAACACAAAATTTTTGGACAGTTGCAGGGGTTCAGTTAACTATCCACCAACGATGTGTTCATTTTTACTTTTTGTGTACAGTAGCACTCAACTCAGTATATTCTATGTTAGTTTTTAAAAGAAATATTATCAAAACATTCAGATAAACAAACTCTTTGGCATTTTTATTCATTCAAACTAATAAGGGAAACATGAGGTTTCGTATGATAACAAAAACTGCATACTAATTACTAATAAAGGAGACATGGTGTTTCATAATTGAAAATAAACAACTAAAAACTAAGCTATTGCCAAATTGAAGGTTTTTTCTTAGATCAGATCTTCATGATAAAGCATCTTACTTCTTTTCAAGATAGAGGAAGAGAAGCACCTCCCAGGACTCCAGCGTTGATTTCACCTACTTTCATCTCTTCAAGTTCCTCAAATGTCTCTTCAATATCAACTTGTTTTGATGGATTCTGAAAACAAGTTTTTTTAACTAAAAAATGAAAAAGCACCGATAAAAACAAGAGAAATGCTTAATTTTTTTTAACCCAACTCTTGTCTCTCTTTTTTAACCCAAACTCTCGTTGTCTCTTGGTACAGTTGACACTTGACAATAATATAAAACAAAGACAAAAAAGACAAAAGTACATTGACAAGGAAAAGTTGCATATGCATTATTTAATACGATTATGATGATATGATCTACTATTTTACTTTTTGTAGAAAATCTTAAAAAAAACTTACCAGAGAATTGGATGGTATGGTAATGCACTAATGCTCCTTGATAGAAAATAGGTGACGGTGTATTCTCGGTGAAAATGGGTTAGTCAGTAGACTCATATATATACACACATAGAAACCCTAATGACCTTAATTTAAGTCTTAAAATTTATTTTTCATTAATGTAATAATAACAAATTTTTAGTAATTATAAGATTTAATTGTTGTATTTAGCTTAAATTTCGAAAAAACTTATGATCATTAACAATACTATAAAAAAAATTCATATTGAATTCATAATGAGATAGATATGATTTATATTTTCATTATTAGGTTTAAAGATAATGGCTAAAGTTGCTCTTAATAGGTAATACTACTAACTATAAAAATAGTTTATATAATTATATTATAATTCCTCGGGTTAAAAATATTTTTGCCCATGCTTGCCCAAGTTCAACTCGGGTTTGTTAAAATTGTGCCCGTGCTTGCCCAAAGTTTAAAATATATTGACCATGCCCGCCCAACGTTCGGGTTGGGCATGGGTTGGGTGGGTTGACCCAACCCAAGTCCCACCCCTAGGCCTATGCCAGAGAGGAATGTCTTCTAAAAAGCATCTTAGGCACTCGGCCCCCTCTCGTTCTTTATATAAGGCAATACTCTCAGATTCCATAATGATTTGAGCAATATATGTCTGTTTTGAAATCTTCGAAAAACAAACCCTCCTGCTAGAGTGAAAACATATTCACTCGTACACTTAGACTCCTCTGAGTCAACTATCCAATTTGCATCACAAAGTCCCACAAGTACAGCAAGATACCTTTCATAAATCAAACAAAAGGTAATAGAGTATTTTAGGTACCGTAATACTCTACTAAGTGCATCCCAATGCTCTTGCTCTGGACTACAAGTATTTCTACTTAACTTACTCAAAATATAGGAAATGTCTGGACTCTTACAGTTCATTAAATTCATCATACATCCTATAACTGTTGAGTATTTAAGTTAAGATACTCCATTACCCTTATTTTTCTTGAGTCTACAAGAAGAATCGTAAGGAGTACAAGCAAGCTTGCAATCAGACTGATTGTATCTCTTAAGCACAAATTTAATATAATGAGAATGACTAAGACTATGAATATTATATTATAATACTTATCCCTAAGATCACATCAATATGGCCTAAGTCTTTCAAGTCAGCGTTCTCATGCAGCGCATGTTTTTAGTATAATTAATCACATTTATGTTTGAATCAAGTATAAGCATATCATCAAAATACAAGTATACAATCACACAGGCATCCTTAACAAGTTACTTATAAATAAACTTGTCAGATTCATTAACTTAAATCCACTACTCATTATCACATGATCAAATTTTCCATGTCACTGTTTTGGTGCTTATTTCAAATCCATACAAACATTTGTTCAACTTACAAACTTTGTCTTCAAAAACTTTCACTACAAAGTCCTCAAGTTGGTCTATGTAAATTTCTTTATCTAATTCACGGTTTTATAAAAGATGTCTTAACATCCGTCCGATGTACCTCTAAGTTGTTTATGGCAGAAATAGCAATTAGCATCTCAAAGGAAGTAATTCTCGTCACAGGTGAATAATAATCAGGAAATATACAACTTCTTTTAGTTTATAGACTTTAGCTACCAACATAGCCTTATATTTTTCCACAGTTCCATCTACCTTACGTTTCCTCTTAAAGAATCTTAAAAAGCGGGGGTCTAACAACCACACCCAATATTTCGATTAACAATCCGTATGGACAACTCCGAGTTACTTTCTAGAGAATCAACTAGACTCAATCAATAGAAAATATCTCAAGGAGTTATTATCTCAATCTCTCAATACGATTTACTCAAGCAAATACAATATGTGAGTCTTAATCATGGAGAGATAACTTGGATGGTACCAAAGACCAATATCCAATTGCCAGTCAATTTAAATCAACAACCAATAAGGTCGGATATTCTAATTGATTGAACAATGCACAACCTGTATTATTTCAATTATATAAAAATATAATGCGGAAAATAAATAACACAGACACCAGAATTTTGTTAACGAGGAAACCGCAAATGCAGAAAAACCCCGGGACCTAGTCCAGATTAAACATACACTGTATTAATTCGCTACAGACACTAGCCTACTCCAAATTAACTTCGGTCTGGACTGTAGTTGAACCCCAACCAATCTCACACTGATCCACGGTACAGTTATGCTCCTACGCCTCTGATCCCAGCAGGATACTGCGCACTTGATTCCCTTAGTGGCTCTCACCTACGACCAAGAGTTTCTACGACCCAAAGTCGAAGACTTTAATAAACAAATCTGTCTCACACATAAAAGTATATAAGATAGATAAATTCGTCTCCCATGAATAAACCTATGAGTTTTGTTCTGTCTTTTGATAAATCAAGGTGAATAGGAACCAATCAATAAAACCAGACTTATATTCCCGAAGAACAACTCAGTTTTATCAATCACCTCACAATAGTCTTAATCGACGCAGCGAAAAAAGATATTGTGGAATCACAAACGATGAGACGAATATGTTTGTGATTACTTTTATATCTTGCCTATTGGAGATAGAAATCTCAAGCCAATTATTACAATTATACTTGTACGATAGAAACAACAAGATCAGATCACACAACTACAAGAAAAGTAGTACCGGTTTGGCTTCACAATCCTAATGAAGTCTTTAAGTCGTTAACCTAGTTTTAGAAGAAGAAAACCAAAGGTTAAAGGAGAATCGAATCTAGCTTAGCACAACTAGTATCACACAGAATGTGTGGGGATTAGGTTTCCCAGTTGCTAGAGTTCTCCCTTATATAGTCTTTCAAATCATGGTTTGCAATCAATGTTAGCTTAGTAACAAAGCATTCAATATGCACCATTAAATGGAAACCTGATTAGATCGAAAACATAGCTTGTTATACACACATGTACTTGATGATTTTTGGTTTGTGTAACCGTACCCAAACTTGTACATTAGTTGGTTCAACACTAGTTAACCAAATGGTTAGCCAAATGATAACTTTCATATCAACCATATTTTTCTTCACCATAACTAGTCCAAATGACTCAAATGAACTAGTTAGAGAGTTTTTCAATTGCTATGAGATTTCATGTTCTATACAAGACATAATTGAAGCAAAAATGATGTGATTCACTCGACTCGATTCATGAACTATAAATCCATGGTTTGCAATAGCATTCCTTAGTTTATTAATATAAGTTCACAAACATTGTTTTTAGACATAATCTACTCAAGTTCGCGGACTGGGTTCGCGGACTTAAGTTTCCGGACGGAGTTCACAAACTCCAGCAGAAATTCTCGGACAAGAACTTCCGCCAGTTCGCGGACTGAGTTTTCCCACTAATTTCGCAAACTGAGTTGCATACTACTCCGGTTTCACTTAATAAACAAAGTTCGCAAACTTCGGTTCAAGCAATAAGGACTTATACATATATGTGTTACCACAAAAATGTTTATATCCTCTAGTGGTTATATTGTATAAAATCTCATTTCAATCATTGAAGCATTCTCAGAGGGCATTTTATAGTTGTTATTCACAAACTATTTTTCGGCATAGGGATTTCCAAAATGATTGAAACATAACATGACTTTCGTCACTAGGCAAAGATGAACTAGGATAAAGCGAAATCTTACCAACACATATTTCGATAAATAGATAAGCGAGATATACTCAACTCGAAATATCATTTGTATAATCTTAGTCTATATAGTAATACGACTTTTATCTCAAGATAGTAGATAGAGTAGATAGACTTTTGAGTGATAGATAAGTTCAAGTCTCCACATACCTTTTAGTCGATGAAGATCCACAGTTTCCTTGAGTAGTCCTTCTTCTTGTATGATGATCGCCATGGAGTTCTTGAGCTCAACTACACTTTCTATCCTAGTCTGAGACCTTAGATATAGTAGACTAGAAATCAAGACTTTATAGTTTTGATCTCTAACATTGACAAACATGCTTGAGATAGCAACGCATGCGAGTTAGACCGAGCAATGCTCTAACAATCTCCCCCTTTGTCAATTTTAGTGGCAAAACTATTAATACATATGGAATACAAAAAATATATAAATAAACTTTGTGGCTCCTATTCCACATGTCTAATCTTCAACAATACTCTAAATCTTCGTCACTTCCAAGTAGTCCAATTATCCCAAAGGTTGTAAGTTTAGTATCATCGTTGTTGAAAATCCGTAGCTATAACAATGAGAAAACAATAGTTCTCAATCATTTATATACAGTGTCATAGTATTATTACACATCGTCAAAGTCCAATTGCATCACAACTTTAACAACAATACTATGGTGATACTTCACTCCCCCTTAGTCAACACTCCATCTCACATGGAAACCATTACCCCTTACATAATAATCTGAAAACCATATGTATTTGTAGTATGAACTACATATTAATTCTCCCCCTTTTTGTCAATAAAATTGGCAAAGGTACAAGAACGGGATCCTAATGAAATTTCTGTAAGAGACATTTCATGACCAAAGGTATATGTATATCATCTTGTTTATATGCAATCATAAAGGCAAAGCTAAATGCATTCATCAAGGAGTTTATAAAGATACAAGATAACCCCTATAATATTCCACAGCTGCACTCCCCACAAAAATTTGACAATTAAGCACAAGTTCAATAGAACTCTCCCCCATAAAATGTCATTCCCAAGGGAGCAACAAGATCGACCTTAATTTCAAAAGAAAAGAAGGATTTATTTAGACTCAACAAATCACATACAAGTATGAATTTGGAATCCAACAAGAAATATTCAATCATGTTAACCAAAGCGAACCAAGATTAATTTGACTAAATATGCTCAACACAAGTAAACTTATGGAGACTTAATAACTCGATTAAATTATTCACAAGAGAACTCATAATTAATCTAACCGGAATACACAATTAAACTAGTCACAAAAGTAATCAATTCAATCGTTTATACTCACATAAGAAAATCTATGGAGCGATAACTAACTTAAAAATAACCAACCCAGTCAATCATGCTCAACACGAGAAAAACTTACAGAGTCATAACTAAATAATCACACAAAATGATTGATTTAGTTCAATTTACTCTATGTAAAGTACCTTACAGAAAACAACTAAGTTAATCACAAAAATAATCAACTTGGTTGTCTAGTACTCAACATAAGACACAATACGGAGTCTCACAGTAATACACAAAAAATGGATCAGGGAAGATCAATTACTGCGGAATACACAAGGATTCAGTCTATGTTTCCATCACCATTTGCAAAATGACACACAATAGACATAATCCTTGAATCACAAAAGATTTTAACCTATCTTACATCAATAATTGACAACATAGGCTTAACTTTTGTGTTTTGCCAAAAGTCTATTCATTCTTTTATCAATATTTGCATACCAATTCACGAACGACTTTACTTTTGACAAAATATGGGACAATTAAGTTCACAGACGTAAACACACATATCCCATAAAAATATTTCAATATGTAAAATCAAAAGATTAATACTGCAACCATCATCTTCCAAACAAGTTTAGAATTTAAAAAAATAAATCTAAAAACAAGAAGATGAAAACTTTGGACATAGGTATGTGTAATCACAATAATGGCTATTCCAAACACTAGTTATTCTTCTAAGCAAAAGAGAAAAAATAAAACATTTACTATGTAATAAGACCTTTGAATAACTTCTTATGGTCCCCGAACTCCTTGTCATGAACAGTCATTGGAACATAAGGTTCATTAAGGTAGGATTTTATCTCAATAAACCTTTTAGGATGCTGTTGTCGAACCAGGGCCTTCTGAATCTCGTGAGTCTTATACACAAAAGCCTTTATTTACTGAATCTCCTTTTACATCTCCTTTAACACTTCAAGAACATCAGAAAACTTATGAGAATTCGAAGGAACAACTCTTGGCTTCCTCATATTCCTTCTTTTTCTTTTTCAAGGTTTGAGGCAATGGAGATTTTTTTTTTTCCTTCATGATTGATGGCTTAACAATCAAATTACCTTTTTTTTCATCAAAAGACATCATTCTTGGAGTTTCCATGAACGTATGGGTTTGTGAGAGGAAATCACAATTAACTCAACAAGTAGTCTTGAGATAAAAAGAGGTTTTTAGAGAAGGAAAAGGAATGTAGGTTCAAAACCTAAAACAGGTTCGTAAACGATCAACTCTTATCCATATGAATAGTAGAATTGTAGATAGTACCCTTTCTTTTGTTTGATAAACAAAACAAATCTAAGAAAATAAAGAAAAAATAAAACTTTTCTTAAAGCCTGAGAGGTACAAAATAATTGTTTCTTTTGATCAGGCACATGAGACAAGATTTTAAAAACAACACAATCATGTTGTGTTGTGGTGAACAACAATTTGTCCACCAATTTCCTCTTGTGAGGAATCCACAGACCTCTGTCAATCAAAATGATTTGACCATACTTTATTTTCAAATGGTCTTGGTTTTCCTTTGGAAACTAACTTCTTAGACGAAGATAAAATATTACATACCTCAGCGGTCTTCTGAGCCAGTTTAAGCTTTCTTGCTAAATGATTTTCTCTTTGTTGAAGTTTGTTGACGTGTCTTTGTTTGTGTTTGAACTTGTAACACTTCGAGATTTCATGACCTTTTAATGAACAATATAAGCACGTCATACTTGGATAATAATCAGGCTTCTGAGATGTGCAAGAAGCTAGGCACATAGTGGATCCTGAAACATTATAAACAGAGTTTCCAAGAAAATGGTCAACTTTTTCTTCCAGAATAGTTAGATTATCTTCTGAAAGGATATCAAGATTGATATGTGTATTGCTACAATTATCAAAATCAATATTTTCACCAGGAAGTGAAACACTTGATTTCTCGTCTTCATTAGAGTCATAATTATCAGACATTTCATCAAGAGTTGCATATCCTCATCATTAGTTTCATCAATATCCCTATTTTTAGGAGGAACACGATTATGAGGTTCAACTGATGCCTTAGGCTTATCTCTGGAGAACCGTTTACTTCTCTTCAACATAAGAACCCTAAACTGTCTTGTGATCATCGAGACTGATTTGTCAAGATCTTCATCTGATGAATCTGTCTCAGAGTGATCATCTTCAGAGATATACACTTTTTTACTTTTATCAAGTAATTTAGTGTCCTTTAGTGATTTGAACGCAACATCCTTAGATTTGGACGAATGTTCATGATCAAAGATCTTAAGCTTTCCAACCAGCGTATTTCTTGAGAGAGTATCAAGGTTATTTACCTCAAAGATGGCATGCTTCTTAAAATCGTATCTAGATGGCAGCGATCTTAGAATTTTCATCATAATGTCCTTTTCAGGAATAGTCTTACCCAATGAAAAAGATGCATTAACAATTTTAGACACTTTGTGATTAAACTCATCAAATGTTTCTTCATCTGCCATATGAAGGTTTTCGCAATCGGAATTAAGATTTTGAAGTCTAGCATCCTTTTCACTGGAATTACCTTCGAATACGGTTGCTAAGATATCCCAAGCTTCTTGCGAGTTAGTGCAATTAGACACATGGTGCTGAAGATTTGGGGTAATGGCATGTATGATGGCATTCAAACCGCTGCAGGAGTTTTGCTTTGTAGGAAGAATCTCTACAGGAGTGTATTCACCAATATTCTTTGGAACGTTTAAACCTCCAACTGCCTCAACGGGAGCATCATATCCATTAACAACATATACCCATGATTGAAAATCACGTGCTTGAAGAAAAGCTCACATAACAATTTTTCACCATAAGTAATTAGAGTCATCGAAGACTGGTGGTACGTTTATTGAGATAGCACCTCTGTCCATAGAGTCATATCACTAAAAACACGGACTAATAAGGTATTAAACGTGTTTTCCTGCTCTGATACCAATTGAAAAAGAGGGGGTCTAACAACCACACCCAATATTTCGATTAGCAATCTGTATGGACAAATCCGAGTTACTTTCTAGAGAATCAACTAGACTCAATCAATAGAAAATATCTCAAGGAGTTTTTATCTCAATCTCTCAATTTGATTTACTCAAGAAAATAGAATCTGTGAGTCTTCATCAAAGACAAATAACTTGGATGATACCAAAGACCAATATCCAAGTGTCAATCAATTTAAATCAACAACCAATAAGGTCGGATATTCTAATTGATTGAACAACGCACAACCTGTATTATTTCAATTATATAAAATTACACTACACCATTTTTAGGGATTCACAACGGATTCAGGACGTTGCTGACTGGGGTTGCAACGGCATACTGGCGTTGCAAAACACGACGTTGCATTTTTTGCAATGGTACAAGCTACGTTGCGACTCTCAGTCAACAACGGTATTCGCAATGGAACTTGTCGTTGCGATGCTATTTATTCGCAACAGAGATCTTCCATTGCTAAGTTGTTTCGAATTACAGGAATACCCCTACTCGGAACTAAATGTTATTGGTTCTGGTTCTAATTTATTGGTTATGGTTCTAATTTAGCAACAGATTAGAGACGTTGCTAATATTTTGTAACCTAAAAAAAAAGGTCAAGTCTTCTTTGACCTGGTCAAAATCCATTTCCCCCTGCAGTTACCCAGTTCCCCATATTCAGCATTCCACAGATGTACAAACTTTTACACATTCATTCACTTTCATTTCCACATTCACCATTATGAAAAACGTATTCTTCAATTGAAGTTAACAACAAGTATGAGTATTTGATACAAACTATGTCATTAATTTAATGGACATATACATAAACTTACTTAGTTCCTAAGTTCAGTTTGTATAAATTTCTGAAATTCCCAAGTTCTTCTAACTTAAATCTCTATAAGGAGATACTACATTATAACTTACAAATCTTGCAGCTGCTAAGGGACCTAATGGCTGCTGGTTTGCTTCTTTGTTCTCCAACCTTTCTGATCTCACAGCAGATCATCATTCAATTAACCTGCGAACAAAGCATCACAAATTCTTCCAATCAGATAACCAATATGCTTATAAATCAATTGAAGTCAAAAACTAATAAAGAAATAATATGGTTGTGCAAGTATAAGCAAGCAAAATCTGTGGAAATTATGAATATGGGGAACTGGATAAGTTTCCATTGTCTCAAATCCTTATTCCAATGACCTAAGTTAAAAAAAATGATACATCAAAAGCTTGCACATATAATTGGTGTTCTGTAAAAACAATGAATCTGCACCAGAATTTGGGGATCATCTTGTAATCCCTCTGAAGTCAGCCAAATCCTAAATTACACTGGATTATATGATATCTTTTTAGGTCTGCACTAGCATCTTGTAAGCATAACACACAAAACTATCCCCTAAAACTATTCTTGTTCTATTTAGTACAAAACATTCACCAAAATCTTGAGTCTCAACTATACTAAAACGAAACTAAGAACTGGTGAACTACTAAATAATTTAAGATATATGACATACCATCAGTCATCTTGGCCACGATGTTGGAAACATCTTTATCATTATTCACATGATCATAACCATAGCAAAGCTTCCATGAATGAGTCTGCTTAACCGTAGAGAGTCCACAATTCACTGAAAAAAAAGCCAAGTAATTTTCTATCAAAGTAATTCACACATTCACAATATTGGGAAAAAGTTAGAATGTAACATATAGGTTGATATACATTCCGAACCCACATAATAAATTCAACTTGCTATAGATAGAGTGACCATTAAATCCAACACCAGTGTAAACCTAGATTAAAAATGAAACCTTTACACCCAAAAAACTACCAAAACCAAGAGAATGAAGTGTTTAAATCTGTAACTCAACATTAATGGAACACAATAAGGAAACCCAAACCAAAATTTAGTGAAAATGAGACAATTTTTTAAGCATGATTTATGTTTCCAATATGTCCTTATCCATGACTGACCTAATTGGCACGTTCCGTTCCTTTGTGTTCTCTAACCTTCTATCAGGTTTTGTGCAGATGTTTCCACTCTGCCATCTCAATTTTATACAAGCACATATATTACCTAATATCCATATAAATATCTACTAAAAATTGTGAATGATGTTTCCTTAAAGGTGAACCTCCCTGGTGATTCCAAGTTAGTATCATATCTCAAACTTCTAACAAATTTTAAAGTTGTCATTGTTCTTCTAATGGTTTAGATAATAACTACACACCAAAAAGAACTAGACATCAAAAATTTGCAGTAGTCTAACAAAATTTACCTCTTCCATTCCCTGCTAGTTTCCAACTTTTACCCTCATGATAACCATGTACCAACTGACAACACCCTTCAAGAACAAACATGATTTATTACTATATAAACCTTATTACTATGAAATTAGGTTCAGTCTGCCTAGTGTATCGCAAACAAATGACTTCAGGCCAAATATAAAAAGTCATACACAAAAGCAAACTCACTAAATTGCTACACTATCACTATGACAAGTAATGTGAATGACATACTTGCATTATATCTTAAAATATACAAATTCCAACCTATACAACATTATCACTAGCGAAGACTAATGTGACTATGTGGACCAACTTTACTGTGTCGACCTCTAGTACCAAATTAGCCACCTAGATTCTGCCTTAATGTAGGGGGGGGTTAACAACTTAACAGGCCTCACTGATATGTGAAGACTATTCTTATGTTGTAATTGTCAAATCACAGGCCATATAAAACCCAAAATCTAGAGAAGATGAAGGTAAAGATCACAATTTTCGTATCCAAGCCAAGAATCTAATTTAGATAGTTGAAACAAACCCAACTATCTAGAAACATATTTGATTAAACTCGAAATAAAAAAAAAAGAAAAGAGAATTATACCTGATTAATGATGGAATTATCACAATGATCTCTTTTGACCACATTACCAAGCACTGCAAACATAGTGAAGCTAAGAATACCTCCCAAAATCTGCCTTGTTTTGAAATATAGAAGTTTCCTGACCTCAACACTGAATGCAAACAAGTTCAACAACCAATACATACTCAACCACAAATCTGGCATATCGAAAATAAGCACTAAAAATTGTACACTCAACTATCTCTGGTTATTACCAGTGATACACTAACCTGATCATTGTAATAATTTTATTTGGAACTCATATAAACACATAGTATAATGTATAAAAATTTCAAATCAAGCTAACGGTCGGATTCTGTGAAATGAGACATACAATAGGCCTTATCTGGGGTAGAAATTTGTAGGTGCAGTCAAAAATGTTTGAGATTCTGCAGTAATTATCTATGTTGGATCCATATGAAATTTTTAAAGGTATTGGAAATATCCTAAATCAACACACATAAAAAATTCATCAATTTCTTATAGTTATATTACGAAATACAAAGTCTCAAACAGACCTGTTCGGAATTTAATCCCTGCAGAAACACAGTTAGTTAGGTGGGTTGGTTCAGGGTCTTAACATAGTTCGATCATTCTCAAATTTTAACCTAACATTCTAGGCATAACAATTATAACGCATCAAAAATTGGTTGCAAGCTAACAGTTGAATTATTAATTAACAGTAATACTATGTTATATACAAAACTAGGATTTCATGAACACCCAGATTTAAGATTTACCAGGTCAAAATCTATGAACAACCAAAGTAATTAAGAAGCTTAAACAATCAAAAATTAAATTGATAAAGCAACAATAAACTTTCCTTTGAATATAAAGAAGAGATGAATCAAACCAACAAGCAATGAAATCAAAAATCAATATATCTCTTGATCAAGTTCAGTGCTTGTGACTTCTCAACCATTCCGAGTTCACCAACATAATTAGGAGCATTTTTTCCACCAATGATTTTTGGAGAAACAAATGCATAAACCTATACAAATTCATCGTAGATAATATATATGAGTCATACCTAGATAGATCCACAAAACAACTTACCATCAAGGGTCATAGCATACTTGAGAACAGGGAAGGGAACTCGGGAGGTAGCTTTGTAGAGTAAAGGAACATTCACCAGAAATCATTATTCCAAAGCTTCCTAACCAGAGCAACATTGAAATGTTAATAAAGGAACAAAATACAGATCATTGTATTTGGCTACAAAGGTTATGGAGAAAAACAAAGAATACTTGATATCATTTCCAAAGCTTCCTAGATTACCATTTATTGAAATTTGAAAGAACTTTTGATTTACCACTTCTTCCAGTAACAAAACCTAATAAAAATCTATATAAAATCCTTTATACTCTAAATATTTTACTTACAAAAACAAAAAAACCCCAACAACAAAACATTCATACGATGATTCAACATAAAAAAAAAAGTTTACCCTAGAAATCTCAAAAATTACCTTGATATCTTCATTTGAAACACCATAATCCAGATTAGAAATATAAAGCTTGTTACTCCCAGTATCCATAGTAGCAGCTGAATACATATCATACATACATACCACCTGCACTTTTAATAAAAATCATCAATCAAAACCCTAATTCCCTCGAACAAAAATTCAAATCCAAAATCAAAAACCCTAATTTACCTTTTCTTCAACCTACTGAGTTTGAATCGACACTTGATTTAGCACCATAACCATAAATAACCAGGGTTATCAACTGATTCTACATCAACAC
This sequence comes from Papaver bracteatum, assembly GCA_023529315.1. Lineage (NCBI taxonomy): Eukaryota > Viridiplantae > Streptophyta > Magnoliopsida > Ranunculales > Papaveraceae > Papaver > Papaver bracteatum. Next base: position 1,748,263 of record JAJJWX010000259.1, read on the forward strand.
TTGATTTCTTTCTCTCTAGACCAAAATCCTAATTTATTTTCTTCACCCAAAACCCAGTCAATAGCAACACCGTTATCTCCCCCCTCGATTAATCAAGCTACAAGGCTTCTATGAATCATTCACTTAATTAAAACTCAAATCTTCCGATTTGAAATCAACATAAAAATAATGAAGATAAGGTTTTTCAGAGCTGCAAATAGAAGAAATGAAAGTTCTACACAGCGTCTTGAAGGGTGGAAAAAAATTCAGTTCTACACGAACGAGATCGAGATGAAGATGGAGACGAGAGGAGAGGGAGGAGAGACTGAGTCTCTGTGGTTTGGTGGAGAATAATGAAGATGAAGAGGGAATTCGATTGGGATATACCCTAGATTGGGATTAAGGGTGGAAAAAAAAACCGAAGTCCCAGCGCAGTTGCGATTCACAACCTTGTGTGTGAGGTTGAAATATTCGCAAAGGAAGTCCTCCGTTGCGAAAAAATATCAGTTGCAATTAACAACCAAAAATTTCGCAACCGCACTAGTGCCGTTGCAAACCTGGGTTGCGAAAACCTTAAAATGGGGTTGTGTTATAATGTGGAAAAAAAATAACATAGACACCAGAATTTTATTTACGAAAAAACCGCAAATGCAGAAAAACCCCAGGACCTAGTCCAGATTAAACATACATTGTATTAAGCCGCTACAAACACTAGTCTACTCCAAATTAACTTTAGTCTGGACTGTAGTTGAACCCCAACCAAGCTCACACTGATCCAAGGTACAATTATGCTCCTACGCCTCTGATCCCAGCAGGATACTGCGCACTTGATTCCCTTACCTGATCTCACCCACAACCAAGAGTTTCTACGACCCAAAGTCGAAGACTTTGATAAACAAATCTGTCTCACACAGAAAAGTATACAAGATAGATAAATTCGTCTCCCATGAATAAACCTATGAGTTTTATTCCGTCTTTTGATAAATCAAGGTGAACAGGAACCAATCAATAAAACCATACTTATATTCCCGAAGAAAAACTCAGTTTTATCAATCACCTCACAATAGTCTTAATCGACACAGCGAAAAAAAGATATTTTGGAATCACAAACGATGAGACGAAGATGTTTTCGATTACTTTTTTATCTTGCCTATCAGAGATAGAAATCTCAAGCCAATTATTACAATTATACTCGTACGATAGAAACAACAAGATAAGATCAGATAACTACAAGAAAAGTAGTATCGGTTTGGATTCACAATCCTAATGAAGTATTTAAGTCGTTAACCTATTTTTAGAAGAAGAAAACTAAAGTTTAAAGGAGAATCGACTCTAGCTTAGCACAACTAGTATCACACAGAATGTGTGGGGATTAGGTTACCTAGTTGCTAGAGTTCACCCTTATATAGTCTTTCAAATTAGGGTTTGCAATAGCATTCCTTAGTTTATTAAGATAAGTTCACAAACATCGTTTTTAGACATAACCTACTCAAGTTCGCAGACTGGGTTCGCAGACTTAAGTTTCCAAACGGAGTTCACAAACTCCGGCAGAAATTCTCGGGAAAGAACTTCCGCCAGTTCGCGGACTGAGTTTGCCCACTAAATTTGCAGACTGAGTTTGCATACTACTCCGGTTTTACTTGATCAACAAAGTTCACAAACTTCGGTTCAAGCATTAAGGACTTATACATATATGTGTTACCACAACAATGTTTATATTGTCCAATGGTTATATTATATTAATCCTAATTTCAATCATTGAAACATTTTCAGAGGGTGTTATATAGTTGTTATTCACAAACTATTTTTCGTCAGAGCGATTTCCAAAATATTGAAACATAACATGACTTTTGTCACTAGGTAAAGATGAACTCGGCTAAAGCGAAAGCTTTACCAACACATATTTCGATAAATAGATAAGAGAGATATACTCAGATCGAAATATCATATGTATGTAGTCTTAGTCTATATAGTAATACGACTTTTTTCTCAAGATAGGAGATAGAGTAGACATACTTTTGAGTGATAGATAAGTTCAAGTCTCCACGTACCTTTTAGTCGATGAAGATCCACTAGTTCCTTGAGTAGTCCCTCGTCTTATATGATGATCACCATGGAGCTCTTGAGCTCAACTACACTTTCTATCCTAGTCTGAGACCTTAGCTATAGTAGACTAGAAATCAAGATTTTATAATTTTGATCACTAACATTGACAAACATGATTGAGATAGCAATGCATGCTAGTTCGACCGAGAAATGATCTAACAAATTCATTTACATCATATGGTCTTACTCCCTATAGGTAAATTAATAAGCTCTCAATGCTGGTTACGACGGACTGAGTCCATTTCACTAAATGAATCTTCTTACTAGAATGGGGTTTCATTACATGTCAAAGCTTCTTTACAAGTCTGGAACTCAGACTAAGCTAGATATATTATAAAGTCGGGTCTCTAAGAAGTCTCAAATCTAATCCTTTTACTTCTCCTTGGATCAACGCTACTTCATCTTCTTTCGAAGGTATATTTTGACTAGTTGAAAGACATCTAGGGGATCAACAACACATCCGTAAGAAGAGACATGTTTCAAAATAAACATGTTCTAAGAACTCAGCATCTCTAGACTCCATAAAAATGTTCACACCAATGTCAGAAATAACATAACTCATAACCAAAAACTATGCAATAGGATACTCAGGATATCTTATCTAAACACCCCCACATTTTGACGTATGCATAAGAAGGTTGTCTATCTTTCCATAATCATATGGAGTTTTATCCAATCCTTTAAAGATTACTCTAATTAGGATATTACAAAATTATAGGATGACTTCCCCCCATAAGTTGCCGGTTAATTCTTTAATCAACATGACATAAATCATCTCCTTAATGGTTCCGTTCTTACATTTAACCATACTATTATACTATGGTGAATAAGGAGGTGCGATCTCATGAATAGTTCCATTTAACAAGTAAAGTTATCCTATATGAATTGCATACTCTCCATAATGTTTATACCTAACCAATTTAGTGGTAACATATACTTCGCTTTCAATTTCAAGTTTATACTCTTAAGGCTTATAAGGAATCATCCTTACCCCTAAGCTAGTATATAAGAGAGTACCTCGTACAATCATCTATGAAAGTTACCAACCACCTTAGTTTGGGTTGAACTCATTATAACTAGGTCTAACTGCATTATTTTAAGTGCTTAGAATTACTCTGAACATTTTTGCTAAAAGGTTTTATAGCATATTTTGATTCAACACAAGTTTCACTTTTGTGTTCAAAGTCCAAACTAAATTTGGGTACGCAGCCTATGGTAGCCAGTTTATACATTGACTTATAATTTTACGATTCCAAGTCTACCATGCAAAACATTCAATCACACAAAGAAAGCACAAGAATCAACTATTTTCACTTCATCAGTTATATAGACCAAAACTCCTATAACTCTTGCCTAAAAAATCACTGCCTAGGTACAACAAGTTTTCCAGATTCAATTAAAAATCTTAAATCTTTTACCATTAATAATAGAACAAGATACAAGATTCTTGCATATGCCCAGAACATGAAAACTTCATTCAATGTGATAATATTGCAGATATGAGCTTCTGCTCGACCTTTCCATTTTATGCAACCTATGTCGCAAATGAGTTACTCGTACAGAGTTTCTCAACATCTTATATCCTCTGATAGAATATGAACATGTCTTTGTTTCAACAAACATGCTTGGTGGCTCCAGAGTCCGCCCACCAATCTCTCACATTGGTTATTAAAATAACTTCCGATATCATGCAATTGAACTAGTTCTACTTTGTTTCAAATAAATTAGTATTAACTTTCTACTTATTAAGGATTTTACATTGTCTACAATTTACTGCCATATGGCCATGAATTTACAAACATAAAAAAATCACCCTTAACTAAAATAATGATAGATTCAGGTTTACGAAACATACCTTTCTTATGAAAACCACGCTTAGAGTTGCGTTCGATGTTCTCACCTTTGCCGGATTTGGAAGATTTGTTTCCAACAACATGTGCCTATTAGCCACATACACCTTTGTTCACAAACCACAATTCCAAATCGGAAAGTAATATATGAATGTTGAAGATAACATCTAGATTTACAAACTTCGTTTCGATCACCATTTAAAAAAACTCATGGTTACCCCATAAAAAACTAATTTTGTCAATAACAAATATCTGGTCGTCAGAATCTTTCAGGAACGTTTATTTGTTTTGTAAAATATCAAAGTACAACTCCAAAAATTCTGAAATTTTATGTGGGTAACTATCAGGATGTCTAATGCGTTAGGTCAAAAGTCTTTATCGAAATTCCTACTAGGTTAAGAGATAAACTCGAAACTCTACAGCTGGCCGAAAATTCTTTTTTTGGTTTTTCACTCCACAATTAACATCTTCGATTATTACAGATACTAATGTCTTAAGATTGTTGGATGCAATAATCAAAATAAGAAAAAAATCAAATAAGCAAAATTTATTGATACTTAGCTCCTTTATAATGGAAGTGATTGATTTGACAAAACGACGAGCTCCCCAGATCTCTGCAACAACAACAAGGAAAATTTTTGGAAAAACAGAGTGAGTCACGTATTCAACACGCTATCCTTAAGACATTAGCGCCTGGATACACTCAAAAGTGATGCTATAACCCTCACATGACGGATATCTCCAGGATAAAACACCCTACTACACCTACTACTAGCATATGTAGAAGATGCTCAGCTTGAGTTTGGCAACTCTGAAAAACTCTGAAACAAAACCTTAAGAAAAAACGCGAACGCTTAAGAAAACAATATAAAAATATTTTCCCTTGGGGGTCCCTCTAAAATATAGAGAAACCCCTTTCCCATAGATTTTACAAAAGTAGAGAATTTGTTTATATAATGAAATAAAACAACTTAAAAAGAGGAACTTCCCGATGTGGGACTTAAAATTTATATAGCCGCTTAAAATAACTAAAGAGTTAAAACTCCACGACATGGGACTAATATTTTTTTTCATTCACAAAAAAAACAATTAATTATTATTTTTATTAAAATCTTTAAAAATCAATTTTATTAATTGTTTTCCAACAAACCATACCCATCAAACTTGAGAAGATGATAGCTTCCATTCTTTTTTCTATTCATTTGGTGTGTTTTTCTCTTCTCTTATAGGTTTTCAATCAACTTGGATAACAAGTCTCAACCTTGTATTCTGATGTGACCATAAATAATAAACTGAGAAGCTTATTTATGTAGATCAACAAAAGATTCCTAGTAGGAAACTATTAATTCCGAGTGTTTTACGAATTCCTAACTTGTATGTAATTCGCTAAAGATTTATTGACATATCGGCATCGCCGGAAAGAGACTTTAGTTTGGGTCAATCAGATGCATAAAAGAAAAATCCATCTAACTGTGCAGTTCAGTTCCTTAAAAATTTGGAGGCTGACTAGACACTTTATAAAGGAAGTTTTGGGGGAACCATGCATCCTGAAAATCGAGCTATAAAATTTATAGCCTGGTTATTTGAATCCATTTATTTATAAATGATCAGTGTTACAAAATACCTTCATGTCAGAGCTAATAGGATGAACTTTACAGTTGACGCCATTTAAACCTGCAAAACCTTTTTTTTTTTGCTAACCTTCAAATAAACTAAAGAACCTTAAATCATCTAAAGTTTTAATACAAATATTATCTCAACCTTCATAATTATGTACTAAAATATAAGTGTGAGTGAGTGCCTACATTAAAATATAAGCCAGTGACTCTATTGAATAAAATGATCAATATACCTTCATGTCAAACCTAATAAAATGAATTTATCAGAAGATGCCAGTTAAACCTGTGTACCAAACTGGCATAATCTATGCTTGCTTAAAATTCTAAGTAAATAGGTTAGCTACACCTCAGATATATCAGGTACTGAGAAACATAATTAGTCGCAAAAACCCTCAAGGCTAAATCACCCCTCTTTGTGCAATCCGATACATCTTCCACTTCGCAAATCTTAAAAAAAAATATCTTCTGTTCCAAATATGGATTGATATTATTGTCGTTAGTTGTTAGTCAATCTACAAAAACAAAAAAAAAACAAAAACAAAAAAACCCAAAAATTTGCAGAAACTCTTGACAGAATTCAAAGACAACTCGAAACTGCAGAAATAAACAGATAGAATCTTATAATCAAACAAACCGGAGAAAGATACATTACCTCTGATTTGCAGAGACTCTTTCAGCACAACGATCTTCCAAAAACTATTATTACATATATTAGAGAGGGGGGGTGGGGGTGGGAAACCCTAGAATTTGCTGAACCAAAAAACCATAATTATGCCTAAACTGCAGTAATCTTACGAATCTTGTTAGAGCCCTTAATAATTCAAAATAAAAACGAATTAGAACCCTCGATATCAACATTGGGTATTTTCGAGAATAATCGAGAAACGAAGAACAGGTTAAGAAAAATTTAATTATCAGAAGTAATTCAGTTCGAGGGAAGAGTATAGGACATTGATGTCCATTACCAACACCCCCAGTTTTATTTAACCCTTGCAAAAAAAAAAATGGATTAAGCGATCGAAAGGTATTTAAAGTATTCGGCATCTTTAAGTAGCAAGAGACCCTATTTTGGTAAATAGCGTGATTCTTTCCCAAACGTCCAATGACTACTATATCCGGAGCTTCCCAACCTTCGGATCGGGTTCCCGTCAAATGTCTTTCGTCTGATAGATTTTGTCATCATGGATACAAACCTCATATCTTTTTATAACAATGATGATGATTCATCCAAATCAATAATGTTCTAAGCAAAAATAATGGAAGAGATATAAAAAATACCATAAGACACGGATGCAATATATTACTCTATCCGTCCTATCTTACTTCCTTAAATTGGATTTTGCAAAAAGTTGAAATAATTTCAAATTATTTCCACACACACCATCAATTTTCCAAATTATTTACTAATTTTCACATCCTGGTTTTTGTTTCTTTCTTGACAATTAAAAAAATTTAGTGGAAAATATAGAAAATTTTTGAGCAATCGTCACTGAAATCCCAACGTTTCAGTCAACCATCACAGGCAAACAAGTTTCTAGTCATTCTCTATTGACGGACAAACCGATTTGTCCTTCTGCGTTTATTAAGTTTCATTTTTATGCCTTATTTACCCTTCAATCATAGTTAATAATGTAATCGTAGTTAGTACTTATATATGGGAGAAACAACTACATTTTCGGGAGGAGACTTCCACACAGGAAAAAAATGTTACAAATGATACGAAAGTTACTCGAAGAACATGAGCAACTAAAAGAGATTAAACGCAAAAACTCTCTGCACAGAGTTATCTAAAATGCGAATAAGGTGGATGCCAATCGAAAAGGCCATCCCAACTAAACATCAAATCGGTAAAAGAGATAGAGAGATATATGTCAGGATGGAAGACCTTGAGCCAAGCGAATATTGTCCCTTTTATAACACAAGAAAGATGATAAGAAGTTTGCGACTTATCGATGAAAACTCTATTGTTGCGTTCTTTCAAAGTAAGACACAAAGTAGCATGCAGTAAAGATTTCCAGATTAAAGCACCAACATCCATGAACTTTAATTACCTTAAACCACTTATCCACCAAACGAATGACTGTATCAGGTTTCAACCATCTCCACTTAGTAACCACTTGAATTAGTTCTTTCCACACCTCTAAAGTGTAATAACAGTGCAGCATACAGTGATCAGCTATTTCGACAGTATTGTTGCTAATCCCTCATTGACTTGATGTGTCCATCCCTCTATTCTCTAGACTGTCCCTAGTACCAATTTTGTTTAAAATGATTTGCCACATGAAGAAACAGACCTGAAGGGATTTGCAAGCACCAAACAGATTTACTAGGAAAAGAATGAGAGATTTCGATCATTGTTTAATCCTTTAGCAACCACATATAACACCATTTAACTGTAAAACCATTGCGGGAGAAGACTTCCACGCATCATTAGTGTTTGCATAGAGAAAAGTAGAAGGATCACTACCAATAAGATGCAACAAGTTACGTAACTCATGAACTTCAGTTGCATTCAAAATTATTTTGAATTGAAGATTCCAATTGGGAGTAACGTTAAGTACCATGTGATTTGCGACAATACCATTTGTATTTTATGAAATCTTAAAAAATGAAGGGAAAGAAGTAGTCAGGCAAACACCATTGCACCAACCATCATACCAGAAAGAGAAACAAGCACCAATACCAATAGACAAGCCTAGATTTTTCGAAAACATACCTGAAGTTATGAAAAGATATATTCTCTCTAACATAACTACATAAGCTTTTCTACTCTACCCAACAGAGCAGCGTACCGATCCCATCTATCAAATAAAAACTCAAAACTTGCGTATGATCCCCATCTACAAATAAAAACTCGAAAGTGGTGTATCGTTAGAAATTGATGGAGAAACCACGTTTCAGTTCTTTGTTATTTCGATCTTGGAAAGACGAAGCGTAGATGGGTTCTTACAAGCATCCAATCCAACCAGGCTGAAACTACAACTAATGTCCAAATAACACAACAAAATAAACAGATGATCATAGAAAATAAATTGGGTAACATATTAATATTTCATTATAAAATAAGTTAGGTACGATAGTTTATAGACGTATAAATTAAAATGGTTAGCTTTTTCAGATGGTCATATAAATTAAGTTGGATTTCTGTAAGTTCTACGATGATTTGCATACATGGACTCGAAAAGTAAAGAGGAATTGAAGATAACACACTACACTAACAATCATGAACATAATAAATTGCCTTATTTTGTTCACGAGCTTCAAGAAAATGATTCTGTAAACAAAAAGATTTCATGATTCGAGATTAAATCAATTAATTGAACTTATGACATGGTATGAGACACTGAAAACCTTAGACAAAGTTTTTTCTCTAAATCATCTAGGTTTCAGATGAAATTGATCATGAAGATCCAAACTTAGGTCACAATTCATTTGATTCATTTTCAAATTATTTTTATATGGGTAATATTAGAGCATGGTGATCATGCTTCTGAAACCTTTGTAAAGATTAGGGAAAATATTTGAGAGTTATGATGAGTTTCATCGAAGAACGTATCTGAAAAAAAGAATCAAAATTTCTACATCAAAATGATCGATTAGATGATTATCAATCCTCCTTCAAATCAGATGAAATAATTTAAAGATCAAAATAGGCTAACCTGGATCAGATATTCTTTCCGTCCTATATGGGTTGCAAACACAACAGAGAAAGTAAAAGTCCTCCATAACTCTAGTTGCTAACTCTAGTTATTAAACGATTTAAAGGATAACAATGTAATTTACACACGAGACGAAGAACAGGTTAAGAAAAATTTAATTATCAGTAGTAATTCAGTTCGAGGGAAGAGGGTATGACATTGATGTCCATTACCAGCACCCCAGTTTTATTGAACCCTTGCAAAAAAAAAAAAAAAACGGAGGAAGGGATCAAAAGGTATTTAAAGTATTCGGCATCTTTAAGTGGCAGGAGACCCTTTTATGGTAAACACCGTGAGTCTTTCCCAACCGTCCAATGACTACTACATCCGGAGCTTCCCGACCTACGGATTGGGGTTCCCGTCAAACGTCGTTCGTCTGATAGCTTTTCATCATGGAGACAAACCTCATATCTTTTTATAACAATGATGATTCATCCAAATCAATAATGTTCTAAGTAAAAATAATGGAAGAGATATAAAAAATACCATCAGACACCGATGCAATATATTACTCTATCCGTCCTAGTTTACTTGCTTAAATTGGATTTTGCAAAAAGTTGAAAGAAATTCAAATTATTTCCACACACACCATCAATTTTCCAAATTATTTACTAATTTTCACATCCTGGTTTTTGTTTCTTTCTTGACAATTAGAAAATTTTAGTGGAAAATATAGATAATTTTTGAGCAATCATCACTGAAATCCCAACGTTTCAGTCAACCATCATAGGCAGAAAAGTTTCTAGTCATTCTCTATTGACGGACAAACCGATTTGTCCTTATGCGTTTATTAAGTTTCATTTTTATGCCTTATTTACTCTTCAATCATAGTTAATAATGTAATCGTAGTTAGTACTTATATATGGGAGCAACAACCACATTTGCGGGAGGAGACTTCCACACAGGAAAAAATGTTACAAATGATACAAAAGTTAATCGAAGAACATGAGCAACTAAAAGAGCTTAAACGCAAAAACTCTCTGCACAGAGTTATCTAAAATGCGATTAAGGTGGATGCCAATCGAAAAGGCCATCCCAACTAAATATCAAATCGGTAAAAGAGAGATAGATATAGAGATATGTCAGGATGGAAGACCTTGAGCCAAGATAATATTGTCCCTTTTATAACACAAGCAAGATGATAAGAAGTTTGCGACTTATCGATGAAAAATCTATTGTTGCGTTCTTTCCAAGTAAGACACAAAGTAGCATGCAGTAAAGATTTCCAGATTAAAGCACCAACATCCGTGAACTTTAATTACCTTAAACCACTCATCCACCAAACGAATGACTGTATCAGGTATCAACCATCTTGTAGGACCAGACTATCGCTACAACACTTCTCAGCGAGCATCATCGTAATCTTTTAAAAACACTTCGCGAATGTCACAAAAGCAGTCAAAAAAGTGACGTAATAGTTGACGATTGAAGAAAGCATGAGAAAAACATGTTTTTCCCGCGATGGTTACAAAGCTTGCGAAAATGAACATCGTAACTATCGCGGTACAATCGCAGAACAAATCCGAAACAAGGGGAAAACTTAGCTGTCATCTATTATGTAACTACCCTATAAATAGAGACCCAATATGTTCAGAAAAGGATGATGTATTTTTGAGAGTTAAGAAAGTCTTGAGGAGAGAGAAAATTCAAGAGAATAGTTGTAATCTTGAATTCTTACATTTATGTAAACATTTCTGAGAACAAAATAATAAAGTGTCATTTTTAATCTTCAATTGTGAGTTGAATATAGCAAGATCATAACAAGGGTGTAGTGTGGGATTTCATGCAACTACACATCTCCACTTAGGAACCACTGGAATTAGTTCTTTCCACGCCTCTAAAGTGTAATAACAGTGCAGCATACAATGATCAGCTGTTTCGACAGTGTTGTTGCTAATCCCACATTGACTTGATGTGTTAATCCCTGTATTCTCTAGATTGTCCCTAGTACCAATTTTTTAAAATGATTTTCCACATGAAAAAATAGACCTTTGAAGGGATTTGCACGCACCAAACAGATTTACTAGGAAAAGAATGAGACATTTCGATCATTGTTCAATCCTTTAACAACCACATATAACACCCTTTAACTGTAGAACCATTGCGGGAGAAGACTTACGCGCATCATTAGTTTTTGCATAGAGAAAAGTAGAAGGATCGCTACCAATAAGATGCAACAAGTTACCTAACTCATGAACTTTAGTTGCATTCAAAATTCTTTTGAACTGAAGATTCCAATTGGGAGTAACGTTAAGTACCATGTGATTTGCGACAATACCATTTGTATTTTATGAAATCTTAAAAAATGAAGGGAAAGTAGTAGTCAGGCAAACACCATTGCACCAATCATCATACCAGAAAGAGAAACAAGCACCAATACCAATAGTCAGGACTAGATTTTTCGAAAACATACCTGAAGTTATGAAAAGATATATTCTCTCTAACATAACTACATAATCTTTTATACTCTACCCAACAGAGCAGCGTACCGATCCCATCTATCAAATAAAAACTCAAAACTTGCGTATGATCCCCATCTACAAATAAAAACTCGAAAGTGGTGTATCGTTAGAAATTGATGAATAAGCCACGTTTCAGTTCTTTGTTATTGCGATTTTGGACAGACGAAGCGTAGATGGGTTCTTACAAGCATCCAATCCAACCAAGCTGAGACTACAACTAATGTCCAAATAACACAACAAAATAAATAGATGATCATAGAAAATAAATTGGGTAACATATTAACATTTCATTATAAAATAAGTTAGGTACGACAGTTTATAGACGTATAAATTTAAATGGTTAGCTTTTTCAGATGGTCATATAAATTAAATTGGGTATCTGTAAGTTCTCCGATGATTTGCGTACATGGACTCGAAAAGTAAAGAGGAATTGAAGATAACACACTACGTTAACAATCATGAACATAATAAATTTCCTGATTTTGTTCACGAGCTTCAAGAAAATGATTCTGTAAACAAAAAGATTTCATGATTCGAGATTAAATCAGTTAATTGAACTTATGACATGGTATGAGACACTAAAAGCCTTAGACAAAGTTTTTTTTCTAAATCATCTAGGTTTCAGATGAAATTGATCATGAAGATCCAAACTCGGGTCACAATTCATTTGATTCATTTTCAGATTATTTTTATATGGGTAATATTAGAGCATGGTGATCATGCTTCTGAAACCTTTGTAAAGATCAGGGAAAATATTTGATAGTTATGATGAGTTTCATCGAAGAACATATCTGAAAAAAGGAATCAAAATTTCTACATCAAAATGATCGATTAGATGATTATCAATCCTCCTTCAAATCAGATGAAATAATTGCAAGATCAAAATAGGCTTACCTGGATCAGATATTCTTTCCGTCCCATATGGGTTGCAAACACAACAAAGAAAGTAAAAGTCCTCCATAACTCTAGTCACTAACTCTAGTTATTAAACGATTTAAAGGATAACAATGTAATTTACACACGTATCTGAGCCAACCATAACCGATCTAGCTAACTCTGTCCGTCAAATTGGGTTGACTGAAACCTAGGATGGACAACATGGAAAACTCAAACATATGGATTTCTATGAGGATTTCTCAATTTTTGTGGTATACTTTTGCTAAAAAAACTCAATTTAGGAAAGTAAACTAGGGCGAAGGGAGTACTATATTTATCTACTGCAAACATAAATGAACATTTTATTCTGTTGATACGGATACAAAATCAATTGACCGAATATTTCTAGTCTGATAACATCTTAAATTTTGATATGTAGATCAAATTTAAGATGGATATCATTGATGATGAAACAAAATACTAGAATCAATCGATGATAAATAAATATAACAAAATAATTAACCTACATACCAAAATCATTATGGAGACATGATTAACGTGGTTCGATCATCTCGGCCTACGTTCACGGAGAAACTTATAGGGTTGATGATGTATTATTGATCCTGAGATAATATGATGATTATAATTTACCCAAGACTCTATGTTTATATAGTTGAAGAAGGTATTAAAGATATTCTAAAATTGTATGAGAATAATTATCCATGAACGTAAAATATTACAAAATATCTTCAAATATTTGACTTACTCTTCTCTTCCTGAATATCTTATATGTAGTGCTTTGATGCTCGTGAAGTATTTTTTTTGATTGGTAAAGAATGTTATGTTAATGTTAGTTTGTTAGTGTTTGAGCGGAGACTCGAACCGCTGACCTCTTGTTTGTTTGATGCTCGTGAAGTAACTCGGTTCACATGAGTATACGCACCATATTCCAACAATAAAGTAAAGAGGGTGCTCAGTCTCGTGTACTACTAATTATAAAGGTGTGCCTTCCGTAATGGTTAAGAAGTCCAAAGACACCAAAGACTTCCAATAAGATTGACGTTTATTCTAGACACAGCTGTTTTAATCGTAGGTGATACCGAAAATCAAAATCAAAATTTGGGATTTTGGGTTGTTATAATATGACTCATATTTAGTGATGTTTATGTTATTAACAACGTGTTTAGATATATATCCAGAAATACTTTTCTACTTATAGAAATCAGAAAGTAAAAAGTAAGTTTGGTGGTAAATTTCAGAACAACTTCTAGAAGTAGAAAAATGAACTTTTTATGAAGCAAAAATATTTTGCTTCTAGCAGAAGCACTTCTACTTCTGGCATCCAAAAGCGTTATCAAAAATAAAAAAAATCTGATTGTGTTCTTTACTCAATGATATAGTCAGTGGCGGAACTAAAGGGGGGCTAACCCTGGTTGTAGCACCCCCACCCCCTTTTCTCACAAAACCCTACATGTTAGCCTTTTCAGTCGAGTAAAATTCGTTAGTTAGTCCACCACCTTTATTAAGTTAGTCCACTAAACCAAATAACTTGGTCCCTCAAAGCCCAAATACCTAAATTTATCTACGGTTTCATTTGCAAAATAAGAAAAGAGAGAACAAGAGAGGCCTAGAGGGAAAAATTAAGGGTCTGACAGATTTAGTCCACCGTTTTCACCATGAAAACAACATAATTAGCGAGTATTTTACTCCTTTTGCAATCCAAGCTCTTTGTTTTTTTGCTTCTTACAACTAGCTGATTGTTGTTGGTGTTGTTTTTTGTTTTCTTTGTCATATTTTTCCTTTGTTGTTGGTGTTCGTTTAATGTTTACTCTATTCTTCACTTATCCAAGATAAGAGGTTGTTGTTCATTTGATACAGAAACAAACCACAGTTGCTCACTAATTATACGATTCTTTCAACAAAAAAAATGCCGCGGCCGAACGTTAGTGCTTACTACTTCAGTGTCAATTTTTATTTAGCCCCCTAGTTGAAAAAACCCGGCTCCGCCACCGGATAAAGTATCGATTTTGATTTGACCATGTTGAGTAGCCTGCATTTTGAGCGAATGTCACATGCGTGCAAGAAAATCCCTTGTTTGTATAATCCCAGTACAGCAGTACTGTACTTCCTAATTTTTAACGAGGTTAGGCTCTGAAGTGTATTAAATTTTGGGGTCATGGACAAATGTAGTGAGAGTTGTGCTTTTAAGAGGGTACATTCAAATTTTAAGGGTTAATTATGAATACGGACTCAAACAAGGCCAGGTTCGTTTACCTTTCAAGAGAAGCAAATAAATGTCCCTTCTAAATAACAAACTTATCTTTGTTTGAATTAGACACTTGTTGCATTCATAATATCGGGTCCCTTCAAACGAGATAAATGAACATAGACGTGTATACGGTCTCATTGATTCATGGATGTGAATTTGGTCTTTTTTTCAGTCTCTATATAAACTTATAAGCATATCAATTTCTTCAATAAGTCAATCACCCGAAAAGAGGAAAAAAGAAACCGAAAATCCAAAGATTATTTAGATAAGTATCTTCAATTGTACCTGATGAAATCAACATCAACAACAATGGGGAAAAATCCAGGAATGAGATTTAAGAGAATAGCAGAAGCGTTTAATGAAGGAGCTAAGGCAAGAATGTGCGCAGAGAGTAGTGGAAGTGAACATTCAGCAGTAGGGGATAATACTACTTCACCTGATGACCTTTCTGACTTGGTCGATTCGTTTCTTGAGCGAGGATATGATGATAATGAAATTGAGTTTCAAGAACATGAAAAGGTAGTTAAAGAGAAGAAGAAAGATTTTGATGATGATGATTTGGACGAGTTTATGGATGATTCTGAAACTAAAGATATGTTAAAAGATCTGTTATTAGGATTTCAAGATGGTGATTCTCAAGTTCAAAGAAAAATTCGCGATGAAACGGAATTAGCTGTCAAAGATATTGGAATGAGTTCTTCAGGAGACGGATTTAAGAGACGATTAATGACTAGATTACGCCAAAGAGGTTTTGACGCAGGTACTTAATACTCCTATATTTTTTGGTTGCGATATTAGAAAAAATGTGAACTTCTAAAGGGTGTATGTTTATGCTTATATATGGTTGTTCTATGTATTGACACATTCAGGTCTCTGCAAATCAAGATGGGAAAAGACGGGTCTATTTCCAGCGGGAACGTTCGAATATGTAGATGTAATTGTCTCAGGAAACCGTTACATTGTGGAAGTACATCTTGTCGGAGAATTCACCATTGCTAGACCAACGAATCGTTACATTACTTTACTCGAAGTGTTTCCACAAATTTTTGTGGGGAAATCGGATAAACTAAAGCAAATAGTGAGAATAATGTGCGAGGCTAGTAAACAATCGTTAAAGAAAAATGATATGCACATTCCACCGTGGAGAAGGAATGGTTATATGCAAGCGAAATGGCTTAGTATGTACAAGAGAACAATCAATTCCGTTGCGGATATGGTTGTGTCAGGTTCGGGAACTGGCAGACGGTCGGTCGGATTTGATACAATTCGAGCACCTGTGAAGGTCTATTATTGTAGAGATGAGTTAGAGCGGAGAAGGGACTTTGGAATGGGTAAGAAAGTAGGCGAATTAGGTCAATTGTTAATTTGATGGCATTAGCCATCAGATTGTTATTTTGTCAGTTTGTAAATGAATGAATAACTGATTTAGAATCGGTATTCACTTGAATATTCGGAATTCCCCTGAGAAACAGCCCGTCGTTCTAGAAATGATGGCAAAAATTTCAGCGATGAAGTTGGTAGAAGAGTAGAACACCCAACCCAAGTAAAACCTGCACGCTTTTTGGATAGATTAGAAATCCCAATCCAATCCACCCCTTGTAAGATTACTTCAGTATCTGATTGTTTCTTATTTTTGTTACCAATTTTGTAAATGATTTTGTTAGTATTATGGTAATAAAATTTTATTATTTGGCTAAAAAATAAATAAATCCATCTTGTGATTTACCTGATGTGCTGAAATTGTAGTGTACTTTTGGGGTGTTGAGAATGATGAAATAGAAGGCGAAAAACCCACTTTGGAGCAAGTATTTTTCAACTTGGTTAGCATATAATTTTGAGGTCACGGGTCGACAAGGGCTAACATATGTGGTGGCACTTGAGGGGAACAAAGCTTTGTGATTATACTTCGATTTTCCCATTGTTCCTTGCTAATTCAAGTGTTTTTAACATTTAGAGCTTGAAATCCTACTTCGTTATATAATTCGACATATCCACTATTCCTGTCAAAAAAAATTGTTCTTGAATCCGGCGAGCAGTCTGCTCGAGGTTTCTAAACAGCTAAACCGGATGACAATAAAATTTCATCAAAAAACACCGGAGGCTTTTTTTGTCTTAAGATTAAACAACCGGTTTTTTTATATATAATCCGCATTAAATTTTGTTTTTAAAACATTTTTCTAGATTTTTTTGTTTTGTTTTGTGTTTTGTCTAAGAGAAGAAAACGGTTTTTCTCACCGAAAAATAACAAATTCAGCTAAGAGCAAATTCCTACGGAACCAACTAAATTAGTTAGACCTAATTTCGCCCATTTTGGGAGTAATTTATGCAATAATATTAAAAGAAAAAAACACGCATCTGAAATATCTTTTAACAAATAACCAATCTTGGATTCTAATATAAAAATGGAATCGACCATACGTATGAATGCAGTCTATAATAGACTTCCATATCTATCTATTATCTTTAACTTGTTTTTTTGTCGAATAAAATTTATTTATTTGTAGGAAAAAGTAATGTAGAGCTGTAGTCTGTAAGCCTTAACAGACAGTGTAGTCGTCAAATATAAGACAATCACATCCCAATATAATCTAGACACAATTCTAGGTAATCATCATGAACATCTTATTAGAATTACTATTTAAGAGAATTACAAGATTGAGATGAGTATTACAACTATTTACTCACTCTCAGATTTACTTTCTCTCTCCTAGTTTCTTGTCTAGTACTCACTATCAGATCTCTCCCTACATGTGAAGACTCCTCTCCTTTATATAGAATTCCTCAAAGTGGATGACAGTTAAGAGATCCATCATTTTCGGAATCACTGTGCATTACATTCGCTCATGTACACTCACCCATTCTCGCACAGATCATGCTTCGCATAGAACATCACACTTTATCTGTGATTCTGCTGAGGTTATCCAATCCGTCATATTGAATTTGCTGTGTGCGATAGTCTTCGCACATGAGATCGTCCATACTTCGCATGTATTTTAGTATGTGCGATATTCTACAGAGTGAGCGATATGAGAATCCATTATATTTCAATATCGCATATGTATATCTTTTCATATTCTGCCTTGCCGACAACTTCCCGAAATTCAAGCTCATCTTCTCACGTGTCGTTTTCTATTGGTCCAAGACCGCTTATTGCCGGTCATCTCATCTCATCTATTTTATTTTTATTTTCTCTGCAAATCTTTTCACTTTTCTTCTCTGCAACATCTTTGATTTTTCCTGCTGCTACCCACCTTCCTCAACTTATTGCCATGGATAACACTGCAAAGTTTATTTTCTTTTTATCAGAACTTATTCTTTTATTCTTCTGATGATTATGATCCTTGATTATAATTGTTATGTTTAACTCAATTCCCATACTGTTGCAGGAAAAATTCATCCATTAATGCCTTCAAACTAACTGTGCCAAACCCTAAGTCTTCTTCAGATGACACGAATAAAGAATCTCGAAAAAGGAAGACTTCGCATGACAAAGAAGTAAGAAATATTTAACTTTAAACTAAATAATATTGTTGCCTCTATTTCTTATCTATTTTGTCTTCGCAGGCTTCCGATTGTGAAATTATTGGTGGTAAAAAAACCCAAGACCAAAAGACTTCGCAAGCCCACAGTGTTGCAATCAAATCTTTATATCCTCGACTTCGATCCAATCGAAGACATTACTCCTTTAGCAGTAGTTGAAGTTCCTAATGTTGGTATCTCTACCATTTCTACTCAAAATTTGGATACAAATACTTCTGTTACACTTGAGGAAATTTTTCCCAATGAAGATGAAACTGTTCCTGATCAAGAACAAAGAAATGTCCCTATTACTGCTTCTGCGAATCCATTGGATGAGGAAGTTGTTAATAAAGATGCAAATAAAGTTTATCCTTCAATTAGTGACATTTATCCACAATCAAATGTATTTATCCCTATAAATTTCATTACATCTTCTCCTTCAATTGCTATGTCCAGCCCATCTTCTTCATCTTCTTTTTTCTTTCTAAATTCCCTTTCTCTCAGCAAGGAATCCTTAGATAGTGTAACTATTTCTTCTCAAACCCTGTCAGATATTATCAATTATGCCAAGTCTTCCACTGATGATCCTTGCATACTTCGCATATGCTCTGCTTTAGGTAAACTATTGTGCAAACTCCCTTCAGATAAGACTGCCAGAGATGAAATCAACTCCCAGACTGATTCCAGTTTCCATACTGCTCTGGATATTTTGGTAATTTCTTATTTTTATTCAACTTAGCACTACTTATTCTTTTCTTTATTTTGAAATCTTAATCTCTTATCATTATCTTCGTTCTTTTCAGGACTCCCATTGTCGTATTATTCAAGCTGAAAAGCGCTTTGAATCTAACTGCTCTCAATTGCAACTTTCGCAACAAAACATTTCTTTAGAGCAAGAAGTCCATAAACTAAAGGTAGAACTTCAAGAAGTTCAGAAGCTGAGGGGAGAACTTCAAATTGTGAAACTTGATGCCGAAAACCTTCGCACCGAAAACAAAGAACTTAAAAGTAACTCCTTTTTCTCTCTTGCTTACTTTATTCTTCATTTTATTTCTTCGCTCATTCTCATTCTTTCAATTTATATATGCATTTATTAAGATATTAACCAGAAGCGAGTTATGGAAAGATTTTCTTTCCAATTTCTGGTCGAAGATGCCCAAGCAGATAACAAGAAGTTGCAGAGTCAATTAGATCAACTAAACCAGCAATATTCATATTCTCTTGATCATATTAATAATCTTACCCATGAAAATAATCTTCTTGTTCAAGAAACTGAAGTATTGAATAATTGAATATCTCATTTTTCTAAATTATCATATAACGCTGAACTAATGCACCAAACCTTGTCAGAAGAAAATCATACCCTTACCGAGGAGAAGCGTTCTTTTTTAAGCAAAGAAGTGATGTTTTCGCACCAGTATTCAATTTTTCAAAAAATAAATGAAGACCTAACACGAGATCTCTGCTCTGTTAAAGCTCAACATGAGATTTCATTTAAAGAATTAAAGTCTCATAATGAAAAATCATTCAAAGTAAAATAAGCCTAACTGTGAAGAAGAATCAACTTAAAGAACAACTCAATCAACTAAAGCATTCCGATGATATTCTTATGAAAAAGAATAAGTTCCTTTCTGCTGTTGAAAAGAAGATTCATTCTCGCATAAATGGTTCAACGGGGGAGACATTTGATAAAGCTATGGAAAGTATGAAGAATAATACCCTTCTTCTTTCTGATTTCTGCAAAGGTAGTCAGTTAGAGTTGACTGCCTTATTTTTCATCTTTTTGTAACTTTATTGTCGTAGCTTACACTTCTAATTTTATATTAAATTTTGATTTCTTTACAGGTTCCGAAAAATCGCATCAAGCTACTGTTGCACTGCTGAAGTCTTACTTAGCCAAAGTTCGCAAAGATCGATTGAGTCTAGAGACATTGCATGCGAATCTTAAGAATTCTCTTTCTACTTCTCGAGATAGAGCACGACGAAGACTCTCATATAAACAAAAAAAAATTGGAGATCAATGCTAGAAACCTTGAAAAATGAGCTAGTCGCAAGGCTCATGTGAATGCTTAGTATATTGTTAACGGAGTTCTTCTACGCAATTATCTTCCTGCAGTAAATCTCCCTCCTCTTGATATCGGTGAAGATGAAAAATATCCTGAAGCAGATAGTGATTATGATTTCGTGACCGATGACGAGAAGGATCAAGAGAGTGAAGAAGATCTTCTTAAGAAGGACAAATCCATAGATAATTCTAATGTCGAAAATCCTGAACCCAGTACTAATGTTTAGAAATCTGTAATTGATCAATATGTACTGATCGTATTTCTTTTTCTCTGCTTAAGTTCCCCTGTTTACCTTGATACATTTTGAACTTGTTATTCACGAGAAAGATAATATGTTATTGCTTTAATTCCCATACTTGCCTCTTATTGTATTTCTCGTGTATAACATGCGTGTGATGTAATTAACTTTTAATCTCCTACAAAACAACAGTTAGCTCATATATATTTCTCATGAGGTCTTATTATGCCTTCCTATGTAAAGGTCTTACCCTGCCTTATCTATGTGTGATGAAATCGCAGGCGGTCTATACACTATAGTGTATCAACCCATTGATTTCATCTTTTTTTTTTTTTGTATTATTCCCTCTTCAGGTTTTTTCTCATAAATATAATAAGTCTTAACACTCATGAGTAAAAAGTCTTATGACATTTATGTCTTTTTGACACAATTCATCTCCCTAATGGAGGGTGCCGTCCTTATCTTCCCCCTGATTGCCTCTTTAAGGAAGCTTACCTCTATCGGGTTAAGAACTTAAGATTATGGCTCTTCCCATCCGGCTTTTCAACAACCAGATGATTTCGCAGTCTCACATTCCATAACCGATATGGTTTATGTATGAGAGATCGCACCCTAAGGGGGGTATCTTCGGACCAAGTGCATCATAGTCAGGACTTGTCAAGAGTGGTAAAGGAGCTCCAATGCCCCTCGCACTCATGACTCAACCGTGTACCTCGACGCCCTGATCGAGTTTCTGCACTCCTTAGGAGAGACTTTCTCACCTTAGTCTCTCAATCTAAGTTTTTTAGCTCCGACTAAAAATTTAAGGTATCTCTCCCGGATGGGCATCATCGTTTTTCTCACCCCAAATCTCCATGACTCAAGTTCCGGGGTCGGGGTTGACTTTTCTTGAGTCATCAAATATAATACAATCACATCCCAATATAATCTAGACACAATTCTAGGTAATCATCATGAACATCTTATTAGAATTACTATTTAAGAAAATTACAAGATTGAGATGAATATTACAACTATTTACTCTCTCTCAGATTTACTTTTTCTCTCCTAGTTTCTTGTCTAGTACTCACTATCAGATCTCTCCTACATGTGAAGACTCCTCTCCTTTATATAGGATTCCTCAAAGTGGATGAAAGCTAAGAGTTCCACTATTTTCGGAATCACTGCGCGTTACATTCGCTCATGTACACTCACTCATTCTCGCACAAATCATGCTTCGCATAGAACATCACACTTTATCCGTGATTCTGCTGAGGTCATCCAATCCGTCATCTTGAATTTGTTGTGTGTGATAGTCTTCGCACATGAGATCGTCCATACTTCGCATGTATTTTACTATGCGCGATATTCTATTCCTACAGACAGATACCCGAGAGAGTACATCTTGGTATGGATAACAGATACAAATACAGCCTACAAAAAAGAAAAACAAATAGACTCACTGTTACCCTGTTATGCGGGAAAAAATCCCGGTGAAACGTGATCTTGTAATAAATCCACTTACTAAATTATAAAGGACAGTTCAGCCCATCTTTTCATTCAAGGCAAGTATGATGATCGGATATCAAGATCTCAAGAGTAGAATTTTGTATTTCCTAAATTGATCGTTGTTGGAAATAATATGCGGTTTCAGTTTCTCGGAAATCACTTTTATGCTACAAACAAAATACTAACAAATAAGAGAGTTAAAAAGACTTATCGGATTGGGTTGATTGAGGGGAGGTAATCCTCTTTCCTTAAAGACAATTCATCCCCGCATACGGTGCTCACGGTTCTACGGATGTCTCCTTCCAAGATACAACGATCACGCCTTATAGTAAGTAGCACTACAATACTTTTAGGCCAGCGAATGTTGACAATTACCGTTCTCTTAAATGAATCTGACTCTTGACATAAAGACTTGTTTTTTGCTTCTCAAAAACTTGTGAAAACCCATACAAAACTAAAACAAGAGATGAGTATTTATAGAATCAATAGTGACTCTACAAGGTGTCTTTTCACCCAATGGTGACTCTCCAAGGTCAATGGTGACTCTCTATACCATCTATTCATGACTAGATGTCTTATGGTGAAAAAGTATAATCCAGATACATCTGTTGGAGTTTCAAATTCAAAATCAATTTTCGCTCACACAAATATTTTACCCAAAATTCCAACAATTGTTAATGTATACATGGAGTTTGAAAATATAAGTAGCCTACACAGGAAGTGTCCAACACTCAAAAGTGTTTTCCTTTTGCTCTGTGAACCAAAAGAATTTTGTGCCTGACTTTTAAAAATTACTTGAATAGCACATCGCAAAACGGCTTGCTCTACAGGAGAACTTAGATAACCAGATTATAGCGCACATGGGCCAAAATATTTTAATTTAAGTTATTATTATAAAGATGGTAAATTACATTTCTTTATCTTTATCGCGTGAAATGAATAAGACAATTTAGAAATGGTTAATGATGACAACAATTCAAAATGTGCGATTTACTACAGTACATAGGAACTCTGTTCATATTTAAAAATCAAAACTCATGTATTTTGAGCTATACGTTGCTGTCAACAGTCGACCCACCACATACAAAATGTGCGATGAATTAGGTTGTGTAAGTCACCGTTCACAGATGATGACAAGAAATTTAAACATACAAAAATCTTTTTTTTTGTGCTGCAGCCTGCATGCATTATTAATCTCCTTGGTCCTTCGCGAGAATTCTAATTTTTTTTAGAAAAGAATTAAAAGCAGAAAGCACATATGTGTTCCAATCGGATCACGCCATCAATTTGTGTAAGAAATATTGATTTAAGAAGTAGAAACAGACGTAATATGAACAGCAGAATGAATATATAGGAAAGGAAAGAGTGACGAGACAACTAATGTATTCACATGTGTTTAAACTGAAGTGCCTAAGCTGTGTGTTAATTGAGGTATAAAACCAACTCTATGGATTTGACAAACTCTTCAAAATCTTCAATCATTTTTTAATGTATGAGTTCATTGTCCCAATAATGCTACTGCTTTTGAAACCTAACCTTGACTTATACAGTAGCTCTTTTGTTTTCTCGTAATAGTCAGTCATCAACAATGGAGAACTCATCCACTCAATGCTTATCAGACATGGTATTTATCTTTTATTACTCTTAGTTCATTGGCTCCCTTTTCTAGTCGTCTCTAAGATCGATCGTTATTTTTGATTTTGTGCAGGGAATGGAGGATCTAGTATTTATCAACCAATATTCATATATGAACACCATAGATGAATTCAGTGCACAACAAATAGCAGCTGCACTTGGAGAAGATTTCACTAGACAATCTTTTTCCTCTAACCAGAGCTTTTCAACTTATCCAGCATTTATGGAAACTCACCAGAGATCTGCAAAGCAACTCAAAACTACTGATAGTTGGAATTCATGTAGGAGTACTGCCGCCGTCGCCGATTACAATAATCAGCACATATCGGCTCCTCCCGAGTCTTGTTCTCCATCCAACTTGATTTCTTTCGATAAGAATGGTCAGAGCTCGCCAACAATTCATCATCAGGCGTCCCAGGTCTGTGGAAATGTAGGTGGTCCTGTCAACCCTAAAGAAGAGGCGGTGGTTCTTTCAGCTGGAAACAAAAGCACGATGGACCCATCTGATGTTTCTTACATGAACGGGAACTCTGCATCCGAAAAGCAAGGGCAAAAGAAGACTAGTACTTCTGCTATGGCAGATGATGAAAACTCTTGTGCTAATAAAGATCATGTAATGGCGGAGAGGAAGAGAAGAGAGAAGCTTAACCAGAGGTTTATAGCTTTATCTGCTGTAGTTCCAGGCTTAAAAAAGGTACTCTAGATAGCTTTTCAGTACACTCATGACATAAAGTTAGCAATTCACGCGCATGATGTGTAATTTCCTTCAGTCGTTCATCTATGTACGCCTTATCTCACAGATGGACAAGGCTTCAGTTCTTGGGGATGCTATAAAGTACATAAAACAGCTTCAAGAAAAAGTGAAACTACTCGAGGAGCAAACTACAAAGAAAACAGTAGAATCAGTAATCTTTATGAAGAAAACTCATATTTTTGCTGATGATATTGACTCATCTTCATCGAGTGAAAATTCCGTCCCCGGATCCACTTATGGTGAACCATTACCTGAGATTGAAGCAAGTGCTTCGCACAAGAATGTTTTGATAAGAATTCACTGTGAAAAAAGAAACGGAGTGTTCGTTAAGTTACTTTCACAGATTGAGAAACTTCATCTTTCTATTATCAGTTCAAATGTCATACCATTTGATGATTCATCTCTTGCTATAACCATAACGGCACAGGTGATTGGTTTATTCTTCTACTGTTTAGTATTTTAGATACAGCTTAATATATTAGTACAGAGTTGCAATCATATGGTTCATGAGTCATGACCTTATTAAAACACGGTCTTATTTTTTGCAGATGAATGCTGAATGTTGTATGACAGTGACGGATCTAATTAAGAGTCTGCGTTCAGTTGTTTAAGGGATCAAGCGAAAATAATGAAGAATTAGTATCCGACTCGAGTTTAGTTCAAGTTCATGTCGCCTTTACATAGAAGAAACTCATCACTACTTTTTTAGGCTTTCTGACACGTTGGCATATATAGCATTATCGTCAAGAGGCTAGCTAGCCTTTCATGATATAATTACTAGATCCTCCACTCCAGTTTTCCTAGCTCATTTAGGCTACATATGCAAGGAGGTCAGGTTGTGGTGCTTATCTGTCAAGTCAACCATGTTGCGTCACCCTGGCTCCTGTTCTTGAAACAATACTTAATTAATGGCTTTTTGTGTGAGTTTGAAATCTTAGGATTCTTCAAACAATCTCTACATTTCTCTCTAGTCTCTGGTGTGACAACGTAGCATTAGTTTTAGATGCTTGCTAGTTTATCTGTTATTGATGTTAAGTGGAGTTTGCTTTGTAATTAAATGTGATAATTTTGATGGTCGTAACTTCTATAATAAAAGAAAGGGATGAAATATTTGTTAGTGAATGTTAATTTGGTACCGTCACAGTAGAAGTTTTTTTTTTTTTTTTTTTTTTTTTTTTTTGACTAGAAAAGGTTAAAAATTATTGATAAAAAGAAAAAGAAAGAAACAAGATGAGAAGCGCCCAAGCGTACAAATGAGCGTACAAATGAGCGAGCTGATAAGCCAAAACTCAAAACATAGAACTAGCAAAGCAACACAAAAAAGAGCGAACTAATTAACAAGCCAAAACTCAAAACACAGCTAGCAAAGTAACACAAAACAAGGCAAGACAAAACTAAACTGCCTGCGTCCTATAGCCGACTAGTACGTGTTCTTTGACCTCTGCCCAATCTTTCATTGTTTTCCTTTCTATTCGTTGCATTCTTCCCGTTCCATTCTAATCTGCAAAGTTCCCTTTGCATCCTATAGCCTTCATCACAGTAGAAATGTATTAAAATTGTCTAATTTTCACCAAACTTGTAGCTGCTGGATAAATCCAAAATTTATAGGTCCACCAAACAGAGATCGGTGATACAGAGAGATATGACCCATGTAATGTGTTTACATGTCTGACATTAATTAGGGATAATTAATACTTCCAAGAGTTTGATTAAGGACAAACATAAGCAATAATCATCGTCCCCACGAAAAGATTGTGATCTTTGATCCTTTTGCTTGGAGTAATATATATATTCATGCTAATGTTGGGATATTGATACTTGGCTTTTGTTAACTTGATAGTAGTAGTTTAAAGTCTTCGTGAACTGGAATTTATGTAATTAAAATGAACAAACTAAGATTATCGCATTTCTAGAAGAAATGAAGTTTTATAAAGACGTCGTTTTCACCCCTTATCTTGCCAATATAATAATATATAAGAAAGTAATATACTTGTGTTAAATTCAAACTAACTACCCATAGCTAGCTCATTCTTTTGAAATCTTGACAATTTCACGATTAGAATATTAGATAGAATATATATTTAAACCGATTTGGACGTATACATTATTGGGCCGACCGAGCGAAGTGGGGAGCACCTTATATGGTGATTTTGTGTCAATGTGAAGCGTGATATTTTTTTTTCAATTGGACAAAAAAAATTGGATTTGGTGTAACCAAAAAGGACGTAGGTGTAATTTTTTTAAAGAAGTGGAATTAGATATAAAAGCCAAATTTTATTATAATTCCTTATTCTTTAAGGGTATAATTGGTAACCAAACTTTAAAATAATATATCTAAAAATCCGTGCCTTGGAATTTTACAAATTTTATCTCGTTGGAAAGCTAATAAAAAAACCTATCCAACGAGCACAAACAACAATATCAAATTTAGAGTTTTTACGGAAAAAATCGGAGGGATTTATCATTTTAGGCACAATTTTGAAAATAAATGTATATCATTTATGCGCAAAGAATACATAATACTTTATGTAGCCATATTTTGGTTTATTCATCAACTAATTTTCCTTTGCAACTAATAAAACGATGTACTCTTCCCGTTTCAAGAAAGTGATACTTTCAATTTAGGCACAAATTTTCTTTTACAGTCCAATTGCATCAGTGTTTCTTTTTTTCTTCGGTCGGCCCTCCCCACCGTGGCAACGGTCATCTAGTTACTACGGACAATTGAACATTCATAGGGTTGTAAACGGTAATTCTCATCAACGCTTCTACACATACCGCCAAAAAAACAACACTAAAATAATATTCTCTTTTCTCCTCACATTTTTTTGCGTGGGTCCCGATGGGGCTGTGGAGGATAGCAGGGAGTCCCGTCATTATTTTTGATATGTGTCTGGTCGTTTTAAGGGTGTTTCCTTTATCCGGTACGTTAAGAATTTTTCAATTCTCATTCCCATAAATTTTGACATGCAATTTTCATCAAATGAATATACAATCATGCAGTTGGAGGGATCCTATCTATATCATTGACACTTAATTGGTCTTTCATTCTTCTCCATTTCACTTTTCTACGCTGCTCATCAAGAAAATCTCTTAATCATATCAACTGTAGTGGAATATATGATTGTGAGATCACTTGAAAGTTAAAAATGGCCATTTTATTCGACTGGAAGTCTTCCAATTAATTAGATCGAGTACTTGGAAAAATTCTTCATGACTAAGCATGAAGATCAGTAGGAAGAAAAAAATTTAAGGGATGGCAACCAAAGGCTAAAATGGCCGAAATTTTAAAAATTTACCATTGAGCTTGGGAGCCAGATACGCTAGGTGGACAACTACCCCTATGCCATAGGTTAGCTCCAAAAGTGGTGTCGTCCCAAAAATGACGACAAGACAGCGTCACTTGTGAAAACATCCGACGGTAACTGAGTGTGTACTTCGCATGGATGATTCAATTGTGGTTTGTTTGAGTGGTGCGGTTTGGTGAATTTGGGTCCGCCACCAGGGAAGAAAAGTTTTTGACTTTGACTTCTTTTCAGTGTCCGAGTTTTTTTCTCCCGGCTGCAGGGGATGGGGGGTCATATGACAGGCTCAACTAGAAACAGAGAATTAATGTGGTGTTACTAAGACATTTTCCCACTCATCAACAACAAGTGAAGTATACTCCTTTGAAGCAATTCCGACCCTTTACCCAAGTTGAATGTCCCTAATCACCTCATTAAAGTCTGACCTTTTTTCGGTGGAGAAAATCTGAGGTTTATTCTCCTGCAGGGATGTGGGGCCTTGTGGACAATCCGGATATTTCACTAACGCTTTTCTTTAATTATCAAATTCCAATACACCCAACTGACAGTTTTTCTACAAAAGAAGTCAAAGACTTGAGATCAATGGAGAATAGGCCCTGCTTCGTACTGTATGTACTGAGCATTCCCAAAGTGTATAAAACACAACCAAAAATCTCGCTAAGTAGGTGAATCAAAAGAACTGTAATTAGATTAGAAGTGGGATCCTGCGCATCTGGAGGCCAACATATTGTATCAAGTGCTATTCAACGCAAGCTAGAGGATTACCATCAAGGTCGATCCTGTTTGCATAGCGTTCATTGCCACAATCGGGATCAGACCAAAAAGGTTTCAATTCGTGGTCTGTGCAGCTGGTATACCTGCGCACCTCTTCGGGTATTATTTAGCAATAATTTTTGCAACTGTTTATGCTCCAGAGGAGGTTAAAAGATCTCCATGGTCATACATACGGGAACTAGAAATCAACTGGCTGATTTGTTTGGAAATCGGTGCTGCTGTTGGTGGTGTTTTATCGTTGTCCGGTTCTTATCATAATATTAAGCCATTAACGTTACTTTTCTGTAGTGATGTGTTATTCCTATTCGTCCTTCCGTTTTTGGGAGTTTGCCTGGCAATGTATTCTCCTCATGTTTGGCCTTGGCAATCTATAGGATTAATGTATCTAGGTATTGCCGGAGCACAAATTCTAATATTTCTGACAATTTACATCTCAGAAATTTCTCCTTGTGCCATAAGAGGTGCCCTCGTTAGTACTGTTTTCTTACAGATTGCAGGAGGGAAAGTACTTTATCATCTTCTCAATTGCATAAGCTCCTCCACCACCCAGGAAATTCACACATGGCATTGGCTTCTTGCCACGATTCTTCCTATAATCCATATTATTGTTTACATAGCAGGTGTGCTTCCTGAATCTCCTAGGTGGCTCTATCGAAATGGTTAAAAACAACTAGCAGAGGTATCATTAAAGCTGATGCGGTGATCTTCTTGTGAAGTTCTTAAAGAAGTAATAGCCATGGAGTTATCATTAGAAGAAGAAGTTGATGAAGTAGCGGAAAGACAACAAGAAAACGACCTGACATCTCTGGATGACGTTCTTACTAGAAGAATCATAGTTGGCTTTGGTTCTCTGGTGACTCAGCAACTTGTAGGTATAAGCATGATCATGCATTACAGCTACGCGATATTTCACTTAACGACCAACCGGTATAATAGTAAAACTATAAATGGTAATGCAGATAGTGTAATAAGTATGGTGTCCTCTAAGGAGATCCCTCTCATCACATCTTGTCTTGTTCTAGTTGGTATATTATGTTGGAATTAATTACAATAATCGAATGCAAATGGGAAATAATACTTAGATTACACTGATAGTAGTAACAAACAACTCAATAAACTTAGTAGAGGCACGTATGAGATACGCTGAGCTAAAGGTAATATTGCCTGCTACTCCTCTGAGATGCTATAGCAATTAACAAATTACCTCCAGGATACAACTACTGTTATTTCTCCTCTATGTGTAGCATACACAGAGAGAACCCTTAGAACTTGGCAGCAAAAGTAAAAACAAAAAACACAAATTGAAAATACAAATTGTTTCTGAGTAATGTAAAAACAATTTTATGTTTTCGTAAACTATATTTCGTGAACTAAAATTCAGTAAATCAAGAAGTAGTTATACAAAATTATGTTTCGTAAACTACAACTTGTTTGAGAAAAGAACCGAACGTTTTTCGAGTTTTAAGACAAATATTAATAAGAACTTAAGTTTCTGAAAATAATTAGAGAAGAAGGAGAAATTCAGAAGATAAGAGTTCTTAATGGTATGTTTTTTAAACTGAAAGCCTTAACTCGTATTTATAGGTAAGAATTCGAACGTTTGAGACACAGATCCGTAAATCACGCGTTCAATTTGTCAGACGAGTAAAAGCAAAAAGCATCCGTTAAAATAACAAAAAAACGCATCTCGTCGGGTAAGATTCTTCTCGACGAGAAATCTCTGTGCACAGGTGTCCACACGCGTGAGATTAAAGATTCTTTACGATGAAAATAGTTAAGAGAATTCACGCGTGAGAATTAATCGTGTGTGACTAAAGATGCTTCTAGTGGCTGTCGGATATCCAAAACCGAGAAGGCAAAGAATAAAATTCTTTACATGTGTGGGAGAAGCGTGTGGTAAATTTCAGCAAAAAGAAAGGATGGGTCGGATACACCCACGCCCACGCCCACGCCCACGCCCACGCCCGCGCCCGCGCCCGAGCCGAGCGAGCGTGCGTGCTTCTGTGCGAAGCACCGCGCGAACGGGAAAGGCAATAAGAAATGCAATAAGGTTTAGGAAACCTTGTCATAGTCTAGGGCTTTCCCCATACACAAAGGTCTAAAGACCCAAAGGGCCATACCCTTAAGGCTAAACCAATGCTATTTAAGTCTAAAACTCTTAGTGTTTTAGTCTATATGGGACTAATGTTTTATTCATTCACATGAAAAAACATCTAGGGAGCAATAGGTCTTGGGATCAAAACATGGTCCATGCATTTTTTTTTTTGATTAAAACAAAACATTGATTTTTTCTAACAATCCCCCACATGAATAATAAAACATGTCGAAAAAACACGATAAAACATAAGGCAACCAAATAGGCTAAGGTGTCCCAAAGATTGAACCTTAACTTAGTGAGAGGTTACCTGAACTGCTTGTTGATACGGTGAACGCAATGTCTTGAACCGCCAACAATGAATGCAATTCAGAAATAACAGCCACACTTGATGCCTCAACCTAAGAAAACAGCTGCCAAGCTCTTGCGGTTGTGCCCATTTTGGCCGTGGGCTAAAATCCCGGACTTAATGAATGTCTCTAGAGAATCATCTCAAATTCTCATAGGAAGCGGCCACACTTCCAACATCCACAAAGGTGGGTCCATAAAGAGTGTCCTGCCACACCCCGCTTTAATCAAAGCCATGGAACCCATTAAGATCTCAAAAGATCATCCTTTAAATCTGCAGGTTGCACTATCACATGATTACACCATAGGGAGGGACAAAGATAGTGCTTTACCAATATCACCATAAATTAGTTGTCTCATTGAACCTTGATCTTGGAAATCCAATCACAAGGTTGAGTATCCTTCATGGTGATTTATTCTATGAGCTTAAGTCCCATCCCCCTCGATGTGGATTTAACTTCCTCTCTCGGTAAACCTTTCGTCAAAGGATCTGCAAGATTATCTTTGGATTTTACAAAGTCTATCGAGATAATACCAAAGAGAGAGTAGTTGTTTCACCGTCTTGTGTCTTCTACGTATATGTATAGACTTTCCGTTGTATACATTGTTCTTTACGCAACCAAGTGCAGCTTTACTGTCACAGTGGATGGCGATTGAAGACATGAGCTTGGGCCAGAGTGGAATTCCTCCCAGGAAACATCGCATCCATTCAGCTTCCTCTCCATCTTTTTCCAAGGCTATAAACTCAGACTCCATAGTGGATTTAGCTATACATGTCTGTTTGATAGACTTCCATGAGACAGACGCACCTCCAAGCAAGAAGATGTACCCACTAGTAGATTTGCACTCTTCTGAGTCTGATATCCAGTTGGCATCACAATACCCTTCCAGTACAGCAGGATACTTCCCAAAACTTAAGCAATAGTTTGAGGTCCCTCTCAGGTAACGTAAAACTCTGAAGAGAGCATTCCAGTGATCCTTCCCTGGGTTGCAAGTATACCTGCTTAATCTACTCACAGAGTAAGCAATATCAGGTCTCGTACAGTTCATCAAATACATAAGACTACCAATAATGCGAGAATACTCAAGTTGATCAATACCCTTACCCTTGTTCTTTTTCAATTTACAAGTGGGATCAAAAGGAGTAGATGCAGGTTTAGCATTTTCATAATTAAATCTCTTTAGTACGGTTTCAGCATAATGAGATTGACTAAGACTATATCCATCAGACATCTTACTGATTTTCATCCCTAAGATTACATCAGTAGGGCCTAAGTCTTTCATGTCAAAATTATCTCTAAGCATGCTTTTAATGGTATTAATAATATCAAGGTTACTGCCTAATATGAGCATATCATCAACATATAGGCATACAATAACATGAGAATCATCCACAGATTTAATGTAAATACATTTATCAGATTCATTAACCTTGAAGCCATTAATTATCATAACATGATCAAATTTTTCATGCCACTGTTTAGGTGCTTGTTTTAAACCGTAAAGAGATTTGTTTAACTTGCATACTTTGTTTTCATAACCTTTTACTATAAAGCCTTCAGGTTGATCCATATAAATTTCTTCATTCAATTCACCATATAGAAAAGCAGTTTTAACATCCATCTGATGTATATGCAAATCATAAATTGAAGCAATAGCAATCAACATTCTAATCGAGGTGATTCTAGAGACTGGTGAATAGGTATCAAAGAAATCTACTCCTTCATGTTGTCTATAGCCTTTAGCTACCAACCTAGCTTTATATTTATCTATAGTTCCATCTGTTCTAAGTTTCCTTTTGAACACCCATTTGCAACCTATGGATTTACTTCCAGGGAGGCAAGTCTACAAGCTCCCAAGTTTCGTTTTGCTGAATGGACTCCCATTCATTTAATGAAGCTTCTTCCCAAAAAGGAGCTTCTGGAGAAGTCATAGCTTCCTTGTAGGTTTGGGGTTCAGACTCTACCGTAAGAGTCAAAAAATCTGGGCCAAAACTTGTTTCAGTTCTAACCCTCTTACTTCTTCTTGGTTCAGTCTCATACTCCAAAGTTGGAGTTTGACTAGTCGATGGAACATCCGGGAGGTCATCGTGGACCCTTTTCCGAGGTCCAGACCTTAAAGGAAATATGTGTTCATAAAACACATCATCTCTAGATTCCAATATGGTGTTCTGACCAATGTTATTATGGTCAGAACTGATGACCATGAACCTTTATGCAATTGTATGCTCAGGATACCCTAAGAAAACACAATCGACTGTTTTAGGTCCTATTTTAGTTTTCTTGGGAAGAGGAATGGCCACCTTGGCCAAACACCCCCACACTTTAAAGTATGCATAAGAAGGTTGTTTACCATTCCACAATTCATAAGGAGTTTTATTAGATTTTTTAAATGGAACTCGGTTCAAAATATAGCAAGCAGAGAGGATAGCTTCCCCCCACAAGTTCGAAGATAACCCTGAACTTGTCAACATAGCATTTACCATATCTATGATTGTTCTATTTTTTCTTTCAGCTACACCATTCGATTCTGGTGAATATGGTGCAGTTGTTTCATGAATGATTCCATTATGTTTACAAAACTCACCTATGGGTATCACATACTCACCGCCACAGTCTGACCTAAGAGTTTTAATTTTAACTCCTTTTTGGTTTTCTACTTCAAGTTTATAAAACTTGAAAGCCTCTAAGGCCTCATCTTTACTTCTAAGAAGATGAACCTGATAAAGATATCGTGAGTAATCATCTATGAAAGTGATATACCATTTTCTACCACCTCTTGTTGGTGTTGATTTCAAGTCTCCTAAATCCGAGTGTATTAATTCCAAAGGAACTGTTCTACGTTCAACACTTTTATTAAATGGTTTTCTTACATATTTAGATTCAACACAGATTTCACATCTTTGTTTTTTATCAAAGTTTATTTTTGGTATGCAACCTAAATTAGCAAGTCTTTCTAGCGATTTGAAATTAACATGCCCAAGTCTATCATGCCAAACATGTGAGGAGTCACAAACATAAACAGAAGAAGATGCATTAACATTCAATTTCAAATCAGATACACTAAGCTTAATCATGTTATCGGTAACATAACCTTTTCCTACGAATTCACCATGCTTAGAAATCACAACAGTATTGGACTCAGCAACAATTTTAAAACCTTTTCCTAGCAGGATGGTTTCTGAGATAAGATTTTTGCATATGTCTGGGACGTAGAATACGTCATTCAATGCGAGAGTTTTTCCTGAAGTTAGCTTCAGTTCGACCTTGCCTTTCCCCACCACTTTCGCGGTGGAAGAGTTTCCCATGAACAGTTTCTCATCATCTCCTACTATGGCATAGGAGGAGAAAGCATTTATGAATTTACAGACATGCTTGGTGGCTCCAGAATCAAGCCACCAGTCTCTCACATTAGTCATACTAGAGACAAGGTCGACTTCAGACACCATGCTAGTGAAATATCCAGAGTCCTCTACTATGTTTGCCTTATTTTTCTGTTTTGGATCATATTTGATCCTTTTAGGGGCCTTACAGTCTTTAGCCATATGTCCAGGTTTACCACAATTAAAACAGTCGCCTTTGATGGTGTGCTTAGTGACACCACCTCTAGGCTTAAAATTGTTACCTTTGGGTTTTCGACGTCTGTTACGTCTATTACCCATTTTCTTTGGATTCTCCAGAATTTTCTTTGAAGCAGCTTTATCGTCCAAAACATGAGCTTTGTTGGACATGTTTTTGCTCAAACATCATGCTCTTGTCCTTGCTGCACATAAGCTCCTCAACCTGGATCTTTTTCCAAGCTCCACCATGGTGATTTCACGAGTCTTGTGTCGCAGCCTCCTCTTATATTCGCTCCATGAGGGTGGAAGCTTTTCAATCACAGCAGCGATACTTGTAGATCTTCATCAAAAGTCATGCCTTGACAAGAATCTCGCTTGATGAGGAGTTGAAGTTCGACGAACTGTTCTACCACAGAGCTTTTCGTCAGTCATGTTGTATTCTAAGAACTTAGCCATCAAGAACTTCTTACTTCCAGCAGACTTCAAAGATGATATTTTTCTTCTAGAGCTTCCCATAAATCAAAAGCATTAAGATCTTCTTTTGCATTATAGAAGTCATACAAGGAGTCATCAAGACAGTTAAGAATATGATTCTTGCACAAATAATTCTTCATATTCCACTGTCCAATTTATCTTCATTACCACGGCGATGAAGTTTTCTCGAGGGTTTTTCTAAAGCATATCCATCTAACCTTTGGTCGTTTAGGAAGAATAGCATTTTAGACTGCCATCTCTTAAAGTCCTTACCACTGAACTTTGGTGGTTTTTCTACAGTATTCTTTCCCATGTTCTTACAACAAAGAATATTACAGTATTACAATATTACAATAAGGCAAATATTACCTTTAGATTGTTGGAATTAATTACAATAATCGAATGCAAATGGGAAATAATACTTAGATTACACTGATAGTAGTAACAAACAACTCAATAAACTTAGTAGAGGCACGTATGAGATACGCTGAGCTAAAGGTAATATTGCCCTGCTACTCCTCCGAGATGCTATAGAAATTAACAAATTACCTCCAGGATACAACTATTGTTAGTTCTCCTCTATGTGTAGCATACACAGAGAGAACCCTTAGAACTTGGCAGCAAAAGTAAAAACAAAAACACAAATTGAAAATACAAATTGTTTCTGAGTAATGTAAAAACAATTTTATGTTTCTGTAAACTATATTTCTGTGAACTAAAATTCTGTAAATCAAGAAGTAGTTATACAAAATTACTTTTCTGTAAATCAAGAAGTAGTTATAGAAAAGAACTGAACGTTTTCTGAGTTTTAAGACAAATATTAATAAGAACTTAAGTTTCTGAAAATAATTAGAGAAGAAGGAGAAATTCAGAAGATAAGAGTTCTGAATGGTATGTTTTTTAAACTGAAAGCCTTAACTCGTATTTATAGGTAAGAATTCGAACGTTTGAGACACAGATCCGTAAATCACGCGTTCAATTTGTCGGACGAGTAAAAGCAAAAAGCATCCGTTAAAATAACAGTAAAAACGCATCTGTCGGGTAAGATTCTTCTCGACGAGAAATCTCGTGCACAGTGTGTCCACACGCGTGAGATGCACAGGTGTCCACACGCGTGAGATTAAAGATTCTTTACGATGAAAACAGTTAAGAGAATTCACGCGTGAGAATTAACCGTGTGTGACTAAAGATGCTTCTAGTGGCTGTCGGATATCCAAAACCGAGAAGGCAAAGAATAAAATTCTTTACATGTGTGGGAGAAGCGTGTGGTAAATTTCAGCAAAAAGAAAGGATGGGTCGGATACACCCACACCCACACCCGAGCCGAGCGAGCGTGCGTGCTTCTATGCGAAGCACCGCGCGAACGGGAAAGGCAATAAGAAATGCAATAAGGTTTAGGCAACCTTGCCATAGTCTAGGGCTTTCCCCATACACAAAGGTCTAAAGACCCAAAGGGCCATACCCTTAAGGCTAAACCAATGCTATTTAAGTCTAAAACTCTTAGTGTTTTAGTCTATATGGGACTAATGTTTTATTCATTCACATGAAAAAACATCTAGGGAGCAATAGGTCTTGGGATCAAAACATGGTCCATGCATTTTTTTTTGATTAAAACAAAACATTGATTTTTTCTAACATATTAATCTATACCGTCTTGGTTGATCGTATCGGGAGACGAAGACTTCTTCTTGTTAGCATATCCGGGATTATATCATCTCTCGGGTTACTATCATGGTTGTTCTGTATTGGGAGCAGTAGTGTTGGAGATGAGAACAGAGATTTTTGGTACAATACCGATGAAGAAAGAGCAACCTGTATGGGATTGTTAGCATTGTTGGCGTTAGCAATGTACATAATTTTCCATTCATTGGGTATTGGAACAGTTCCTTGGATCATAAACTCGGAGATATATCCAATGAAATATAAAACTGTTTGTTTGGCAATGGCCAATATTGCTTACTGGTCTTCAAAGATGATTGTGCAAGATTTGCTTTTCGACAGCTTGGGGAGCTATCTTTCAGTTGCACAAATGCTCTTTTTGTTGTGTTTGTTTTCAGCAATAGTGGGTCTTTTCATCTACTTCTACGTTCCAGAGACCAAAAGGTTACAAATTGAAGAGATCGACAAGGTTTTGCTGCGACAGGAAAACTGTAAGAAAAATGATGATTATCATCAGGAAGATGGAGAACTCAAGGATGTTCTCATTGTTGGGTAATTACTCAATAATGTCACTGGTTAGTAACTCTAAAAAAATCAGACAAGTAATTCAACTATTTAGGCTCATACTATATTATTCACAATAGTGCAATTTTCAGGTTGGGCAGGACAAACCAATATTTATTTTTATGTTTTTTTGTATTGATTGATGATTAAATGCTGATGCATTCCGAACTCAAATCTCATTACCAAATAATTTTCTCATTATATTACAGTGACATCGAATCATTAGCCAATTTTCTTTGGCGATTTTGAGTCTTTCTTAGGATATTTGCGTTAAATCATTAACCAACTTTCTTAGGCGGTTTCGAGTCTTTCATAGAATTCTGTTGTAAAAGGATATCAATAACAGTACCTATTAATAGATTATCTTTGACCATTTTTTCCTAATTAAGTAAATTAGAATAAATTCCAACGGGTTTTGAGTTTGAAAATGAAAATTGATTGATAGAACATACATTACGGGACCAAAAACATTAGTGGCAGATTAAAATTAAACCTATTGCAAATCCGAATGGATTAATGCGTGTTTGTAATTATCAACACAAAACCAAAATGAAACCCCCATTACAGTAATGGAGCTGGTTTTCTTTTTGTTTCAACTTTCATGACCTTTGCTCTTACAGATCCTTTTGAAGGTTGAGACACTTTCATTATCAATCTCACAAGGGTCTGCAAGAAAAATGACACGAAAAATTGTTCTTAGACAATCAATGACGGGAAGGAGACAACCTTTACTAACAAAAGCATCATCATCATCACTAACACCAGGAGGAGTAAGTTCAAGAAGAAATTTGCAGTCATCATCATCACCACCAGGAGGAAGTAAAAGATTTGCAGAAGTAGCAGGAGGAACAGCAGCTGAATGTGCAGCAATATGTTGTTGTTGTCCATGTGGGATTATGAATTTACTAGTGCTTGCTGTTTATAAATTACCAGCGGGATTATGTAGGAAAGCATTGAAGAATAAAAGGATAAAAAGGTTGAAGAAAAATGGTATCTTTCAGCAACAACAACAGAAGAAAAGATGTCGTTGCGGTTGTGACGAACCTGATATTCAAATTCATCCATTGGGTGTTGTTACTAATGAATGGGGTGATGAGGACATTAATTTATCAGGTGAGTTGATTAGTAATAAATCCGGTACGGTTATGTTATCTGCTGGGAAGGAGATTCAAGATTTGGAGATTGAAATGTGGGATAAATTTTATAGTACTGGGTTCTGGAGAAGTTCTTCTCAAAGAGATGATCTCCATGATTTGCCCATTATTACTCTTGATGATTGATTCAGTTCTTCTCAAAGAGATGATCTCCATGATTTGCCCATTATTACTCTTGATGATTGATTCATTCTTTATCGGCTCGTGGAAATTACGGTGCTGACGAGGTTTGATTTTGCCGATCTGCTAGAATTATGTTTGTTGTATTGTAAACGGTACAAACTGTCTCCTTATTCCTTTTTAACTTTTTTTTCTCTTTAAAATATTTTTTTCAGTTGAAGAAAAAAACTAAAAAAAAAAAAAAATGTAATCCGACCATAGCTGTTTTCCTTGAGATGATGACATTGGTGGGATAAGAAGATGTAATTTGTGAAGAGTACTTCTTAATCTTTTAACTAAAGAAGAGATTGCATTTTGGTGGGTGGAATTTGATTGTGCTTGCTTAAATTATTCTACACATTTTACTACTATTATTATTGGTTTGTAATTGTATGGGTGGAATTTCAGAAGTGTAGCTTATGTAAAATTGTACGTAGTAGATTATTATCTACTAATATTTTCGTTTGTGGAAAAGTGGCAAAATCGAAAATGAAAAAGTAAATATATTATTTTTTCTGAAACGGAAATAATACTTATCTAGGTTAGCCTATTAGTCTTATGGAATACAGAGTAGATGAAAAAATAATACAACTAGGAGAGTGGAAAATGCAACCTAATTCATAATCATGCCCAACAACCCAACAGAACGCTATCCATCAAAGAAATTATGCTCATCAAAGTACACAGTAAAGCTACATTGGATTCATCTATAATATAATCATCATGCAGTTATCAATGAGTCAAAACCACAAAAAGAGACATTTGCCAGCAGAAAATGCTTAAATGAAAATAGACTCCCTTGGTGAAATAAAACTCAAGCCCAAGCCAAAATTTAAGTTCTAACATGCAAACAGTTAGATTGACGAACAAAAAAAAAGAAGTCAACACCCGGAGGAACTTTTGAAGTGCTTGGTGCATACTTGAAGACAGAGGACACATTCCAGTATACATGGAAACAGGCCAGACTCCTAAAGCAAGGCCTTGTCACTACACTCCTCTCATATGTCATCTATTAAAGTTTCGCTAGTTGAGATTTTAAAATAATAACAGGTTCTCTCTTCCAGCGACAAATTTCATCAATAACAGATTTCCCTGCTTTCTATATTGTTTCATATTAAGTCTTGATACATCTAAAGATTACCTCATTTACAGAAAAACATCAACAAACATATCAAAACTGAACCCGTTCTACATGTACAAAATACCAACCCAATCACTACTACAATTCAACTAATCACATATAAATGGGTACAGTTTCCCGCTAAAATCCAACTGTTTGTTTCCGTCATCTAAATTCACATAAGGCAGGTGCCCACAAGAGCCCCTATGAGGATACGCTCGTGTCTGTATCAACATGAGATAGAGAAGATGCAGTTAAATGGCTAAGGCTAAGTTGAACATATCGTGACCATCTTATTAGACTTGAAAAGTAGATACTCAATGAGTTGAAACCACACCTCAAACTTCAAAAACCCTCCAAGTAGGTTCAAAGAGAAGGGCTTCCTCCATTCCCCCTCAACTCTGCTTTCCAAAAATCCTTTTGCTGCACACAGAACCCATTAACAATAGAAAGGGTAAGCAAATATTTTAACCAACTCATCCAATATACTAATCAACATTGATATTCTTTCAAATTACATACCAAATTACACTCGAGCAGATAACACTTTAAGGTTTTGGCTAAATTGCGCCCAATCCATGTAATTAGCTACCAGTTCTGCAAGTAGCCTCCCTGCACACATAACGTTTAAAGTAATGAAATACTTACGTAAAGAGATGGTACATTCATAGACACATGCTTAATTCTTATCAACATTCATAAATTCTAAGCATTCCACAGTTGGCGTGAGAACGATAGTGTAAAGAGGGAATGTAAAAAGCCACCGAGCCAATAATGCTAGATATATAATATATTGGCAGTAAACATTAACGTGAGACCACCATTTTCTGCAATGTGCCGATGCTTTTGTTTTGGCACTCCCTTTAGCTCAAGAGTGTGGACACGAAATTGTTGAAATACGGGTATAGAGAGATAGTAGAGAGGATTGAAAATAAACTCAAACAGATAAAACTAGGCATTTTGTCTCTGCTTCCTTAAAAAAACTAAATAGAAGTTCGATATAACAAGGAGCATGACTCCCACTAACATGACCTTGACTAACAAACCTTTATCCAACATACAACATAATGATCAAAACTCAATCACACATACTGACCCCATGTCTTCCGAATACGAACACATTATACATGTACCCACACCAACTAAGGAACTAGTGTTTGCTTGATCAACTCCTAACAGAGTTTGACTTTACTATTAACACATCACATTACGTATCTAGTAGTAATATGTGGACTCATGTACTAAGTCTCCAAAACTTAAAAACTAAAATGCAAATCATAAGACTGATAAAAGAAACAAGTAGGCCTTAACGATACTATCAGTCTCATAGGAAAAGTGCTCAATGCATACTTGAAGACAGGGACACATTCAAGTATACACAGAAACATGCCAGACTCCTAAAGCAAGGCCTTATCACTACGTTCTTCTCAAATGTCACTTATTTAAGTTTTGAGATATCATTATAATAACAGGTTTTCTCATCCAGCGGCAAATTTCATCAATAACAGGTTTTCCTCCACAAACATATCAAAACTAAACCATCTTTACATATCGCCACAACAAATTCAATTTATCACATACAAATACAAAAGTTTTCTACTTCGACCTACAATACTGGATGATATCATGATTATTCGGTTCAAGCCAAAACTCAAATATCAAAAAATAAGAAACTCACAGTTCATACCTGACACCGTAATCTTGTCTTAACAACATCCATCGGAGTAGTAACCTCACCAGCGATACTGCCCACAGCTCCGCCAGCCATAACATGAACCTTTGGTTGCTCTTCACTAGCATTCTCCAGTGAAATATCTAACAATCAAAAACTTTCTTCAAAGCTTCATATGCA
This sequence comes from Papaver bracteatum, assembly GCA_023529315.1. Lineage (NCBI taxonomy): Eukaryota > Viridiplantae > Streptophyta > Magnoliopsida > Ranunculales > Papaveraceae > Papaver > Papaver bracteatum. The sequence continues at coordinate 1,789,885 of JAJJWX010000259.1, forward strand.
GCAAAATGCACAACGGTAAAAGGTGCATTCATAACAAAAGTAGTCATAGAACTCGGATAAAAAGCTCAAAACCTCTCTTCTTTAAATATTCTCATAACACAATCTTTAACAGCATTATAAGGACCTTCTTTTCAACTGCAATCTCTTCTTAACGATATCCGAAAGAGTCAACATGGCATCGCTCACAGTTGTGACAATAATGCCACAAACTTAGAGAACCAAATAGATTATGCCTCCGTTCATTACCACCTAATATTTTTATTTGTTCAAGATTCATACACATAGAAATAAAAAGCATAAGCAGGGCCAGCACTATGACCCATTGCTGCAATTCCTCTATTAACTTTTCAATGATTGAAGTAAAAATCTACCAATTTGACGATGATGATGACTACTACAATGCCCCCAGCAACTGCATATCGGTATTGAGTGTATCTACTGGGAACATAGCCATGTGTTCAACAATCCCTGCAATTGAACCTGCAATCATGAATTTCCAAAAACCTAATTTATCATTTTCATTCGAGGTTGTTTTAAAGTTTGGGGTTTGCATTAGTGTTGTGGGTGTTAAGAATGTCGTCACACATGCGTAAACCAACATAATTGCAGCTGATCTTCTTACCAAAAGTTTATCTTCTCATGCATATATTATTATTCTCTCATTCATATATTATTATTCTCTCATTCATTGTAATATTCTCATTCATTGAGAATTGTCCCTATTTTGGGCATGTAACTATCCTTATAATGAAAACATCTTCACCCTGTTTAGGTGTGGAAGATATTCACCAAATTACTTCCTTAACTTGGTATCGACCTTGATCCAAGCTACGCTTCCAATACCTTCAAAAAAAACTCAAACATGTCAACAACAACTCAACTACGAAATATCCAGATTCATCATCTGGTAACCCTAAAGTTATCGGAAACTAATTATCCACTGTGGAAGACACAGTTCAAACCCATTCTCAAAGGCCATGGCTTAACTGGCTTCATAGATGGTTCCAAACCCATTCCATCGAGAACATTACCCAAGACCGATGTCAGTAAACCCCGACTATACAAAGATATGAAGAACAAGACTCGCTTCTAGTGGGTTGGCTGAACTCAACACTTACTCCGAATGTTTAGGTGTGGTAAGAGATCTCTCCACCGCTAAAGAAGTATGGGACCTTATTGGAGGCAGAATATGCTCCAAAGACAAAGTTTCACCGGATGAATGAAGAAGCAGCTTCACAACATGAGTAAAGGTAACAAAACCCTCCGAGTCTTTTTAAATGAGGCTAAGGATCTGTTTGCTCAACTTGCAGCATCAGGCTACACGGTCACTGATGACGAAAAGAAGCAATCCATTAGCAATGGATTGAACCAGACATATGACTCAATTGTCACCACCTTGACAACAATGGAGGATATGAGCATGGATCTATTTTACTCTCATCTACTCAACTTTGACATGAGAGTTGCACGTCAGATGGATGAAATACAATAGCCACTTGCCAATGTTGTTGTTTCGAATACCTCTGGCAGTAGGGGTGCACCAAGAAACTACAACCAACAAAATCGAAGGCCTTTCCAACAGCCCAACAATCAGTTCCAGCAACGCAACCAGTCTCCTCACCAGGACAACACCAAAACTGAAAAGTGTCAGATATGCAAGAAGAAAGGCCATATGGGTGATGTATGCTGGTTCCGTTACAAACCATCTAGCAAACAATCTAGACCTCCGGCTGCCTTTGTTGCCTTTCCTGATAATTACCAAGGTAATCAATGGGTTACGGATTCGGGTGCTACACATCATCTCACTTCTGATTTGAGAAATCTATCGATTCCCCATGAGTATGATGGCACTGAAATGGTGCAAGTCGGTAATGGTAATTCACTCCCTATAGTTAATGTTGGTAATACGTCTTTCACGTATAACTCACGGTCTTTTTATCTGAACAATATCTATCATGTACCTCAGATCAAAACTAATCTGTTGTCAGTTAGTCAGTTCTGTAGAGACAATGATGTGATTTTTGAGTTTCACAAATCTTATTTTCTTGTGAAGGACAAGCACACGGGGAGTCCTCTGCTGCGCGGACTGAATAGAAATGGGTTGTACGTGTTTGAAGGGCTTCACATACCACATGCTCCAGAAAAACCACAAGCTAATGTCTCATCTTCCTTTCCAGTTTGGCACCAAAGACTAGGTCATCCAATGATGCGCACTGTCTCTCAAATTTGTTCTCAAAATTCTCTTTCTGTTTCCAATAAAAAGTTTGACTACCTGTCAATCTTGTCATCCGAGTAAGAGCAAGAAGTTGTCCTTTTCTTTAAGTACTACTCGTTTATGACAAACCTTTAGGTTTGGTTGTGTCAGACATCTGGGTATCCCCAGCATTGTCTAGGTCTGGTTATCGGTATTATCTTCTAATAATGGATGTGTTTTCTCACTATACTTGGGTCTTTCCACTCGTTCAAAGATCTGATACCTATCAAACCTTTATTCACTTCCATAAACAAGTGGAGAATCTCACTGGCCACAAAATTAAGATTTTTCAAAGCGACAATGCACTAGAATTCAAGAAGCTAACATCATATCTAAATAATTCTGGTATACAGCATAGATTTTCGTGTCCTCATACCTCTCCACAAAATGGTTTAGCCAAACGTCGTATTCGTCATGTAACTGAGTCTGGTATGTGCTTGTTATTTCATGCTCACATGCCAAAGAGTTTTTGGGCTGATGCTTTCACCACAGCCTGCTATCTGATCAATCGGTTACCAAAATCTGCTTCTGACACCAAAACTCCATTAGAACTTCTATTCGGTCTAAAACCAGACTATAAATTTCTTCGAGTTTTTGGGTGCTTAGCTTTTCCGTGTCTCCGTCAGTATAATACAACCAAACTAGAACCCAGATCACTGCCATGTGTCTTCTTAGGTTATAGTTCAGCACACAAGGGATATGTGTGTCTTCATCGTGAGACAAATAGGGTTTACATATCTCGTCATGTACGTTTTGAAGAAGCAACTTACCCATTTCAGTCTGCCCAGCAAATGACTCCGTTGCTTTCACAAGGTAATACTCCATCTAATACTGCTGTGTTACTATCACCACCGTTTACTCGTGCTGCAGTCTCAGAATCTACGGAAGCTTCTTCAGATAACACTCCGGTGCACACACATTCGGATCAGCAACCAACACCAGCTGAATCATCAACCCAAAATTCAGTGGTTCATCCAGCTGCATCTGATATTGACAGACGTGATAACTCTGCAACTTCGTCTATGTCTTCTTCTTCACATCCCAGCGATACTGATGTGCCTGCAATTCAACAAGACATTCCAAGGCATTCAATGGTGACAAGATCTCGCGATGGAATTGTGAAACCCATCAACAAGCTGTGTTTAACCGCTTCAAAACATCCTCTGACTGATGCTGAATACATGGAACCTACTTGCTATAGCATGGCTGCCAAATATCCTAAATGGAAGAAAGCAATGGATGTTCAGATGAATGCGCTGATTCGAAATGGAACTTACTCTCTAGTCCAGTATGAGAAAGGTATGAATGTAGTAGGTTGTAAATGGGTTTATCGGGTTAAACAAAACCCTGATGGCAGTATTAACACTCATAAGGCTCGTTTAGTTGCCAAGGGATACAACCAGCAAGAGGGACTTGACTATGCAGAGACCTTTAGCCCAGTTATTAAACCCTGCACTATCCGTCTGGTGCTATCTATTGCGGTCATGAATCACTGGCAAGTCAAACAACTAGATGTTGAGAATGCCTTTCTTCATGGGCAGTTACAGGAGGATGTCTACATGCGTCAACCAGCTGGATATGTTGATCCCGATCATCCACACCATGTATGCAAGCTTCACAAGTCCCTCTATGGTCTTAAACAGGCGCCACGGGCATGGTTTTCAAAGCTAAGTACACACTTACAGCATCTAGGCTTTCAAGGTTCTGTAGCAGATACTTCTCTTTTTATCTTGAGGACTCCTACTTCTGTTACATACGTTTTAATATATGTGGATGACATAATTGTCACGGGCTCAGATCCTTTGCAAATTCAGCAGCTGATCTCGAATTTGGGAACTGTGTTTGCATTAAAAGATATGGGGGACTTGAGTTTCTTCTTGGGAGTTGAAGTTCTGCGTCACGATTAGCAACTAGTGTTAACTCAACGCAAGTATGTCACTGATCTACTGAAGAGAACCAAACTGGATGGAGTTAAACCTGTTTCTACACCTCTTTCTCCAAATGCAAAAATACAACAACTTGGAACACAGAAGTTTGAAGACCCAACCTTATACCGCAGTTGTTGTGGGTGCATTGCAAAGTATCTCCATCGACACGACACGATATCTCTGTAGCAGTAAATAAAGTGTGCCAATATATGCATAATCCGTATGTAGAGCACTGGGAGTTGGTAAAGCGGATTCTACGCTATCTAAAGAATACTGTAGATTATGGCCTACATCTGCGGTGTTCTAAGGACACTTCTCTTCAGGCTTATTCTGATGCTGATTGGGCTGGAAGTTTGGATGACAGGCGCTCGACAAGTGGTTACTGCATTTATTTTGGAGGCAACTTGATTTCTTGGAGTGCTAGAAAACAGAAGACGGTTTCAAAGTCAAGTACAGAAGCTGAGTACCGTGGTGTTGCAATTGCGACATCTGAGCTAATATGGATTCAGTCTTTGTTAAAAGAGTTAGGCGTATCTCATTCAACACCTATGCTATGGTGTGACAATCTGGGAGCTACGTATCTCACTGCAAATCCAATCTTCCATGCTAGAACCAAACACATTGAAATAGATTATCAATTCGTAAGAGAAAGGGTTGCAGACAAGAAATTGCAAGTAAAGTTCATTTGCTCTAGGGACCAATTAGCTGATATCTTTACCAAGGGTTTGGCAGCGCCAAGGTTTCAATTTCTTCGTAGCAAGTTGCACGTTCAGCAAGTGAAGTACAACTTGAGGGGAGGTGTTAAGAATGTCGTCACACATGCGTAAACCAACATAATTGCAGCTGATCTTCTTACCAAAAGTTTATCTTCTCATGCATATATTATTATTCTCTCATTCATATATTATTATTCTCTCATTCATTGTAATATTCTCATTCATTGAGAATTGTCCCTATTTTGGGCATGTAACTATCCTTATAATGAAAACATCTTCACCCTGTTTAGGTGTGGAAGATATTCACCAAATTACTTCCTTAACTGTGGGTTCTATCATAACAATGAAGAGGAAATGAAGGAAACTTGGGGGTGGTAATTGAGTTGATTTGGTGATTTACTAGGTTTAAGATCAAAGGTATCAGCTTCAAGAAGTTCAATTCATTGACCCCCAAATTTGTTAGTAATGAAAAGACTGTATATTGCAGCAGCCATTTGATTATAAGAAAGATGAATCGGATCAAATGGTTTGATTCAGAAATATGAAAGAATTTTGTTGAAACCTAGATTCGAGTGGGATAGAGTGTAGAGTAATGAACTTCTTTTGTTATGGGCATGAAACACTCGGACTGGAAAATGCAACACCTCGGAGAAAGTGCTACTCATAGGTAGGTAGTACCGTAGTCAAGCATTTTGAACAGATTTAAACGACTAATTTGTTGCCTATGTGGAGCAATTCTTATGTCACTCCTCGGAGATAAAGGAGAGAGACTATAAAGTCGGGTCCTATGGGCATCGCCGCACGGTAAAGTTCTATGTTTGCCACTTTTGCATTCATTATGGGCATGTCAACGTGGCAAACTCATCTGGCTAAGTGGCAAGCCAGGTTGAATATTTATCGGGTAATCAGTATCTCATCGGGCGAGAAAGACTAGATCCGAAAATCAAGTAAGCATCGCTAGCAATTTATTGTTGATCGCTTAATAATAATTTAGTGTTTTATTTATTTCTTATTTGTGGGAATTATATAATTGTCCCTCTTTTTCACGGGATTCATAATTACTCTTATGACACCACAAATATACCTATCTCCATCTATAAGCCCATCAGGGATCCATTAAAATTTATTTTGTTTCACCCTTCCTCATTTAATACGCTTTTAAAGAAAAAAATTTCTTTATTTTCAGATCAAAAAATATTTTCTCCTTCTCTCATGAAAACAACCATCACCATCACCGCCGAACTTCTATAACTACTATACACCAGCTTCGTCGACGCCATCGCCACCACCACGTCTTCCACTATTAACTGCATATCTATCACTATAATGATTTCGATTTATCCCTGATAGATTAATAACGTTTTCATCATATTCATTGAAACCACCAAAACTAACACCACCATCCGTATCTCCGACGTCATCACCATTAATTATCACTACCACCACCATCAACATCACCATCATCACTATATCTATCTCAATCTCCACATTTTTTTGTTTTTTTTTTTCCCAGTGGGATTTGAGAGAGAGGTTTGAGTGCTTTGAGTGAGATCATCAACAACAACAACAATCCATCACTGATTCACAACAATTCGTTTGAACCAATAAATTTCAGATTTAGATTTGATAATTTCGATTTCATTAATTTTTCAAATCTGGGAAATTAGTGATATGGTATGAAAATAGATTTTTGAAGATAAATAGATGTGATTTTAATGCCAATCGCCATGAAGATTAAATGGAAAGGTAACTAATCAATTTAGTTTTTAAACTAGTATAAAAATTTTGTGATTTTAATTTTGATTCATTAAAATTCAGCGAAATCAATAATTTCTATATGATTGTGTTTCAATTGTTTACTAGTAATGATTTAGGTGATTTGTGTTTATTATGTTGTACTGGTGGTACTGGATGTTGTTTTAGTAGTGGTGGTGGTGATTGTGGCAGTTGTAGTTGCAGTGAAGGTAGTAAAGGTCTTCAGTTTTTATGGATCAACTATAGTTGTTGATCCAATTTATCGGATCAAGTCCTGTTGTTGATCACATTTATGGGATCAACTCCTATTTGTTAACAGCATTTCCTTGGATTAGTATAGTCATGTAATATAATTTTTAAATTGTTGTTGTAGTAAATAGGTTGTCGTTCACTCGGACTTTGTTGAGATTGAATTTAAAGGTTTAATGAAATTATAAAACTAGCAAATATCTACAAAATAATAAAAATGTTTCGAGAGGTACTAGGACTAGGATTCCACCAAATATTCAAATTCATGCGATTCACCTATTTATTCTAAACCATTATAGCTCATTCAATAAGAATTTTGACTCTATTTATTTGCCTAAGGTAGATTCTTAAAATATTAATTGTAAATCTTAAGCATGGCATATCAAAAGAATTAATCCTAAGAATAAACCATCAAACGAAATGACAATTAATTAAGAAAAATGTTTTTCTAATTTTAATTTAATGCAAATAATCATAATCATATAAAGAATTAAATGAATTTACCACATGATGAATTTTGATTTCCTCCGTCGTCCCAGAGTAAGGTTTAGCTCCACATAGTGAAAAATATGCTCAAAATATATTTTTATAGCTCAAATGGTGTTTACAAAGAAGAAAAGGGAGGAAAATAATATAAACCAGAAGTTCGCAACGCTTAATGGTCGTTACAACTCCCTGTTACAACTGTTGCGAAGAACTATTATAATATGGTGTCGCAGAAGAGTTGTCGTTTATAGGATGAATATGTGACAGTCAAGAACGATAGTTCTTATCGGTTTATTGCTCTTCGGATTCTCCTTCTCTGTAGCTTCTTATTTTTCTCTGTAGCCTCTCCCAACTCTCGATATACCTTATCTGATCACCGGAAATCTTTTTATACTTGACAGCTACAAAATATCTCCTCATAACTGCTCCAAATCTTCTCTGTCAAGCCATAACTCGATATTATTCTCCATGCAGGATATGAGAATTTTCTTCAATTTTTTTATCTCGTCACGCACTCTGCTGGTGTCAAATTCTCCATATTTATCTCTTCCACGTTCCTGTTGGAGTTAAATGCACTCCAAACACGTTATAGCTTGAGCAAATCTTGTTGTAATTCAGGCAATCCATGAAGAATCCCGTGCATATCTCTTACACCCTGTTTTATTGTAACTCAACGAAATCTCTCTTTTTTTATGGAAACTAACTCAAGTACCATCCCTGTTTGGTTGCGACATGGAGATACCAATTCAATCCCGTGAAAAAATCAAACAAAATATCGATGAAAATCTTCCCATATATATTATGCAGTTACGGGAATCTATCTTTGTCTGCTGACCCTGAATCCACAAAAATCTTCTTCTTGTATGTTTCCAACTCCTTTAATGGATCTAGATAGTCGTCACAACTCATTAAAAATGAAATACCTGAATAATCTCCACTGAAATCTCACCAAAATCGTTACAGAGAATGCGCAGCTGAGTATAGCAATTTCCCGCCAAATTTTTGTTTTCAAACGAAGGGGAGAATGACAACCCTTAACCAATTACTTGGGTACCGAATATCCTGTGGGTACCCCTTAGCAATTGACGTGCCCCATAACCAAAGTTAAGGTCCGAATAGTAGGTGTTCTACGGGGGTGCCTTTAGTTGCTTTTCGAGCTGATTTTTCCAAAAATGTTTATTTCCTAAAAATACCTACAAACACATTTATTAGTGATAAAATGAGTCCCAACTAATGTAGTTATGGGTAAAAATGTGTCACATTTGTGTGCTCATCATCATGCTTGTAGTTTGAATCATATTTGCTACAAATATTTTTCGTATGCAGTTAGATTTTTAGACTTTTAGGTTGTTGGTGGATCATTTTGATGTTTTTTCGTTGATGTTTTGTTTCATGGTCAAAAAATATCCGGACTTCAGTTTTTATGGGATCAACTACTGTTGTTGATCCCATTTATGGAATCAACTTTTGTTGGAATCAACTACTGACTCCTATTATTGACAGAATTTCCTTTTGATTAGTATAGTCATACTTGTAGTTTAAATCATGTTTGTCAAAAAAAAAAAAAAAAAATCTTGCTGGTTTGTGTTTGTGTATTGTTATTCGACTAATGGTAGTGTTGGTGTTGTTGGATTTTATACTTGTAAAGTTCTTCAAATGTTGAATTTGTGGTGCAATGGTAGCATGACTGACTCCATGTCAGATGATGCGTGTTCGACTCATGCCAAGTTCACTCATTCGTATATGTTATTTTCTTTTTTTCAAACTTTGGTTGTTGCAGATATTTTTGATTCACTTCTCTAGCACGAAAGGGCTTGACGTATTGAAGTTGATTCGCTACATCTTTTTTTGCATCTTTTTTAGGTTTCATGCTTGTTGGATGTTTCTTTTTATTTATGCTTTTTTGGTTTGGAGTTGTTATGCTTTGTAATGACATTCATTCTGATTTATTTTTATGAATGTTATTCTTGTGTTTCTTATGGATATGTCAGTTTGCAGGTTCCAGGTTTATTGGTTTTTATAGGAAATATACTTATATAAATATGTTGATCTCATTTTTTGTGGATCAGCTTCCATTGTTGATCCCACTTAAAGGGATCAACTTTTGTTGTTGACCCACTCGTTGGGATCAACTTTGATTGTTGACACAATAAAAGAACTGTAATATGTATTAGTAAAGTTATTTTTGAACTTTTATTTTTTGGATCAACTTTGGTTGTTGACGGCGGCGGTGGTGGCGATGGTGGAGGAAACAGCGGTGATAGCAATGATAATGGTGGTGGTTATAGTTAGTAAGTGGTGGTGGTAGTGGCGGTTAGAGCTGGCAATCAAGCCCAAAACACGCGAGCTGGTTCAGACCGGCCCGTAAAAACCCGAACCCGGCTTGGCTAGTTGTCTTACCAAGCCAGGTTAGGGTTGGAAAAATGTCGGCTTGTTGAAAAACAGGTTAGCCCGCACCGGTCCGTGAAACCCGCAGGTGTAACTGTTAACCCGCAGTTCCTTTCCCCACCCCCATAAATTTCGCTGCGTGTCCTTCACCTTTCACTATACGCGTGTTTTTGTGTCCCCCTCGATCATATAAAATCAAAAAACCCTAGCATAAGCCTTTCCTTTCTTTTTTATTCTTCCTCTTTCTTCAGTTCTTCTTCCTCCTTCTTCAGTTCTTCTTCCCTCAATCCCTAACGGTGACGGACAAAGCAATAGCAAGCTTGAAAACCTGTAGATCTAAAGATCAAAGGCAGGTAGTTTTTTCTTAATCAGATTCTCCTTTTTTTTTTTTTTGATTTTCTATTTCTAGGGTTTTACATCTGTTTATGTTTACATCTGATTTTCTATTTCTAGTTTTTTCTCAATGTTGATTGTTGATAACTTGATATTGGTTTGCTCAATACTAATTTTCCATTTGATTATGAAATTTCCATACATGATAAAGTTGATGTGAACTGTGAAGGTTTATTTTTCTATACAAATTATTCTGATTTGATGATAGAGCGTAATTAAACACAAAACCCCCTCTTTTTACATGTATTAAAAGGTTCTGATTTGATGTCTTGGTCAATCTGTACAAAGTTAGATATGATATATTGTCATACTTATAGTACTTATGCGTCTTCAATGTTGATGTTTAACTTTTGAAATTGTGATAGTGATACAATGGTGCTGGTGCACTAATTTGAATTACCAATTTGTCATTTTGTTAATGTATGTTGTCTGCTTCTTTTATTTCCTGCAAGTTATGCTAAATATTGTTAATTATGTACTGATTTTGTGGTTAAAATGCTCCATATAGGATGTCAAGTGTACATGAACAAGATCATTATAACGATGTTATGAGTGAGGATGATGATGTTGAGATGATAGACTCTGTGAATGATTCTCCAACTGTTGGTTGTGCATCTGCATCAGTTTTAGGTGGAAAGAAACACAAACTTAGATCTGCTATTTGGGAATTTTTTTGAGCTTGTAGTTGATGAAGATGGTTCAAAGAAGGGAGTGTGCAAAGCTTGTGTCCAGGGATATATATATGAGAGCCAGAAAGGTGGAACCTCAACTATGAAGAGGCATAAGTGCCATAAGAGTGAGTTTCATGATATAGGGCAGATGATATTATCTGCAAAGAATGGCCAGATGTCTACCCGCGTACGCAAAGTTGATCAAATGAAATTATGGGATCTTTTTTCAACATTAATCATAGCCAGAAATGGTCCATTTGCTGTGGTGGAGTGGAAAGAATTTAGGAACATATATGTAGTTATTTAAATGAGGATGCTAAACCAATATCAAGGAATACTGGGAAAGCCGATGTTGTCAAAAAACATAAAGCACAAAAATAAGTAATTCGAAACAGATTGAAACTTGCTCCAGGTATGATTCATAATTTCAAATCCTACTGACCCATCATCCATATGTTTTGTTTTATACTTTTATGTATGTATGAGTAATTTATTATAATATGATTTGATGATATGTATGACACTATGACTTACCCTTACAGGTAGGATATGTCTAACATCAGACATGTGGACTTCAGTTACGACCACTGGATATATAAGCTTAACTGTGCACTTTCTTGATCAAAATTGGGAGTTAAAGAAGTGTCTTCTGAATTTCTGTCCTCTTCCACCACCACATACAGGTGAAGCACTTACTCAAGTCTTGAGATCTTTTATTTTAAGTGCATCTGAAAACCTTGCTGCTAAATTCACTTTAACTTTTCCCCTTTCCACTACCTCATACAGGTGAAAACCTTGCTGCTAAGCTATTTGCAATGATAGAAGATTGGGGAATTGAAGAAAAGGTATCCAACATCACCTTGGATAATGATGCAAATAATGGAGCTTGTGCTAGAATTATGAAGAGTAGAATTGTTGCAAAGAAGATCATGTTTAACAAGGGAAAATACTTTCATGTGCGTTATTGTGCTCACATCTTATCTCTTATTTTAAAAGATGGACTTGAGATGATTGATCCATCCGTGCTCAAGATAAGAAAGTCAGTAAAGTACCTTAAAAAGTCCCAAGTGAGAAAACAAAAGTTCTTGGACATTGTTGGTAATTTGGGAATGTCAGGAGAAAGAAGGGGTATTCGTCAAGACATGAAAACCAGGTGGGTTTCCACTTTTCTTTTGTTATACCGTTAGAGAATTTTATTGTTGTTTATAATATACTCAGTTACTCACCAAATGTTTATTCTTTACAGATGGAATTCAACTTATCTTATGCTAGATAGTTGTCTTGTGTATAAAAGTGTTTTCGCTCATTTGAAGGAAGTGGATCCAAACTTTGAAGATTGTCCAACTGATGAAGAATGGGACCAAATTGAAGTAGTCACAAAATTTCTCAAGACTTTTTATGATCTCACAACTAAATTTTCTGGTAGTAAGTACCCTACTTCCAATCTATATTTGAAGGAGTTTGTCAAGTTAGGGTGTTACTAAAGAAAGAAAGCACAAATAGAATTCAATACATTAGGAACATGCTAAAAAAATATGCAAGAAAAAATTGACATTTATTGGGATAACTTGAGTCCTATATTGGCTATGGCAGTTATGTTAGATCCTAGATTGAAAATGAAGTTTCTAAAATTTACTTACTCCAAGTTGTATCCTAATGTGAGACAATTATAGGATAAGGTTGATCTTGTGCGTAGTGATATGATAGAACTTTATAATGAGTATAACAGCTTGCCAAATTCAAGAGCTTCCGACAGTGGATCTCAGAATTTGGGTATTCAAATTGATGGGAATTCTGACCTTCAAGGAAATGATCTTATGGAGGTAATTTTAAAGATTAAGTATGGTACTTTTTATAGATTATGTCTGTATTTCTATAGTTTTAAGTCTTAAATGGTTAGGAAGTAGGTCAGTGACTAATGAATCTTTCTCACAATTTAAATTTTGAATCTAAATTCAGATGCTGCTGCATAAATATGCTTGTTTCATGCAGGAATATTCTGCAGCACAGGAAAATGGTGGTGATATGCAATCTGACTTGTCTGAGTTAGATCAATATCTTAGCGAGATATATGGATGTTCTTTAAAACAACCATTCGATATCCTAAAGTATTGAAAAAGACAGGAACAATGATTTCCAGTACTTTCAAGAATGGCGGGGGATATTTTGTCAATTCCTATTTCAACCGTCGCTTCGGAATCTGCATTTAGCATTGGTGGAAGGGTAATTAATCGATTTCGCAGTTCCTTATTACCTGAAAATGCTGAGGCGTTGATAAAAACTTGTGATTGGGAACATGGAATTGGTAAGTGCTCAAGTGGTTCACTCAACTCGTGATTGGGGACATTTGAAGAAGAATAATTTATTTAGTTGAATGTCTAATAACATTGATTCTTTTTATACATGTAGGAAAAGAAGAGTTGGATCAGGACAATGGGATTATTCATGAAGATGTATTAGACATTGAACCTGGTGCACTCAATGATGATGATGGGGCAGTGGAGGATGATGGGGAAGTAAGTTCTTACGCGTCTAGTTAGTATGCGTACTTCTTCAATATAAAGCGTTGTAATTATGCACATTCCATGTTTTTGACTTGATCTTTTCTTTTGTTTGATTTATTTTTGCTTGAAATTACAAATGCATATTGAATAGTTGGAGGAACTCAATGACTAGTATACTCTGTGTTCCTTTCAAGTTTCAATGCAGACTTAGTGTCAAATTATTATTAAGTTTTCTAATTTTGATATTAAGGTTTCGTTGATGTGAGTGTGAAACTGAGTCTTTCTGTTTGTGTGAGTGTGACTGTTAAATGTGTTGATTGAATTGAATTTGAATTTTGAATCAAAATATCAAAAGAATTAGATGAATGTTAGGTTGCAGGGAAGAGACTTTATATTATGGCCTGAATGTGGCCGAGAATATACCAGAAATCAGAGGAAACTATGTCAGAATCGGTTTCTGGCGAGTCAACTGGCCACAAACCAGCTAACCCGTGAACCCGCAAGCTTTGGCCCATTTAAACCCGTAACCCGTGTAACCCGTAACAAGCCAGCCCCGTTTTCCAGCTCTAGTGGCGGTGCTGGTGGTGGTGGTAGTGGCTGTGAAATAAGAAAAAAAATTGTCAATGGATAATGATAAGGTTTGTAAATGAAAATAATTATAAGTGAGGGTATTAAGGTAATTTATTTATTAATGGATGAGGTTTTAAATGATAATGGTATATTTATTGTTGTATAAGGATATATTTGTTGGGTGTCAAAACTATGGGTATTTAATTAATGTACCCTTCTTATTTCCTACTTTTTAGTTATTATAACACATTTTATTATAAAATAATCTGGACCCAGAACCAGATCCAATAAAAATTCTGGATACTCATTGGATGTCAACAAAATTAGTATCAAAAACTTAATATCTTTTTTTTTGGCATGAATCTAAATTATTTTTATTATTATTATTAATGTTCTAAATAAATATTAAAAGTAAGAAAAAACTGAAAAATGTGACAACGAAAAAGAAAAAGTCAAATTAGCCGAATCTTGCAAAAATGATAAATTAAATAATGAATAACTTGTGTGATATCTATTTGGACCGGATAAGATTTTGTATCAAATTGGGTAATCCCCTTCGGGTCTAAGTTACTTTTCGTTCCAATTTTAGGACCCGATACCGAATCAACCGGGTTTTGTTCGGTTCCGAATAATTGGGTATCCATTGACATCCCTAAACTAGTCCTAACAAGTCTGCCAGAAATTGAATTTTTTTTAATTTTCTTGTTTCAAAGTTAATTTGGAACTGCTTGACTTGTGTATTCCACTTAGCTACTCCTACTTTTAGCACTTTCAAGTACTATTGCGATGGATTCTTTTGAGAGGACCCGTATAGGATGTGCAAGAAAATAGGTGCACAACATATGTGTTGCGTATACTAGTGCCTGGATTAGTTGTTCCATTTTGGTATAATTTTGATTTGCAGATTTAAGTGTCTTACTGCTACCTTGTTGTTGGTGTGTACCATGGAAACACTTATTATATTATTTGTTACTAATAGATAGAGAGTCGACGCTTCCTCAGGTTCAGGATTTTATAGGATTGGATGATTGCCAGGCGGGAAATTATTTTGCTCTAGCAGTGGTATAGCATTTTTTTGAACTAACAGCGTTTGTGGCCGTTGGATGGAAGAAATGTGATGTCAGCAGAAGACAAAAAACATGCAATGACGTCACATTCACAGGATCTAATGGTTAGAATCGATGTTAGAGCAAATACTGCTAGAGCAAACTCGTTCCCTGCCAGGCGTTCATTTATCTTTTGAAATTCACGCTCGTATTCTTCATCCCAGTGAATATGCTTCCTTTTTTAGAGTATGAAAGAAATCCTTTCACATATCTGAGGATCCTGATATGAACCTTCTTACGGTTGTTAATTAATTTTAGGTTTAGCAGTTGTACTTCCTTGAGATTTTCGGGACAAGGCATTTCCGTGATTGCTTTTATTTTTGGTGGGTCCAATTCGATGCCCTGATAGCTTTTGCATAAGGAGATTGGTGGATATATATATCTCTTATAACTTTTTCTACAGATATGTTAGTGTCTCACTATCTACATGATGAAAATAAAATCATCAATCCATTAACAAATGAAACCAACTGCTTTATGGTTAGTAACACGCCATAGTTTTTCTTGAAGGAATGATTGGGGGCCGAGAGAACTAATTGGGGGCCTGACTAGTTGGTCTCCCAATAGCATTTTGGTACTACCCCTTATCCTAATTTTTCAAAATGCCTAAACTACCCCCAAAATAATTAGTGTTAATTGAGTTGATTAGGTTAGATTAGTTGTTAATTTTTTAAGTTAGATTAAATCAGTTTTTGGGTAAAAATTAAGATTATAGATTATTTTTTTTTGTTGGATAGAGAGGAAGAAAGTGAGTTTTGGGGAAAAATTTAGGAACCAATCCTCCATATGAAGAATCCGAAGCTCAAAAAAATCTGGTAAACTTCCTATATTATTCAAATTGCAAGAATGGTACTACAAGTGGTCAATTCATGGACACCATGCAACTACTCAGAGTGAGGGTCGTTTGGTCGGGAGTATAATAACCTAACGACCCTTCAGAGTCGTTAGGTATTTCTGACACTCATAAACGACTCTCATATTCAGTATGAAAAATCGTCATTCATGTTCGAAAAAACTGACGACTCTAAGATGCCACTATGAAAAATCGTCAAACAACTTTGAAAATGTTAACGACTTTTTTTTCTTACATGTTAACGATCCTAACGACTTCAGGATAAATGATCTCTTATTTTTCTAATAAGAGTCGTTAGGATAAATGATCTCTTACATAATAAGAGTCGTTAGGATAAATGATTTCTTACTACTGGTACTTCATATTTTTCTAAAAGGTCATAGGAAAAATAATTGACGACCCTTAAAAAGTGTTGGAATTAATTACAATAATCGAATGCAAATGGGAAATAATACTTAGATTACACTGAAAGTAGTAACAAATAACTCAATAAACTTAGTAGAGGCACGTATGAGATACGCTGAGCTAAAGGTAATATTGCCTGCTACTCCTCTGAGATGCTATAGCAATTTACAAATTACCTCCAGGATACAACTACTGTTAGTTCTCCTCTATGTGTAGCATACACAGAGAGAACCCTTAGAACTTGGCAGCAAAAATGATAAAACAAAACACAAATCGAAACTACAACCAGTTTCTGATAAATATAAAAACTAATTTATGTTTCTGTAAACTAATTTCTGTTAAACAAAGTTTCTGTAAACTAATTTCTGTAAACAAAGAAGTAGTTATACAAAATTATGTTTCTGTAAACTACAACTTGTTTAAGATAAGAACTCGATTTTTTGTTTCTGTAAACTTAAAAAAAAAATTGTTTCTGAAAGCATAAGAAAAGAATAAGAATTTCAGAAGAGAAGAGTTCTGAAAGGTATGGTTTACAAATGAAGTTTACAACTCGTATTTATATCAAGAAAATGTTCGAACGTTGGAAGAGAATCCAAAGCACGACAGACTGTCCGTGATTCACGCATCTCGAACGTTGCAAAAGTAAGGTAAAAAATCGCGTTAAAAGAACAGTGCACACGCATTCAAAATTTTCGAGATTCTTCTCGAGGAAAAACAGTGTGTACAGGTGTCAAGAAAACCGTGTGACACGCGTGAAAGAAGATGCTTCTCGAGGCTGTCGGATATCCAAAACCGAGAAGGAAAAGAATAAAATTCTTTACATGTGTGGGAGAAGCGTGTGGTAAATTTCAGTAAAAAGAAAGGATGGGTCGGATACACCCACACCCACTCCCACTCCCACGCCCACGCCCACGCCCACGCCCACGCCCACGCCCACGCCCACGCCGAGCCGAGCCGAGCCGAGCGAGCGAGCGTGCGTGCTTCTGTGCGAAGCACCGCGCGAACGGGAAAGGCAATAAGAAATGCAATAAGGTTTAGGCAACCTTGCCATAGTCTAGGGCTTTCCCCATACACAAAGGTCTAAAGACCCAAAGGGCCATACCCTTAAGGCTAAACCAATGCTATTTAAGTCTAAAACTCTTAGTGTTTTAGTCTATATGGGACTAATGTTTTATTCATTCACATGAAAAAACATCTAGGGAGCAATAGGTCTTGGGATCAAAACATGGTCCATGCATTTTTTGATTAAAACAAAACATTGTTTTTTCTAACAATCCCCCACATGAATAATAAAACATGTCGATAAAACACGATAAAACATAAGGCAACAAAATAGGCTAAGGTGTCCCAAAGATTGAACCTTAACTTAGTGAGAGGTTACCTGAAATGCTTGTTGATACGGTGAACGCAATGTCTTGAACCGCCAACAAAGAATGCAATTCAGAAATAACATCCACACTTGATGCCTCAACCGAAGAAAACAAATTTGCCAAGCTCTTGCGGTTGTGCCCATTTTGGCCATGGGCTAAAATCCGGACTTAATGAATGTCTCTAGAGAATCAGCTCATATTCTCATAGGAAGCGGCCACACTTCCAACATCCACAAAGGTGAGTCCATAAAGAGTGTCTGCCACACCCCGCTTTAATCAAAGCCATGGTACCCATTAAGATCGCAAAAGATCATCCTTAATTTTTGCACTATCGCACGATTACACCATAGGGAGGGACAAAGATAGTGCTTTCTCAATATCACCATAAATTAGTTGTCTCATTGAACCTTGATCTTGGAAATCCAATCACAAGGTTGAGTATCCTTCATGGTGATTTATTCAATGAGCTTAAGTCCCATCCCCTCGATGTAAATTTAACTTTCTCTCGGTTAAGCCTTTTGTCAAAGGATCTGCAAGATTATCTTTGGATTTTACAAAGTCTATCGAGATAATACCAGTAGAGAGTAGTTGTTTCACCGTCTTATGTCTTCTTCGTATATGTATAGACTTCCCGTTGTATACATTGTTCTTTGCACAACCAAGAGCAGCTTCACTGTCACAGTGGATGGCAATTGAAGACACAGGCTTGGGCCAGAGTGGAATTCCTCCCAGGAAACATCGCATCCATTCAGCTTCCTCTCCAGCTTTTTCCAAGGCTATAAACTCAGACTCCATAGTGGATTTAGCTATACATGTCTGTTTGGTAGACTTCCATGAGACAGACGCACCTCCAAGCAAGAAGATGTACCCACTAGTAGATTTGCACTATGGAGTCTGATATCCAGTTGGCATCACAATACCCTTCCAGTACAGCAGGATACTTCCCAAAACTTAAGCAATAGTTTGAGGTCCCTCTCGGATAACGTAAAACTCGAAGAGAGCATTCCAGTGATCCTTCCCGGGTTGCAAGTATACCGCTTAATCTACTCACGAGTAAGCAATATCAGGTCTTGTACAGTTCATAAGATACATAAGACTACCAATAATGCGAGAATACTCAAGTTGATCAATACCCTCACCCTTGTTCTTTTTCAATTTACAAGTGGGATCAAATGGAGTAGACGCAGGTTTAGCATTTTCATAATTAAATCTCTTTAATACGGTTTCAGCATAATGAGATTGACTAAGACTATATCCATCAGACGTCTTTCTGATTTTCATCCCTAAGATTACATCAGTAGGGCCTAAGTCTTTCATGTCAAAATTATCTCTAAGCATGCTTTTAATGGTATTAATAATATCAAGGTTTCTGCCTAATATGAGCATATCATCAACATATAGGCAAACAATAACATGAGAATCATACACAGATTTAATGTAAACACATTTATCAGATTCATTAACCTTGAAACCATTAGTTATCATAACATGATCAAATTTTTCATGCCTTTGTTTAGGTGCTTGTTTTAAACCGTAAAGAGATTTGTTTAACTTGCATACTTTGTTTTCATAACCTTTTACTATAAAGCCTTCAGGTTGATCCATATAAATTTCTTCATTCAATTCACCATATAGAAAAGCAGTTTTAACATCCATCGATGTATATGCAAATCATAAATTGAAGCAATAGCAATCAACATTCTAATCGAGGTGATTCTAGAGACTGGTGAATAGGTATCAAAGAAATCTACTCCTTCCTGTTGTCTATAGCCTTTAGCTACCAACCTAGCTTTATATTTATCTATAGTTCCATCTGTTCTAAGTTTCCTTTTGAACACCCATTTGCAACCTATGGATTTACTTCCAGGAGGCAAGTCTGCAAGCTCCCAAGTTTCATTTTGCTGAATGGACTCCCATTCATTTAATGAAGCTTCTTCCCAGAAAGGAGCTTCTGGAGAAGTCATAGCTTCCTTATAGGTTTGGGGTTCAGAGTCTACCGTAAGAGTCAAAAAATCAGGGCCAAAACTTGTTTCAGTTCTAACCCTCTTACTTCTTCTTGGTTCATTCTCATACTCCAAAGTTGGAGTTTGACTAGTCGATGGAACATCCGGGAGATCATCATGGACCTTTTTACGAGGTCCAGACCTTAAAGGAAATATGTGTTCATAAAACACAGCATCTCTTGATTCCATTATGGTGTTAAGACCAATGTTATTGTGGTCAGAACTGATGACCATAAACCTGTGAGCATTTGTATGCTCAGGATATCCTATGAAAACACAGTCAATTGTTTTAGGACCTATTTTAGTTTTCTTGGGATGAGGAATGGCCACCTTGGCCAAACACCCCCACACTTTAAAGTATGCATAGGAAGGTTGTTTACCATTCCACAATTCGTAGGGAGTTTTATCTGATTTTTTAAATGGAAGTCGGTTCAAAATATAGCATGCCGAGAGGATAGCTTCCCCCCACAAGTTCGAAGATAACCCTGAACTTGTTAACATAGCATTTACCATATCTATGAGTGTTCTATTTTTTCTTTCGGCTACACCATTCGATTCAAGTGAATATGGTGCAGTGGTTTCATGAATGATTCCATTATTTTTACAAAACTCTCCTATGGGTATCACATACTCACCGCCACGGTCAGACCTAAGAGTTTTAATCTTAACTCCTTTTTGGTTTTCTACTTCAAGTTTATAAAACTTGAAAGCCTCTAAGGCCTCATCTTTACTTCTAAGAAGATGAACTTGTGATATCGTGAGTAATCATCTATGAAAGTGATATACCATTTTCTACCACCTCTTGTTGGTATTGATTTCAAGTCTCCTAAATCCGAGTGTATTAATTCCAAAGGAACTGTTCTACGTTCAACACTTTTATTAAATGGTTTTCTTGCATATTTAGATTCAACACAGATTTCACATCTTTGTTTTTTATCAAAGTTTATTTTTGGTATGCAACCTAAATTAGCAAGTCTTTCTAGCGATTTGAAATTAACATGCCCAAGTCTATCATGCCAAACATGTGAGGAGTCACAAACATAAACAGAAGAAGATGCATTAACATTCAATTTCAAATCAGATACACTAAGCTTAATCATGTTATCGGTAACATAACCTTTTCCTACGAATTCACCATGCTTAGAAATCACAATAGTATTGGACTCAGCAACAATTTTAAAACCTTTTCCTAGCAGGATGGTTTCTGAGATGAGATTTTTGCATATGTCGGGGACGTAGAATACGTCATTCAATGCGAGAGTTTTTCCTGAAGTTAGCTTCAGTTCGACCTTGCCTTTCCCCACCACTTTCGCGGTGGAAGAATTTCCCATGAACAATTTCTCATCATCTCCTACTATGGCATAGGAGGAGAAAGCATTCTGAATTTACGGACATGCTTGGTGGCTCAGAATCAAGCCACCAGTCTCTCACATTAGTCATACTAGAGACAAGGTCGACTTCGGACACCATGCCGGTGAAATATCCAGAGTCCTCTACTATGTTTGCCTTATTTTTCTGTTTTGGATCATATTTGATCCTTTTAGGGGCCTTACAGTCTTTAGCCATATGTCCGGGTTTACCACAATTAAAACAGTCGCCTTTGATGGTGTGCTTAGTGACACCACCTCTAGGCTTAAAATTGTTACCTATGGGTTTTCGACGTCTGTTACGTCTATTACCCATTTTCTTTGGATTCTCCAGGAGTTTTCTTTGAAGCGACTTTATCGTCCAAAACATGAGCTTTGTTGGACATGTTTTTGCTCAGCATCATGCTCTTGTCCTTCTTTGCACATCAGCTCCTCAACCTGGATCTTTTTGCCAAGCTCCACCATGGTGATTTCACGAGTCTTGTGTGACCTCCTCTTGTATTCGCTCCATGAGGGTGGAAGCTTTTCAATCACAGCCGATACTTGTAGAGCTTCATCAAAAGTCATGCCTTCAGCAAGAATCTCGCTGATGAGGAGTTGAAGTTCGACGAACTGTTCCACCACAGGCTTTTCGTCAGTCATGTTGTATTCTAAGAACTTAGCCATCAAGAACTTCTTACTTCCAGCAGCTTCAGCATGATATTTTTCTTCTAGAGCTTCCCATAAATCAAAAGCATTAAAATCTTCTTTTGCATTATAGAAGTCATACAAGGAGTCATCAAGACAGTTAAGAATATGATTCTTGCACAAATAATTCTTCCTATTCCACTTGTCCAATTTATCTTCATTACCACGGCGATGAAGTTTTCTCGAGGGTTTTTCTAAAGCATATCCATCTAACCTTTGGTCGTTTAGGAAGAATAGCATTTTAGACTGCCATCTCTTAAAGTCCTTACCACTGAACTTTGGTGGTTTTTCTACAATATTCTTTCCCATGTTCTTACAACAAATAATATTAAAGTATTACAATATTACAATAAGGCACAATATTACCTTTAGATTGTTGGAATTAATTACAATAATCGAATGCAAATGGGAAATAATACTTAGATTACACTGAAAGTAGTAACAAATAACTCAATAAACTTAGTAGAGGCACGTATGAGATACTATTTGAGCTAAAGGTAATATTGCCTGCTACTCCTCTCGAGATGCTATAGCAATTTACAAATTACCTCCAGGATACAACTATCTTGTTAGTTCTCCTCTATGTGTAGCATACACGAGAGAGAACCCTTAGAACTTGGCAAAGCAAAAATGATAAAACAAAACACAAATCGAAACTACAACCAGTTTCGATAAATATAAAAACTAATTTATGTTTTTCGTAAACTATGATGTTTCGTAAACTAATTTTGTTAAACAAAGTTTCTGTAAACTAATTTCGTAAACAAAGAAGTAGTTATACAAAATTATGTTTCGTAAACTACAACTTGTTTAAGATAAGAACTCGATTTTTGTTTCGTAAACTTAAAAAAAATTGTTTCGAAAGCATAAGAAAAGAATAAGAATTTCAGAAGAGAAGAGTTCGAAAGGTATGGTTTACAAATGAAGTTTACAACTCGTATTTATAGCAAGAAAATGTTCGAACGTTGGAAGAGAATCCAAAGCACGACAGACTGTCCGTGATTCACGCATCTCGAACGTTGCAAAAGTAAGGTAAAAAATCGCGTTAAAAGAACAGTGCAAACGCATTCAAAATTTTCGAGATTCTTCTCGAGGAAAACAGTGTGTAAAGGTGTCAAGAAAACCGTGTGACACGCGTGAAAGAAGATGCTTCTCGAGGCTGTCGGATATCCAAAACCGAGAAGGCAAAGAATAAAATTCTTTACATGTGTGGGAGAAGCGTGTGGTAAATTTCAGTAAAAAGAAAGGATGGGTCGGATACACCCACACCCACACCCACTCCCACTCCCACGCCCACGCCCACGCCCACGCCCACGCCGAGCCGAGCCGAGCGAGCGTGCGTGCGTGCTTCTGTGCGAAGCACCGCGCGAACGGGAAAGGCAATAAGAAATGCAATAAGGTTTAGGCAACCTTGCCATAGTCTAGGGCTTTCCCCGTACACAAAGGTCTAAAGACCCAAAGGGCCATACCCTTAAGGCTAAACCAATGCTATTTAAGTCTAAAACTCTTAGTGTTTTAGTCTATATGGGACTAATGTTTTATTCATTCACATGAAAAAACATCTAGGGAGCAATAGGTCTTGGGATCAAAACATGGTCCATGCATTTTTGATTAAAACAAAACATTGTTTTTTCTAACAAAAAGTCGTTGGGAACAAATAAATAATTGACGACCCTTGGAAAGTCGTTAGGAACCAAGAAGAAGCTAAAACGACCCTTAGAAATAATTGACGACTCTTATTATTCATTAACGATTCTCAAAGTAAAATTGACGATTCAATTGATTTCTATTGACGACCCTTACATTTTTGTTGACGGGGGAGTTGTATATGAAGGGTACAGAGCCGTTAATTTCATAAATTGGTCGTCAACATAGGATCGTTAACACATTATCAAGGTTAACGATTTTTCATAAATTATTGGTAGGGTCGTTTTCACCTCCACCCTAATGGTTAACGATTTTTCATAAATTCCACATGCAGATCAAAAATCGTTAAGTTACAAAACTTCGTTGTTAACGACTTTCTTTTCTGAAACTGCAATTATAAATCGGATGATTTTTTTTTTCCACAGTCGTTAATGGAAAAAATGAGGACGATAGGGAGAGGAGATGAAGAAGAGTCAATTAAAATGAAATGGAGATTGGTTTAGTGTTAATAGTATTTTAGGGAAATTTTTAGGGGAAGGGTATAATAGTATTTTCCACCTTCTTTTGGAAGCCCCCTAAAATTGTTGGTGTGGGTATAAAATTTTTGAGGCCCCTAATTAGTTCTCTCGACCCCCAATCATTCCTTGTTTTTCTTCTGTCTTCGCGGGCCTTACTCCCTTACTCTCTATTGGACTATAGAGATTTTTACAATACAACCACTTTTCCATCTTCGATGTCCATATCACATAGTTCTCACCGGTCAAACTGAAATTTTATTACTAGTGCTAGCTACCGTCATTGCATAGTATTAGCTCAACCAAAAAGATCTGATACCACTTGTTGGAAGAGACTTGCAAATCCAAACTGCTATGTGTAATACAAAACCTACATAAGAAATAACCACAATGCGGAAATAACGCAACTACGACGATTTAGAAATAATCACACAACACTGATAATTACGTGGAAAAACCCCTCCGATGTGAAGGGTGAATACCAAATGAAAATCTTCCATTGTGAATGATAATGGGGTACACAATTTCTCCATAGTTGGGGTTACACTCTACTTCAAGGTGCATACATCACTTGGATAACAAAAATAATTCATTCACCTAATAGGTAAGATTCAACAAGATAAAAACAATAAGTGATAGAAATACTTACTAGTAGGGTTTGAACAAATCATAAAAAAAAAAGATTTCTCTTTGAAGAGATGTGGAAATTGATAAATTAATATTCACTACATTAACCAAACGGAGGAAAGAACCATTTTTCTTCCTCCTCAAGATCAACTTAAATATCATCAAAGAAATATTTATGGCGGCTTCACCTTTCTCACTCACTCTCTTTCTCTGCCTCAGTTTCTTTTCTTCACACAACATAAGGAGAAAAAAATTCTCCTAGACGTTTTAAAGTAAAACATCAAACCTAACATAACATGTGTCAAAATCATCCCTTAAATGGTTAGGGGATACCATGAGTGTTAATCCGTGAGGAAGTGACCGGCCCACTAGTAGGATATAGCTTTATTATTCTTTTTGAACGATTATTGGATTAGCAATTTTTTGAATCTATAAAATTATCGAACTATCTGTATAGATATTAGATACACACGGAACTATTATTTTATTTGTAGTCAAAAGCCATTCGATATCCTGATTTACTAATCAAATGATTTTTCCTCTTGAGATGTATATACAAGACTGTTATCTAGATCTCGTATTGAGATTTACAAAATAAAATCAGTAAGCTGAATATTATTGGGAATTTTGATAAACTCCCTCCCCCACTCTCAATTTTCGGTTTAAATATATGACCCCGTTTTTTTTTAACTTTTCAAAAGTTAAATTTCTGTTTTGTTTTCTGTTAAAATTCATTAAACTTGGTCAGTCTCTATTTACCCGGCCAATACTACCATCAAATTTACACACGTATCTTTGGGAATTCCCAGGAGGTCGAGATATAGTAGAGATAAAGATGGCCTAAGAAACAGAAGAAAGCACTTTCTTCTCTTCTCTCTTCTGCTTCTCCTTCTCCTTCTAATTCCTTCAAATCTCGTCAACACTATTAGGGTTTGTAGATGGTTTTAAGAGTGAAGTTAGGGTCTGATTTTGGTATGATTGATGGGTCTCCGTATGTTAGGATTGATGATGCAAACAATGAAATTGGGTTCGAAGGAAATCATGAGATCGGTTAGGGTTTTGTTTTGATGTAATTATGTTGTTAGACAAGAAGAATAAGAAGCAATAAGTTAAAGCTCTCATTTTAGTTTTAATCATGCCGTTAGCAAGAAGAATAAGAAGAATGGATTTTTGATGATTAATATATCAAATTCGTGTTGTTGCTTTGAAGTTCTATCAATTTGAGATGATGGGTTTGTTTTATTTCATCTTATTTGTGTTTGTTTGAACCTGGATTTGATTAATTAGGGTATGTGAATGTTAATTTAGGATTTTTTTTTTAAATTAAGGTTCTTAAGAAATTTTAGGGATTTTATCTTATATCAACCTGTTTTCATGATTTATAAAAGGGGATACCACTATTAGCGGAGGTGATACCAATTGAGTAATCCGACGGTCAAGATTTGTTAACATTTATTTGTCATATATGAAACGATATCACCCTCTAGCAATACTGGCATCCCCCTTTATAAATTGTGCGTGTTTTTCTAATTCATGAAATGGGTTGTTTTATTTTCAAAATGTCTAATGATTCGTCAATATAAATTGGTTTAGTCTGAAGTTTTGATTCCTTAATTTCTAAGATCAGGTTCTTTATTAAATAAGGTTCCAAGGATTTGGGGAAGAACACGATTCAGATCAATGGGGTAAATTAATGGTTGATAAATGAATGATTGAGTTGTGAATTAGATGTATGCTAGGTTGTGCATGTGAGAAGAAATACAGGCCTAAAAATGGCCGAAATAGCACCAGAAGCAGACAAGACTATGCCTCATTAATTCTTTAGTGAGTCGACTCAGTGACTCGCTGAACCCTAACTCGGTGACTCAGCCGAATCATCAGTCTTATTCAGACCAACTCTATTAAGGGCTTTTGAGACTTTTATTAGGTGCCACGTGGAACTAAACGACTCTAACAAACCGTTAGCCATTTTTGAATAAAATAGTCAAAGAAGAGGCACGTTTGAAAAGTACAAAAAAATGGGGACATTTTTATCGATGTAATTCAAAAGTGGGGTACTTTATCAAAATTCCCAATATATTATTTCAACAATTCTACCATTATATGCAAAATTGATAGAAAACACGTTATTGCGTGTTGGTGGAGAGATGATGTGTTTTCAACTATTCATTATGTAGGTATCTGGCATTTAATCCCAACGTGAATGAAGTTATAGAGTTAAGAATCCCAGATGGAAGACAAAAGAAAAGAACTTAGACCAAAGTAGCCTAGGGTTTTTAAGGGCGACTCCAAAAGAATTAGGGGCGACACAAAAAGAAAAAATTGGTTAAAATTACTTATATGTCCCTTCATAATCGTTAATTTAGTTTTTTTTAGCTACCGATTGCAAAATCTCATTTTTGGGGCAACTCTATATTCAGTACTCTCTCTGTCTTTTTTTATATGTCCTAATTTCTACTTTGGTCTGTCTCTTTTTATCTGTCCGCTCTGTTTATAGACATATTTTTTCCTTAAACTATCAAATATACCCTTTATTTTTTATAGTTATAAAATTATTTTTTTATATAAACTTAATTCCAAATCATAAATATTATCACCATATATAATGAAAAAATCCATTCAATATTTTTTTGTATTAATTGTCATTCCTTTTTTAAAAGAAAATATTTATGGGTAGTTACAAAATTCCTAAAACTTCTATTTATTATTACATTACATTTGGTAACAACTTAACATTAAATAGTCTGGTCAAGGGTTAGTCATGACTTTTTGTAGGATTTCCTTATTATTTTGACAAAGTCAATTAGGACTGTTATTTTGAGACGGAGGGAGTAGTTATATGAACTATTTTGACTACCGATTATAGGCTCAACCAAATTAGAAAAATAGAGTTTGGGGCCACTCTATATTCGGTAGTTATATGAACTATTTTGACTACCGATTATGGTAAGATTTCGGCAGAGAGGTCCACTGTATAATCGGAAGTCAGAATACCTTTATTTACTACCGATTATAGGCTCAACCAAAATTCAAAAAATAGAGAATTTTTGTAAAATCTCATTTTGGGACTACTCTGTATTCGGGAGTTAAATAACCTAAATTCACTACCGATTATGGTAGCATTTTAACCAAAGGTCTACTTTAATCGGCATTCAAAGATAACTTTATTTACTACCGATTATAGGATAATCAAAATTCAAAAGATAGAGAATTTTTGCAAAATCTCATTTTGGGGCTACTCTATATTCGAGAGTTAAATAACCTAAATTCATTACCGATTACGGTAGCATTTTAGCCAAAGGTCTACTTTAATCGGGAGTCAAGATAACTTTATTTACTGCCTATTATAGGATAATCAAAATTCAAAAGATAGAGGATTTTATTTTTGAGATACTTTATATTCGGAAGTTATATAAAATAATTTGATTCCAGATTGTAAAATTATCTACCGATTGTAAAGGGTATTTTGTCCATTAAAAATGAGATTTTGAAAAAAAATCTTTTGGGGTCGCCCCTAATACTTTTGGAATCGCCCCTAAAAATCCTGGGCAAAGTAGTATATCAAGAACAATAAAGGCTAATTCAAAGGTTGCACAACAATCCAATGTTTTGTTCGGTACAGAGCAGCACAAGTGAGCTTCTTACTTTTAATCTGTTCACTATATCTTCGTTCTTGTATTTCCTTGGGGCAATTTCTTTCCATTATTCAAATAAAAAAGCTTTTCGTGCAAACGCTTGCAAAATCGGGTGTTTAGACTGAACAAGACTTTTTAATATCGAGAATGATTAATTGACCGAAAATTATGCACCGAAGGTGCACCATGTAAGGAGGGACGGGCCTTACATCTGCCCTTTCCTGATCCAAATGTTTAGAGCGCGAGGTAGAGACCGTGAGATTCCCTGCAGTACACAACGAAGTACAAAATTTCGGTATGTCTATCAAGGCTCTTTTAATATTGCTTCCATTTCACATAAACATAAATTTACACTGCACAAGATATTTTTTATATTGCTTCTATTACACATAACATAAATTTAAACAAGTGTGCTCACAAAATCACCACGAATAAGAATAATACAAATAATTATTGTTCCAAGTTACAACGACTAAATCTCACTGTATTTATTTTTGTCCAACGCGGTTCTTATAAATTTTGAAATTATCAACCAATTAAAAACCAAAACTATTTGTACAAGTTTTCCCACGGGGCAAGCTCTGTATTTGTCATGAAGACTAAAAATATAGTATATATTTGCACATTGTATAATTTGTATTTACAACAATTTACCTCCACCTCGGCCACCTCCTCCTCCACCACCACCATCAGTATTGCCAGCAATGCCGCCTGTTTCATAAGTGGCAACTGGAGAAAGCATAAGAGCCGTACGTTCGTTAGAGCTGTTTCCCACATCCGTTCCTCTGCACACAGAAATTATCACGGCTGATACGATGATGCAACCAAAAACTATTAAGGGTATGAAAATCGGCTCCATATGCTTAATTTCCCTCTGTAAATTAATTGTTTGTAATTGTATAAATTTCCACTGTAGATACAAATCTACACATCTCTCCCTTCTGTCTCTCTCTATATATAGGCTCATTTTATTCTCCTTTCATACGTGGTTCGCAAAATAATGACTTGGTAATACACGGTAACTTAAGTTTATGTATTCCCTCAACTTAAATAATTTATCCGAAATCCTATTCCAACCGCCATAGTTTTCACCCGTCATGACATGGACAGTCCACATGGTAAGTTTCACCGACATACTACAGCAGGTGCCACGTTTAATTCTGGCACACTTTAATACTATTTATTTCCGGTTTGTTTCCTAACTACATTGCCACGATTTCATTGATATTCCATTGACATTTAAGTGCGACTAGTTTTTCCAAATTGGTTCACCATGGTCCATGGATCACATATAGTTGGGAAAATGTACAGAAAGAAAAAAAGAAGGAAACACCAAGCAGAATTGTTTCCTAAGCAATGGTCGGGGACTTAGGGGTCCACTAATCCTGACTCTAACTCCCCCTAAATCTTCACAAGTAGTGAGCACGTGCGTTGCACGTCGACAATATTATATTTTTGTTTTTTGTAAATAATTTGGTGGTGCTTAGACACCATATGTTATATTTTTTATCCGAAATTGATCGTTGTTTGTATACTTTTGAATCAATTTTCTTTACAAATTTTTTCATTTTTTTTGAAGGTATAAAAATTTTAAATTCATTCTTAAGAAATCAAATATATAAATTCATTTTTATATTTTCTTTGGAGAAGCATAAAAAAAAACTGAAAAACAAAAATTTACTAATGTTATTTATGCTCGTTGCATAGATAATTTAAAGGGCTTTTCAAATATATAAAGTTTATAGAAATCCGACGTACGGTCTGGAAGATGTGGAGTTTTTAAATATTTATTTGTATTTATATAAAAATTGCATTTTCGTAAATGCAACATTTTGTGACGGGAATCTTTTTGTGACAGGAATCTTTGTTGGAATATTTCTAAATCTAATGGCTAAGAATTAATCTAAAGAAAAATCTATCGGTTGTAAAAGCTAATGCTTTAGTATTCTCTTATTAGTATTAAAAGGGGGAGATCTTTATTTTTATAAAAATGATATTTTCGTAAATAAAAAATTTTGTGACGGGAATCCTTTTGTGACGGGAATCTTTTTTGGAATATTTCTAAATCTAATGGCTAAGAATTAATCTAAGAAAAATCTAACGGTTGGAAAAGCTAACGCTTTAGTATTCTCTTATTGGTATTAAAACTTGGCTTGATTGGGATATACCCAAATTT
Organism: Papaver bracteatum; assembly: GCA_023529315.1. Taxonomy (NCBI): domain Eukaryota; kingdom Viridiplantae; phylum Streptophyta; class Magnoliopsida; order Ranunculales; family Papaveraceae; genus Papaver; species Papaver bracteatum. The sequence goes on from JAJJWX010000259.1 coordinate 1,820,190, forward strand.
AAATGGACATAGTTCCCTTACTAAGGGAGTGAAGTTACTTTAGTACCCCTGCACTAATTAACCTAAAAACTAAACCCTAAATTTAAAAACTAAAAACCGTTTAATCTTCTTCAAATCTATCGTCTCTAATCCCTCTGCTCTTCTCCTTCCTTCATCTTATTCCATAAACCAAAAATTTCAAATTGATTTTCCACAAAAAAATGGTTGATTCTAAATGATCAAGTAGCAATAGAGATTCAACAGGTAACATCAAAAGATCCAACTCAGTGGGAAAAGGTAAGGGAAAATTTGGAATGAGTAAACCCGAGAATGCAATCCCAGAGAATGTTGAGAAGAACCCTCAACCGGCGAAAAGAATATTGTAAGTGATTTCTAAACTCAAACCCATTATTGTTTTGTGTTTTTTGATTGTTATATTAGGTTAGAAACCGAAAACTATGATTTTCAGGGTTTTTAGTCGGCATGGTTTTTTGAAAAATATAATGCTGGCCTTAAGATTTTAGTGTTAGTCGGCAAGGTCGTAACACGAAGATTATGCCGACTTTTCATAACAACCATGGCGACTGTGAAATATTAACCAGGGCCGGCATGGTAATCAATAACCAACCCTACCAACTTTCCTCTAGTCAGCATATTCTTAAAATTGTACAGTTCCGAGTTTATGTCATAGAAACCTAATTTTCCTTAGTTAACAGTCGGCATCTTTCTTGAATAGGACCCTACCGTCTGTGTGTTAGTCGGCGTGGTAGATTACTACAACCATGACGACTAAGTATTAGTCAGCAATGTTTAGATTCTCGACCTTGCTGACTAGGTGACTAGAACCATGTTTCAATGTGTATAATTTTCATATCTTTTATTTGTGTATTGTTAGTTTCCTAGAGGGAAAAATAGAAGATATCCCTTATTTTGTTAGCAATGCAGCAGAGCTATTGGAATTTATTGACAAGATTTATCCTTCTTTAGAAGACCCTAAAGATGAAACTGAAGAGGATTGCCCTGTAAGAAAGTTACTTCTGATGGGTAAGAAATATCCTGAAGAATTTCTTAGGTTTATGGAGAGTCCTAGCAATCCAATCAACTATGAAGAATGCACATCATCAGAGGAGGAAGAAGAGGAGGTTGATCCAAGAAATTTTTTCAAGGTATAGTCGGCAAGGTTTTCCTCATAAACCCTGGCGACTAACCTTGGCCAACATTGTAGGATATATTTATATGTCGACCATAAGATAGATGGCCCAACCTAGTTTGCATATTCTTCATTCATAGACCATTCCAGCCAGAAATAGTCGACGTTTTCTTCATCCGCAGACCATGCCGGCTATACTTAGTCGGCACCTTATTCAAACGCCGACCTTTCCGGCCAAGGTTAGTCGGCACCTTATTAAATTTTCGACCTTCTCGTCGTTTTCACATTTTGAGAACCAAAATTTTTGATCGAAATCGAACTCATAAGACAGAAAAAAGGTTTAATCAACTAAATTCTTATTTTCAAAATTTTAATCTAAACTCAATTAATTAACTGATAGGTGTCTAAAACACCTTATTATTTATCTATTGTTTATTCTTTCTCTGCTAGTTTTCTTGTAAATTATGTATCTTATGTTTTGTTTTTGAGTATTTAGGTACTTTGGAATCATTTGGATCAAAAGAAGAGGAAACACGGCAAAAGCGTTGGAGGCGGATTGTGTCTCATTATTTGCTTATATTTCTTCATCTCTGTCTGAAAAGTATGTCGGCTTTAGTGATGCAAATCTCTGTCTGAAAAGCACGACAACTTTAGTGATGACTCCCATTGAAGATTTTAAGTCAATATGAGAAATAAGGGACGGTTGCTGTTAGTGTAGGGACTCGGAGAAAGCGTTCAATTGGAGTAAAGGGGCGAAGCTGTCATTTCCTAGGCGAGTACTTTCGGGAACTCAATCATGCTTAAGGGGCAACTCTATTGGAGGAGCATTAAAGGCAGACTATCTGAGGTTAAGGGACTGTCAACTTGGTCATCCTCATAACTGACCAGGTACCAATAACAATCCCCTACCTATAACCCTGGAATTTGGATAAGGATTTCTCTCAATCATTTAGTCCCTGAAAGAGAAAAAAGCAATGGCTGCCGTTATTGAGATCGAGAACCATTTTGATGAAACTCAGAGATGAAATTGAATGGGTCTCGATCTGAGTTGTTGCAGTCAAGATTCAGTGGATTGAGATGATAACGGGGTTTGTGGATTACATATCAAGATGGTTCTGTGAAATTACAGATGGAGAAATAAGAGATTTATTGTGGTCTGTGGTGAAGATTAAAGAGATAGAATCGATGATGTAATACTCAAATAATAGACATGGGAAGAATGGGTTCATCCGTGGAAGAATTAGAAGCAGGAAAGATGATGAATCAAGATAAATTTGTGAATTAGGGTCTCAGAAAATGCAACTAGGGTTTTGGAGAAATTGAACAGATGATTCTGGTATTGGAGAATCGAAGGTAAGGTGGTGTTGTTACTGGGTCATCGATGGAAAAGGGGATATGATGTTGCTGATGAAGAAATTAATATTGGGTTTCCTGAAACTTGCAATTTGCTGTTGAGACGAGAAGAAATTGGATTATCATGGGTTCTATTTGTGAGAGATGCGCTTTAGATCTGAATTAGGGATGCTACTGTGGGAGCTTGGGGTATTAAAGATGGGTAAACTCAGTCGAGTTTGAATGAATGTGCAGGGAAGATAAGTAGGTTGTTGTGTTACTAGTGCAGAATCTGGTGGTGCAATTGGCCAAGATGGCACTAGTGTTGTGTGTTGTTAACTCTAGTGTTGCAGGAGTATCAATGTTGTGGTTCTACTGGGTATGATAAGAGTTGGAAAAGTTGGCACATGAACTGATTTGCTGCAAGAGATAGTGCAGTGACATGGGTATGATGGTTGAAGGAATGATTTTGTGGCTGTAGATCGAGAGGAAGATGTTGAGTTTCATGGCTTGAACTGTGGTGGTATTGGCTGGTGCAGTGGAGCTGCAACTGGTGATTGTTATGGAAGAGTGAAGCTTAGGTGGTGGCTTTGAGCATGTGGTTCTGGTGATAATGGAATGGTGATGTTGATTGAGGCATTACAGAACTGAAGCTGCAAAGTAAAACTGCAGGAGATGGAGTCTGGTGCTGTTGGTAGAGGATTATGGAGTTGCAGGTATTGAAGCTACAGTAAGCTGCAGTATGTGGGGATGGTGAAATTGCAAAGTTTTGGACCTGGTGTTGTCACAGTTGGTGGTGATTGGAGTGGATATGGAGTTGAATGGATCGTGTGCTTCTTGTAGGTACTGAATTTGAGTTAACAAAGTCAGTGAAGTAAAAACTGTGGCAATGAGTCAGGTGTAAGTGCAGTTGAGTTGGTGGAATTGGTTAAGCAGCATCCTGTGTTTGAAATGTAGTGAGCTGCTGAGTTGCAGTGGTTCGGGTGGAATTGTTGGTTGCAGGAACTGTGTTGGAGGGTATTCAGACTTTGCAGGGCACATAAGAAGGGAGCAGCTGGATTGCAGGTGGAGGTTACCAAATTTGGTGGTTTGAAAGAAGTTGCAGTGGTGCTGCTAATGGAGAATTGCAGGACAAGATGCTGAGAAGCTTTCGCTGCGAAGGTGGTGGTACGAGGAGCTTGAAACTGCAGGAATGGAATTAGAGGGTTGGAAATGGTAATCATGTGAAGTTGCAGCTGAAAGTATGCAGATTATCAGGTTGAACTGAGTCAGGGAAGTTGTATAGGGCCATCTTAGCTGTAACTGAAGCTGCAGGAACACAGAAGACAGCCATCTTGGCCGTGAACTTGTCTGGCGTAGCAAGTGGCTTGGTCAGAACTAGTCAGCTGAGTTAACCAGCTGACTCGGTGCTGACTCGTTCTAACTCAGCTCCTTTGACCGATTTGACTAACAGAAGACTGTTAAGTCAACAGTTATCTCTAACGGTGGACTGACGGAATATTCCGTCGAATATTCCCCCCGCAGGACAGAATTTTCGGGTGACCGGCGGCGACCTTCCGGTGCCGGATTCCGGCCAAATACCCAGTTTTTCGGTGAGCGTTTTTGGGACAGAATTTCTACATGGGTTTCTCTCACTCGTGGGCCGGGTGAATTTCCAACTAATGGACTTTGAAGACTTGGACCTAATTTTGGAAGGAAGAAAAGCTATAAAAAGGAAGTTTTCTACACAATTGATATAACGTTTTATTCTATTCTTGGAGTTTTTGCAGAGAACTACTTCTAGGGTTTGCTTTCTTTTATGTTTCATCTTATTTCTTTGAATATTATGATGATGAACTCCATGAATATGAGTAGCTAAATTCTATAATTGGTTATGGGATAAAGTTGATTTCTTCAAGCATGTTATTTGATTCTATGAATTAGTTTTGTCTCAATTTTATCGTTTATGATTCATTGTTTTTATTATCATATGATTTGAATGCTAGTTTGGTTGAGTCCGGAATCAATTGGATTTGTTTTCATCTTTATAGCTATATTAGGGTTTTAAATACATAAAAGTTGTTATATCTGATTTCTAGTAGCATCTTGTGGTTAATACTTGTAGTGATACATCTTTTTAATCGCATATGAATCATAACCTTTGTTAAAACGAATTAGTGCTTTTACACGTTTGTTTGCATTGATTAGTCTTATTTCATAGAACTTATTGCTCTTAGGGGGTTAAATCTAATTGTGCTTTTACACTTTAGGTTGCTTTTTAAGAAGATTTATCAATAGCATCTTTTAATGTTGTTTGTGATAAAATCAGGAAATAAACGGGATACTCTTGCGATCAAGATATCCTAGGACTTTTGATAATTGAGAGATTAAATACCAATTCTAATCATAGATGAAAAATACATGCTTGTGAATGATACTATCCCTTGACCAATATCTTCTCCTTATTGATTATTCTAATAATTTACTTTGCTTTATTTAGTTTATTACTTTGATAAAAACAAAAACACACCTTGGGTTATTTTGGTTACTTAAGAATCTGAAAATTGCATAACAACAATCGCCTCTCTGTGGATACGAACTCTTTCTTATCGAATACTATATTTATATCTAGTTGAGTGAGGAAGTGAAATTATTTTTGACGCATACGACACACATCATTAACCTAATCAGAATTTTTAGTGTTAATTAAACAAGAATATATTAGCCATTTATAAAATACATGGTTAAGGGCTGTCATGTTTTACTTCTAAATGACCCAGGTTTTGTCTCATTAGGTATACCCCAATTAATCTGGGCATCCCAATCAAGCCAGGTATTAAAAGGGGAGATTTATCTTTATTTTTATAAAAATGGCACAAAAATTTGCGACGGGAATCTTTTTGTGACAGAATCTTTTTTGGAATATTTTTAAATCTAATGGATAGGAGTTAATCTAAAAAAAATCTAACGGTTGTAAAATTTATTGCTTTAGTATTCTCTTATTGGTATTAAAAGGGGGAGATACGCCATAAATCCACCTATGACCTATCATTTTTCCTTGTATTCGGTATTTAATCCACCAATCATCTGGTTTTTGGTCCACTTAAGTCCCCTAAATTCTACAAAATTATTTTTAACCCCCCTTCGTTATGTTTTCCCGCTCCACCCACTGTTCCTAACGCTCCCATATTTGCTTACTTTGATGCAGAATGAAGTGGATGGAATCAACCCGGTATTTGCCCGCAAAAATCTAACGCTTTGTTCCATCATCTCCACCTTAAGTATTTCATCGCATCCGGTGGGATTACACAGAGTAAAATCTAAAATTTTCATTTCTTTTTCCCATTGTCTCAGTTTATCAATACATATAACAACCATTTCACTTTTTTTACAGATAAGTATACAGCACCAAATACAATAATTGACGAGAGCCTGTTTGAAGCAATATCCCCAAGGCTAACCCCTCAGTAATGTAATATGCTAACAGCCGAAGTGACCCATGAAGAGATCAAAGAGGCGCTCTTCTCAATAGGATCGGAACGTGCCCCAAGACCGGATGGTTACACCAGTAGGTTTTTCAAAGTTTTCTGGGAAACAACCAACCACAGCTGATTGATATAGTTCGAAGTTTCTTTACTTCCCTTAATATTCACCCTCTCATGAACCATAATAACCTCACATTAATCCCAAATATTGATCACCCCTCAAAACCATCCCAATTTAGGCCGATAGGGCTATGCAATGTAACTTATAAAATCATTTCAAAGATATTGGTCAATCGCATAAGACCTTTACTCCCATTATTTATAAGCCCATATCAGAGTGCCTTTGTGCCACAAAGATCCATTCACGACAACATAGCCATCGCTGCCGAACTTTTTCACTGCATCAGAACCTCAAGCCGCACTAAAGATCTCAAAATAGCTCTTAAGCTAGATATTCAAAAAGCCTATGACTCCTTGGACTGGGGTTTCATCAAACAAGCTTTCACCAGGTTAGGCTTCCCATCTACCTTTGTGGATTATATTATGTTGTGCATATCAATAGTAACCTACTCAATCAATATCAACGGCACTCTTCATGGGTACATCACACCAACTAGGGGAATAAGGCAAGGAGATCCTCTCTCATCATATATATTTATTATATGCGCGGAAATACTATCAACAAATTTGGGAATTCTTGAAAACCATAAAAAGATAGAAGGGCTTTGCATTTCTCAGAAGGCCCCGCAAATACTACATCTCATGTACGCGGATGACTTATTGATAACATATAAAGCAACTCCGGGAGGCACCAATCACCTCAAACATCTGCTACAAGCTTATGGAAATTCAGTGGGTCAACACATCAACACATCAAAATATACAATCATTCATCACCCGAAACTAGAACAACAACAACTGGATGATCTAAAACAAGCCTTAAGTATGCCAACAACATCAAAACCCCACCACCACCACCCACCTACCTAGGAGTGAAGTTTAAACATGGGAGATCTTCCAGTCATATCTTTGCCCTAATCCTTCAGCACCTAACTCGCAAGGCAAAAGGTTGGATGACTAAATGCCTAAACCAAGATAGCAGATTCACACTCATTAAATCGTCCCTTACCCCTACAGCCAATCACTTCATGCAAACACAAACCCTTCCTACATACATCCACAATAAAATAAATCGTATTACAACAAAAAATTTATGGGGCCATGACTCTTCCACCAAGAAGCTTCGCCCACTAGGAAGGGACAAGCTATACAAACCCAAGGCTCAAGGGGGACTAGGCATCAGAAGCATCAAGGAGAAAAACAAAGCGCTTCTCATGAAACAAATCTGGAACATTCACGAAAAACCTACCTCTGTACTAGCCACATTATATAATACAAAATACCTCAAACAGACACCCATTTTTGAAAACATCCCTCCCCTCCCATCATATCCCAGCCCACAATTGAGACAACTAGCATCGCTCATACCAACCTTCAAACATCATCTCTTCCATCAAATTGGAGACGGATTAAACACCCCTATCCAATCAAACTGGATTCCATAATCCATTAACAACATTAACCCATCCATCTTATATCACATACAATCAGTTAATGACATCATCGACCCGTCAACGAGGAACTAGAATCATGATAGGTTGAATCAACTTCCGCAATCCATAGTTTAACGAATCGTCAGCATTCCCATCCCACGGAAAAACCAACCAGACAAGATCATTTGGCCTTTTACCAAAAACGGAAAGTATACGACGGTATCAGGATATAATTGCCTCATCAACGACTCTGCACAAACCCATCAAAACCATCTCCCGCCAACTACCTTCCTTTGGACACTCTTGTGTCCCCCAAAAGTACAACTTTTCTTGTGGAAAGCAATTAATGAGGGTCTACCAACCCTCAACATTCTCAACCGCATCCAACTCACCAACTCCAACCTATGTCCTCAATGCAGTTCTAGTCTTGAAACGTCCGGTCACATTCTGCTTCACTGTCTAACAGCCATTGATTCCTGGAACCTCATGTTACTTCATCTCACAAACAACCACAACCCTACTCATAGCATACCCACCTCACTGCCACATCAAACGATAATTTCCCTAATCCTCAAAACAAAAGTTCTTGCCTCGGTCACCACAACATTTTGCTTCCTTGTTTGGTCCTTATAGTTAGATAGAAATGATATAGTCTATCGCCAACAACTTCCAAATCCGACGAGTATAATGCAGATGGCCATCAAACTCCAACAGGAATATACATGGGCTCAAAACCACATACCTCCACTAATGCATGGGTTGCAACCTTATCCAAACTCAACGCAAACAACACTAGCAACAACAACCATATTCGTGGGATGGCTCAAACCCTACTTAAATTGGATAAAAATTAACACGGACGGAGCAACAAGGGGATATCCTAGAATAGCGGGAGCAGATACAAGAGGTTGGTGGCAAGCTGTCCTCATCACCAATTTAATGACGCTATGATTATCCAATACTTCTATGAAGGACTCCAATCAAGTGATAGGAATCTTATTGATGCTGCGGCTGGTGGTGCACTAGTGAGCAAGACGGTGGCACAAGCTAGAGAGTTGATTGAAAACATGGCAGCAAACTCCCAACAATTCTTGAGTCGTGGTTCGGATGTGCTTCTTAGGAGAGTCAATGAAGTGAGCGAGGTGGAGGAACTTCGTCAACAAATGGGTAACATCTCAGCAATGCTACAACAAGTTTCAGCCGCGGTGATACCAAATTCTCATGGGTATGAAGATGTTAATGAGCAAGATAATGCAGTTTTTCCAAATCAGCAAAGACGGTATGATCCTTATTCCAACACTTACAATCCGGGATGGAGAGATCACCCTAATTTTAGCTATGCGAACAAGCAAGGAGCGGTTCAACAACCTACTTTCAACAATTTGGGTGGATATCAACCTCAACAACAATAATTCCAGCCGCGTCAACAATTTCAACAACAACAACAACAATCTCAAAATCAGGGGTCGAGTATTGAAGAGTTGATGAAATCTTTTATGCAAAGAACGGAGGGCACGATGAAAGAGTTGCAAACCCAAGTTGGTTCTATGGCTCTTGAGTTGAACCAAATGAAGGCACAAAATGGTGGGAAACTCCCTTCTCAACCTATCAACCCAAAAGGAAATGTGAATGCGATTACGTTGAGAAGTGGTACACAACTTGTGCAACCCGAAGTTGCTGATTCGGGCAAGGTGGAAACACCAAAGGAACCTGTTTTGGAGGAGAAGAACGAGGATTCTCCCTAAACTTCTGAGGTACCTATTCCTAACTTTAAAACTCCAGTTTATACTTATGTTCCTCCTTTACCTTTTCCTCGCAGATTTGCAAATTCTAAGAAGGAGGCACTAGAAAAGGATATTTTAGACGTTCTTAAGAAGATTCGTGTGAACATACCACTCATTGATGCTTTTAAGCATGTTCCAAAGTATGCAAAAGTATTGAAGGACTTGTGTACCAATAAGCAAAGGCTCAAAGGTAATGAAGTGCTTAGTGTGGGGGAGAATGCTTCGGCAATCTTACAACACAAACTCCCGCTGAAATGCAAAGACCCGGGCAGCTTTTACATCCCCGTAAAAATTGGTAACACTATATTTGACAAAGAAATGTTAGACTTAGGTGCATCCGTTAATGTTATGCCTGCATCTATGTATAAGTCACTTGATTTAGGTCCTCTCAAAAAGGCTGAAATTGTGTTGCAATTAGCCGATCGCTCTAATGTCTACCCAATGGGTATTGTTGAGGATGTTCTTGTGCAGGTTAATCAACTAGTATTTCCAATAGATTTTTGTGTCTTAGAGATGGATGAAGGTTCACCGGACTCGTCTCTTCCATTGTTACTTGGGCGTCCCTTCATGAAAACGGCGAAGACCATTATTATTGTGGATAAGGGAACGCTAACTATGGAGTTTGATGGATAAGTAATACGTTTCAACATTTTCGAGACGATGAGATATCCTAGTGATGTCCACTCTTGCTTCTCCGTTGACGTTATGGATACATTGGCACAACAAATGTTTGAATTGAATGGTGATGATGCTTTGGAAATCGTTCTAACTACATCCATTGATAATGGTGTAGAGTGTGGTAATGTGGTCAAAGAAGCCCTTGGTGATCTCAACTCACTACAAGGATTCCCAGAAACTCATAATATCTCTTTTATTTCTTTACCATGCAGTGATGAAAAACTTTTACCCTCTATTGTTAAATCTCCAAAGTTAGAATTGAAACCTCTTCCTAGTCACTTAAAGTACTTGTACTTGGGTGACAATGAAGAGTTACCTGTGATTATTTCTAACGAGCTTAGTGAATTACAGGAGCAAAAACTTCTAAGGGTGCTAAGGAAGCACAAGACGGACATAGGATGGACAATTGCCGACATCAAGGGTATAAGCCCTGCCGTTTGTATGCACAAGATCCGTTTGGAGGACGATGCAAAGCCTACGAGGGAAGCGCAACGTCGTTTGAACCCCCCTATGATGGAAGTTGTGAAAAAGGAGATACTCAAGCTTTTGGAAGTGGGTGTTATCTACCCCATATCCGATAGCAAGTGGGTGAGCCCGTTCCAAGTTGTACCAAAGAAATCAGGTGTGACCATGGTGGAGAATGATGAGAATGAACTTGTCCCAACTCGTGTGCAAACCGGTTGGAGGGTGTATATTGATTATAGGAAATTGAATGCCACTACTAGAAAAAATCACTTTCCATTACCTTTTATTGATCAAATGCTTGAACGTTTAGATGGACACTCTTATTATTGCTTTCTTTATTGCTATTCAGGTTATAATCAGATTGTGATAGCGCCGGAGGATCAAGAGAAAACCACTTTCACTTGTCCTTTTGGTACTTTTGCTTATAGATGGATGCCTTTTGGCTTGTGCAATGCTCCAGCTACTTTTCAAAGGTGTATGGTAAGTATATTTTCAGAATATGTTGAAAACATAATCGAAGTGTTCATGGACGACTTTAATGTCTTTGGTGATTCATTTGACCTTTGTTTGAATAATTTGTCATTAATCCTTGAACGATGTGTTGAAAAAAATCTTGTGCTAAATTGGGAGAAGTGCCATTTTATGGTAACTCATGGCATAGTTTTAGTCCATATATAGTATCTTCTAAAAGCTTGGAAATTGATAAATTTAAGATAGACCTTATTCGTGCTCTAACCCCTCCCACTACGGTGAGGGAGATACGTTCTTTCCTTGGTCATGCAGGTTTTTATCGTAGATTCATCAAGGATTTTTCCAAGATAGCATCACCACTTTGTACCTTATTGCAAAAAGATGTGGTTTTTAACTTTGATGAGAAGTGTATGGCAACATTCAATCGTTTGAAAGAACTTTTGATTTCAGCCCCTATCATTAAACCACCGGATTAGAGCAAGACTTTTGAGCTCATGTGTGATGCAAGTGACTATGCGGTTGGTGAGGTGCTTGGGCAGCGTGTGGGGAAGATACCTCATGCTATTTATTATGCTTCTAGAACGTTAAATGAAGCCCAACAAAACTACACTACCACTGAAAAAGATTTATTAGCTATTGTTTTTGCTTTGGAAAAGTTTCGCTCTTATCTAATTGGTACAAAAGTTGTTGTCTTTTCGGATCATGCAGCTCTTAGGTACTTGCTTACAAAGAAAGAGGCGAAACCGAGGCTCATACGATGGATTTTACTCCTGCAAGAGTTTGATATAGAAATCAAGGACAAGAAAGTAATTGAGAACACCATTGCGGATCATTTGACCTGTCTTCCTGTGGACAAGGAAGATATCCCGTTGCGTGAAAGTTTCCCTAATGAGCAACTATTCTCGATTGCATTTGGAGAACCATGGTATGCGGATATGGTATCCCAAAGAACTTGTCTCGTTCTGAGAGGGACAAACTTAAGAGGTTAGGGAACCAATATATATGGGATGATCCATACTTATGGAAACATGGCAGCGACCAAGTCATACGAAGGTGCATTCCCGAATCTGAATTTAACTCTATCTTGTCTTTTTGTCACTCCTATGCTTGCGGAGGACATTTTGGGAGTAAAAGAACTGCTCACAAGGTACTTGAAAGCGGTTTTTATTGGCCAACCTTATTTAAGGATGCACATATATTTTGCACAACTTGTGATAGGTGCCAAAGAACAGGCAATCTAAGTGCTCGAAATCAAATGCCACAAACTTTTATTCAATTTATTGAAGTTTTTGACGTATGGGGTATTGATTTTATGGGTCCTTTTGTCAACTCCCATGGGAATTTTTATGTCTAACTTGTTGTTGATTATGTCTCGAAATGGGTGGAAGCTAAGGCCACCCCAACTAATGATTCTAAAGTGGTTTCAGATTTTGTGCAAGCTAATATTTTTGCAAGGTTTGGAATTCCAAGAGCCATAATTAGCGATGGGGGTTCTCACTTCAAAAAAAAGTTCTTACAAGGATTGTTGAAGAAGTACAATGTGTCGCAGAGCACAACCCTACTCAGATAATAAAGTATACGATGGTATCAGGATATAATTTCCTCATCAACGACTCTGCACAAACCCATCAAAACCCTCTCCTGCCAACTACCTTCCTTTGGACACTCATGTGTCCCCCAAAAGTACAACTTTTCTTGTGGAAAGCAACTAATGAGGGTCTACCAACCCTCAACATTTTCAACCGCATCCAACTCACCAACTCCAACCTATGTCCTCAATGCAGTTCTAGTCCTGAAACGTCCGGTCATATTCTGCTTCACTGTCAAACAGCCATTGATTTATGGAACCTCATGTTACTTCATCTCACAAACAACCACAACCCTACTCAGAGCATACCCACCTCACTGCCACATCAAACGATAATTTCCATAATCCTCAAAACAAAAGTTCCTACCCCGGTCACCACAACTTTTTTCTTCCTTGTTTGGTCCTTATAGTTAGATAGAAATAATATAGTCTATCGCCAACAACTTCCAAATCCGACGAGTATAATGCAGATGGCCATCAAACTCCAACATGAATATACATGGGCTCAAAACCACCTACCTCCACTAATGCATGGGTTGCAACCTTATCCAAACTCAACGCAAACAACACTAGCAACAACAACCATCTTCGTGGGATGGCTCAAACCCCACTTAAATTGGATAAAAATTAACACGGACGGAGCAGCAAAGGGATATCCTGGAATAGCGGGAGCAGATATTATATGCAGAAATGAGGAGGCCAGCACAATCTTTGCAATAGCATAACCACTGGGTATCACCACTGCACTTGTGGCGGAAACTTAGGCCATGCTTATTGCTTCCAGAGCGGCAACAGAACGGGGATGGCCAAAAGTTCAATTTGAAACAGATTCGGAGAACTTAACGAGATTTCTAACCTCAGACGCCGACACTCCGTGGTATATTTCTAATCAGATCGCAGAAATCAAGTATAGGTTTACCCAAATTCAGCAATATATTATTAGGCACGTCTACAGAGAAGGAAATCAAGCAGCGGGCGGTCTGGCAAATCGAGCGGCTGATGATTTCTCTAACGGGAAGCTCGCAACAACAGTTTGGGACAATGTAATTCCCCCACCTATAAGTTCTATTGTAATAGCAGACTCTATGGGCGTAACATTCCCACGTGTCTCAATTTAACTTAATATAAATGCATGCTTCCAGAAAAGAAAAAAAATTCACTTTCATATCGGAAAATTGGTCATTTGTCCAAATATTTTTAAAACATGGTTCTAATGGACAGGTAAAATTAGTATGGGTGAAATGGACACCAAAAAAATAGCAAGGGTGAAACTGGATTCATCCTGGCTTAAAATTAAAAAATAGCGAGGATGAAACTGGATGCATCCTGATGTAAATTAAATATAAGAAAAAGTATTTGAAAATGGGTAGGATGAAACTGTTTACATACTGACTATTTTTACATTTTTGTCCATTTAAACAGTATCAAATTTTTACATGTCTTTTTCACCCAGGAATTATTGATTTTGGTTTATTTAACCAATTTTTTGCTTTGATATTGTCTCCTTCTGATACAACCCCAAGTCATAAAAAAACAAATGGAGTTTCCTCCTTTAACCACTACAAGAGTATTTGGTCAATAGATGAGCAACTTGATTCCGGCGTAACAAGTTTTGAAGAATATACATACAATTAAAGTTTTCATGCATTTACCTAAAATGTCATTCGTACCCAAAAATGTTAGTATGCTACTCCCTCCGTCCTGGTTTACTTTCCTAAATTGGTTTTTGCACAAAGATTAAGAAAAGCATAGAGAGGAAATATTTTTCCAAAATTACCCCAAGCTAGTATTTAAGATAAATTATGAACTCAGCAAGAGGGAGAGATGAGAGAGAGTGTCATAGAGAGTGAAAATATTTCAGATTCAATAACACAAATTGAATAAATAACCTTTGAATTTTCTGATCAAAACATAGGAAATCAATATGGTTTCAAAATCATTGAGAGAGGAGAAAGAGGCCTAAACTTCAAAATCATATTTTCTAAATCCATTGGAACATGTTTCAGTAAAGTTTGGGAGGATATTCTGAACTATAAGAACACTAAAAGAAGATGGACAAATAGAGATGGATCTTTCTCTTTTCTCGTTCAGAAATTACAAAATTCAAAAGGAGAGTTCATTAAAATTGTGAGAACAGATGAAAGCGGAGCAAAGAGCAAGGCACTATTTATACCTAAGGGTAAGGATTATTATGGATGGAAAAGATTCAGAGAGTTGTTGAACAAATTAATTGGGAAGAAACCATTAACTGTCCAAAGAACACCATTAAATACGGAATTTCCCAGAAGCATCAATCACAACAATAACTTTAATTCAAGACCAGATCGTACTTTCATATATTTATCTCATGGTTCAACTTCATGGAATCAAGTGGCTAAGGAAGTAGGAAATAAACTTAAATAGGATAGATATTTGAAGATAACAGTCATTGATGACAATATGTCTTACTTCCAACCACAAAATGATTATGAATGGAATAACAACCTATGGAAATGAAGTAAGAAGATGGATATCTGATGATGTAACAATATGTCTTAGATCTTTATCACCGATAAAGAATTGGATAAAACTAAAAGGTCTTCCAGTACAATTATGGTCTAAAGATACTTTTGACAAATCTAGCTGAAGTTGATTTGGAAACAGTTCAAAAAAAAGCAAGGCTGTTGCAGATTAAGGGTAAAGTGCTTAGCTCAATATATTCCTACTGCAATCAAAATCTCTCTACTTGGTATGGATTGGGTACTTTCTATCGAATGGGATTACGAATATCAACCGACGAAACGAGTCACCATCAATTCTTACCGGAAAATACTAGAACAGCTGGATAAAGGTAAAGTAGTTCAACCTTATCCTAACTCTTTAGTTTTAAATTTTGAAATACCTATCAGAGACAAATACAATACATCTCAAACGGCCAAGAATAAAAGGCCACAAAGTAACCACGTGGAGGTCGGCCAACACTCAAAATGGATTTCAGCACCCAAAACAATTACTCAACTATTCAATAGCTTTAAAAATAAGAGCAATACTGGTCAATCCAAGAAAGCTCAAGAAAAAGCAGTTACAGTCAAAGACTTTGTAAACCGCTACTTCAAAAATGCAAAACTGAAAGGCAAAGCTTCTAAGACAGCGGTTACACGAAACTCAATAATTCCCACCAATGAGAGCACTCATCTAAATAATAGTATTCTTCATCCATCTATGTAAATGGTGTTGGAAACGCCTCAAAGATCTCAAATTCTTAATAAGGAGATTGTCAAAATTAATGAAATTCATAACACATTAGACATGATTATGGAAGCAACAAGAAATGTTGGAGCTAATTTTGGAAAGCATGAAGAACAAGCCAGAATAC
This sequence comes from Papaver bracteatum, assembly GCA_023529315.1. NCBI lineage: Eukaryota > Viridiplantae > Streptophyta > Magnoliopsida > Ranunculales > Papaveraceae > Papaver > Papaver bracteatum. Next base: position 1,836,009 of record JAJJWX010000259.1, read on the forward strand.
TATACACAGAAATAGTTGCAAAAAACTTTCATCAGGGTCATCCAAGCAGTAAGCACAAAAGCCAATGCAGTGGATGACATAGTCAATATAGAAGATACAATTGAAAACAATACTGAAGACAAGAATGGTGACACTGAAATCTTTGAAAATATAATAAACTTGGGAACATATGGTTTGAATGGATATTAAGATTCTTATATGGAACATGAGAGGATTAACATTTGTTGATAAAATGGATGGTCTTAAAGATCTTATTAAAAAAGTGAAGCCAATTTTGTGTTTACTGCAAGAAACACACATGATGAAGATGAATGATTGGTGGGTGAAAAACAAATGGGGAAATGAGCATCATCAATGGAGATACATTCCATCTCAAGGCTTATCAGGTGGTTCACTCACTATCTGGGATGACACTGATTTTGAATGCATAGATGAAGTGGTAGGACCCAATACTCCTTCTCAAAAACTCAAATGTAAACAAGGCAATTATGATTGGTGTGTTACCAATGTATATTCCCCTTGCACATATTGGGAAAGATGGGAATTTTGGGAAGAAATAGAGGATGTAACAAGATGGGCAAGTGAGCATTGGTGTATTGGAGGTGATTTTAATGCAATCAGAAGAAGAAGTGGGAGGAATAAACCAGGAGGTTCCAGGAGAAACAACAGACTCTTTAATGAATACATGGAAGAACATGAGCTAGTGGATATCCCTCTCAATGGAGGCTTATACACATGGAGCAACATGCAGCCTGATCCTTTACTCTGTATATTGGATAGAGTGGTAATTTCTCCACAGTTTGAAGGTAAATTCCCATTATGAACCCAAACTGTTTTGTCTAGAACTCTTTCTGATCACTCTGCTATACTTCTCACCACCTCAAATATACCTACATCAAAACCTCCCTTTAGAGTTGAAAGTTTTTGGTTCTCTTATCCTGGCTTCTTATCCAATTTGAATATTTGATGGAATGCACTCAAATTTAATGGCTCTCAAAGTTTCATTCTAGCAAAAAAACTTCAAAACCTAAAAAACAATCTTAAGAAATGGAGCAGAGAAATCCATGGTCAGATGGACACTAAAAAGCAGGAGCTGACAAGCCTCATAAATGACCTGAATATGTTGGAAGAAATCAGAGCTTTATTTGTTCAACAATTCACTGAAAGAACTGAAATGAGAGCACAACTCAAGAAAATCAATATTGATAATTCCAAAAAATGGTTAACCAAAGCTAAGGCTCAACATTTTACAGAGAGTAATGCAAACTCTAAGTATTTCCATACACTGGCTAATGGAAGGAGAAGTACAATTCAAAAGCTGGTGATTAATGGGGAAGATGACTTCTGTCAATCCAACATCAGAGGGGAAATCTCAAACTATTTTTCAAGTTTATTTCAGGATAAGCATCCAGTTAGACCTCAAATGAATGCAGATTGTTTCACAAAAATTTCTCCAGAGGAAAGTATTCAACTTGAGAATCCAATAACTGAAGAAGAAGTTTGGGGGCTGTTATCAAACAGTTTAAGAACAACAAGTCACCTGGACCTGATGGATACAACATGGAATTCTATAAAGTTGCTTGTCAAGTCATCAAAAATGACTTCATGGATGTCATTAAGGAATTTGAAACTCAACAAAAGATAGATTGAAGATTTAATTGTTCCTTCATCAACTTAATTCCTAAAAAAAGAACAAGTGGGATCTCCTCAAGACTTTAGACCTATCATCTTAATAAGCAGTTTCTACAAAGTAATTTCAAAGACACTTACTCAGAGATTCAAGAAAGTGCTACCAAAGTTAATATCAGAAAACCAAGGTGCTTTCATTGAAGAAAAGCATTGGTGATTGATTCAAGATTCAAGTCAAAAAATCCTGCAGTTTATGTAAGCTTGATATTAAAAAGGCCTTTGATAATGTAAGTTGGCATACAATAAGTAGTGTTTTGCACAGCTCAGGCTTTGGAAACAGATGGATCAAGTGGATTGAATGGTGTGTCACCAATGCACACCATTCTCTCTTAATCAATGGAAGCTCTGGTCCAAAATTCAAGACTCAAAAAGGATTGAGACATGGTGACCCATTTTCACCCTTTTTGTTCATATTAGTGGCAGAAATCTTCTCCAAACTAATGAAGAATGCAGTTCAACTGAATATGATTTCAGGGTTCTCCATCAACTGCATACAAATTTCTCACCTACAATTTGCTGATGATACTCAAGTGTTTCTTGATGGAACTGAAGAAGATGAAAACCTCTTTATAATTATGCAGATCTTTGAAGCCATAACTGGGTTGAGTGTTAACTATAGCAAAAGTGCAATCATGAGCATTGGTGCAGATCATAAAGTTCAAGTTATTGCATATATACTGAAGTGCAGAGTGGAGGCTCTCCCTTTAAAATACTTGGGCATGTCTATTGGAGCAAACTCCAGATGCAGTGCCATTTGGGATTCAGTAATTGAAAAACTTCAAAAGAAACTAGCTCCATGGAGAAGAAAATTCTTCACTAAAGTAGGAAGGGTATTGCTCATAAAAACCTCTCTATACATCCTTCCTATTTACTATATGTCCATCTTCCAAATGCCATCAAGTGTAGAAAAGAAGTTAAATCAGATTATGAGATACTTTCTCTTGGGTTCTTCAGCTGATAAAAGAAAAAACAATTGGATAGCATGGGATAGAATTAATTTGCCAAAAAAAAATGGAGGTTTGGGTATCAGAAGCTTGAGACTTACAAACAAAGCATTACTTCCAAAGGGGTCTTGGAGATTCTCTAAATAAAAAAAACATCTCTGGAAAATAGTCATTCAAGAAAAAATGCATACAAAGCCAAACTCATTATGGGTTAAAGATTCCTCCAAACCACAGGGAAAAGGCATGTGGAAGAACATTCAAAACCAAAAGTTAATAGTAGAGAAGGATACAACTCTAAAGATCAACAATGGCTCAGCAATTTATTTTTGGAGGGACAAGTGGACAGGTGATCAAATTCCCAAAAATCTTCAAGCTGGCAACAAATAAAGATGCTTCACTGAAAGAGATGGTGAGTAATGAGACATGGAACTTATAGCTGAAAAGAAACCTCACGCAAGAATAAATTCCAGAGATGCTTCAGATTTTTGCATTTTTGGGCTCTCCTCCAACTCTTAATGCTTCAGAAGAAGATGATCTCATGTGCACTGCATCAGGAGGTTTTAAAGCCCAATTTTGCTATAACTTGCTAGTTGAGCAGTTACCTGAATATCTGAATTCAGTTCCATACTCTTGCATATGGGTGAAGTTTGTGCCTCCAAAAATACAATACTTCATGTGGTCAGCTGCTCAAAACGCTATTCCTACAGTTACTTAGAAGAGGATGTCAAATTCAAACTGCAACTTGTGCTCTTTGTAACTCCCTTCCAGAATATGTAGATCATCTCCTACTACACTGTGAGTACCCTCATAATGTTTGGTCATATTTTATTAATGGCTATAATATTAGATAGGCATAAGGAGGCACAGTAATCATACAACTACAAGCTTGGAAGTTTAGAAGATGAAGAAACATGGAAAGGAAGATATGGCCTCTGATCATCTTCGCAGTATGTTTGTCTCTTTGGAATGAAATAAACTGAAGAGTAATGGCTCACAAGAGACCTAAAGGAGTAGAAGAAACTATAAAAGAGATTAAAAATCTTATCTATATATGGGGAGGTCACCAAAGTTGGTTTACTTCTTTATCATTCGGAGAATTGATCACACACTGGAAAGTCATTATAGACTCCAGATAGCAAATTTAGGTTAAAATGGTTTTGGTTTAGTGCCATTGGCCTAACCTTTTGTACACTTTTAAATGGGGGCCTTGTGCCTTATTACATTTTTCTTTTATAAATCAACATTTTCAGTCAAAAAAAGTATTTAAGATACATAGTTTTTATATATCTAGTTTTTTGGTCTTTACAAGAATTCAAAACAAAAAAAATCTCAACTCAAGAGATAAAAAAATATATAAAGAGAGGACTATTTAAGATTGTGTATAGGAAATAGAATTACACAATTCTCAATACCATGACCCGATTCCAACATAGGGGTAGATTAGGATAAAATGGGGGGAAATATGAAACCTATCAACTAAAGTAGGATATAAAAATCCTCAATTTAGGTAAGTAATCTAGAAACGGAGGGAGTAAAATAAATGTAGAAGTCATTTATGCATCTATTCTTGATTTGAATATAAATTTGTCATCTTCATAATTTTACTTCTGAGCGCATGTTTTTTTTGGTGAGCAAAAAATTGTCGAAATAATTACCAACTCCTTAGTGGATAAGCGCTTGAAAACACGCCTCTTCCCCGGTTATTAAGTCCACACTACCACACAAGAATAGGGATGCACAGAACCGAGATGAACCAAGCAAACCGATCCAAACCGAGATGAACCGAGCCGAAACCGAACTGAATCGTTCATCCAACGGTCAGTTTCAGTTCATAACACAAGAACCGTTGATCTTTCAGTTCAGTCTACGGTTTGACCATACAAACCGATCGAACCGATAAATATAGACCATAGATTTGTATCACCCTAATCAATCCTATCCGTCTATATCTAAAACCCTAACTACCTAAACTCTCAACTGGTTAACCCAAATTTCATTTCTTCTTTCCATTTCTCTCACCTCACCAGTCGCCCCCACCAACACTCATCAGAGAACCACCTCCATCAAGAGCACCATCACCTCTCCATCGAGCACCACCACCTCTAGTAAGACAATCGATTGATTTCTTTTTAGTTTCCTCTTTTATTTTTCCTTACTTTTTTTCTTTATTTGTTCTTCTGTTAGGGTTTCAATTTCTATGGTTTCTTAATTTGTTGAACTTAACCAATCGATTGATTTATTTTTAGTTTCTATTTATAAATCCATGTTTGTTGTCAATCGATATGGGTTTTAATTATTTTTCTGTTTTTTTTATATGCAGAAAGACCGAGAGGAGCAGCGACAGTTCTTCATCAAGTATAGACTGTATAGTTGTGTTATACAACTTGTGTTAAGACTTTGAGGAGCATGTAACTTGTGTTTCTTCCTTTTTAGAGATTTTTCAGTGTTTTTCACTTCATTATGAAGTATGCCTTTTGTGCAATGAAAATAGATCTAGAGATGTTGATGTGGGGATTCTTTGTTTGTTTGTTTCGTTAATAATCATGAGTGGGTCTGGATTTTGTTTTTATGGGTTTTTAGGGTTTTTAGTATCTGATGTTTTTGAATCTGATAAAGTTAGATTTAAGATATAAAGAGTTTTGGGTAGAGTGATAAGTATTTTCAGTCTTTCTATGGTTATCTAGGTTATCTAGAACATGGTAAATGGAGTTGTTATGGGTTTTGATGTGTTTTTTATGTATGAAATTTGCTTCAATTAGAAACATGTTTTTATCTATGAAATCTGCTTCAATTGTTATGTGTTAGATTGGGTTTGTTTCTTTTGTTACTTTTTGTGGGATTTCGAATTAGAAACATAGGGATCTTCTTAGGATATGCTTTTGGTTGGCTTGTTCTTCAATATGGTGTATCATGTACCAATGCATGTTTAGCTGTTCTCTCATTCTTTACACTCATGTATATGTTTCTGGAAATTGTTAGTTCTTATACCTTTGACATTAAGGTTCTGTTTTTGTGGTACACTGTTAATCTTAATTGGGCGGAGGTTGAAGGCATATGTTATGTTATCATGTTGTTCGTATGTATGATACTTTCTTTAGTTTGTATCGGGGCTTCAGTCTGTATATGGTTAATTGACCTGATCTTCCTTGGGATTATTAGTGCTGTATTTGTTTAGTGATGTACTCAATATCAGCTAAGTTTGTTTCAATAACTTGTTATTGAATTGAAATCTTGATTAGTTTTGTATATGTCTTATGTGTTGTCTTATGGTTAGTTTGGTGCTTTGTTTCTGAATATTTTATCTCCTTATTTTTGCTGCTTGAAAGGCTAATTTGTTTACATTTTGCAGGGGCTGTTACTGCTAATGGTTGGAGCAAGTAGTTCAGTTTCTGTGTCGGGAAAGATGTCGTCTCCAGCCTCTCGATCTCCAACTGCTGGGTCTACTGTATGAATTGCGGAAATTTTGGGACCATTGCCAGATATTTGAAGTTTGAAAATTGATGGGATGATTGAGATGGAATGCAGTATTTAGTTGGTTTAAAGCTCATATTGATGTAGTATTTTACTTGGAATGCAGTCAGCTTAGTTCATACTGATGCTACCTTTATTTTGTTGTGTTAAACTTTAAGACTACTAGTATTTGAACTTTAGTTTCCTTGGTTTGGAAGACTTTAAAATCATTTATTTACTTGGTTTACTAAGACTTAGTGTATGGGTTTATTACTTGGTTTGTTAACACTTTGTGTATGGGTTTATCAGTTTATTAAGACTTGTTTTTTTATATCATTTTATATCTACTTCAGTTTATAGTTTTCAGCAGGTACATGGTAGTGACCGGTTTCAGTTTAAAACCGAAAAGATAACTGAACCGTGTTAGTTGAGTTCATAACCGAACCGGTTAGTAATCAGTTAAGTTTCAGTTTGAATTGTAAGAATCGAGCTTTGTACATTTCGGTCCACGGTTTCACCAGAAAACAGAACCGACCGTTGTTCAGCCCTACCCAAGAAGAAAAATACTCCACAGTGGAGTATGTAGATCGGAACCATTTTAAGGAGATCTGAGCCAACTGCATTCGTATTGTAGGAGATTTTCTTTCGTTCCCCTAAATTTCGTTCCAATATTCGTCTAGGTACGACATACCTTGTATTGGCAGGTGGCTCTGCCTCTTCTTTGGTCCAGCACGTGCAACCTGTAACTCTGACGCACTCCTATACTATTCATTTCCTAAAGCCCCCGTATCAGTGGAAGACAAACCACAGTTTGTCACTTTGCTTTCTTTGATGCAGAAATGAAGTGAACGGAATCTAACGGTACAGTTCCTCGCTAAAAACCAGCGGTCTGTTCCGTCATCTGAAAACACCCCATAAGAAAAAACAAGCTTTAGTAGCTGTTAAAAATGAAATACATTAGGATATAACATTATTATTCTTTTTGAACGGTTATTGGATTAGCATTTTTTAAATTCATACACATAGGTGCCAGCTTATCTCTAATCAGAGGTCATTTAATATCCTAATTTACTGTTCAAATGGTTTTTCTTCTAGAGGCCAATGAGATGTACATATATCTAGATATTGTATTGAGATTTACAATATAAAATCATTAAGCCGATTTTTTTTATCACCATTATGTACAAGGTTTTTGTTTGTACCCAGAACTAATTCTGGGCACTAAACACGATGATTTTGGGTGATGATCAGATCTAGGGTTTTATACAAAACATGCATAAAGATGATAGACACGAATTTAACGTGGTTCAGCATGGTTTGCCTACATCCATGGACGAATCCCTGTAGGGAGAGATATTTTATTGATATTCGGGTTACAATGATTTCTGATCCCTTCTAGATATTTTATTGACGTCTGAATAGGGGGAATGATAACCCTAAAAGGGGACATGCCCTGATACAGAAAAACATACACCAATAAACCCTAGAAGGGATCAGAAATCATTGTAACCTGAATATCAATAAAATATCTCTCCCTACGGGGATTCATCCGTGGATGTAGGAAAACCATGCTGAACCACGTTAAATTCGTGTCTATCATCTTTATGCATGTTTTGTATAAAATCCTAGGTCTGATCATCACCCAAAATCATCGTGTTTAGTGCCCGGAATTATTTCTGGGTACAAACATTGGCGCCAACTAAGGGGAATACGAGAAAAGGAATCGTGTTTTCCCGCTGAGAAAAGTAGTACAGGAGGCTTCAAAATCGTGTTCGTGAGAAAAAAGTTTGAACGTTGTCAAAAACCACTTATGCAGTCCAGTTGATCGTAACTGCTGCAGTCCAGTTTTATCGGAATTGTTGCAGTACAACTGATCGTCGTTGCTGTAGACCAGATCATCACAGTTATTGCAGTCCAGTTGATCGCAACTGCTGAAGTCCAGATTCGCAGTTCGATATTTGATGAAATCACTCCTTGGACTCTCGGTCCACGGTAAAAAAGATGGCGTAAAAACATCATCAAAACTGTGGTAGGATGTTCGATCCGCAATATGATATGGTCTAGAGTTCGTTGCAATTTCCACCAAGGATCGTCAAGATTGGTGTTAAAACTTCAAAATCTTGTTCATGAGAAAGAAGTTTGGATGCCTTCAACAATTACTGCTGCAGTCTAGTTGATCGTAACTGCTGCAATCCATTTGATTCATGGCTGCTGCGGTCAATTAATCGCGATTCTGCGGTCGATTGATCGAAACTCTGCTGATCATCGTAATTCGAGGTTTGCTGAGACTATTACCTTCTGAAGCCACCAAAACTGCATCACTACAAAGTTCGATAAAACTGATGCCATGACGTTCTGTCCATAGCAAAATATGGAGAGAAAGCATCATCAAAATTGTTGTCAGGATGTTCGATCCATAACGTATTCAGTTCCCTGATAACATGGCGACAATATATTCGAGTTCGAGTTCGAAATTTATCGAGATCACCACCACCATGTTTACTGGGTTGGTAAGCTAAATGTATTTAACTGCTTCCATTAGCTACCTGTACCCAGATGCACGTATTCCAGGAAGAGTCACCAAAGTGTAGCTGCAAGGTCACAAGAAGGCTCACGAGAAACAACAACAGTTCCCAAGAAAATGTTGCAGAAAAATTCGAGACCAAAGATAATAATTTAAAGGAACTATTACAAAAAGCAGGAAAGGAAAGATCACAGTTAGGAAAAAGCATTGCGAAAAGTTCAAAAAAAAAAAATCAAGAAAAAGTCGCGGTCAAATACCGGCGTCCGACACCGATGATCACACCGGCATCATTTTCCGACGTCCATCACCGACGTCACGTTCCAGCTGCAACTCCCGGAGGTATGCACCGGCATCACATTCAGCCTAACGTTACTAGTATTCTCCGTTACCATTATCACCTCGGGCTCCGTCGACTATCTCGGCCCGTCACCGTCAACTGTTCTAGCACCGTCAACTGCCACTTTTCGGCTACCGCAACAGTGTCCGCCCACAACAATTACCGGCTACGTTCATCCGGCCGTCCAGTTCCAGTGCATCGCTGTGCACCTTATTTCCATGCTCCTAGAATATTTACGCCCCGCACCTTTATACTTCAGGATGTTTCCGCCCAAGTCGATCCAAGCCGAGTCAACTCAGCCTAACCAACTCACCAGCTGAGCTAATTAAGAGGATTTTTCAGCCCCAGTTCAGTTGGCTTGATGATTTTTCGGCCCCATTTCGTGGGCTTGTCCAACTCCACCATTTTTGGGCCTAGTCACTGATTTTGTTTCTTTGATATCTCCTTCATATGACATCCGAATTGGATGACTTTTGGCTCGTTGCGATCGTATTTCAAAATCCTACATCATGAAGGTGAAATATCTATATTTATAGGAGAATATTTTTGGAGCAACTACATCATCAACGTTCTTGGAGCAAGGTGCTCACCGAGCAAATCCATTTATCACGCAACATGTTAAACGCCATGGCGTCAACCGGGTCCCAAGTCAGCTAGCACCTAACCATATCAGTTATCGCATTAGAAATTTTCTACCATGAGATGTGCCATGTCAGTAGAAGTCGCGCCACCCCAGTCCAGTCAGCAATCTATCCACCGGCTTACTCCGCATTCAATTTTGTTTCTTCGAGAACTTCTTCGTCGCGCATACAAATTAAGTGGTTTTCGGCCCATTGAGGTCATATGTCAATTTCCAACATCGTGGAGGAAGAATTTCAAATAGTCGGACACAACATATTTTTGAATTAGATACAGCGACATCAAAAAAGGACGAAATTAATCACTGAATGCAGCTACTATGAAAGCCTCAATGTTGTCAATATTGTTGTGTCGATTTGTATCCACAACATGCATGTAAGAAAATTTATTAAGTGCTCGTTCAATTATTGAACCTCAATACGCTCATGTTCAGCGGTGATCATAACTGCTACAGTCCAGTTGATCGAACTGTTGTAGTCCAGCTCCTCAGCAAATGTTGCAGCCCCGTTGATAGAACTATTGTAGTCCTTTTCCGCACAACAATTACAGTCCAGCTGATCGCAGCTATTGTAGTCCAGTTCCACAGTAACAGCTACAGTTCATTTTCGAGGTAACTGCAAGAGTCCAGTTTTGATTCACCTAGTTCAGTTTAGTTTGGCAGTAAATTGTAGTGTCAAAGTCGAGATAAGCTGAGATGTTGAGCTAGCAGTACCATAAAAAGACGCTGACATCAAGACGAGTTTTTGAGACATTTTCTTAAGCAATACGTTATTATGAAGTCACCTTCCAAACACCAGGATAATATTTGCATCCGTAGGTTAAAATCGTATCTCACACAACATCATAACATCATCGTGATGTTCAAGTCATCTTTGTCGTCAACATCCACCTCTTCACAAGCGATATTCGTCATCTTCGATCATTAAGGCCTGGTCAACGACCGTCCAGAAGTCATTAAATGAAGTCACGCAATCACATGAAGCCGACACCGACAACAATACCATTCTTTCAATGGAGCCGCATGCACCTAAAATGAATTTCCACATTAGAACAGCATATATAAAGTCGGGAGCTCATAGATATTTTCGCACAACACCACAGTTCAAATGAATTTTCGGGCAAAGACACGAAATGAGCTAAGCCAGAATGGACTAGACATTCCCGATTCATTCAATTTTACCTACGGATAATTCCTCCCAACCTGTTATGGATATGGTTCAACAAACGATTCAGGATTAGCACCAAACAAATCCAATCAGCGTAAAATAGCGGAACATCAGCAGTTACATCATCGCCTTCTCCGGTTATCAGTATCACATTAAAGATCATGACGATTGATTCGCCGATTTTTGGTTTATTACGCTCATCTTCCGAGTCCCCACCAACATAGAACCAAAAATTCCTATTTTCGGAGAAATTTAATCTGAGGCATGGTGCGGCTAAATCGACAAAATCATCAAACACTATCAAGTGAAAACTGCATATCATATTCAATGTTCGCGAATGCTGTAGCGTCAAGTTTCTTCCTACAACATGCCCGTGTGTAAAGTTCGTGAGTGCTGGTTCGATTCATAAACCTCAACACACACATGATTGGTGCTAGTTAACACAGATACAGTCCAATTATTCGAATTTTTGTATTCCAGTTATCCTCAGCAATGCTACAGTCCAGTTTTCATCACAATTGTTCTAGTCAAGTTCTGTGGTACCATCTATAGTCCAATTCCAGTATAACTGTAGCAGTTCAGTTTTGATTCAACTGGTGCAATCGAATCTGGCATAAAATCTAGTGGCTAAGTAGATCTAAGACAAGACACCAAACTAACTTCACTAGACACATCAGATGTTGCTGAGCGAGGATGATTGAGCCATCTTCTTCAACATGAAGTCGTCATGAAGCTACCCCTTATTCGCCAGAACCGTATAAGCACTCACATCATGACTTCGTATCTCACATTATAACACTTTTAATATGGTGCGTATACAATTTAAATATTTTCGCATCCTTTTATCTAATTATGCATACTTTTGTTCGGTGAGACATCCACAATATAACGAGCATTTTTCGCATGCCAAGCATGTGGAGATGCAAGCATTTTAATTATGCGCGCATCTGGAATATAGGCAAACCATTGATGTAGGCAAATCATTGTAACCCGAATATAGGAAAATCATTGTAACCCGAATATTAATAAAATATCTCTCCCTACGAGGATTCGTCCATGGATGTAGGCAAACCATGCTGAACCACGTTAAATTCGTGTCTATCATCTTTATGCATGTTTTGTATAAAACCCTAGATCTGATCATCACCCAAAATCATCGTGTTTAGTGCCCAAAATTATTTCTGGGTACAAACATTGGCGCCGAATAAGGGGAATACAAGAAAAGGAATCGTGTTTTCTCGCTGAGAAAATTAGTACAGGAGGCTTCAAAATCGTGTTCGTGAGAAAAAAGTTTGAACGTCGCCAAAAACCACTAATGCAGTCCAGTTGATCGTAACTGCTGCAATCCAGTTTGATCGCAATTGTTGCAGTACAGCTGATTGCCGTTGCTGCAGACCAGATCATCGCAGTTATTGCAGTCCAGTTGATCACAACTACTGCAGTCCAGATTCACAGTTCGAGATTTGATGAAATCACTCATTGGAGTCTCGGTCCACGGTAAAAAAGATGGTGTAAAAACATCATTAAAACTGTTGTAGGATGTTCAATCCGCAATTTGATAGGGTCTAGAGTTCCTTGCAATTTCCACCAAGGATCGTCAAGATTACTGTTAAAACTTCAAAATCTTGTTCGTGAGAAAGCAGTTTGGATGCCTTCAACAATTACTGCTGCAATCCAGTTGATCATAACTGCTGCAATCCAGTTTTGATCCCAACTATTGCAGTCCATCTGATCGCAGCTGCTCCCGTCCAATTAATCGCAGTTACTGCAGTCCAATTGATCGAAACTGCTGCATTCCAGCTTCGTAATTCGAGGTTTGTTGAGACTATTACCTTCGGAAGCCACCAAAACTGCATCACTACAAAGTTAGATAAAACTGATGTCATGACGTTCTGTCCACAGAAAAATATGGAGAGAAAGCATCATCAAAATCGTTGCCAGGATGTTCGATCCACAACGTATTCAGTTCCCTGATAACATGGCGACAACATGTTCGAGTTCTAGTTCAAAATTTACCAAGATCCCCACCACCATGTTTACCGGGTTGGCAAGCTAAATGTATTTAACTTCTTCGTATTCCAGGAAGAGTCACCAAAGTGTAGCTGCAAGGTCACAGGAAGACTCACGAGAAACAACAACAATTCCCAAGAAAATGTTGCAGAAAAATTCGAGAGCAAAGCTAACAATTCAAAGGAACTGTTACAAAAAGCAGGAAAGGAAAGATCACAGTTAGGAAAAAGCGTTGCGAAAAGTTTAAAAAAAAAATCAAGAAAAAACAGGAAAAAGCCGCGGTTAAATACCGGCGTCCGACACCGATGATCATACCGGTGTCACCCATCGGCGTCAGCCACCGGCGTTATTTTCCGGCGTCCATCACTGACGTTACGTTCCGGCTGCAACTCCCGGCGGTCTGCTCCGGCGTCATTTTCCGACATCCATCACCGGCATCACATTCAGCCTAGCGTTACTGGGATTCTCCGTTACCGTTATCACCTCCGGCTCCGTCGACTATCTCGGCCCATCACCGTCAACTGCCACTTTTCGGATACCGCAACAGTGTCCGCCCGCAGCAATTACCGTCTACGTTCATCCGGCCATCCAGTTTCAGTGCATCGATGTGCACCTTATTTCCATGCTCCTCGGATATTTACGCCCCGCACCTTTATACTTTAGGATGTTTCCGCCCAATCTGATCCAAGCCGAGTCAACTCAGCCTAGCCAACTCACCAGCTGAGCTGATTAAGAGGATTTTTCATCCCCAGTTCAGTTGTCTTGATGATTTTTCGACCCCATTTCGTGGGCTTGGCCAACTCCACCATTTTAGGGCCTAGTCATCGATTTTGTTTCTTTGATATCTCCTTCATATGACATCCGAATTGGATGACTTTTGGCTCGTTGCGATCGTATTTCAAAATCCTACATCATGAAGGTGAAATTTATATATTTATAGGAGAATATTTTTGGAGCAACTACATCATCAACGTTCTTGGAGCAAGGTGCTCACCGAGCAAATCCATTTATCACGCAACATGTTAAACGCCATGGCGTCAACCGGGTCCCAAGTCAGCTAGCACCTAACCATATCAGTTATCGCATTAGAAATTTTCTACCATGAGATGTGCCATGTCAGTAGAAGTCGTGCCACCCCAGTCCAGTCAGCAATCTATCCACCGGCTTACTCCGCATTCAATTTTGTTTCTTCGATAACTTCTTCGTCACGCATCCAAATTAAGTGGTTTTCGGCCCATTGAGGTCGTATGTCAATTTCCAACATCGTGGAGGTAGAATTTCAAATATTCGGACACAACATATTTTTGAATTAGATACGGCGACATCGAAAAAGAACGAAATTAATCACCGAATGCAGCTACTATGAAAGCCTCAATGTTGTCAATATTGTTGTGTCGATTTGTATCCACAACATGCATGTGAGAAAATTTATTAAGTGCTCTTTCAATTCTTGAACCTCAATACACTCATGTTCAGCGGTGATCATAACTGCTACAGTCTAGTTGATCGAACTGTTGTAGTCCATCTCCTCAGCAAATGTTGCAGCCCCGTTGATAGAACTATTGTAGTCCTTTTCCGCACAACAATTACAGTCTAGCTGATCACAGCTGTTGTAGTCCAGTTCCACAGTAACAGCTACAGTCCATTTTCGAGGTAACTGCAGGAGTCCAGTTTTGATTCACCTAGTTCAGTTTATTTTGGCAGTAAATTGCAGTGCCAAAGTCGAGATAAGCCGAGATATTGAGCCAGCAGTACCATAAAAAGACGCTGACATCAAGACGAGTTTTCGAGCCGTTTTCTTAAGCAATACGTTATCATGAAGTCACCTTCCAAAAACCAGGATAATATTTGCATTCTTAAGTTAAAGTCATATCTCACACAACATCATAACATCATCGTGATGTTCAAGTCATCTTTGTCGTCGACATCCACCTCTTCACAAAGCGATATTCGTCATCTTCGATCATTAAGGACTGGTCAACGACCATCCAAAAGTCATTAAATGAAGTCACGCAATCACATGAAGCCGACACTGACAAAAATACTATTCTTTCAACCGATCTGCATGCACCTTAGGCGAATTTCCACATTAGAACCGCATATATAGAGTCGGGAGCTCATAAATGTTTTTGCACAACACCACAGTTCAAATTAATTTTCGAGCAAAGACACGACATGAGCTAAGCCAGAATGGACTTGACGTTCCCGATTCATTCAATTTTACCTACGGATAATTCCACCCAACCTGTTCTGGATATGGTTCAACAAACAATTCAGGATTAGCACCAAACAAATCCAACTAATCCAGTCAGCATACTGTCAGTGTAAAACAGCGGAACATCAGCAGTTACATCATCGCCTTCTCCGGTTATCAGTATCACATTAAAGATCATGACGATTGATTCGCCGATTTTTGGTTTATTACGCTCATCTTCCGAGTCCCCACCAACATGGAACCAAAAATTCCTATTTTTGGAGAAATTTAATCTGAGGCATGGTGCGGCTAAATCGACAAAATCATCAAACACTATCAAGTGAAAACTGCATATCATATTCAATGTTCGCGAATGATGTAGCGTCAAGTTTCTTCCTACAACATGCCCGTGTGTAAAGTTCGTGAGTGCTGGTTCGATTCATAAACCTCAACACACATATGATTGGTGCTAGTTAACACAGATACAGTCCAATTATTCGAATTGTTGTAGTCCAGTTATCCTCAGCAATGCTACAGTCCAGTTTTTATCACAACTGTTCTAGTCCAGTTCTGTGGTACCATCTATAGTCCAATTCCAGTATAACTGTAGCAGTTCAGTTTTGATTCAACTGGTGCAATCGAATCTGGCATAAAATCTAGTGGCTAAGTAGTGCCAAGACAAGACACCAAACTAACTTCACTAGACACATCAGCTGCTGCTGAGCCAGGATGATTGAGCCATCTTCTTCAACATGACATCGTCATGAAGCTACCCCTTATTCGCCAGAACAGTATAAGCACTCACAGTATGACTTCGTATCTCACATTATAACACTTTTAATATGGTGCGTATACAATTTAAATATTTTCGCATCCTTTTATCTAATTATGCATACTTTTGTTCGGTGAGACATCCACAATATGGCGAGCATTTTTCGCCTGCCAAGCATGTGGAGATGCAAGCATTTCAATTCTGCGCGCATCTGGAATAGTAGGATTGGCCCCCTGCACGGATTCCAGATAGCAGACATCTTCAACTTTATTCCATGCGCGAGCAAGATGCAGCAAGGTTGCGCACCCTTGTGCGAGCATTGAGAAGCATGAGCATCACTATCTTCTGGGGGCGAGTTGCATATCACTTCAACGTGGATGACCATCACTTGGGGGCGAGATCTATAACACCTTATGGTCTAAAGTAATTCTTTTGGGGCGAGCTGTGTAATACTCTACACGCTTGGGGGCGAGTTATGTAGCACCTAAATGCGATGAAAAATTCATCTACTAGAAATCGAAACAAAGGGTAATCCGAACTTCTTAATCCTCCAACGAGTTACAGGATTAAGAGGGGGCGAGCATACACCCTAAAATTTTGATAAAATTATCGCAAACAAAACGTTAATAACTGCTACAGTCCAGTTTATCGAACTGTTGTAGTCTAGTTCCTAAGCAACTGCTGCACTCAGTTGGACGCAATTGATGCAGTCCAGTTTTGCTCGTAAGTACTACAGTCAGTTGATCAAACTGATGTAGTCCAGTTCCTAAGCAACTGCTGCACTCAGTTGAACGCAACTGATGCAGTCCAGGTTTGCTCGTAAGTACTACATTTAGTTGATCGAACTGTTGTAGTCTCGTTCCTAAGTAACTACAACACTCAGTTGGACGCAACTGATGCAGTCCAGTTTTGCTCGCAACTCTTATAGACAGTTGATCGAAGCTGTAACAGTACAAAGAAGCCAATGTTCAATATCCAACTCAAGACAAGAAGGGCCCATATTATCAATGCCACGTCATCAAGTAAGCGCCATGTCAGCACGTGGTCCAGTCAGCTGCCACGTCAGTTTTGACCGTACCATATCAGCATATGGTCCTGTCGGCTTCCACGTCAACACATGGTCATGTTATCTGCCACGTCAGCAATAAGTCACTTGTTAATATCATCATTGTGTCACCTGCTGACATCGTATTTGCGTTAAATGCCAGAGTCCATCGTCGGCGTCATTTTATGGCAGCAACACCGGTGTCACTTTCAGGCAACATCGCCGATGTCACTTTCCGGAGGCCATCGCCTGCTTCCGGTGGCGGTGCAGTGATTCAGTGCTTCTCGGTTTGATATACTACTATGTTCCCCATATTTATACACCCCGCAACTGTATAACTGTCGGATATTTACACCAAGCCAAGACAGCTATATGCATAGCTCCAGCTGATCGAAGATGTTGCAGTCCAGATTTGCTCGTTGTTGCTGCAGTCCAGCTTATCGAAGTTGTTGCAGTCCATCTCTGTTCATAGCTCCTGTAGTCCAGCTGATCGAAGCTGCTGCAGTCCATCATAGCTTATCTCTCTTATAGTCTAGCTGATCGCAGCTGCTGCAGTGTATCTTTTCCCATCACTCTTGCATATCAGCTGATCGCAGCTGCTGCGGTTAAGCTTTGCTCGTAGCTCCTGCATATCAGTCAATAGCAGCTACTTCAGGTTAGTTTTTCTCAAAGCTATTGCAACCTAGTTTTTCTCATTAATATTGCAGGACAGTTTGTATGGTTTTCGCAGTCCAGTTTACCGCAATCGTTGCATTCTAAATCCACATCAAATGTTACGGTATAGTTTTACATCGCTACTATCCTGATTCATATAACTATTAGCAACATAGGAAGATCGTTGTCAAAATAAATAGTAAATCTAAGGACGCTAGAAGGTCCAACAGAGCGCAAAGATTTTACCATCCTAATGATTGAAGGGTCTCACCAGTGGATGCCGCCTTTTCGTCCATAATTTCCACATCACAGCCTGTAGCTGACAGTAGTTTAGTATTAACATCTACTACCCAGTTTGATCGGAAACTACTAATGGTCTGTAAATTCAAGTTTCTCTTACAACAATAGTCCAGTTCAATCCTAGTCGTCTATATCTAAAACCCTAACTACTTAAACTCTCAACTGGTTAACCCAAATTTCATTTCTTTTTTTTATTTATCTCACCTCCCCAGTCGCCCCCACCACCACTCATCAGAGAACCACCTCAATAAAGAGCATCATCACCTCTCCATTGAGCACCACCACCTCTAGTAAGCCAATCGATTGATTTATTTTTAGTTTCCTCTTTTATTTTTTCTGACTTTTTTCTTTATTTATTCTTCTGTTAGGGTTTCAATTTCTATGGTTTATTAATTTGTTGAACTTAACAAATAGATTTATTTCTTTTTAGTTTCTATTTATAAATCCATGTTTGTTGTCAATCGATAAGGGTTTTAATTATTTTCTGTTTTTTTTATATGTAGAAAGACCGAGAGGAGAAGTGGCAGTTCTTCATCAAGTATAGACTATATAGTTGTGTTACACAACTTGTGTTAAGACTTTGAGGAGTAGGTAACTTGTGTTTCTTCCTTTTCATAGATTTTTCAGTGTTTTTCACTTCTTTATGAAGTATGCCTTTTGTGAAATGAAAATAGATCTAGAGATGTTGATGTGGGGATTCTTTGTTTGTTTATTTCATTAATAATCATGAGTGGGTCTGGATTTTGTTTATGTGGGTTTTTAGGGTTTTTAGTGTATGATGTTTTTGAATCGGATAATGTTGGATTTAAGAAATAAAGAGTTCTGGGTAGAGTGATAAGTCTTTTCAATCTTTCTATGGTTATCTAGGTTATCTAGAACATGGTAAATGGAGTTGTTATGGGTTTTGATGTGTTTTTTATGTATGAAATTTGCTTCAATTAGAAACATGTTTTTTATCTATGAAATCTGCTTCAATTGTTATGTGTTAGATTGTTTGTTTCTTTTGTTACTTTTTGTGGGATTTCGAATTAGAAACATAGGGTTCTTCTTAGGATATGCTTTTTGTTGGCTTGTTCTTCAACATGGTGTATCATGTACCAATGCATGTTCAGCTGTTCTCCCATTCTTTACACTCATGTATATGTTTCTGGAAATTGTTAGTTCTTATACCTTTGACATTAAGGTTCTGTTTTTGTGGTACACTGTTAATCTTAATTGGAATGAGGTTGAAGGCATATGTTATGTTATCATGTTGTCCGTATGTATGATACTTTCTTTAGTTTGTATTGGGGCTTCAGTCTGTATATGGTTAATTGACCTGATCTTCCTTGGGATTATTAGTGCTGTATTTTTTTAGTGATGTACTCAATAGCAGCTAAGTTTGTTTCAGTAACTTGTTATTGAATTGAAATCTTGATTAGTTTTGTATCTGTCTTATGTGTTGTCTTATGGTTAGTTTTGTGCTTTGTTTCTAAATATGTTATCTCCTTATTTTTGCAGCTTGAAATTCTAATTTGTTTACATTTTGCAGGGGATGTAACTGCTAATGATTGGAGCAAGTAGTTCAGTTTCTGTGTCGGGAAAGATGTCGTCTCCAGCCTCTCGATCTCCAACTGCTGGGTCTACTGTATGAATTGCGGAAATTTTGGGACCATTGCCAGAGATTTGAAGGTTGAAAATTTATGGGATGATTGAGATGGACTGCAGTCTTTAGTTGGTTTAAAGCTCATATTGATGCAGTATTTTACTTGGAATGCAATCAGCTTAGTTCATATTGATGCTACCTTTCTTTTGTTGTGTTAAACTTTGAGACTACTAGTTTTTGAACTTTAGTTTCCTTGGTTTGGAAGACTTTAGAATCCTTTATTTACTTGGTTTACTAAGACTTCGTGTATGGGTTTATTACTTGGTTTGTTAAGACTTTGTGTATGGGTTTATCAATTTATTAATACTTGTTTTTTTATATTAGTTTATATCTACTTCAGTTTACAGTTTTCAGGAGGTACCGGGTAGTGACCGGTTTCAGTTTAAAACCGAAAAGATAACCGAACCATGTTAGTTGAGTTCACAACCGAACCGGTTAGTAATCAGTTAAGTTTCAGTTTGAATTGTAAGAATCGAGCTTTGTACAGTTCAGTCCACGGTTTCACCAGAAAACAGAACCGAACTTTGTGCAGCCCTACTTAAGAAGAAAAATACTCCATAGTGGAGTATGTATATCGGAAACATTTTAAGGAGATCTGAGCCAATTGTATTCGGATTGTAGGAGCTTTTCTTTCGTTCCCCTAAAATTCGTTCCAATATTCGTCTAGGTACGACGTACCTTGTATTGGCAGGTGGCTCTGCCTCTTCTTTGGTCCAACACGTGCCACCTGTAACTCTGACGCACTCCTATACTATTCATTTCCTAAATCCCCTGTATCAGTAGAAGACAAACCACATTTTGTCACTTTGCTTGCTTTGATGCAGAAATGAAGTGGATGGAATCTAACGGTACAGTTCCCCGCTAAAAACCAGCGGTCTGTTCCGTCATCTGAAAACACCCCATAAGAAAAAACAAGCTTTAGTAGCTGTTAAAAATGATTTACAGTAGGATATAACATTATCATTCTTTTTGAACGGTTATTGGATTAGAATTTTTTGAATTCATACAGTGATGTGCTAGCTTATCTCTAATCAGAGGTCATTTAATATCCTAATTTACTGTTCAAATGGTTTTTCTTCTTGAGGTCAATGAGATGTACATATATCTAGATACTGCATTGAGATTTACAATATAAAATCATTATGCCGAATTTTTTTATCACCATTATGTACGAGGTTTTGTTATTTTGTGCATCCGTGCACAAGATAATACCCAATCATTATATCAGGAAAGTTTTTTCGTGTATAGCTAATATTTAGCCTAAATATTTTCCAACTCAAAATTAATTAATACACCGTATTATATTTCATCATGAAAGTTTTGTACAGAGATCAATTTCCAACGCGAATGAAACGGTACGAAGTTACAGGGTTAATTATTAACCTTTCTAAATTGGGGCCTATGAATTACTTCAACCAAACCAAAGAGAAGGATATTTGGTGTCTAAAAGATGGTAAAATACTAAATTAACCGTTAAAGAAAATTTAATTATCCTAACACAAATTCAAATACATAATCATAATCACTTTATTAACAAATATAAAAATCATTAATCAAAACTCATTTTCAATTTCCATCAAAACTAAACCTAATCAATCCAAAACGACAATTGTAATCTAATTTTATTTTGGGTTTTTAAAAAAATAATCAAAAACAAATAATTCAAATGATTGAGTTAAATCCCTTTAATCCATTCCTTTTAAGAGGTACTCTACAATGATTTACCTCTAAATGTTTGAAATTCACTCATCAAATTTTCTGAAAATCCACCGAGAATCGATTTATGTGTGTAGTACCGGTTCTAATTGAAATTGATTTTTATTATGTACCTACATAACCCGATTATGGGTGAACATCAACAGTAATCGGTTTAAGTTAATGCACTAATCAACTGATTCTGGTTTTAAGTTCGGATTAGTAGACAAATCAACAATTGTATTATTAGTGCATACGTATAATCCGATTGTGACTATTAACGACTATTTTTTTAAATTGAAATTATAGCCGTTGGTACTTTGTGTATATAAATAGGATAGCCTATTCTCTTTCATACACTACCTAATCCAAAGAAATATTTCTCCCTTGTTAATTTTTTTTTCATTTGGAGATGTCAAGTCCATCATCATCGACTACCAATTCAATCGTACACATACTTAGAAGATGCAAGAGAACAACCAAATCAATTGCGGAAATGGAAGAAGAGATGCCCAAAAGAAGCGAACAAACAACTACAAACACAACTTTGTCTTTATCGCCTAACAAATATGTTAATGTAATGGATGAAGTGTTAAGAAAACAAGTAACTACAAAAGAAACCATATCATCGTCATCGGCTGCGACAAAATATGAAGAGAAACTCAAAGCAAAGAAACGAGGTCAAACGCAATTCCAACTAAGGGAAAGAATGAAGGATGTTGATGAAGAGACCGAATGGATTAGAAACTTTTACATTCTCAAGGATCTTCCAGAATATCCTAAAGATCATAGTATATTTTGGATTAACGTTGGTTGGGGTCCTTTCGTTAAACAGACGGGCAAGAAACCACGTTATAATTATGAACCATTCCACATTCGTTCAAGGATGAATCATGTTAGGAAATTATGCATCAAGTATAATGAGTTTCTTGATAGGTACAAAGGGGACAGGTTCGCTGCACAAGATGCATATAAAGCTTGGAGAGGAGAGTAGTTTTATCATTTCGAAGCAGCATTGATAGTTGAAGCTCACATTAAGAAATATAACCGTGCTAGTTTCAATGTTAAGAGTTAATAAAAATTGGAAATGGTCCACAATCGAATTATGTTAGACCATATGTAATCCGATTATTGAGTTAAAAATTGTTTTTTTTTCTGTAACTTTTTCTTCCCAAAATCGGATTATACTATCGTACAAAAGGACCGATTCTGAAATAATCCCAGATAATTTTTCTTCAGAATCGGTTTATAATATTTCCTTAGTAAACGGATTCCTTTTTGAAGTCAGAATCGGTTTATGACAGTTGCAGTATAAACCGAATATGGAAAAGCTGCAGCAAACTAACTCCACAATCAGACTTTATAAACGTATTAGAAGAGCGATTATGTAACAAATTTCATGAGTCCAACGTACCCAAAAAAGACAAATCACTTTCGTTTATTAAGCTTAGTTCAAGTTTGCAAAATACAATAAAAGAAAGCGACAAAATATAAGCATCTGATAGATCAAGCTTTTAACATAAGGAAAATACTCATTCCAACAAATGTAGTATTTTCGAATTGATCCGGAACGATCAATTCCTCCCATCGCCTTATGTTGGGATCGTATTTTTTTAGCCACTCCTTTGTGACTTTCGAGACCTCATGAAACCCATCTACTGGTGGTAATGGACAATCATCACATACTCTAAGACCGCATGTTGTTATTGTAGAATAAAACAATTCTCCGATCCTTAAGCGATTTCTCCCAAATAGTGTATTTTGGTGCGTTTGTGTAGCATGATCCCTTACCAAATAGATGAACAATGCAACTCCACGTTTCCACCGAGAGATGACCACATAGAGGCATACACATCCAATATTGTCGGGTAATTGGTCCATTCCACTTTAACCCTTGTACTCTAGCAACCATTTATTCAAAAATCTCTTCTTTGTCTTGTCTTGTTTTTCCTTCCTTCATCATCGATATGTAAAATTCCTTGTATTCTTGTAAGCGCAAGGCCATCATCTTTCTAAAGTATTGACATTTGGTTATGTTCTCATCGTCCTCCAAACTTATATAGCATATTTGTTCCGACGCAACGTGATAACCAGAATTCCCATCCGCATCCACGTCGTCGGTAGATAACACATAGGTCTTAACGATTTCAGGAAGTTTCGATAATACTCCTCGAATATGGTGTAACACGTTCGATGGGGTTTACCGCGTTCATCCCTAGGCGTGCTTTCATCACCAAGAGAGTCCCTTATAGTCACCATAGAACCCATTTTTATTTCTTGTCCCTTCCATGCACGTATCCTTGATACTCGTGTTGTACTCGCTTGGCTCTCTTGGGAAGGAACAATTAGATTATTTGGCGCTTGACTTTCTTGAGAAGGATCGATTGGATCCTCATGTTGTGAAGGAGCGATTGGATCATTTTAAAGCACCATATATGCTCTACTTGTACCGCTTTATCCCTTCTTTGGTCGACCCCTTTTCCTTTTAGCCGATGCCTTTTCATTCTCAATTTGTGACGGAACGTTTGAAACATTTGTCTTGGCTTGTGCGCTATTTATCCCACTTTTCCCCTTCTTCGGCAGACCCCTTTTCTTTGGAACCTTCGCATCTTCATATTTAGCGTTTTCACGCCCATGTTGAGAAAAGATTCTTTTATGAATCAATAACGGGTTTTTTACGTTTCTCATTGCAACCTTAAACTCGTTCATTTCTTCCTTCCTATCCATTTTGGTAGGTGGTCTACCCGTCGGGGGTAGCACCGTTGGTTCTCCGACCAGTAACATATGGGGGTTATGGGCTAGTTTTAACTCGTACATCAAAACTTTTCGTCCCACACCATCCTTTTTTGCGAATTTCTCGATGAGTTCTCTTCCAATATTCGTGTCCACAAAGAATTCGAGTGGTTCTTCAGTTGGGGGTGGTTCGAAAGTTAGTTGCTTCCAAAACGGATCAATGATTTCAAAAGGAATTCCTTGTTGGTACCTCGCAATCATGTGACGACACGGAAATCCGAAGGTCTTCATCGTCATACATGAATATACATTTGTTCTTCTCCCCATCTCTTTTTCCACATAATATTTGTAATCCTTCATAATAGAAATGATTTCCCAATGAGACACCCTATAGTTTAAATTTCTAATCAACCAATGGTAATCCTTGTAGCTTGTGATGATTTTCATCCTACTCTCTTCCATTTGCGTGGTTATCTTGATGATATTATCCTTGGTGTATTCATGGATGGCTTCTTGTACCGTAACCACAGTGTTTCGGCTCCCTCGGAGCAAGCTTTCTAAACGTCCATGAAATCCTTTCGCGATACTTGTCGCCTAATTCTTGTAATGCATGTGTTGGTAGGTGTAAGCATACACAAACTTTTCCTTGTACGGATCCAACAATTCCTTCATGCAATAAACCACACATTTCTCATAATCCTTCTTCCAGAGCCCAATAAAACTCTCCAAATAGGATTCAAACTCGGCCACGAACATTGAGTGTACCATTAAATCCCAATGATGTTGAAAAGCCTTCCACAGTAACCCATTCGCTTCATACTCCGCTTTACTTTTTTTCTTGTCCTCCTCTCGTTGTTCCGGAGTTAGTTTTTGAAGACGCTCATCTTTGGCCTTTTCACGAACGGTACCTTTTTGTGGATTTGGCTTTTGGATATGACCTCTACAATTACTTCTAATATTGCATTGTATGTGCCATGTGCAATGAAAATGCTTAGCGTCCGGAAAAACCACTCCTATGGCATCCATTAGTGTTTGGTCCTTATCCGTAACTATGATCCTTGGAGTTTGATCGCCACGGTATATCTCCTTCAAGGTCTCTAGCATCCAATTAAAACTCACATCATTCTGCCGATCCATAAACCCCCATGCCACCGTGAAAATTTGCTTGTCGGAAGTATGGCAAGCAATGTTTAACAACGGCATGTTGTACTTGTTGGTCTTGTACGTACGATCTATTAACAAAATTTGATAGAAGCATTGGGCCAACTTGATCATCTCCGGATGTGCCAAGAAAATACGAGTCACTTTGCCTTCCAATACTTGCTTCCTCATTGTGTATCCGTGTTGATCGGCTAACCACTGAGATTGTTCCATAACCGCTCTACCATCCTATTCCATCCTCCTAAAGGTTGCTCTTGTCGTGTAAATTTGCCTCAAAGTGGACAAGTTATTCTTATCATCCTCCTTAATCTTCCTAAGGATGTCACTTGGTTTACACGCTTTCATCGACCTCACCGTTTCCAATTGATGTGGTTTCAACCCACAAACGGCCGCGTGTCCAATAAGAGATTCTGAATCATCATGATTATGACAACTATTCATCACTTTAGAGAGCTTGTATACCTTATCATTGGGTCCCTTGGGTCTATTTAATTATAATCTTAAACGGGCAACCATACTTCTTTGATTTAGTAATGTATTCCCTTGTCGTTTTATTCACGTACGGTCTGTTCTTTTCCCAGTGACTTTCTTGCATTCCACCTCTCTCACAAACAAGTTCCAAACGATCTTCTCTTGAGCGACGACCTAAAACTAACGCGCATTTGATCTCTATGCCCTTGTCTATAAACCATTGCTTTGCATCGTTTCTTTCTTTCCATTCCAAATCAGTGAAATAGTGGGCAGAAGTATCAGGGACCCAGCAGAGATACGGCTTTGGGCTGATCTTCTTCAAACGCAACAACAATCTACAACAAATATCAACAAGTTGAGGATTCAAAATCGGATTATATGTTACAGTCGAGAAAATCGATTATAAGTAATCTGTTTATATGTGCAACAATAAACTTTGATTAAGGAGTTAACGAAAAAAATTCAAAGTTCACAATCGGTTCATGTCGCGTATCATGTAATCCGATTTTCGTTCTCATTTCTGCTGGAACTTTTTTTCTCCACAATCGGATTACATATACACGTAAATAATCCGATTGTGAACTTCTTGTATTCTACGTGATTATTCATGTGAAGAAATCGGCTTATGCACATCACCAACAAAAATCGATTTTCATCACGTACCCATCGCGACAATTTTTTTTACTACAATTGGTTTATGTGGTGACTAACAAAAACCGATTAGTATACCCAATTTGGTGATTTTACCCAGTATCGGTTTATGTAATGCTATCGAATAAACCGATTATGGGTTAAAGTTTTGAAAAAAAATCCCTTTTTGGGCGATTGGGACATGCAAATACATGTTTGTAGATTGTTACAACTCATACATGTTTATTCGAAGCATTATCACCTTCTTCTTCCTGACGAAATTGTTCTTGTGCTTGAATAATATCCTCAAGTATTCTTTGGTCGACATTGTCTTCTTCATTCAACAAATTATACAATTCAGTAGGATCGAAATCATGATAATCTGATGCATCCACTTCTTCATCACTACTAGAGTCTTCATCATCACTATAAAGTTTCATTTTTGTTAAGAAAATCACAAACCCTTGTTTTTTCTTTTTTCCCTCTACTTCTTCTTTCCCTCCAAACCATAAAAAAGAAAATGAATTTCTACTCTAATCCTAACACTATAATCAAACTCAAACACTAATTAATTTAAAAAATATTAACTTAATTAATCATCACTAATTTATTTAATAAGGGTATATTAGGCATTAACATAAATAGTGGATAAAAGGTTTTTATGAATTGTTATTTAATAACCATATTTTATTATGTAGCTATAGGTCCCAATTAACTAGCAATTTAGAGAAGTTAATTAAGAATTCTATTCGAAGACAAAGATAGGAGCTTAGACCAAAGCGAGTATGCGGTGTTGATCACTGGTGACCAACTACCAACAAATACACTCGAAAGGGAACAAATCTTCCTTTTTCTTCATTCTCTCCCATACTACTAAATTCCAACGGCAACTTCCACGTCAGTATTATATAGTAAACTAAAACTTTTCCCGCCGGATTTTAAAATTATATTAATCCTACTAAGGGACAACCAGGCCGCCCTATCCCCTGTCTTTTTCTCCTTGGATCTTTATCTTTGTTGGCGATTTTATTCATGGCTCGGCTTTCTTTTGGCACTGCCGTGATTCTCAGCCATCTAACACATGCTTTAAGCGTATGATAACTTTGGTCAAACATTGAGTTGATCATGCCATGGAATTGCTAAGTCGATAAATTTATTCACATCGCAAATCTGAATATATTTGATCGCAGCCATTTGAAAAAAATCAACAAAAAAAAAAAATCAACTATTCTGCTGTAAAAAAGTACACATCTGAAATCTGAAATTATTGCGGCCTTGGGCATATATCTGAATTTTGCAGTGCTGCGAAATTGTGAATCTCGCGCCATATATGCCAACAAGGGTCTAAGTTATTTTTCTTGGAATCTTTGTTTTGGGTTTGTTATAAGTTTTTTTTTTTTTTTTTTGATTGGTAAAGAATGTTATGTTAATGTTAGTTTGTTAGTGTTTGAGCGGAGACTCGAACCGCTGACCTCTTGTTTGAGAGTCAGGCTCCTGGCCAACTGGGCTAACACCAGATGGTTGGGTTTGTTATAAGTTCAAAGTTAAAACTGAACTCGATCATTGCCATTATATGCTAGGCAATTCTTTTTTCAAGAACCTCTAATTATATGTACAACCCACATGAAGCCATTAATCACAATATGCAGTTAACTCCACAACGAACTAAAAGGAATTTTTTCAATTATTGTGCAGAAGAACACTAATAATATAACTTGTACTATATTCTCCTTCACAAGCCAAGCCATGATATGTTTAATAGCAAGTAGCTAGCAATCCAATCAAAAGGCTTTATTTAGAATGTAGTGATCAGGTCGAGGATTTAAAAACTAAAAACCATTACAAAACATACAAGTAGTGTACAGTACTAACTGATGATTTGTAAAAAAAAAAAAAAAAAATTAAAGAATGAGAAGAAAACAAAACACAACAATAATTAGAAACAACAATAATTAGAAAGGGTATGTACCTTCATTTAGTTCTTGCCTTCTTGGAGCTGAATCACTTGGACTTATTTATACTCATTAATCACTACTACTGGATGCAAAATCAACACTTAGCCTATTATCTCTCTAGTTTAAGTCATCATCAAATCTAAAATCAACGCTTGAAATTTCACTTTGTCCTTCTCTAGGTTAATGGAGAAGTCTACTACTATCACCACCACCACTAGCACCATAACAACCACCAAAACTCCTCCACCGAAAACCTCAGCGAATCGAAGATATATCGGAGTTCGACAGAGGCCTTCAGGAAGATGGGTTGCAGAGATAAAAGATTCGTCACAACACGTAAGTTTATGGCTTGGAACATTTGATACACCAGAAGAAGCTGCTCGAGCTTATGATGAAGCAGCACGAGCCTTACGAGGTGATAACGCTCGAACAAATTTTGCAGCGCCATTACCGGTGTTGGATTCAGATGGCGGGTTATTATCAGCGGATAATAATAATGGTTATAATAACGGACTCAACTATTCTTCACTAAGAGCAAAGTTAAGTAAGAATATTCAAAGCATTATGGCTAGAGCCGCTGATAATAAATCAAGTAAAAATTCTAGAGTAGTCGATCAATTTACTTTTGCTAGTATTTTTAATTTTAGAAGTCCTCAATATCGTCAAGCTAGTATTGATATGAAGAGTAGTATCGGTAAAGCAGTACAACCAAGTATAATAGTCCCTCAGAGTATTCATAGTATACCGGTTAATGAAGAGACTGTAACCACCAATTGGGATAGTTCCTCATCTAGAACTGTGTCAGACCTGAGTAATGCTGGATCATCGTCTGATCAGCAGTGCATCAGATGGCTCTCACCGTCGCCACCAAACGGAACTGGCTGTTATGATTCAGATGGGTATATCAGTGATCAACAGCAAGGGTTATTTTTAGATCACCCTCAAATGGGTATGAGTTGGATGGAGAGTCCTGTGGCTGGTCCGAGTTTACCAGGACCCGGAGAAGAGAGTTTTAACTTGTTATCAAGAAGTAAAAGATTGAAGGTTTCATCTTCTGTTATGGTTCCTCCTACCTTTAGTGCATCTATATGATTTTAACGGTGAAAAAGTTTAGTTCTTGACCGGTCAACCACAATCTATATTCTCCAGACAGCTCAGAAACAGCAGTATGGGAAGAAATCCTAAATAAGACGAGGCAAGTAAGTCTCGTGTCCAGGATATCAGCGATCCAACATGAGCTGTGCAAGAACTAGCAGGGCTGTTTCTCAGATTTATGACATACTTTATCTAATGAAATGCAGTTTGTTTTGAAGTATGTCTTTCAAATAATTAAATACTACTAGTAAGTAGTACTATAGCTTGCCTCTTCAGATCATCATGCTTGACTAACTTCAGCTACATGACAAGTTCATGTGACCACATCTTTCTAAAATGATCTACTAATTTATTATCCTTAAGTTTAATTGGGTTTAAACTTTAGAATATTCCCAACCTAGCTACAAAGTACAAACTAAGTGGGCATTAGCACATCAGCCCAACACCTCCACTTTCTTCTTCATTGTCCAATTAGCTTCAGGGAAGCAATTTTCGCAGCTAACTCTTAAAAGTGGGGAAAGATGCAAGTCTTGCATCTTTCCTTTGTGATAAAGCTTCTCTTATAGTTCCTGCTTACTTTAAAGGGCCTTTTGAGTTCGCCTCCTAAATAAATTAGTGATCCGATTTTATGGCTTAGAATAACTTAGGTCCCAACCACCAATATTTCCATCTTTTCATCCCTTTCTTCTCCAAAGACAGATACCAAACATAGATGGGAACCCAAAATGTAGTACAGTTACTACAATACCACCTCATCAATCACCAACCGTACTCTTTATATATCTTGCTAGACCAACCATTACAAATTTCAATATATTATCTTTAAACAACTTCTCAGTACAAGTTTGAAGTTAGTACATTTGTTTTTCATTTTTTGCCAAATTAGGTATTCCTTTCATGTCATACTTTGATAATCTTACAAGATACAAGACCAATACATGTATAGGTGGACATACTTAATCCCAAAGTACACCAAAAACATCTAAATTCAAAGGGGTCGGTTCTTTCTTCTAGCTTCTTCAAATTTAGAGTAACTTCAAAGCATTACACTTGACTCCATTTTAATCCCTTAAATAATGTAGTTTAATGTTTCTGATAACTACTATATATATTGCTATAGTTCCATGCATCCTTCATAACAAAACTTAACTCATAGTACTTCTTTCTAGCTGATCACCAGTTTCTAGTGATCTCTTTAGCTCCATTACTCCTAGAGCATTTAGAAACTATGGGTTATTCATCTGCAACTGCTGTTTTCCTATTGCTAGTTGTGATTCCACTATCAACTGCAATTCTCGATAGTCATTATTACGATAAGTCATGCCCACAAGCTGAACATATCATCTCGGAGACAATTCGTAATGCATCATCATATGATCCTAAGGTTCCAGCTCGACTTCTTCGTATGTTCTTCCATGACTGCTTCGTAAGGGTAAGTCGCACATATTTCTGTCTTCTTCTCTTTCATATGGAATTTTGTGTATTGTTTTGTCTTTTGCAAAATTGTTTGGTTTATTTATATTGGTATATGCTTTAGGGATGTGATGCGTCCATACTAGTTGATTCAACTCCGGGAAACAAAGCTGAGAAAGATGGTCCACCGAACATATCGATCAGATCATTTTACGTAATTGAGGAGGCCAAAGCTAAGCTAGAAAAAGCTTGTCCGAGAACCGTTTCTTGTGCTGATATCATTGCGGTTGCCGCAAGAGATGTAGTAACTCAGGTATAACCTCGTGTGCCGTTACACCTAAATGTGCATAACTTCTTTATTTTTCTCTAACTAACATAAGGTTTTATATTGAAGTCTGGAGGTCCGAAATGGGAGGTTCTTAAAGGAAGAAAAGATGGTAAAATATCCAAAGCATCAGAGACAAAATCAAACTTGCCAGCTCCTACCTTTAACATAACACAACTCATCCAAAGCTTTGCCAAGAAAGGACTAGAAATCAAAGACTTGGTTGCTCTTTCAGGTGGACACACTTTAGGCTTCTCACATTGCTCCTCATTTGAAACTCGACTTCATAAGTTCACTTCGAAGCTCGATGTAGATCCCACCTTGAACAGTGCCTTCGCTGAGAGTCTAAGAAAGAGTTGTCCAAAACATAGGAATTCAAGTGCAGGACAGTTTTTGGATACCACTTCGTCAAAGTTCGATAATGATTATTACAAGCAAATTATCGCAGGAAAGGGTGTGTTCGGATCGGATCAATCGTTGCTTAAGGATTATAGGACAAAGTGGATTGTTGAATCTTTTGCAAGAGAAGAGAAGTTCTTTTTTAAAGAATTTGCTGCTTCAATGGTTAAACTTGGAAATGTTGGAGTCAAGAGTGATGTTGACGGAGAAGTTAGATTGAAATGCAATGCTGTGAATCATTAAGTGAGTGATGACAGGAAGAAAGCTTGAAATCTGCTTTTGATTTTTTTTCTTTCTATTTTCCCAAATAAGAGTTTGAGTGCGGTGTGAAATTTGTAATATTTTGTTTGCTCAATAAAGAAATGGATTTACGTCTGTTAAATTCACATGTTTTTTTTAATGGCTGGACAGGTTTCCAACCATTAGTCCAATCCCAACATTTACGTACACTACAAGCGACTAATGATGGTTAACCAGGTACACGGACCCAAGAGCTGGATTTATATTATTTTGACCTGGGCTAAGTGTCATGTCCAAGCCCAATTATCAAGAAAAAAACTAAATGGTTTTTTTGGGACCATGGTTTTATTAGACCAACCTCCCTATATTTATAAGGGGTGTCCTAAAGTTAGATAATTGCGCATTTACCCTTTACTTTAAATTAAATTAAAACTAACTTAATAACTATATAAATCTACCTGGCGAGATCGGGGTATACCCAATTTTAAGGGGACCTAGTCGGCATTTTCATAAAAGGGTGATTTTACATTAATACCCTAGAACTAATTAAATCTTAAAAATAAAACCATTTCTTAATTTCATTAACCCTAAAATTAAAAAACTAAACAACTCTTAATCTTCTCTTCTTCTTCTTCATCTGCATCTTCCATCAACCAAAGCCATATAAAAATCTTCAACTTTGATTTTCCAAAAAAATTGTTGACTCTACCGGCGAAAAGAAGACTATAAATGATTTTTAAACTCAAACCCATCATTGTGTAGTTGTGTGATTTGATTGTTATATTAGGTTACAAATCGAAAATTATGATTTCTGTGTTTTTGGTCGGTAAGGTCGTAACATGCATATCTTGCCGACTTTTCATAACAGCCATGGCGACTGTAAAAAAATTCAACAGCCGGCAGGGTATTTTTTTGAAGACCTTGCCGAGTTATACAGCCGGCAGGGTATTTTCAACAGCCGGCGGAGTTTTTTTTGTAGACCTTTCCGACTAATATTTTTCAATAGCCGTCTCCTGTGTGTCAAAAATCCTGCCGACCAAATCTAGTCGGCATTTTCTTCATTCATATGCCTTGCCGGCCAAATATAGTCGGCATGGTATTCACTCGTCGACCTTGACGACTTTTCATACTTTCAGAACTGAAAGTGTTGATTTCTGATCTAATTTTGAGTATGATTTCATACAACAGCTTTGCAATCCCCTTTATAGAAGTGTTTGGGTTATGTGCTTTCATTTCCGTTGCAAACGATTTTCTCAGAACAATTTTTTTTCATCAAAAATCTTCCCAAATAAGTTCAATCAAAAACATAATTTCATTTCATAAGTTTTAATCTACTCAATTAATCAATCTAAACTCAATTAGTTAACCTAATCAGAATTTTTAGTGTTAATTAAACAAGGGTATATTAGCCATTTAAAATATATGGTTAAGGGGTGGCTTGTTTTACTTCCAAATGACCGTATTTTGTCTTTTTGGGTATACCCCAATCAAGCCAGGTAAATCTAATCATATATATAAATCTAATCATATACATCTAATTTAAATGAATCATTATCCAAAATCAAAAAAAAAACAGAGATAGCAGGGGCATCAAAAAAAAATAGTTTTGAAAAAATAAATAAATTATTCTCTTCTTCTTCTCTCTTTGCTTGACGTTACTCGTCCGATTGAAAAACCCATCACTTTTAATTCGTTTTTTATTGAGAACACTGAGTAGAATCATCAAAATATGGTTTAAATGGAAGTTACAATGACATGTTCGGTTAGGAATATTTAAAAAAAAAACTAGTTTGCTAACCTAACATTCTGAAACCAAGAACACGAAGAACACTTCGGTTATCACGAATTAATTTTTTCTTAACCAAACTCATAGTTCGGTTGGTTCGCATATCAATATGATGTTAACCGAACCCTACTCTGAAAATCAATATGTTGAGTTCGGTTGGTTCGCAAAAAAGTTTAAAACTATTTTCTAACCGAACTTTACCAATATTACAAAAAAAAATTCCAATGTAACTGAACTGTGCTATTTTTCCCACTATGTTGAGTTTTGTTTTACCCGAACTTTGCCCACTATGTTCAATTGGTTCGTAAAGAAGGATAAAACTATTTTTTAACCAAACTTTACTAATATTACAAAAAAAAATAAAAAAAATCCAATGTAACCGAACTGTGTTATTTTGCCCACTATGTTGAGTTTCAATTTAACCGAACTTGTCCCACTATGTTCGGTTTGTTCGCAAAAAACCTTGACAAACCGAACTCTTCACTAATTACGTGAAGTTCAGTTAGATATTGGTTGGTATGAATTTTGCGAAACAACCGAACTTTGTACACTTGGTAAAATCTTAATCAACGTGAAGTTCGGTTAGATATAGGTTGCGAACACTACGGGAAAAAATAGTTATCTACGACTGTAACTTGACAACTCATATTTTTAAAGTTGTGAAAGGTGTCATGTTTTACAACCTTTATCAAATAATGGTTGTCAAAGTTAAAAAATGTCCAACTCTTAGGACAAAGAGGACCAAAGAGTAGTGATGAGAATCAAAACCACAACATTTTGTGTGCAAAGAGTAGTGACCACCTTTAGACTTTAACTACTCGTAACGTAAAGATAGTGAATAAATGTATAACAACATTCTTAAGGGTTGTTGAAGACAAAAAAAAAGTATCATTTGGAAAAAATGATGTTTGAGAGATTCGAACACGAGCCTACTGTGTGTTAGCATAAGTCATCAACCATCCTTCCGGATTCACAATGTTGGTAGTTTTGTGTTTTTCTTTTTGTCATTCATAATCACAACCTCTATAAGAGTTGTAAAAATAAATTTGATTTTCAAAAAAAAAAAAATCAAGGTGAGGCGAGTCGAACCTGAGCCTCTTCCTTCCAAGTCTGGGATTCCAACCATCCTTCCACATTTACATGTCTGATTATATTTTACATCTACTTTTATAAAAAAAAAAATGATAAGAAAAAAAAATGTTAAGGAAAAAAATAAATGGTTGGTTATGATGGGAGATTGAAAAGATAAGAAGAAAAAGATAAATAGACCTTCTACAACCCCCCTTAAGAGTTTTTGTAGAGGTATAAACACTTCTGCTAAATTTTCTCACTTCTACTAGATTTTATTCACTTCTGCAAAAAAAAATCTCACTTCTGCTAAATTTTTCTCACTTCTGCTAGATTTTATTCACTTCTGCAAATAAATTCTCACTTCTGCTAAATTTTTCTCACTTGTGCTAAAAATTATTTTGGTCTCCGGTTCTGCTAAATTTTTCTCACTTCTGCTAAAAACTATTTTCTCAAACACCCCTCACTAAATTTTAGAAATTTAGGCCTTTTGAGATTGGGTAGAAATATCTAAAAGAGGGTTTCTTAAGGTTTCAGAGAATTTTCTGATGGAATCTTACCTATACATGGTTCATCTTTACGAGTTTCCATGATATGTCCTAATAAATTTGGAGCTAGAACCACTTCGGACACTGAGGGTTCATGGTTCGTATGCCCTTGAACCACATTTAAAGCCAGGGTTTGCATACAATATGCCAGAATTGGGTTTGTTTAAAGTTTTGGGGAATATTCCGAAGGAATCTTACCTGTAAATGGATGGATTCATCATTCTTACCAAGTTTCCGACTTATAGTAGTCCACTCACGACCAAGTTTCGATCTCGGAGCCAGAGTATGCATACAATATGTTAGAATAGGGTTCCGAAGGAATCTTACCTGTAAATGGATGGATTCATCATTCTTACCAAGTTTCTGACTTATAGTAGTCCACTCACGACCAAGTTTCGATCTCGGAGCCAGAGTATGCATACAATATGTTAAAATAGGGTTTGTTTAAGGTTTCATGGAATATTTCGAAGCAATCTTACCTGTAAATGGATGGATTCATCGTTCTTACCAAGTGTATGACTTAAAGTAGTCCACTCCCGGCCATTTTTCGATCTCGGACCCAAGGTATGCGTACATTATGCTAGAATAGGGTTTTTATAAGGTCTCGGGGAATATTCTGAAGGAATCTTACCTGTAAATGGATGGATTCATCGTTTTTACTAAGTTTGCGGCTTATAAAAGTCCACGATCTCGGAGCAGGGCCGAATAGGGTTTGTTTAAGGTTTTAGTGAATATTCCATGAAATCTTACCAATTCTGATATATTTCGTCTCTAGTTCATCCGAAAGAAAAACTCAGGTCTAACTCTAGTAATCTTTGAACCTATGATGTTCAATAATATTCGTCTCAGAGTTCATTAGGGTTTGTAATCTTTGAAGGTTTTGATGTGAATATTCCATGAGGTCTAATCTAGTAATCTTTGAACATGTGATGTTCAATTCGATATATTTTTCATCATCGAAATAAAAACTCAGTCTTCTAGTAATCTTGGAACCTGTGATGTTCAAAGAAAAACATCGTGTCTAACACTAGTAATCTTTGAACCTTTGATGATGTTCATATTTTGTCGAGTTCATCCGAAAGAGAAATTTAACTCTAGTAATATTTGAACTTGTGATGTTCGATAGTTCCTCCGAAAGAGAAACTCAGGTCTAACTCTAGTAATCTTTGAACCTGTGATGTTCAATTCTGATATATTTCATCTCGTTCGAAAGAGAAACTTGTCTAACTCTAGTAATATTTGAAGAGAAACTCGAGTTCTAACGTGTCTAGTAATCTTTGAACCCGTGATGTTCAATTCTGATATATTTCGTCTGTGATGTTCAATCTTTGAACTTTGTGATGTTATTCTTATATTTTAGTCTCGAGTCTCGAGTCCGTCGGAAAGAGAAACTCAGGTCTAACTCTAGTAATCTTTGAACATGTGATGTTCAATTCTAATATATTTCGTCTCCAGTTTATCCGAAAGACAAACTCAGGTCCCACTCTAGTAATCTTTGAACCTGTGATATTTAATTCTGATATATTTCATCTCGAGTTCATCCAAAAGAGAAACTCGGGTCTAACTCTAGTAATCTTTGAACCTGTGATGTTCAATTCTGATATATTTCGTCTTCAGTTCATCCGAAAGAGAAACTCATGTCTAATTCTAGTAATCTTTGAACCTGTGATGTTCAATTCTGATATATTTCGTCTCTAGTTTATCCGAAAGAGATTCTCAGGTCTAACTCTAGTAATATTTGAACCTGTCATGTTCAATTCGTATTTTTAAAGTTTGTTTAAGGTATGCATGCAATATGCCAGAATAAGGTTTGTTTAAGGTTTTGGGGAATATTCCGAAAGAATCTTACCTATAAATAGATGGATTCATCGTTCTTACCAAGTTTTCGGCTTATAGTAGTCCACTCACAGCCAGATTTCGATCTCAGAGCCATGGTATGCATACAATATGCCAGAATAGGGTTTGTTTAAGGTTTCAGAGAATATTTCGAAGCAATCTTACCTGTAAATGTATGGATTCATCGTTCTTACCAAGTTTCCGACTTATAGTCATCCACTCCCGGCCAGGTTTCGATCTCGAAGCCAGGGTATGCATACAATATTCCATAATGGGTTTTGTTTAATGTTGCAGGGAATATCCTGAAGGAATCTTACCTGTAAATGGATGGATTCATCGTTTTTAACAAGTTTCCGACTTATAGTAGTCCACTCCCGGCCAGGTTTCGATCTCGGACCCACTTTCTTTCTCGAAGTTGACGAATTTATTTGTGTTTAGGGTTTTGGAGAATATTCCGGTGGAATCTTACCCGTAAAAGGTTGGATTCATCGCTCCTACCAAGTTTCTAACTTAAAGTAGTCCACTCCCGGCCAGGTTTCGATATCTGACCAACTTTCTTTCTCGAAGTTGGAGAATCGACATTGAGATTCATATTTATCAATTTCGATAATGTATCATGCTATGTTTGAAGTCAGAACCCTCCCAAAGCTTCTTGCTGGTTCACAGTTTGTATACCGTTATACCACATTTAAAGTTCAAATCGACACTGAGCTTCATATATATCGATTCCAATAATGTGTCATGCTAAGTTTGAAGTATGAACCCTCCCAGAGCTTCTCAGTTCATAGTTGTATGTCGTTATCCCACATTTGAAGTTCGAATCAACACTTAAGTTTCATATATATATATATATATATATATATATCGATTTCGGTGATGTATCCTACTAAGTTTGAAGACAGAACCTTCACGGAGCTTCTTGGTTCATAGTTTTTATGCTTCTTGAATCTACGAGTGTGAACTTAATCTACTTCATGACCTGTAAGAATATTCGAAATTACTTCGTGACCTATGTGACTAGTCAAAATTCAAACCGGAAGCACAAAGAGAAAGCACAAAGAAACACACTAATTATCCAATTCACTTCTTATTTTTCAGCTTTATTCTTATATATTTTTTGGATTTTTTTATATCAAAATGTCAATAAAAATGTCCTAAATTTATTTTTTGATTTTTTTGATTTTTTTTCATATCGAAAATTGATAATTAAACCGAATACACGAGTTTAAACTAACACAAAGAGAAACACACAAGCTTCTCAATCCGTATGAGCATCCTAAAGTGAATCTACACCGTCCCATAATTTATGCAATCCGTATGACCTCCTTATCTAAGGTCCAGAGTATTTTTGAGTTATCTACACTAAAGGAGAGAGAAAATCTCTACTCATTCTCCGCCTCTTACCTCCGTCTCTCTCTGCAAACCCTAATTTATCCCCTTTCCCCACTCTAAACCTTCATCTTCTAACGCTAAATTACTCTCAGAAAATCCAATTTCATAACCCTAAATCTCCAGTTTCTTACTCAATTCACTCTAAATTTCTTACCCCCAAAACCATTTTCTGAAACTCTAATCGACCCTGAATCTCAATTTAAAGATTTAAAATAAAGCTTCTAGCCGGAAAAAGGAAGAAAAACCTAGTGGTGTGGTGAATCTAGATACTAAATTTCTCTTATTAACATCTCATTCTTCTTCGATTTCTTCACTTAAATGAAATCTAGGATGTGCTTGTTTGGTTTAGAGAGATCTCTGAGGCCAAGTCAATAAAGAAACAGCATATGTATGAAGTTTTCTTTGCCGAGAAGAGTAGGTCGAAGAAATGAAGCTTTTGTTGCTGAATTAATGGATAAGTGGGAGAATGAAGGTGGTGATTGAACTTACAGAGATGGGTTCACGGGATTTTATGGATTTGAGAAGATTGAACTGATGAGAAATTAAGATCTGATGGTGGTGGTTATTATGATAAAGAAATTAGGATATTGGTGAAATTCAAATTGCATATGAGGAATTGAAGATCAAATCTGATTTCGAGTTGGTGTTGCTGGTTAGATGAAATGGTTGATGTTCAGGTTAAATGTAAGAGATGGAACAGACAGGTTAGGACTTTATTTGAATCCGAAAAAATGTTGGTGCTGATGAATATCGGGTAATTTTCTGTAATTTCACCTTTTGTCTGTTGATTTCTTGTACAAATACCATGGATTTTACATGGTTTATGCATTTGTATCGATTTCTGTTAATTGATTATTTTTTTATTTTTTTTGAATTTCAATTGTATGTTGTAGATCTTTGTGATGGATTTGTGGAAGTAATACATAGGGTTTTATATGAATTTGATAGTGGTTATTTTGATTGTTACACAGGAAGTTTAAGATTGAAATGTTGGGTTGCAGTTGAAGTGGAGGTTGCTGAGGTGTAGCTGAAGTTGAAGTTGCGGTTGATGGTGATGTCTGAGGTTGAGTAACTGGTGGCGCTATCAAGAAGAATCAGATGAGAATCAGCTGTGTTGCTGTTGTTGAAGTTCATTAAAATGGTTTAGATGAATGTTAGGTTTTATGGATTTGAAAACTCATGTTGCAGCACTGACACAGATGAAAAAGACTATAAAAAAGCTTCAAAAACTGAAATAGATACTAAGGTCAGTCTATCTCTTACTGTTGCTTTTGATCCTGAGAATGTGGTTGTTTATCCATGTTGTGTATGATCTGATGAGCTTGAGTTTCTAACCAAAAGAAGCGATATGATGGTTTTGATACTGATGAAGTATTGCATGTAGGTGTCATTATGGTTGGACTAGAGTTACCGAACTACTGTAATGTCTAATCGTACTGTCATTGTTGATAATAATACCTGGAATAATACACATATTGTGGCTGTTGGAATCACCATGTATTCTCCAAATAAGGCAGCGTGGAAACTTTCAACACCCATTGGATGTAAAATATGTTCTTGACATCTTTGGACCACCCATTGTGCACCACTCTTAGAATTCAGTGTCGGACCGCTCTAACTTGAGTCTGAATTTTTGATATTCAGGATACCACCCTAGGGATGATATAAATAAAAAAATTTGGATATGTTTCCTCGCATCAGGGAGAGTAAATATGTTGCAGCACTGACACAAATGAAAAAGACTGACCTTAGTATATATGTTGTATGACAATTGCTCTCCATTAACAAGTTGTTGAAGCTTTTTTTATAGTCTCTGTTCAATATTTGATACAGCTGGCTCTAGCTATGATGTTCCATAAACAAAAAAGATGACCCATAGTTCGATTGCCAAAGCCTCCATCACTTTCCACGCAAAGACCTGCCTACAAGATGACTTACAGGGATAACTCTCACTCTCAATTACAGAGATAACTCTCAGTTAGCTAGTATTTCTATGGCCTGATTCGGATATGGGGAATATTTGTTAAGTGCATATATTTAGTGTAGAATTCATGCTAAAAATTGTTATATATTCTTGCAAATTATGTATATTATGTTTGTTTTCTTTTATTTGTGTTTCATTAGGTGAATCATCTGAAAAGAAGTGAAAAGAGCTACAAAGTGAAGTCTACAAGCGGAGAAGGGACAAAGACCGATTGAAACTCAACCAAACCTAGGAGTTTTTGGTATCATCTCGAAGAGGACGAAAAGACGAAGCCAACGGCGAAAGAATGAAGTTGTTCCGACATCGTATAAAGAAGTTACGGGCGATTGAAGCAAATCAAAGTTGCGAAATTGTTTACGCACAGAATTTATAAGGGGCGTCCATTCCGTTAAGGGGTTTCCATTCTCAAAGGAGCTACGAAAGGCAGTTAGTCCATTTACTGAGGGGAAACTAGAAATCAAATAATGTTGCTAAGGCACCCGGCCTGTTACTCAGGGCACCACCTTCTTATTTCTATCGTCGATGGTGATCACGGCAGTTTGCATGCATGAAAGAGATGGAGTTATGACGCTGATAGTTGAATGGCAATATGGAAAGGGAGATACGGAAGTCTCGGAGCTGTTCTTGATGAGCTGTGATCATGTTGATGCTCGTTATTGGTGGTAGCCGTGTCTGTCATGCTATTATAGGTTATAAAGAATGAGAAGAGAGCTGAGATGAAATTAACGTACCAGATAAAGTTGTACGTGTTGGTGGTGAGCAAAACAGAGAGGAAACTTGGCAGAGTTAGGAAGAGTTGGTCTGTACAACGAGATTATCTCGTTTAGGAACTTTCAGAGAGTTTTCTACGGTGATAATACTTAACCGTAGGTAAAGGCAGAGCTTGCTTGGCTACTGTTAAATTGATGGGGTTGCTGCTGGTTTGGTTTGTGCTTAGAGTTTGGTCGAGATGTTAGCTTCTATCATTGGTTGAACGAAGGAGACGTAACAAGTTTGTGTACGATTCTGAAGTTTAAGGAATCGAGATAGCCTTGAAATTAGGAAGTTGTGACTAGTCTTTTAGAGACACTAAAAACTCTAAGTTTGGGGGGTGATTATCATTCTCCATGTGCCTTAACTTTGAAAGGTCCTAACTTGGGACTTGACATTTGTGCCTCAACCATTTTAAAAGATTATCTTCATACACTTTTTCCTGAACCTAGTTGTGTCCATAAAGAAGTTCGCAGTTGTTAGAAACCCATCCTAAGTTGATGTGGTTAACCTAGGATATGATACCATGATTGACTTTGTTTTCCCACCAAAAAATTTCCTTCAGTTGTGGGAACATATGAATTTAGGATGTGTCGATTATTAAGTTTTGAGACTAAACCTAATTACCTTAGGAAATTAGGGTCGACACATTTGCTTAGAATGACCTCTACTATGGTCAGTTGTGTGAGTCAAATCGATTGACTTAGAGGATCTCAGTTATTTAGGTTATTATTGTGCGCTTCAAGATCATATTTGAGTTTTTCCAGACTCTAGGACCTAATGATCGGATCCACCTATGAAGAAACGCAGCCAATGAAAATTTTCTATTTAGACCCTTTCATAGAACCCGAACTGAACCACAATTAGATATAAATTTCTTAATCAGGAAACTAAGTAAGGGCTTGCTATTCTTGTTCATTTTCTTGGTTCATTGCAGTTTCTTTGGTCAACTCTATTTAGTTTTGAAGATGTGATTATTTTTGATTGTTACTTTATGGTTCGAGTTGACTAATCTTTCCTAAGTCTGTGAAGACTTTAAATTTAGCACTTTGGGAGGTAACGTCAATCTCATGCAACTGATAATATCTTTCCTTAACTCTTTTTTGCTTCAAATGGTAACAGTTTCTCCTTGTTCATGTTTTTAATTTCATCTTTAGAACATTGAGGACAATGTTAGATTTAAGTTTGGGGTATGGGAGAAACTTTTTAGTTGCAATAAATAAACTCGAGCCTAGAAATTTATGTTTATTAAGGATGGCACTAACCAATCTAAGTGGATGGAAGCATTTTGGTTGTAGGAGTTGAGGAACCAATGACTAGACGGAAACGTCTATAGAGTCTATTCATAAAAGCACGAGCTCGGTTGTTAGAAATAACATGGTAGTTTCACCATATCTCGTTGAGTCCTTTTCCTTACATTTTTATTTTATTTTTAAACTATGTTTCTCTAAGTGATTAGGTGGGGCTCACGATTCAAGGTTATAAAGATATTTATATATATATTCAAAAAAAAAAAAAAAAAAAAAAAAAAAAAAAAAAAATTGACCAGACCAATCGGAATAAAATTAGCACTTGGGAATAGCAATATGTGTGTGATGTCGCCTAAACAAGCGTGGAATGGGATCCCCGGGAACTATCGACAAGAAGCATGCGCTTGGATCCAAAAGATCTAATCATGCGAGTTAAAAAAAAAAAAAGGGGTTAATGTTCGGTGAATAAATCGACCGCTGGTTCCCTTGTATATGCAACGTGTTGATCTAGAATTAGGATTATCGACCACGTTCCCTTGTATGCCGGTTGTGTTGATATTAGTGACCAGTGAGTCCATTAGGATAGGTTCATTGTGGCGGTGGCCTTGAGCAGAGATATGAGAAACATCATTCACTTAGTCAACATCAAAACCATCTATGTTTTTCTATATCCATCTCT
This sequence comes from Papaver bracteatum, assembly GCA_023529315.1. Lineage (NCBI taxonomy): Eukaryota > Viridiplantae > Streptophyta > Magnoliopsida > Ranunculales > Papaveraceae > Papaver > Papaver bracteatum. The sequence goes on from JAJJWX010000259.1 coordinate 1,878,788, forward strand.
TAATCTTTCCATGTGATTAGTTTTGAAGATATTGATGTCCATTGGTCAGTACTTTATATGAATTTTAGTATGCTTGAGTGCAAACTAAATTGTATGACAAGAATTATCTCGTTTGCCAACCAAGGAGATTCTTTAGTGCCTTCCTTTAGCTAGGTCCGGAGTAAAGTTTTCTACTAGGGCCACCTAGCGGATTAACTTCTTGCACATGCTAAGTGTAGCCTTTTTATTTTCTAGATTAGATTTGCTCGGGACTAGCAAATAATAAGTAGTATTTGATAGACACATTTTTGTGTATGCGAATTGATGTCTCTATTGTTAGTCTCGATTTTTGTACTTATTATGGTGTTTTTATGTTTGTGTAGGTGTTTATGGAGGAATACACTTATGCGGAAAAAGTTGCTCGAAAAATGTTTTTTTTTTGGACCTCCGGAGAAAAAGTGATAAAGGCACCCTCACTTTGGATAATGCACCCAAGTGATAAAAATTTCCCGTGTTTTGGATCAGGGCACTCCATCTTCAACATTCAAATATATTTTGGCGGGAAAAATAGTTCTTCACCTGGCAGATTTTCAATCCGTCATTTGGAGGGGTTTTAGTGCGATCCAATGGCCTAAATTTCTTGGGAAGGCCTGTTTAAGGTTAACAGGAGTGGTATGGTTGATCGTTTCGGTTAGAATTGGCTAGATAATCGGTGAGAAGAAAACAGGGCAGTCCGTGCATGGGAGAGATATTTAGTTTGTGTGCGATTTGAACGTGATTTGTACGTCATTAGCAAACAACCAGGAGCGTGTAAGAACTAAATGAGGAAGATTCAACAGCTGTAGACGCGTGTGGAGTTAAATCGGGGGAAGAGAATATTTTCTCTCAATGCCGAGTAATGAGAGAATTAAGAGAGTTAAGATATTTTCTTTTCGTGTGTGTTGCTGCCATTAATGGCAATGGTGCATTTCTCGGTGATTGGTGACTAATGGGAGGTAAACTCGATGGAAGGAGAAAATCATGAAGAGTAAACTCAGAGCTGTGACGATGGTTGGTTAGCAGCTATGGTCTGTGGTTGTAGCAGTGAGGCGATGAAAGTTGGCAGAGAAGTTTCAGTTGGGATATCCCATCCGTGATAGAAATCAAGAAATTAAGCAAAACATCCAGGAGAACATTCGTACAGGAAAACCCATCCGTAATTGAAAGAAGAAAATGGGCTGTCAGTTTTGGAAAACTGACAGGACAAATAAAGTTGAGAATTTTGGATTTGGGCTGGGCTGGGCTTCACTGTTCATGACCGAGCCCATGAAGCTGTTGGACGTGAGTTTGGTTAGTTTACACGATTTTGGATAGGTTTTGATGGAATTTTGGAAAGTTTGGCATGTTAATTCGATCGGGATTCGAGCACGGGCACAACTACAATTGGGACATCTATATAAGAGAACTTCTAATATTTTTGGGACATCTGATATTCTCTACATCTCATATTATACTTTGTTCTTCATAAAATATTTTAGGGTTTACCATTTTAGGGGTAAACCGGGTAATTGTGTAATCATGAGAAGCTAAACTTTACTTGATTAGGATGAATTCAATGTTCTGGGCGTGAAGCTTAATTATTATACAAGTTTATTCGAAGTTTTTATCATATTATCGATTGTCTTTTTTATATTTAGGGTTTATGATTGGTTTCTAGATTATTCAAGTGTACAATTAGATTAATCTTTTGATCATTCTAATTCTAGTAGAATTTGGGAGATAAGTGTAATAGTCAAACAACTCTCTACACAAGTAGAAATCGTGAGACCTTACAGAGGGATTCTGTGGAGCAATTGCGAGTGAAGACAACATCAGCAAGTGAACCTTGAGCTAGGAGTTCAACTACTAGGATCAATCTAATTCACAAAGCCTAAAGCATTCAGTTGTATTAAACTTTGAGTGAGCTAATACTTGGTGGTTCGGTTGGATATAATCTGATATTGGAGAGCTTCTGTATCCGTGGTATAAGGAGTTTTGGGGATAGCACTGAGCTAGCTGTTATTCTACGGTTGGTGATATATGATTCTTACGAAAGGTAAACGAGTATACTATGCAAGTCAACGTTTGGTAACGACGAATTACTCCTAATCATCTTTTCATCTTATTGTTTATTTTTATTTTTATTTTACTTCAATCAAACAATCCCTCTTGTCTTTTATTATATTGCTGAACTAAATAACATATCAATTACACAGCTCTTCGTGGGAACGATCTCTTACTACCGCTATATTACCAGTTAATTAGTGGGAAATATCTTAATTAATTTGTTGTGGTTAAGACATGCATCAAATTTTGGCGATGTTGCCGGGGAGCGGTTGCTAATTGATTTGTTATTTGTTTAGCTTGTTTTTGTTTTTGATTTTTTTATTTCTTGTGAGTCGTCATGTTTCCTTACGGAAATAACATGTACGGAGCACAAGATCAGATATATGACAGTGGTAATCAACATGGATTTCAATCTCATTCTTATAACAACTACCAACCATCCTATGGGTATAATCAAAACCAATCTTTTGGCTATGATTAATATCCCACGGAACCTTATGGATATTCTCATACATGTCAACAACCTTATGACGGGCATGTAAGTGAACAATCACAAGGATGGAAGGATAGTTATGTTTCTGATCAATTGTTTTCTAGTAATGTGCAGATGACAGAGAGTTATGAACTCAAAACTTATGATAGTGTAACCAAACCCGCTCATATTGCTCATATTTCACCCATTCAAAGGGAAGAGTTGCGGTCTAGGTATTCTATTGTGAGTAATGATAAAAAACGTGTAAACATCAGAAAACTTTATAAGAGATACAATCAACTGGAAGAAGATGGAGCATCAGAGGAGACTCTTCAAGAAATTGAAAGGGCCATAAAATGGAATTCCAGTATCGTTGGGATAGTGAAGATTATGAGGTTGACGGAGATTCTGATGAAGATGAGCAACCTTTAGAAAGTTCTTGCAATAATGGCAAAGTTATTCCATATCCGGATCATAATAACGATCACTCGCCTATTCAAAAGGAGGAGAATGGACATGACATAACCGTTGTTATAAATGGTGTAGCGTACTCAAACAATGATTTTAAGATGTGCACCAATGAACTAGACTTATTAGGAGATGATTCTGATTCCGATGATGAAATTGTTGAAGAAATGAAGATTGAGAATGAAAACAAATTGATTGAAGTTGTGGAAGACCCAATTGAGCTTGTCAAAGAATATAATGATGCTGATATTTCGGTTGAAGCAGAAATTAAAAGTTCGATAAAGGACCACGATATACTTGAGGTAAATAATTCAATAGAGATAAATGATGAGGATCCGAAACAAGGTTTGTCTAATCCTTTGCATAATTTTATATCTATTGATCCTTTCCATCCAATTGAAGTAGCTTCTCAAAGATTTATTAACCCGAATTTTAGGAAAATACCTCACTTAGGATTAGAGTTATGTGCTTCTAAAGTTTTAATGGATTATTTTGCTTCTAAGTATCCACCACTTGATATGTCTGATTCTAATAGTTTGCAGGTTCGCCATGCTGAAGAACCTTTTGAAGTTCCCGAACTCTATGTTCTCTATCCACTTTCGAGTGTACAAAGGACTAAGTGTGGGGGGGGAACTTCAATAAAGTGATAGCTTCAATATTTAAATTTTTTGCTAATGTTTTCATGAAGCTGTTATTAGAGTTGCAGATTATTATCTGGGAGGACTACCAGATTTTCAGATTATTGGTATATGGACGATAACAAAAGAGTCGGGCTGACGACTTTAAACCAAGCGCTAAATGGGAGGAAACCCATAAGTTTTATATCTTAAAACATTTTATTTATTTATTTTATTGTTTTCATATCATATTTTCATCCCCATGTTTAATTTCATCGAGTCCATAATCTATCTTAGAAGAGAATTATGACGAATAACTTTTCTTCAGAAAAATTCAGACTGCGCGTAGTTCAGTCCAGAGACCATAACTATTATATCGTTTATCGAAACACTGTGCTCTTTTGACACTGTATATAAAACACATAGATGAACAAATTTTGTGAAATGGAGTTTTTCCAAATTTCTTACCAATTTGCACAGTGTTTGCGTTTTATCTTCTTTTACGTCAGAATTCAGAACTTTCGGTTTTACACATTGAGGATAATGTGAAGTTTAAGTGTGGGGGAGTATTTTGCATATAGATTTTTCAAAATTTTTCATAAAAAAAACCTTCAACTTGTAGAGATTTTAGAGTCACTATCATACTTCTAGGTATGTTTACATAGAGAATTCTGACCGACATAACTGAACTTGGAAGTGTTAGGAAACTACGTTCGGATTTCTTATGAATTGGAGTGTTAAATAATGGATTTAATCATGCCGGTGATGCAAATTAGGATCAGAGAGAAATGCATTATTAGAGTTGCTGCTCAATCATTAGTGGAGACTACCCATTTTCATATCAACCGAGGCACCAGGCCAAATTTTCTTTGTAGCTGACTAAAGAGCTTTCTTTTGAGTGTGTGTTACCGTACGTTAATTCCGGGTAGAATGGTGAGCTACCCAACCTCACACCATTTTTAGCACTATTTTTGATCTCTTGAGTGCTAATTTTTTCAATCATGAGGGTGACGTCTATAGATGAAAACCACCTTCTTGTAGTTTGATTTCCAGTTAGCACCATTCTCTCTCTCGCCAACAACAGGTCCATAGAAACAACATCATCATCAACAAGTAGAGCGACATCAAAATCTACAAGGAAAGTTGAAGACGTTTGAGGTTTACAAGAAACAATACAAGGAAGAGAAAATTTCATATCCAAGTAAAGCAACATACAATGAGCAGATTTTTATATACATGTTGAAGACTTACGCATAAGGAGCGGAATTTTATATCAAAGTATGAAGACTTATTTACAAGAGTGAAGAAAATCAAAAGGTGAGAATTATTGAAGTTTATGATACGAAGACAATACAAGTTGTGAAGATTAAAGTGTTAAAGTACTTCTTTCATGGCCATGTTAATTTTATTTCATTTTTTATTATTTTAGTTGCAATCTCTTTAAAAAAAATACAAAATACAAAAAAATAAATATATATATATATATATATATATACAAAGAGATTTGCATTTAGGTTGTTATTTGTTCAATAAGGCCACGTGGAAGAAAAATATATAAAGAAGTTTCAAGCAACAAGGAATTGAGGAAAAGAGTATAAATTTTCGAAGTTCTACAAGTTCAAGAGTTTATCATCAACAGTTGAAGACCAAAGACCGAGATGAAGAAGACGAGCCGAAGGAAGACGTTTCTATTAGATGTTGTGAGAGTGGTGCTTTCATCATTGCAATCAGATGTGAAGGTGGTAAGTACTTTCATCCTTGCTATAGTGGTTGATTTCCTTTCTTAGAGATCATCAGAAAAATATTTTTGCTTTCCACGATTTTGTGGAGTCTCCAGAAATTATTCGGAAGGTTTCCTTCCCACCATTCAACGTGTGTAGGATTTCTCTCTTAATTCCTACCTGCACACATGTGAGACCTATAAAAAAGCCACATTATTGAGTGCAATTATCATAAAATCCTTTTAAGTGAGGCAGAAGTCGAGGAGAAATGCTTATTGATCGCTCTCAAAAACGCATTCTCTCATTATGGTGTGGTTCTTTCTCACTCAAGATTTAAGAATGAATATGTTCTTTGGTATTTCTAACTTCTTATTGCTAGCATGCAGAAACTCTGTGTCCTCATAGCTCTTTGGATGCTTGGGAAGCTGGAACGCTTTGAAGTTGGAGTAGGTTTTGTGGGTATATCTCTCGTAAGCCCTCATGAGACTATAACTCGTCCACTAGGGACACCTAGGGGTTTAAAGGCCTGTTATTCATGCTAAGAGTAACCGTATCCTCGGCGACATGGAGTTGTTGTATTTTAGATAGTTTGCTCTAGGACTAGCAAAAGCCAAGTGTGGGGAAATTTGTTAAGTGCATATTTTGCATATATTTAGTGTCGAATTCATGCTATAAATTGCTATATATTCTTTCAAATTATTTTATACTATGTTTGTTTTCTTTTATTTGTGTTTCATTAGGTGAATCATCCAAAAAGAAGTGAAAAGAGCACAAAGTGAAGTCTACAAGCGGATAAGGGACAAAGACCGATTGAAACTCATCCAAACCTAGTAGTTTTTGGTATCATCTCGAAGAGGACGAAAAGACGAAGCCAACGGCGAAAGAATGGAGTTGTTCCGACATCGTATGAAGAAGTTACGGGCGATTGAAGAAAAGCAAAGTTGCGAAATTGTTTACGTACATAATTTATAAGGGGCGTCCATTCCGTTAAGAGGTTGCCATTCTCAAAGGAGCTGCTAAAGGAAGTTAGGAAATTTACTAAGGGGAAGCAAGAAATCAAATAATGTTGACTAAGGCACCCGGCATGTTACTCAGGGCACCACCTTCTTCTTTCTATCGCCGATGGTGATCATGGAAGTTTGCATGCATGAAAGAGATAGAGTTATGACGCTGATAGTTGAATGGCAATATGGAAAGGGAGATACGGAAGTCTCGGAGCTGTTCTTGATGAGTTGCGATCATGTTGATGCTCGTCATTGGTGGTAGCCGTGTCTGTCATGCTACTATGGGTTATAAAGAATGAGAAGAGAGCTGAGATGAATTTAACGTACCAGATAAAGTTGTACGTGTTGATGGTGAGAAAAACATAGAGGGAACTTGGCAAAGTTGGGAAGAGTTGGTCAGTACAACGAGATTATCTCGTTTTGGAACTTTCAGAGAGTTTTCTACGGTGATAATACTTAGAGATATTTTGTAAAAGGGTCGCAAGCTTTAGGCCTAATTAGGGTCTGGGTCGTGAAACATGCAGTTGATGCGATTGGGTCGTAGACTAACCCAAGACCGTTAAAAACCTGTTAGTTGACACTTTTTATTTTGCCAAACACCTTGACCATTATCTGACTAGCGTTGACTGTTTAAATAGTGTCAAAATATATCTCACTCATCCTTTTCCATCTTCTTTCATGTTTGGTAATGATCTTTCTTCTTTTATCTCAAGTATATAGTACGGGTTCAACAGTGAAAATTTCTCGATTAAGAGCACTATTGGTTACGACACAAAGCTGATTGGTGATGTCATTGAAATTGAAGACATATTGCTATTTTAGATCTTTTAAACCGAACTAGAGGAAGCAACATCAGTAGGGATTATTAATTTATTATCAAGCTGTGGGAAGCATTGTAAGCTTAGCCGTGCAAAAAAAAAAAACAGTGTAAGCTTGTCTGTTATTTTAATAAGAAGTAGATGGACGATGTGTGCTGGAAAGATAGTGATCTGATCATATCTACGACAATCCATCAAAAGAATTCGATCCAGCTTTACTAGACCGTGTCAAATGGATAAACATCCATCTTTCTTATTGAAATTTTAAAGCGTTTAAGGATACTAGCTAAAAATTAGTATTTGTTAAAATGGGAACATCTGTTTATGAATGGTTAGGAATAGTTAAGAAAAAACATGTTGATGTTACAGAGCTTTTACTGTTGTGATGAAGATCCAGGATTAGGTTTGAGAAATCTGGTTAAAGAATTGAAGAATAAATGAGGATCCATCGAATCCAAATAAATTTGTTGACTTTGTTTCCTGATAAATTGATAGCTTAAGTAAATTATAATTGTGAATGTGTCTGATGTAATAGTTTAAGCGTTAATCAATTGAAATATTGATAATCGTCATTGTTTGAATGTGTAGGTAAAGTGTTCGGTGAAATGTCTCACTAAACAAACCAAACGGTCAAAGTCAAACGGTCATAAGGGCATTTTCTTAAACAAACCAAACAGTCAAGGTTAGTCTACGACCCAATCCCATCAACTGCATGTTTCACGACCCAGACCCTAATTAGGCCTAAAACTTACGACCCTTTTACAAAATATCTCTTTTTAAACATAGGTAAAGGCAGAGCTTGCTTGGATACTGTTAGATTGATGTTGGATAATGAATGAAGGTTTTTGGGTTCCTGCGATAATCATCCATCATAGATGGAGTTCTCAGTCAGTGTGTGAGCTCAGGACTGTCGAGATCTGGTAGTTTGATAGCCGATGATACAACGCTGCAATGGTGATGGCACTGCTGAGATGGAGGAGCTCGAGCTTATAGTATAGCATGGAAGTGATGTTGGATAGGGAATGAGTTTGAATATAGCAGTAATGAGCATGAAGGGAAGGTGGAGCTGTGGTTGATAGCTCGGTGATGGAGTAGTTCAAACTAAACAGTAACGATGGCAGACAGAGAATGGAATTTGGAGCTGAGTTCAGCTTGATATGATCAACAACATAGAAGATGGCAGAGTTTGTGATACTTCTGATGGTTAAGCTCGATGCAGTTAGCAGTTGCTCGATCCATTCAATAGAGAGATAAATATGGAGCTCGAGCAAGGAAGATAAGGTTACTATTAGTTAAAACTATAGAAGAGGAGATAGACGAGACTGTAGGTTAAACAGAAGAGAGAATAGTAGAGACTAAAACGTGTTTTTATTAATTTGACTTGTACACAAAATATCAAACGAGATATAAAGTATTTATATAACCAGCTTCCTTGAACTGCAAGGAAAGTGTATTTCCTAACTAAGATTGAATTCCTAAAATATACAATTTACTTGGGACACGGGAAACCGTGTGTTATTTTACACACGTAACATATGATGAGTTAACACCCTCCCGCAAGCGTAACGGGTTATCCTGAACCGTTAGCTTAAAGAAAATCGGTCTTTAGATAGTGGTTTTGTAAATATATCCGCAATTTGATCTTTAGAAGATATAAAACGAATATCAAGAAGTTTGGAAGCCACTTGATCATGAACAAAATAATAGTCAATTTCTATATGCTTCGTCCGAGCATGAAATATAGGATTAACTGTGAGATAAGTTGCTCCAAGATTGTCACACCATAATATTGGAGGAGAGCGGGTAGAAATTCGAAGCTCGGAAATAAGTGATTGAATCCACATAATTTCAGTAGTATAAATAGCAAGTCCCCGATATTCAGCTTCAGTACTAGAACGAGAAACTGTTTTCTGTTTACGAGCACTCCAGGAGATAATATTTCCACCTAAATAGACACAATATCCACTAGTAGAACGACGATCATCAAGAGAACCAGCCCAATCAGAATCAGTATATGCACTGAAAGATAGTTGTAAAGAAGGGGATGGCCGAAGAAGTATACCAAAGGTACTCGTATGCTTGAGATAACGAAGAATACGCTTAACTAAACCCCAGTGAAACTCGGTAGGAGCATGCATAAATTGACAAACTTTATTGACAGCAAATGCAAGATCTGGACGAGTAAATGTCAAATATTGTAATGCTTCAACGATACTACGATATTCAGTAGTATCAGTTAATAAAGTACTATGATCAGAAGAAATATCACCCGAAGTACTCAGTGGAGTGGTAATTGGTTTGACTCCATCCATTTTTGATCGAATTATAAGATCATGAGCATAACGTTGTTGAGAAAGAAATAAACCCAAAGAAGTACGAATTGCCTCAATGCCAAGAAAATAAGGCAATTGACCAAGATCTTTAATTGCAAATTCTTGTTGTAAACGAGTAAGAATAGAGGCAATAGATGTAGTACTGGAGCCAGTGACAATAATGTCATCCACATAGACCAACAAATAAATAACACCATGAGTCCCGTTGTAAATAAACAATGACGAGTCACACTTTGAAGTAACAAATCCAATTTGTAGCAAAAAAGTACTAAGTCTATGGTACCATGAACGAGGAGCCTATTTAAGTCCGTAAAGAGAACGATGTAACTTGCAAACATGTGTAGGAAAGCGAGAATCAACATAACCTGGAGGTTGTTTCATGTCCACCTCTTCCTAAAGTTCTCCATGTAAGAAAGCGTTCTGGACATCAAGTTGATGAATAGGCCAATTGGAAGACAAATCCAATGTAAGGATAATACGTATAGTACAAGGTTTGACAACCGGACTAAACGTTTCGGAGTAATCAATCCCTTCTTGCTGATTATAACCCTTTGCAACCAGGCGAGACTTGCGACGTGCAATCGTACCATCGGGATTACGTTTGATTCGAAAAACCCATTTACATCCAATAACATTCATAGAAGAATCATATGGAACTAATGACCACATACCATTTCGAAGTAATGGTACCAAGTTAAAACTAATGATACCAAGTTAAAACTATAGAAGAGAAGAGAAGATAGACGAGACTGTAGGTTAAACAGAAGAGAATAGTAGAGACTAGAACGTGTTTTTATTAATTTGACTTGTATACAAAATATCAAATGAGATACAAAGTATTTATATAACCAACTTCCTTGAACTGCAAGGAAAGTGTATTTCCTAACTAAGATTGAATTCCTAAAATATACAATTTACTTGGGACACAGGAAACCGTGTGTTATTTTACACACATAACATATGATGAGTTAACACTATTCATGGTGATTGATGGAGTTTTGAACAAAACAGAGAAAGAAGGAGTTTCGATGGGGTTGATGCTGGTTTGGTTGGTGCTTAGAGTTTGGTCGAGATGTTATCTTCTGTCATTGGTTGAACGAAGGAGACGTAACAAGTTTGTGTGTTGCTTCCATTAATGGCAATGGTACATGTCTCGGTGATTGGTGACTGATGGGAGGTAAACTCGATGGAAGGAAAAAATCATGAAGAGTAAACTCAGAGCTGAGATGATGGTTGGTTAGCAGCTGTGGTCTGTGGTTGTAGCAGTGAGGCGATGAAAGTTGGCAGAGAAGTTTTGGTTGGGATATCCCATCCGTGATAGAAAGCAAGAAATTAAGCAAAACATCCAGGAGAACATTCGTACAGGAAAACCCATCCGTAATTGAAAGAAGAAAATAGGCTGTCAGTTTTGGAAAACTGACAGGCCAAATGAAGCTGAGAATTTTGGATTTGGGATGGGATTCACTGTTCATGACCGAGCCCATGAAGCTGTTGGACGTGAGTTTGGTTTGTTTACACGATTTTGGCTAGGTTTTGATGGAATTTTTGCAAGTTTGGCATGTTACTTCGAGCACGGACACAACTATTATTGGGACATCTATATAAGAGAACTTCTAATATTTTTGGGATATCTGATATCTCTCTACATCTCATATTATACTTTGTTCTTCATAAAATATTTTAAGGTTTACCCCTTTAGGGGGAAACCGGGTAATTGTGCAATCATAAGAAGCTAAACTTTATTTGATTAGGATGAATTCAATGTTCTGGGTGTGAAGCTTAATTATTATACAAGTTTATTCGAAGTTTTTATCATATTATCGATTGTATTTTTTATATTTCGGGTTTATGATTGGTTTCTAGATTATTCAAGTGTACAATTGGATTAATCTTTTGATCATTCTAATTTTAGTAGAAGTTGGGAGATAAGTGTAATAGTCAAACAACTCTCTACACAAGTAGAAATCGTGAGACCTTACAGATGGATTCTGTGGAGCAATCGCGAGTGAAGAAAACATTAGCAAGTGAACCTTGAGCTAAGAGTTTAACTAATGGGATCAATCTAATTCACAAAGCCTAAAGCATTCAGTTGGATTACACCTTGAGTGAGCTACTACTTGGTGGTTCGGTTGGATAGAATCTGATATTGGAGAGCTTCTGTATCCGTGGTATAAGGAGTTTTGGGGATATCACTGAGCTAGCTGCTATTCTACGGTTGGTGATATATGATTCTTACGAAAGGTAAACGAGTATACTATGCAAGTCAACGTTTGGTAACGACGAATGACTCCTAATCATCTTTTCATCTTATTGTTTATTATTATTTTTATTTTACTTCAATCAAACAATCCCTCTTGTCTTTTATTTTTTTGCTAAACTAAATAACCTATCAATTACACAGCTCTTCGTGGGAACGGTCTCTTACTACCGCTATATTACCAGTTAATTAGTGGGAAATATCTTAATTAATTTGTTGTGGTTACGACACGCATCAATATTGACAAGGATCGGTCAAAAATAACATCCTCAAGAGAGCAGCCTTCTTCTTAATTCTCTTGCCATTGATTTATGATGCATTTTACAGATCCAACAATATCAGCTCGTCACTTCATTTATATATGTCTTTCTGCATCTTTTAAAATTTTCGATTACAAGGCATCTTTTCATTGGTTCATTTATGTATGTTTTTGATGTACTGTTTGATCAGTATAAGTGACTATTGTTACAAATGTCATTTGTATTGTTTTTCAATGGATTAAGGGAAGAACCAAGTTTCAAATTGGAGTGGTGGATGGAGCAGCAATGGAGTCAATTCAAGAGGATGTTCATGGGGTTACTTGTTCGGAGACTTGTAAGAGGTAATTTAAATATATGTTCTTTCTTAACAAATCTTTTTTTCAATGAATTTTAAAAGTATATTGCTAGGATCTTATGGAAAGTATATGGGAGCTATTGTATCTGAAATTAAATGAATTGTTGGGTCCTTAATAATGATGTAATATTACAAAACCAATGAGTACGTCTAAATGATTTTCTTTTCATTTTTCAAGTGTCATCCACGGAATGTGGATATAATTCATTTTGAGCGAAGGGGTATAGTAAAGTAACGAATTTCGTAGTAGGATAGGAAATGGCCCAAAGTGAAATAAACTTGCGTACATGTAACACATTTCTAAGACTGAGGACAACATCATTTCTATAGGGGTGTAGAAAATTCTTACCTGTTTGTATTCCAAGTTTTGAAGACATCGTTATTGATATTATTTGTTGAATCCCATGCAACCTCTAACTAGTTATGTCCTCGTAATGGTTTAGCTTGGAAAGTCTGTGGACTGGAGTTCATGGTATGTCATAAAAGTCTCACTTGGTCATTTGATGGATTCATTAAGGCTACTTTGTATCCCTACATCTCAATTGCACATGTGATTTAGGTTGTCAATTTGATTAAGAATTTACTATACTCTTTGACGCACATGCTTTTTTGTTTTTATTTTATGTAACTAAGCTCTCTAGATCGAACAAAAGCCAGTAGTGAGGAGATACTGTGTTTGAAATTAAATGAATTAAGACCACTGGGTGTGTCGAAGGCGACCAAGTTCATTGTAGGGATTAGTCTTAGAGTGTTCTGTTTTATTTGTCACCTTCTGGTGCCTGCATTACTTAGATATATTACTAGCTATTGGTGTGGTTCTTTGTTCCAATTTTTTTCTAAGTCTATTAGAGTATAACATGGTTCTGGCGCTGCTCTTTATCATTCATTATGTAACTCTTCACTATTCATACTTGGTTGTCATCTTGGTATACTCAATTAAGCTTTCACATGTGTTTTACAGAGATTATGCCATTGGAGCTGAAGCTTTGCATTCATAATCTCACCCACAGTAGGATTCCAAGGGTTAAGAGATGATTTTTGAAGATGAGAAAGAGTAGGTAGAAGGTTTTTACTAAAACAGAAGTGTTATTCGATTACTTTTTTTGGTGTCCAAGTTTTGTAAAACTGATCCTATGTAGTAACAAACAATAATTATTATAATTGGAAATCTGATCTTCTTTTCAAATACATGGTTATTAAAGTATTACAGGTTTAATTTTGTATATTTAAATTCTCACAATTTATTTATTTTTTCAAATTGAATAAATACCATAACTCATAATTAGAGTTGTCAAAGAAGTGACATACAACTTAAACCATAGTTGCCAAAGAACTGACTTACAACAAAAGCATAAGTTGTCAATGAGATGACATACAACTATAATCATTGTTGTCAATGAGATGACATACAACTTTAATAATTGTTGTCAGAGAATTGACAAACAACTTTAACCATAGTTGTCAACGAATTTTCTACAACCCCAACAAGTGTAGTGCAGGAGTTACTTTCACAACCCAAGTATGAGTTGTGTTAGGCATTAAGAGGAAATCTCGAAAGACATTCACAACTGAAGCAAGCATTGTACAAAACTAAACGACAACTATGTTTACGACTCTAACTGAAGAGTTGTATAGATTTGAGGATTTTATAGAAATCCCCCCCCCCCTCCCCCTCCTTGTGCAACCTGTCGATAAACGTCGTTGTAGACCTATGAAAACTCTTTTCGGGAGTAGTTGATCACTTTTTTTCCCGTAGTGGAACCAACCGAACTTCTAGACCCTAAAGTTCGGAAACATTGCGGGCAAACCGAACCTTACTCTGTAAATCCTATAAACAAAGTTCGATAACCTACGTGTTAACCGAGAGACAAAAAACCTCCATTAAGAGTACCCAAATACTCTTCCTTCGGTTGTGGTTTGTAAAATCCATATTTTTCTTCTTCATCTTCTCTAACTTTACTCTCTCAATAATTCTACTTCTTAAAAAAAAAAACCATCTGATTTTTTAATCTCACTAATTATCTTTAACTTAATTATTTCACTAATCATTACCCAAAATTAATCATGGGGGTAATTTAGGTATTAATATAAATATCTAGATAAGGGGTGTTGCGGGAACTATGAACCATATAAAACAGATGATATTATAGTTTGCGTGTTTGGAAAAAGTAATTCGTTTTAAAAATCGATTTGTATGTGGAGTCGTGAACCAATGGCTCATGGTTAATTTTTGAATTATATGTTTACCTATAAAAAATATTAAATTATGTAAAACATTTAACAAGATCATATATTTTTGTTGATATACTATGCATTAATAAACATATATATATCAATAAATATTGTTATGCATTGTTCTTCACATAAGGCAATTTCAAAGGTTTCGCTAAACAAGCCCAAATCTACTTTAAAAAATTATATATTTTCGAAATTTTGGATCAATTCAACCAACATTATCTAAGTGTGAAGAATACATGGGTACCCAAATACTCTTCCTTCGGTTGTGGTTTGTAAAATCCATATTTTTCTTCTTCATCTTCTCTAACTTTACTCTCTCAATAATTCTACTTCTTAAAAAAAAAACCATCTGATTTTTTAATCTCACTAATTATCTTTAACTTAATTATTTCACTAATCATTACCCAAAATTAATCATGGGGGTAATTTAGGTATTAATATAAATAGTTCAAGTTGTTTCACATAAGAATCGGCTCTGATTTCTATCCATTTGATTTGTTGATTACATTATGAAACAGAGATATAACTCTTGGATATATTTTAATTACTTGTTCCACCTAAGACCTTGGAAAACTTAGATGATGAGGAACAGTCTAAAGGAAAAATTATAAGTTCTTCTAAGAAAAATCTTTCGAGAAAACGTGGTCAACGCTCAAAGATATGGAATCTCACTATATTAATTCTTGATCTGTTTGAGGAATACTGTCGTAATGGATCAATTGACAAAGATCTATTTAGAGTGTTTGAAAACGTTTTAAAATTCTTAGAAAAACTTCATTTGATTGAGGAAAAAAATCATTCTGATAAAAGTTATGTACTTATCAAATCATATATTCATGATGTACGAACAATGCTTTCTACTAACTCATGTGAAATTGATAAAAATATTTCTGGTGAGTTCGGTGTAGGTTCTAACTGTCATAAAAAGTCATTCCTTGGTCATTAGAAGAAAAAAAATCAAAAATTTATATTAATCCTGAGTATCATCATTACTATGATTATACTTTTGGTACAATCCACAAATATCAACCTGGAAAGTTGCATGAGAATTTTTCTGTAAAACTTGCCACTTGGTAACAAGCTTGGCTCTACCCCATTTGTATATAACTTGAGATGGGGCAAGTAACGGTTTGATTATTTTTGTGTGTTTGGGTTAATTTATTTATAATCTTTTTCCTTTGAGAAAAATTATTTGACAAGTTTTTTTTCTCTCTGTGTACCCAAGGTTATTCAAAGTGGTACGTGTAGTTTTTCTGCTATACCTTTACTGCATGATGCAGATCATGTTAGTGTGTGAACCTTGGTTGTTGAACTCCTTAAAAAAAATCCTACTTTCCTTTTGTAGGTCGCGGTTCATGAACGGGTCCAAGCCCATCTGTAGGTTTATAAGAATCTTGGAACGCGTACCCTTCTTCCTCATTCTCTTATACACGTACGTGAACTTGTCTAAGGTTCATGTATCTTCTCCGTTAAAGTCCATCTTTGGAGACTCAAAAGTGACTAAGGATTTTATTCTTCTTCAAGGAGAAAATCAAGTAAGTTCTCCCTTCTTCTTGTACTCTCAATTTCTAGGTCCCATGGGAAATTTCAAGGGCTCAAAGAAGGTTTCAAAAAACTTGGATTCATCATCTTCTAGCATGACTTTACCTCAAAATCAAGATTTTATTAGAATTAGATTTGTCAATGATTCTAGTAGTAAAATCTTTGAAAGGATTTCTTCTAGTGGTTTCATTCTAGAAAAGAAATTGGATATGGTTAGTGGTCATATAGAAGATTTGGTGTGTTTAGAGAAATTTGATCTTGGAAACATGTTTAATGGCCTTGGTGAAGGTTTTGACACTCTTACATGAATCTTATATGCTAACATCCATGATGTTGATCCTGAGGACATGTAATTCAAGACCATGATAAACAGAGAAAGGATTCTTGTTAATAGAGAGTTTATTTCAAAGATTACTAAAATTCCTTTGTGCATTTTTCGCCTTCCGAGATCAAGTGGAGAAACACCATCCTATGAAACCATTTCTAATGGTCTTTGTGGTAAGAGTGTTGATTGGATTGAATAAAAATTTCGTACTGATATTTTTGAAAACTTGGCATATCTAATATTTGTCCCTCCACAATTGACAATTCTCGGTGGAATCGTGTGTTTGCGGAATTGGTGTATTTCCTTGAATTGGGAACTCCAAGTCTCAACATTTGTGGATTTATCATTCTTCAAATGATTTCGATGATGTCTTCCAACAAGAATTTAGGCTATCCATATTTGATTGTGCAAATTTGTCATACATATTCCATTGATCCTATTGGAAACTCGATTGGAACTCCCAGTCTTGTACTTTCAAACGTATGAAGGAGAATGCTTGCAAGAGACAAAGATGTGATATCATTGATGGTTTTCGTGATCCTTCGCACCTTGAGTCTTCTCCATCAAATTCTCAAGGGTGTGTGTAAGATTAATTCGAAGGTGAAATGTGTGCAAGAACAACTTTGTGTGATTGCTACCAAGTTTTCCGATATCAAGGATACGATTCAAGCCACTTTGATGGTCTCTGATGATGAAGATTATTATTAATTGCTCCTGTCTTTATTATTTTGTCTATGAAACTTCTTATAAGAATTTATTCTTATGTTTTAAGAAGGATAACTTGGGTTTAGAATATCCATTATGATGAGTACACATAGCTATTTCCAATGATTTTCATCTTGTAATGTTTTTAGATTTATTTATTTAAATAAATTCTAAAGTTTATTTGGAAGATGATTTTGAAGTATTAATCTTTATGGTTTTATATATTGCAACTTGTTATGGGATATGTGTGTTTGCGTCCGTGAACTATGATTATCCCATATATGCTCAAAAGTTAATTCTATCATGTGTCTTTATATTGATAAAAGATAGAATGAACTTTTGACAAACAACATTTAAGCCTATTATGTCAATATTGTTAGAGCATTGCTCGGTCGAACTCGCATGCGTTGCTATCTCAAGCATGTTTATCAATGTTAGTGATCAAAACTATAAGTCTTAATTTCTAGTCTACTATAGCTAAGGTCTCGGACTAGGATAGAAAGTGTAGTTGAGCTCAAGAACTCCATGGTAATCATCATACAAGACGAAATACTACTCAAGGAACTGGTAGATCTTCATCGACTAAAAGGTATGTGGAGACTCTATCACTCAAAAGTCTATTTATCTCTTATCTTGAGACAAAAGTCGTTTTGCTGTATAGACTAAGATTATACACATTTGGTATTTCGAGCCGAGTTTACCTTGCTTATCTAATTCTCAAAATATGTGTTGGTAAATCTTTCACTTTAGCCAAGCTCATCTTTACCTAGTGACGAAAGTCATGTTAAGTTTCAATCACTTTAAAAATTGCTCTGACGAAAAATGGCTTGTGAATAACAACTATATAATGTCCTCTGAGAATGTTTCAATGATTGAAATGAGAGTTTAGACTATATAACCATTGGAGGATATACGCATTGTTGTGGAAACACATATATGTATAATTCCTTATTCCTTGAACCAAAGTTTGCGAACTTTGTTGATCAAGAGAACCGGAGAAGTGTGTGAGCTAAGTATGCGAACTCAGTCAGCGAACCCAGTCCGCGAACTGGTGGAAGTTCTCGACCCGAGAATTTCTGCTGGAGTTTGTGAACTCCCTCCGGGAACTTAAGTCTGCGAACCCAGTCCGCGAACTTGAGTAGGTTATGTCTAAAAACGATGTTTGTGAACTTATCTTTATAAACTAAGGAATGTTATTGCAAACCGTGGCTATATATGAACCGATTGGAGTGAATCAAATCATTTTTTCTTCAAATGTGTCTTGTGTAGTACATGAGATTTCCTTGCAATTGAACTACCCTCTAACTAGTTCATTTGAGTCATTTGAACTAGTTATGGTGAAGAATAATATGTTGATATGAAAGTTATCATATGGATAACCATTTGGTTAACTATTTTTGAACCAACTAATGTACAAGTTTGGGTACGGTTACACAAGACTAGAAACGTGCATTACATGTGTGTGTAACAAGCTATGTTTTCGATCTAATAGTTGAAAAATATTAGCTTGAATCTAATCAGGCTTTTATTTAACGGTGAATATTGAATGCTTTGTTACTAAGCTAACATTGATTGCAAACCCTGATTTGAAAGACTATATAAGGGAAAACTCTAGCAACTGGGACACCTAATCCCCACACATTCCGTCTGATGCTAGTCGTGCTAAGCTAGAGTCGATTCTCCTTTGACCTTTGGTTTCTTCTTCTAAACCATGTTAACGACTTAAAGACTTCATTGGGATTGTGAAGCCAGATCGATCCTACTTTTCTTGTAGTTGTGTGATCTGATCTTGTTGTTTCTATCCTACGAGTAAAATTGTAATAATTGGCTTGAGATTTCTATCTCCGACAGGCAAGATAAAAAGTAATCACAAACATCTTCGTCTCATCGTTTGTGATTCCACAATATCTTTTTTCGCTGCGTCGATTAATACTATTGTGAGGTGATTGATAATACTGAGCTATTTTTCGGGAATATAAGTCTGGTTTATAAATTGGTTCCTTTTCACCTTGATTTATCAAAAGACGGAACAAAACTTGTAGGTATATTTATGGGAGATTGATTTATCTATTACCGTGGACTTTTCTATGTGATACAAATTTGTTTATTAAAGTTTCCGACTTTGGGTCGTAGCAACTCTTAGTTGTGGGTGAGATCAGCTTAGGGAATCAAGTACGTAGTATCCTGCTAGGATCAGAGACGTAGGAGCATAATTGTACCTTGGATCAGTATGAGATTGATTGGTGTTCAACTACAGTCCAGACCGAAGTTAGTTTGGAGTAGGCTAGTATCTGTAGCGGCTTAATACAATGTATGTTTAATCTGGACTAGGTCCCGGGGTTTTTCTGCGTTTGCGGTTTCCTAGTTAACAAAATTATGGTGTCTGTGTTATTTATTTTCCGCATTATATTTGTTATATAATTTAAATAATACAGGTTGTGCGTTGTTCAATCAATTAGAATATCCGACCTTTTGGTTGTTGATTTAAATTGATTGACACTTGGATATTAGTCTTTGGTACCATCCAAGTTATCTCCTTGTATTTGATAAAGACTCACATATTTCTGTTTGCTTGAGTAAATATCAAATCAAGTGAGAGAGATATAAAATCTTTGATATACTTTGTTATTGATTGAGTCTAACTGTCTAGTTGATTCTCATAAAAAGTATATTGGAGTTTGTCCATACAGATTGCTAATTCGAAATATTGGGTGTGGTTGTTAGACCCCCGCTTTTTCAATTATGCAAATATTGATTGAAGATAGGATGAACTTTTATTTACAAAGATTAAGTCTATTACATGTCTCTATGCAAATATTGATGAAAAATAGAATGAATCTTTGAATATTCCATAGTATTGGTCTTTCCCTGATCCACATCTTTGTGTAAGTACTGTGTGGCTCCGTAAATTTTCTTATGTGAGAATTTCCGATTAAATTAATCATGGGTTCTCTTGTGGCCAATTTAATTGAGCATTTTGGATAGAAATTCATGTTTCATGATTATTTGTTAATGTCCAAAGAAATCCTTCTTTTCTAGTGAAAGTAAGGTCGCTCT
Source organism: Papaver bracteatum (assembly GCA_023529315.1). Classification (NCBI taxonomy): domain Eukaryota; kingdom Viridiplantae; phylum Streptophyta; class Magnoliopsida; order Ranunculales; family Papaveraceae; genus Papaver; species Papaver bracteatum. The sequence continues at coordinate 1,899,024 of JAJJWX010000259.1, forward strand.
TGTTGTTCTTTCAGGAATGACATTTTATGGGGGAGAGTTATTAATTGAACTTGTGATTATTTTTCAAATCTTTGTGGGGAGTGAGGTTTTGGAATATAATAAGGGTTATCTTGTATCATTATAAACTCCTTGATGAATGCATTTAGTTTCGGCTATATGACTACATCTAAACAAAGTTGATATGTTGTTCTCTTTTGGTCATGACGTATCTCTATGGAAATTTCATTAGGATCCTACTAGTTTTCATACTTTTGCCAATTTTTATTGACAAAAAGGGGGAGAATTAATGTGCAGTTCACACTACAAATACATATGGTTTACGGTTTATTATGTAAGGGGGAGTGGTTTTCATGTGAGATGAAGTATTTACTAAGGGGGAGTAATACATATCACCATAGTATTGTTGTCAAAGTTGTGATACAGTTGGACTTTGATGTTGTGTAATAATACTATGACACTGTATAATAATGATTGAGAGCAACTGTTTTCTCATTGTTATAGCTATTGATCTTCAACAACGATGATGCTAAGTTGAGCACAGTCAGAATCACTGGAGTACTTAGAAGTGACCAAGATTTCGAGTAATGTTGAAGAACCAAGGAAATCAAGCATTTGGATTGAGAGCTACAAAGTTTAATCATTTTGTATTCCATATGTATTGATAGTTTTGTCACTAAAATTCACAAAGGGGGAGATTGTTAGAACACTGCTCAGTCAAACACGCAAGCGTTGCTATCTCAAGCTTATTGTCCAGTTTAGTTGTCAAAACTACAAGTCTTGATTTCTAGTTTACTTATATCTATGTCTCGGATTAGGATAAAAAGTGTAGTTGACAGTGTTCATCGATCGAAGACGAAGAACTATTAAGGGGAGCTTGTGGAACTTCATCAACAAAAGGTACGTGGAGAATTGAACTTATCTCTCACTCAAAAGTCTATCTACTTGTAGTTGCAGGAATTCCCACACTACACCCTATTCAAGAATTTACCAACATCTATGACATAATTTGAAGATTAAAGACACTTTTTATTAATTTGATCTTATGCAATTACAGAAATCAAGAACACAGAACACTTGATAAAGATTTTCTCTCTCCTAAAACTTTCCTAACACTCAAAAATTCATTACCCTCTCTGGAACTATTCATCTCCTTTATATAGGTATTTACATAGTGGATTACAGCTCATGACAGCTCATTTACATCTAAGATTCCCTTCAATTTCGGATCTGAGTTCTTGCGATAAATCGCAGTTAGCACCGCCTTTAACTTTCGCAGGTTTTATTGATATATCGCAGACATGTCACACTTTCTTCGTGTTTCGTCGTTTTTCAGTCATTACGTCATTGTTTAAGTCATCTTTGGATGTGTCGCAGAATATTACTGATGTATCGCAGAGTAGTTCGTTTATTATCGATATATCGCGGAAACGATCGTTTATTTCTCAGGAATATTGTTGTGACAATATTATGATCCTACATCTTGCCTCTTCTCATATCTTTTCTGCGAAGAAGATAAAGATCATGAGAATTTAAACTTCTTGATTTGCTGCAACTCCCTGTATTTTCATATTTCCTTTATTATGACACGTCTCTGCATCCATCGCTAGATATTCTACGCGTGTTTTTCCTTCCATTTATTCCTTGACACGTATTCTTTTGACCATTGAATTCTGAACATTCACGTCCTTTCTTCATTGAATGCATTGATATTCTCGAGAACTTTCTTCTCCTATAAATTATACCTTCTTTACTAATTTCTTTTCTTCTTTTTATTTTCTCTTTTCTTCTCTGCAACTTCATTGTTCCTCATCTTCTTCCGCAAATTCCGGATCTATTATTCTTTCAATTTTCCTTCTTTACTCTTCTTCGCCATAATCATCGTTCCCATATTAAGAAATGACTCCTGCTAAAAAATTAGGTCAATCCACTTTTCAAAAACACCAACAGAAACTTCAAACATTAGGACTCAAACTTTCTGAGATCCTTGGTCATTCTTCATATACTGAACTTTCCATTGATCTAGTTTCGGAATTTCCTTCTTCTAACGAGAAAATCCTTGTTTCGCTGGGTCAATTAGAAGCTGGCCTTCCTATTCCTCTTTATAACCCAGATCTCCCTCTTTTTTATGAGATTATTTCTCATGTTAAATTTTCGCGAGCAATCTTCCAATTAAGTGGGGATTGTATACGTCTTATTCTTGAATATGCCTCCCGCGGAGCTGGTAAAGGATCCCTTTATCCTGATACTGCGAAACATTCTGATTATGAAAAAATCCCAATTATTCCAGCGAAATATACCGTGGAGAATTTCTTTGCGAATTATCAAGTGATTCCAATGAAGAAAGAAAGCACATGTTGGGCTATTCGTTTGAATAGGGATAAAAAAGTTGCGAAGGATAAAATTCTTATGCAATATATAGACTATCATTCCAAAAGAAACAATGGTCCACGCTTCTCCAAGGATGATAAATGGTGTAGATTTCCTCTCCTCCTTGAAGGTCCATATATTTCTGGCGCTCTTAACCTTTCTGCGAATCCTGCATATCTTGCGGCTTATCATCCTTGGGTTTTTAATTGGCCCGAAAAGAGTTCTGAGGTATATCTCGCGAAGTTAATCATTATTCTCAAACTTAGATAAATATATTGTTCTTACTAGTTATCGAATTATCTTTTTTCAGATTGGAAAAATGAAGGCTAGCTACGCCAGTACTGGGAATCCCAATCTCCTAATTTTTTTGAAAACCTTCACAAATGAAGTAAGAAACATTCTTTTATAACTTTTTACAATATATTGTTGCCCCTGTTTCTTATCTTCATGTGTGGTTGTTTTCTAGGAAATACCATTTATCGCGGTGGTTGAAGCCAAGGATAAAGGCAAAAAAGTAATAACTCCAAATGAGAGTTCTTGCACTTCTCCTCATCGCAATGAGAATCAAACTGCTGAGAGTCCTCCAAAAAAAGAGAAGAAAAACTCAGCCACTTAAAGAAATTTCTTATGTCGCTGAAAAAGACAATGAGGTTGAAGAGAGTGGAAGAATTAATAATGATGCTACCGGGGGCACCTCTTCAATATGTTTTTCCTCCGCAAGGGTTAGATCTGCGATGGGTCTTTCTCAACCTGAGACTCCCATGGATCAATTGTCAAATATCTTTAGAAATCCCATGAAAGGTATTGGAGATGACGATATTGCTCACGCTTGCGATTATCTCTCAAAAATCTGCGATGCTTCCATCTTAACTAATAATAAAGATCTTAAAGGAGTCTCGAGATTTATCGACCCAGATTTTCTTCATGCACTAGCTTCATTGGTATGCCCCTTTTCTTTTATTTTTCTTGTAGTAAACTTTACACTTGTCATGAATATCGAAGATCTTTTATTTACCCTTACTTATTTTCTCTTATATGCCACAAACTGCTAGAGCTTATTTTTCTGTTGCTTCAGAATTATAAAATAGATTATCATTATCGCAGAAAAGGCTTACTGATTCACAATCTGAATCTGCGAAACTTCGCGAAAATAATAAGCAATATGAAGATGAAATATCCATTCTTCGCGAAAAATGTAAGCAATTGGAAGCATCTGGGAATACTGAGCTCCTTAACAAGAATAAATCGCTTGAAGTGGATGTTGAAGTTCTTCAACAAAAACTAGTTGACAAGGAGAAGTTCTGCAAACAAATTATTGGTATGATTTATTTTATTTTATTTTTACTTTCTTCTTTCTTGCTATTTTAGCTTATTTGAACAACCATTTTGCATATGCCTATAATCTTACTGATGAAGCTCTTATTCTCAATTCTTTTGATGAACCCATAGATGAATCCATTCTTATTCAGCGTCTTAATGACGCTTTAAATAATTATTCCGATGAAAAAATTAATGCTCTGTCTATCGATGAGCTTAAATATCATATTTCCCTTATAAGAATGGATTATAGATCTACTTTGAGTATATCCAATAGTTTTAAGACTTGTAGAGATGAATTTGGAAAAAGAATCAAAACCTTGAAAGCCCAAAAGAAGGAACTTGAGAAGGATAAAGAACGCATTACTCTTCAAGGCGCTGAAGCTCTATCAAAGTTCCGCAATGCCCTTATTGACACTGAACTTGAGAGAGATAGACTTAAGGATGAAAACATTAAACTTCTTAAAAGAGAAAAACAAATCCGTTCCCATCTTCTCATTCAAAATGATGATGAATTCGCATGGGCTGCGATAATTCTCGATAATGCTAGGAAAAACTTAGCAATAGATGTCAGTCTTCATACCGAACAGGCAACCTTGATACAAGAAAGAGAAGGTTATTTATTTCTCCTCTAACATCTTTATATTTTTTGTAAATTTTTGATAAATTTCTAACTTGTTATTGTATCATCGCAGAATTTGAAGAAAAACATTCTACAAGGATAGCAAAACTTGAAGAAGAAAAAAGTAGTCTTGCAAATAATCTTGCTTCCCGCAATGATAAAATCTCTAGACTGCGAGAGAAGATAAAGATATCCAACTCCAATTTGTGTAGTAACCTTCTCACCGTTCGCAATAATGCTATTGAGAAAGTCTGCAAAGATAATGATCTTCTTCTTAGTTTATATCCTTGCCTCTTGGAAAATATCCCAACCAGTTCTGAAGTACCAATTATTTTTGACAGTGAGGCTGATATAAATGAGGATGAAAGCGAAGATGAAGAAGAAACTGATGATGAAGATAATGAAGACGAAGATGAAGATAAATGTGAAGATAAATCCCAATAGTTCTGCTTCTTCTTTTTGATCTTCTCCTGTATTTTTCCCTTTCTTTCTTGCGATAATTATCTGCGACAAATTGTATCATTCTTTCTGCAAGATACTTGTAATTCCTGATGTTCTTAAATATATATAAATTCCTTTTTTTGCCTCTATCCGTCTGTTATTTATATGAGTTTATCATATAATTATTAATAACAATATTTATTGTTCTTATACATCGTTCCCATACTTGCCTCTTGTTATTAATCTGCAATATGATAAATGGATCATCGTAAATTTTTCTGCGAACAATTTATTATATGTTTTTGGAGACATAATTTTCTTGTGGTCTTATTTTTCCTTCCTAGTTAAAGGTCTTATTATGCCACTTTTATGCGACAAGATCGCAGGACATTCTTACCTTTATACGTAATAATCCATTGATCTTGCCTTATCATTTAATTTTAATTTCTGCGACAATATGATAAATCTAAGCCATCTTGTGAGATTAATCTCTCTTTGCTTTTTAAGACTTATGATATTGCCTCCTTTGCGATGAAATCGCAGGACGTCTTTGCGATTTATATCCTCTTATTATTGATTTCATTTATCTCATTATTTGATCTTATCGCAAAAACCCATTGATCTCATCTTAACATTTCTTATTAGGCTTTTTGGACAGTCATGCGGCAATATGACGTGCTTAAATATTCTTGCGAATATAAAGTCCCATGACATTGCTGTCTCTGTCACGCGACAATATGACGGGCCTAAATATTCTTGCGAATATAAAGTCCCATGACATTGCCGTATTTTTTGATACACAGCTCCCTAATGGAGGGTATCGCCCTTATCTCTCCCCCCGGTTGCCGCTTCAAGGATTATACATCGTCCATACAAGACTAGCACTTTCCCATCCGGTTCTGCCAACAACCAGTTGTTTTCGCAGCCTTGTCCTTTATGACTTATATGGCTTATAGTTACAAGACTGCACCCTAAGTGGGGTTTTCTTTGGGCCGAACACATCGTAAGCCAAGACTTTCCATGGATGGCCAGGGTAGGTTCATCCATCCCGGGCACCCACAGCTCAACCGTGTACCTCGGCGCCTTGATCATACGTTGCATTCCTTAGGAGAAACTCTCGGGCGCCCAACCAGGGTATAACCTTATATAATTGGGAATCCAAGTTATCTCTCCCGGATGGATTTTCAATAATCCCAAATCTCCATGACTAGGTTCCAGCAGCGGTATAGCCTTTCCCATAGCCATGCAAAGAGATACCCCCATTATGACGCACTTTAAGGACATTGCCTCTTACGGAATAGAATCCGCGAACTAAGGTGTACGCTATAAAAGTTCGTCCCGTTCTTATATATTTTTAGGAGATTTGCACCCTTATTATGCATTTGCATTAAAAATTCTTATATGATTAGAAATCACCATCTTTTCCTTTTTAATAGAAAAATTTCTCATTTTTGAGCAGAGTTTTTCTTATGTGATTCGAAATCATCTTGTTTTTCGATTGTTCGCAATATGATATTGTTGCACTTCTTTTCTTCTGTGATGAATGATTATTCGCAACTTCTTGTTACTTATTTATTTTCTTGTGAGAAACGGTTCATCGCAACATCTTATACTTCTGTGAAGAATAAAGATTCCAACTTTCCCCCATCTTCGTATGATTAATCGTTATTGAATCTTTTGGAACAAACTATTCTTGAAGTATACCCTTTCCCCGCAACTCTATATTGTCCACCATCAATTTCTCAGCTCTCTGATTTTGCCTCCTGTTATGTTGCCAATTACGATTTCGGGCGCTTCTTTCTTCGCAAGTATTAATGTCAACTTCATAACACTTTTTGCCTTCAAACCAATCACCTTTAATTATCCCAATACCATGAGGATGTGGAAACTTTATGCATTGATGATATGTTGATGCTATGCCCAAGATCCCATGGAGCCATGGCCTTCCAATTAAAGCATTGTAAGGAGATTCTATATCCACTACGCAAAACTTAATTTTTGAAGATATCTTGTTCAATGGAATTTCCATAGTAATTTCTCCTTTTGGCTTGTTTGCGGTGCCATTAAAACCATAGATCTTGTAAGTTGAAGGGATTAGCTCATCATCTCTTCCACCCATTGTGCGATAAGTATGATAAAACAAAATATCCACCGAGCTACCAGTGTCAATTAAAACTTTATTTATTTCCCAAGAATCACTTGCTGCATCATCATTATCTTCTTGTTCTCTGTATTTTGGATTTATCTCTAACTTCACCACCAATGGGTTGTCATGCATCTTCCCAGGCTCTGGTATCTCTTCTGCAGTAAAAGAGATAACTTGTTTCTGCCATTCTTCTAATGGAGAAACTTTTCGCAATATTCATCACCTCTCTTCCCTCTATGTCTCTTGCAAATACTCTGCTTAGCACATTGTCATGGAAATCCTCTATCGTTTTTTGTGAATGTACAATTGAATTGCAAAATAGATTTTTTGATGTAGATCCTACTTCAATGACAAATGTTTCTGCTTCTTTTGTAGCATTGACTCTGCGAATTTCTGGTGCTTGCGGAAATTGATGCGGTTGTAAATATCTTGCTAGAAAATGATTTAATTTTCCTTGTTCAATCATTCGCAAAATGATTATTTTCACATTTCTACAATTATTCACAGAATGACCATGAAAATGATGATAAGGACAAAATTCTTGATTGTGGTTGTTGGGATGTGGTTCCTTCCCCATGTTCCAGGGTGAGGGTATAATCGCTTCCCAAATCTTGTCTATACCAGTATTTAAAGGCGGCAATTTGATATCTTCCCACATATTCCTCTGACCTCTTTGCTCTCTTGAATAATTCTGCCTCTGTCCACCATAAGTTTCCTGCGGTTGATCAAACCTTGGGACCTTATTATTGTTATTGCGATTATAAAAATTTCTCTCTTTTTCTAATTCCTCTTGATCTCTACTCCCCATTGCTACTATCTTAAGTTGATTATCAGTCTCCATTTTCTCTCGCGGATTTTGGGAAGTACTCACTACTGTATTAATCATCCTTGGTAACAAGCTTCCATTTGCCTGTGAGAATTGGATAAGACTCCATCTCATTTTGTTTTTCCTCCAAAGCGATATATTCCTCTTGCAATTCTCGCAACTCTGTCATAGTGATTGTGTTTTTAACTCTGAAGACCTGGATGTATAATAGATTTGTCGCAAACATAGCATTTATGAAGGACAAAATGAGATATCTTTCATCTACTCTTCCTGCCATTTCACTACACATTGTCCTCTATCTTATGGTTAAGTGCTTCAAACTCTCACCAACCCTCTGTTTCAATCCAAACACATCTTCAATTCCAGGTCGCGCAGAATTATTGCTGATGTAGGCTCCTAAGAAAGTGGTTTGCAAGTGGATGAACAAAGTTATTGTATTCTTGGGAAGACTTTAGAACCACTTCAATGCTTCGCCAGTTAAACTTGACGCAAAATATTTGCACAAAACGACATCATGATTCTCCCATTGTAGCATACATCGAATATAAGCTTTGATATGTTGGACAGCACACGTAGTTCCATCAAATATACTGGTCAACACCGGTAAATTGCATTTTGGAGGTATCCCTCCTAATTGTAACTCTTGAGTAAATGGAGTTTTCGCAGCCTCTTTTATTGCCTCATCAAGTTTCCTTCTTCCTCCTTCTCTTCTGTTATTTATCATTCCTCTCATTTCTGCCAATTCTCGCAAGATTTGTTCATTCCTATCAGAATTTTGCTCCATTGGTCTTTTCAACACAGCTTCTCTTCGTCTGCGTTCATGCCTTTCTTGTCTTGCGATGTTTCTCGCTTCTTCTCCAACATCTTGGTTTTGCCTTCTTCTGCGACTTTCTTCTTCTTGCAAGTTAATTTGTCTTTCATTCTCTTCTCCATGAATTTCCTCATCCCTTACTGTTTCTCTTCGTTGCCTTTCTATGTCTCTGCGAATTCTCTCATATTCCTCATTGAGATTATCATTATTACGATTTTGCGCACGTCATCTTTCTCGATTATCATGATTATTCTGACGCAACGCTGCTTGAATTTCTTGCTCTTCTACTTCTGCTCGCAATCTCTCTCTTTCTCCTGCTAATCGTACTTGCTCAATATAATGCCTCTCAATATCATCTTCGATAATCCTGCGATTTCTTCGAATCTCTTCATCACGTAACATTCTCCTTCTCTCTTCTTGATTTTCTCCCTCATCCTGATTATGTCTAATGTCTAAAGTTTCCTCGTGTGGAATATAACGATCATTTATCAAATTCTCCCCAACATTTTGTATAGGGAGATTTTGCCTTGTTTATTCTCTATATGATCTTGAATTTGATCTCATGCTGCTTCTCGATCTTCTGTTTTGCAACCTCAAATTTTCCATTCTTAATTCATGATTTTGTCTTGTAAGATTGACACGCTCTTCTGCCTCTAATCTTCTTTCTTCCTGTATCCTTTGTCTTAAATCACCTTCCATTTCATGTTCTTCATGAATTAATCCTCCATCCATTTCTTGATTTCTTTCCTCTTCTTGATTTTCCGCCTCTTCTATCGAATCTGTCCTCCAAGTATGCACACTTACTCTATCATAATCCATATTTCTATCTTGTGCTCTTGTTTGTTGATTTGGTGGTTGGATTGAATTTTATGCTCCATTTCTCATTCTACTTCTTCCTGACCTTTTCCTTAAAGATCCTTCCAATTCACCTGTTCCTTCCCTTGCATTTCTTTTACTTCTTCTCACCGTTGTTGGTGGTTCTGATGTATTTCTTCTCCTTCTAGCCATTTCTCTTCAATTCTACTAATTTCTTCAAGTCTTCAAACTGTAATTTGAAATTTCTCAAATTTGATTCTCCCTGTTTCTGGGCGCCAAAATGTAGTTGCAGGAATTCCCACACTACACCCTATTCAAGAATTTACCAACATCTATGACATAACTTGAAGATTAAAGACACTTTTTATTAATTTGATCTTATGCAATTACAGAAATCAAGAACACAGAACACTTGATAAAAATTTTATCTCTCCTAAAACTTTCCTAACACTCAAAAATTCATTACCCTCTCTGGAACTATTCATCTCCTTTATATAGGTATTTACATAGTGGATTACAGCTCATGATAGCTCATTTACAGCTAAGATTCCCTTCAATTTCGGATCTGAGTTCTTGCGATAAATCACAGTTAGCACCGCCTTTAACTTTCGCAGGTTTTATTGATATATCGCAGACATGTCACACTTTCTTCGTGTTTCTGTCGTTTTCAGTCATTACGTCATTGTTTAAGTCATCTTTGGATGTGTCGCAGAATATTACTGATGTATCGCAGAGTAGTTCGTTTATTATCGATATATCGCAGAACAGTCGTTTATTTCTCAGGAATATTGTTGTGACAATATTCTGATCCTACACTACTCTATCTGTTATTCGAGATAAAAGTCGTATATCTATATAGACTTCAATTTTACACATTTGATATTTCGAGTTGAGTTTAACTCGCTTACATATTTCTCGAAATATTTGTTGGTAAGCTTTCACTTTAACCTAGTTCATCTTATATTCATGACGAAAGTCAAAAAATGATCATGTGAAAATCGCATGGTAATATCTTACATGATTTGTGTGAGACAGATATTTGATATAGACTCAGAATGTTTCGTATTGATCATTCGATCACTTGAAAATTGCTTTGAAGCTAATAGTTTGTGTGAGACAGCTATTGTCGTCTTCCGAGAATGTTTCAATTATTGAAATGAGAGTTTAGAACAATTGGATATAAGCATAGTATGCGTACTTGCATATATGTAATCCAAGTCCGGAAACCATGGTATGCATACCCGTAAGCGTACTACTTGGTTTGGTGAAGTCCGGGTACCAAGTACACATACGGTTACACGTACTGGCGTGAGGTTCAGGTCCGGGAATTTCTGCTAAGTTTGGATATTGATTTGGTATGCGTACCATTTCGCGTACTGGCGAAACCCAAACTTAGTCCGGCCACTATGGTATGCGTACCAATTTGCATACCTAGTGGATAATATTCTAAAATCAGTTTGTTCATGAACTAATACATTTATATAATAAGGAATGCAATCTTTTGCAAGCCGTGGCTATAATGGTCATGACTTTTTTCGAGTGAATAAAAATCGATTTTGCTTCAACCGTGTCTTATGTACTTCTATGAGAATATAAAAAATTGAACAACTCTATAACTAGTTTCATTTGAGTCATTTGAACTAGTTATGGTTAAGATGAATAAGGTTGATATGAAAGTGTTCACATGGCTAACTTCGGTTAACTATTGTTGATCCGACAAGGAGCACACGTTTAAGTACGGTTTCATACCTAAATGAAGTCACTTTTCATTTGTGTATAACAAGCTAAGTTCAATCTAACCGTTGAAAGATATTAGCTTGAGTCTAATCAGGTTTTCATCGAACGGTGACTATTGAATGATTTGTTACCAAGGTAACTTAGATTGCAAACCCTGATTTGAAGACTATATAAAGGAGGACTCTAGCAATTGGGAAATCTAATCCCCACACCTTCTGTGTGATACTAGTTGCGACTAGAGTCATCTAAGGGAATCAATTATGTAAAGGCTTGCGAGGTTCAATAGCCATAAGGAGCGTGACTATAACTGAATCGCTTGGAGGGTGGATTCAGTCTTAACTATATTCCTGTCCGAAGTCCGATAGGCTAGTCTCTATAGAAGTTTAATACAGTTTGGTGTCCAAAACTGGACGAGGTCCCGAGGTTTTTCACCTATTGCGACTTCCTCGTTAACAAAAATTTTGGTGTCTTGTGTTTTTCCTTTTCCACATTTTATTGTTATCTTTATAATTGAATTTACACAGGTTTGTATGTATTCAATCTAAGTAGATACATCCACTTTAATTGTAATAGATTATGAGACTAGTTTCTTGTATAATTCGTATCTTGAAAGATAAATAACAAGTTTAATTACTTGGAAGGATTCTGATTGAATTATTTGGATACGGATAGATTGATTTTTGAGATCGTCCAAGTACTCTGCTTAACAATCAGTTTTACGAACCCCGAGTCTATATACATACTGATTGAGTAGAGGTTAGAGATATAAACTCTATATACATATTATCAAGTATCATTCAGTTGGTTTACTTGCAATTGTATTATGTTTTTATCCATACAGGTTGCCAAACGAAATATTTGGGAGTGTACTTGGTACCCCTACGTTTTCACCAACTACGATCCTCATTTAACTAAATTGGTCGATGTGGTGGTGATGAAGTGGTGGTGGTGGTGAAATCTTAAGAATCTTCACTAAGACACAAGAGGAAAATGGTGAATCATTTCGGTGAATACAATTTAACGACCCTGAATACGATGTAGCGATCCCGAATACCCATTTATCGTCCTGAATGATATGTAAGCACGTCACCACCACTACCAAATAGCATCACCGCCAAACAACACAAATAATGACAAAATATAAATTAAGTTTAGAGAGATAAATAAGTAATTTAGTTAGAACGCACGGTTGGGGGATACTTATATTAATTGGGGGATATAAATTACTTTCCCAAACCACTAATGTCTGCTAAGGGGTGTTTTTTTGGGGGAAAAAAAAATACTAAAATACCTTTCCCTCAAAATAAAAATCTAAAAACTTAAAATCAAAAAACAAAATCATATCCCCCATTTCCATCTTCACTGCCTGCATTCTCGTTAGGGTTAGGGCTTTGAAACCACTCCCTTTCAAATTCTATTCTCCTTCTCTGTCGGCTCCTCACTTTGAAAACGATTTATTTTTTTACATTCGGAAGTGATGAAGGCCATGCCGGTAGTGATGAAGATTATGCCGGAAGTGGATGAAGACCATGCCGGTAGTGATGAAGACCATGACGGAAGTGATGAAAACCATGTCGGTAGTGATGAAAACCATAGCGATTTTTTTTACATCGCCGGAAGTGATGAAGACCATGCCGGAATTGATGAATACCATGCCGGAAAATGGTACCGACATGCTTGGTAACTAATATTCAATGACGTAACTAAATGTCGGCATGCTCGACCGAAATCTATTAATGCCGATAGTCAAGTGAAAAAAAAAATATTTTGGATACTTTACATCATGTGCCGGCAAAGAAATTTAAGAAACATACTATGCCGTTAGCAGTATCGGCATGCTCGATAATTAACTGACTGTGCCGGCAGTGGATTGATTAAAATTAATGGGAATAAGCATTGGTTTTATAGCTATGCAGGCATCACTTTCAAGTGGACAAATTGATGGTACCTCTTCAGAGAAACCCTATGGGTAAAAGCGCAACCGTAGAAATTTCTGAAAAAACAGATAGGTTTTGAATTTCAAAACCAGAAGAACGGAATAGGTTTTGAATAGGTCGAACACAGCCGGGAGGGGCTACGCCCCCCGAATAGCGGCAAACATTTATGAAAATTTCCAACAAATGCCGGCATGGATGGACGACCGACAACAACGCCGACACACTGTGTTGGTTGAACATTCCCTGGTATGTGAAACTATGGTGCACCGACATTGATATAACTATGGTATATTCATAGTTATATCAATGCCGACAAGATGTTTTGCAGGTGCATCCATGGTGAATCCAAAGTTACATCTGGAGAAAATTTAACATCAAAGTCATATTTGTTGCTAATGTGAAAACTCATAGACATCTCTTTGGTCACTCATCTCAACCAAAAAATTTGAACCCAACATTCATACTTCTAATCTCTCCAAAATGATAAAGATTTTTATAAATCATTTTCAAACTAATCAATTAACATAATTAATTATTGTTAACCACTAAACCTGATTAATGAGGGGTAGATTAGGAATTAGTGAAAATACATGGATGTGGGGTGACCCTGATTTACTATTTAAATCTCGTTTTTATCTTTTTTGCTATATCCCCCAATTAATATAAGTATCCCCCAATCACGCGTTCTTTAGTTAACATATTTAATTGTGAGTCACTACTTAACTCTCTTCTTAACTTTCAGATGACTAGCTCCTAGTTAGCAATTCGGGATACGGCAAACGTACGGAACGGCAAACGTACGTGTATTATTCGGATTTGCAAAAATCAGATTCGGTCAAGAATCCGGTCAACGGTACGTAGGTCGGCAGTAGTTCGGAACGTCATACGTACGTGTATAATTCGTTTTAGGGATATGAATTCAGAAAGGAAAGTTCGGCTTAACATATGTAGTAAATTAATAAGAATTTATCACCTTAAGAGATTTATTTTTATATATCTTTGGGAGTAAGGTTGGAAAACACACTTTTTGATAAGAATTTATCACCTTAAAAGATTTATTTTTATACTCCCTCCGTCCCAAATTAGATGAACTAGTTGTAGTTTGCACAATTTTTAAGGCAATGTGGAAAGGGGAGTATATTTAAGTATTTTTTACATTTATACCCTTATGGATAATAACTAGTAAATTTAGAAATGATTTATCTCTTAAACTATACCATGATTTTTCCTAAACTTTATATGGTTGAAAAGCATTTTAAAACACCTATGCAACGAATATAAACATGGCATTCAAATTATACATATTTCTTATAGTAACAATAATCAATTAAAAGGGTAGTTTTAGAAACACCCCCTTGATTAGTAAAATAGCTCATCTATTTTGGGACAAAATTTAAAACCAACTAGCATATCTAATTTGGGACGGAGGGAGTATATCTTCGGGAGTAAGGTTGGGAAACACGATTTAATGTGATTTTTTTGTAGGAAGTTATGAGAATTTAGTGTTGTAAATAGAATATGTACGAAATAAATATAGCATATAACACAAATGGAGCATCAGAACAGTGGTTTGGTGCATGGTGTCTGAAACCAGATGCTCCGACTTCGAATCCTCCCTGGCGTAATTTTTTTTCATCATTTTAAGTAAGTATGGCAATGAACGTGTCTTAACTTGGTGAGTCAACACACATGGAATCAAAGCGAGCCGAATCAGTGGTGAGTCCTTAGTCAACACACATGGAGTCAAAGCGAACCGAATCAGTCAGACGAATTATTCGCGTATAATCCCGGGAGCTCACATTGTTCACGTATTGGAGTCGTGGTTTGATCCGGACGCGAATAGTTCACAAAACGTATCAATTCGGAATAATTCGCGAATTGCCGAATTACTAACTAGGGACTAGCTTGTAAGTACACTGTAACACTACGTGGCTTTGTGGGCCTAGCTTGTAAGTACACTGTAACACTACGTGTCTTTGTGGGCCTAGCTTGTAAGTACACTGTAACACTACGTGTCTTTGTGGGCTAGGTTCTGCGGGGTCGGCAACTGCATACAGTTACATGTTTTGAACAACGTAATGGAGTTTCAAGGCTGCTAATAAGGGGTATCAAAGTGCTCGGGAATATACCAAAATATACATACAAAAACATCATTGCCTTTGGGTTGGCACACCTCCAAATAATTTGGTATCCCCTGTTAGCAATTTTGGGAGTTTTTAACAGCGGTAGGGCCAATATTGACTGGACCCCGCTCGACAGTAATAACACGTGTCATACCATGATTTGCTAGTAATACGACTCGATCCAGTATTTATTATCCCGTCTCTCCCTACATTCCCCTTTTACTTTTATTTCTTTCTCAAATCTTGACCATCATTATCTCTCTCCGTGCGTCTATTTCAAGGGTTTTAGGGTTTTCAGAAAACAATTTGCTTTTCGGCTGCCATTGTTTTTCTCTTCAAGGTAAAATTTCAAGAATCGAATGTCTCCGTGCTTGTAAATTCAGTATTATCAAAAATCTGCTTAGGGTAATCCCTGAGATCCTCCGTCAATAGATTTGTTATATTTCGCTAGATCTAGAATCTCTCTTTTCGGTAGATCTAGTCGTTTCGTTTCCGTAAGCAAATAAAAATTTCAGCTATTGGATAGGATTCGTATGGATTGAGTTTCTTAAGTTTTGGTTTCTTATGTGTTTAAATTGTTTGTGAATCAGGGTTGAAGAAGCTTAGCTGTTTGAGAAGAAATTTGTGGATATGAGGCCTATATTCTGTGGTAATTTCGAGTATGATGCACGCCAGAATGATCTTGAGAGACTTTTCAACAAGTATGGAAAGGTTGAGCGGGTCGATATGAAGTCCGGTAAGTCGGTATATGGTTACGCCGGTTTCTGGTTTTTTTTTTTTTTTTTTGAAATTTGGTGATTATGTGCTCTCTGAGTTGGAACTTGGGAGTCTTGATTATCTACATAGCTGAGGGTTCACGGAATTTACAGGAAAGTATGAGAATAATACCCTAATTTCAATATGCTAGACTGAGTAAGGAAATCAGACTAGTAATTTGTAATACCGATTTTAGTAATTTGAATTGTAGGTACGCAGGGATTCTAAATGAAAGATAATTCGATACTAGTCCAATAAAAACACTCTTATGTTTCTTTTTGCATCTTTCCATGAAGATTGTGTTTATGATAGAAGGTTTAGCTCTGGCAGAAACCAGATCATGTTTCACAATAGAGGTGGGTTGTTTTCACTATATTATGTTTGTACCTTTATAATGACTTGGGCTGGCTACAAAGCAATTCATCCTTCCGGATAAAGGTGTCACGGCTTGTAAGTGCATTGGTCGTTCAGATGCATAGGATCAACGTCCATCCAGAATTCACTTCTTCAATGTGGCGGCAATGGAGTCCTTGTGGGGCCTCAAGATTTTGTTTAGACAAAGCAAAATCTGTTTTTTGTAGTGTACGCCGCCAAACTCAATAGTTTCTTTGACGCAGGAATATCATGGCATATCCATTCTCTTCCTGGCTGATGCATGGCTCTACATTTCCTTTCATGCCCGCGTTGTTTTCAGAATTGCTGATCTGATTTGCAATGGCACAACCACCTAACATATTCCTGAGACACCATTGCCATCCATTCCCAATGACCTCCACCTGGTCACCGATTTCAGACATGTTTCAATATGTGCCGACCTGGTGCTCAAAAGCAGCAGAATAGGACTGAGCTGGCACCCCTCTTCAGGGACATACCATGAGACACCTACTTTTGGATTGTTGTTCCCTGACATCATTTATTTCATCATACAAGGTCTGTACTTGTTTTTTATGGTGACATAGTTTGTAGATTTTCACATAGAACCACAGATGTTGTGCTTTGCCTCTTGGTTGAACCTGTAGGAGCAGCCATGCGATCTGTAATTGGAGTTTTTTTATGGAGGAATTTTCACTTTTTGCTTCTTATTCTGTTATCTTAAGTTTATATCCATCGTCATTTTTTATTATTCTTTTTTCTTAGACAATTTTTTCGGTTTATAGGATTTGCGTTTGTGTATATGGATGATGAACGAGATGCTGAGGATGCAATAAGAGGACTGGACCGTGCAGAATTCGGTAGACAAGGTCGTCGACTTCGCGTTGAGTGGACAAAGGTATATACAATGCTTTCTTGCTGTTGCTGATTTGTTACTGGACCGAACCAGTACATGATAATTAATATTTTCTTCTAAAATGTGTTCTGCAGCAAGAAAGAGGTATTAGGAGGCCTGCAGGCTCAAGGAGATCCTCTGCCAATTCAAAGCCAACAAAAACCTTGTTTGTTATTAACTTTGATCCTATTCACACTAGGACAAGGGATTTGGAGAGGCACTTTGATGCATATGGGAAGATATTAAATATAAGAATTCGAAGGAATTTTGCATTCATTCAGTTTGAATCACAGGATGATGCATCCAAAGCTTTGGAGGCAACAAACATGAGGTATATTTGATTACCCTATGTTATCTTGAATATCGTTTCGGAATAGTTTCTCCTAGGTGATTAGTATGATTTGTAATTTGTCTCTGATATTTAGTGGCAACCTTACCTTGTATCTGTTTGTGTGCAGCAAGTTGATGGATCGAGTTATTTCGGTGGAATATGCTGTTAGAGATGATGATGAACGAAGAGAGGGCCACAGCCCTGACCGAAGGGGTGGAAGAGATAGATCTCGTGAACGTGGGAGATCTCCTAGTCCTTACAGAAGGGATAGAGGCAGTCCTGATTACGGCCGTGCTCCTAGTCCAGACAGAAGGCGTGGATCGAGAGACAGCCCTTACAGAAGAGAGAGAGCCAGTCCAGACTATGGTCGCGGACCGAAGGAGAGTCCATACCGCAGAGACAAGGGAAGTCCTGACTATGGGCGTGGACGAAGTCCAAGTCCAGTTAGGAGGCGTTCATCAAGGGATAGTCCTTATGCAAGAGAAAAGGTTGCTAGTCCTGGTTACGATCGTGGAAGCCTGAGCCCAGTCAAGAAGCGTGAGAGAAAGGATAGTCCTGCTCGTAGCCCAAGCATGAGCCCAAGCAAGAAGCGTGGACGAAGGAATAGTCCATATGGAAGAGAGAGCGCGGCTAGTCCTGGGTATCGTCGTGACCCTAGTCGAAGCCCTGCAAGAAAGGATGAGACAAATGGAAGTCCCAATGGCAAAGCTGAAAGTCCAGCATATGAGAGACATCGCAGGTTAGCATGATTTAGTCTGATTTTTCAATATCAGTTATTAGGTTAATGACGTTGGCTTCTCTTCTTGTACCAATCAATATGCAGGCGTGTCTTAATTTTAATGTTGTTTTTCTTGTGATGCAGTCGTTCACCAGTGGAAGATCGTGAAAGATCATGATGGATGGAGCAGTGTCTAGAAGAAGAGCGTAAATGAACTTGTTAGAGTGAGCCGTCTTTAATATAGATGTTTCTGTAATGTTCGATTGATAGTGAAGTACCTTCTGCTTATTAACTTTGATAATTGAATAGGCAACTTAAACTGGTTTTCAATTGAATTGTTTGATTGTTAAATTATCAAGTAGAAAAAGAAAACTTTGGGACCATCCCTTGGTCTTTTTCTTTTGGTTTTTGAACTGTCACAAGTTATGAGGAAATCTTCATCCCTGAGTCTTTTTCTTTTGGGTTGTGAACTTCCAGAATTTTGGAGAGTCCTGATTTTAGGGATTCAATGGAAGTTGAATTCACTGTAAGCTGATTTTACTGATTATGGAGTCAGTTGCGTTCCTGGATTAGGAATTTAGGACGTTTAAGGCTAACTATGTTACTCAATCCATGAGAACTCGAGCAGCCAACACCGCGTCTATAATTTGGGCAAAGGAAATTACTGATTAGCTATGTTACTCCATCCATTAAGGCTACGAAAATCTAGTTTTTTGTACTGTTAAAACAAGTTTTTGTCTAGCCATTAAAAGGTTGCATGTCACTTGTATCCAACTAAAGAAACCGACTCACGTTTCAAGAATTTAAAAGAACATTGAAAAAGCTGGGTATTTTTGTGCATGCGCAGCCTGCCAAAATAATCTTGCTGGTTCCCCAAAGAATGAATCATGATTCAACTTTATTAGATTCCATTTGTAGAATCCATTTAATTTTCAATTACGATTCCTGTCAAGACTCGCAAACGCGCTACACCACCACTGGGCACCGGTGATTTAAGTATTAAACTTTGATATTGCCTTGGAAATAAGGTTAGTTAAGTTGATGAAGAACCATGTTGCTTTAGGAAACATTCCCACTCTATACTAAGTTATCTATGTAAGTTATTTATGTATGAGTGTTGATTTTTTTTTTTTACTGATTGATTTTTTTTTTTACTGATTGATTTTAACAGCATCATGACCAATTATAACGCGGATGATTATTGAGAAAGGGTGGCACACACCCCCTAATTATAAGGGCACACGGCGTTTTTTCACTTGGTTAAATACTTTTGGGTGTCGGCTATTAAAAAAAATGGAAGTAGTCATAATCAATCAATAATGCCGATAAGTGAAGTTAACAAATCATGTCGTATCATGCAAATGGACCAAGGACGAAAATGGTTAGTTCGAAAATCATATTCTCGCTACTGTTTGTTAATAGTTGCTCTTGTCTAGCCACCAAAGGGTTGTATCCAATTTAACTCGCGGAAAACTAGAATTCAAGAGTACCTATAAAATTATTATATTAACGGTCCATTTGAATTGGCATCCCAACCGACAATATCCTTGGTGTGTGCCCACTGACAAGCTTGGTTTCTGTAGCGCCTATGAGAAAGTTCCGAACTACTTGCTTCCAATTCCACCCATCGTTCCAAAACAAAAACAATACTCCCATGGTAAAATCCAACAGCATAAATTTCCTACACGGCTGCACCCAATTCCAACATTCTATACGCGCCTTGGTTTGAACTCATGTCCAAATTTATAAATGATTCTATTTTAGGCCACGAATATCACATTCTTGAAACACAAAGGTTGATGCATTGGTATGGCAGAGCAGAATCGAAGATAGGAGGAAAGAAAATAACAAAAAAAAATTGAACAATGATCGTGTTAATAAGTCTTTTTGACAAAAATTTACTTACAAAGGGTAGTCAAACAAGATTTCTATGGACTTTCATAGATTTTTAATTTGAGTGACTTCTAGAGATTCTCTGAAAATATAGAGATTTCTAGTAATTCTCTAAGAGAATTTTAGAGAGTCTTTCTGACTTGTGGAGACACAAAAATGAAATTTGCAGGGACAAAAAAATGAGACTTGCAGAAAGTTTATGTGATTTGTACTTGAAGAGACAAAATTGTATAATATCATCTGATTAATTCCCTACAGTAATAATAAAAGTACTATGACCACCTAATGAAATATGTGTCCATTGTCAAAATAAATCGCACTGGTATCCTATGCCTAAATTTTCATTCACTTTATTCCGTCGTCCCATATTTTATTTTCTACGCGGAGAAAAAAATCATAACTTCTAAAATATATATTTTAAAATCACAAAGACTCACATACCCGATTTTAAAATATATATTCTCCAATTTAAAAAATCACATTATTGTACATTTTGTCTTGATTACCCCTTTCCAAGTGACCCTTAAGTGTAATAAGGCACAAGGAGATAAAAAAATGGTTCACTCCCAAAACTAAAAAATCTCCAAATTTCCAAGTCTCTAGAAATATCACCTTTTAAGGAGAGATTTCTACCATGCCTATTTTTAAGAAAAAGTCTCGCAAATCTCTGAAAACAATAAATCAATGACTTTCAATTCTCCTTCGAATAATATGAGCGTTGGAGTAACTCTTATGAAATCCTAATCCAATAACATGGAGTTTCAGAAAATTTAAATAACTTGAAAAAAAATCTCTAACCAATAACAAGAGATATTAAGAGACTCTCCAAAAGTCTCTATGGACTAACAGTAGATTTGCGAACTCCCCATAAGTCATTCAAAATCTTATTTGAATAACCCTCGTTAGTTAGGCTTTTGGTTCGGTATGGACAAGCTGTGAAAACTGATCTCACATGTCCTAATCCTGCTCCGCCCATTGTTCTATATATGTCTCTTTATTAAAAGTGAAATGCATGTAACGCATGTAAATCTTCTAAAAGGACTCTTTAGCCGGCTGTCATACTAAAGTATTGCCCCATAATTATCAGTCAAAAGTTATGTCTTTACTCGGTTTTTCTTGGTGCATTTGCGTAGTACTTACATTTCTGAGAAGCCGCCCAATTGCATCATGCAACTCCTCCTAGAAATCGTTTTTTTAGATGCCTATTGTGAAAGTAAATATAGTTCACAACCATAAGTCTAGAGAGCAACAACCTCCGTTCAACAAAGATAATGACACAACAACATAACTTATGGTGGCAAACATTCAATCTCTATATGCTAACTTTTTCATAAAAAAATGATAAGAGAATCCAAGATTTTATCATCATTGCCCTAATCCAACTACATAAAAACTTACAATTTTTTTTGAATTGAAACACATAACCCTAAACCCATGCGTACCTTATTATTGACTTGATTAACACCAATCAAATGTCCTTTTTTACATCTTTTTAGTTTTTTTTTTTCTCATCTCTTTTTCAATGTCTTTTTCCAATTCAAAACAATCCAACATATTAGAAAACAAATCGATAAACATGCAAAAATCATGACAAAATTTCTTTTCTTTAAACTTGGTTTTTCTCTTTGAAGCATCAAATTTTTTTTTTTTTGATAATTACACAATAATATAATATAAACATTTATTAAAAAACTCAGTAATTAATAAAGTATGTAATTTTACCTTTATTTAATAATTGTAAAAAATAAAGTTAAAAAGAGAAAAAATAAAAATAAAGTATAATTAAAAAAAATCTTTAAAAGAACCAAAAATTAAATTTGATTATTCTCATTTAACCTCCCAAGATCCACTTAATTTCCCAAAATTCAAAAATCCAGTGTCATTCTCGTAATAAACCCCCAAACGCAAACCCAAAATTACCACATCCGCCGGCAGAACCTGACAAACATCCACGTGGCAGAAAATCAAACGGTAAATCACCTTCCAGAAACGAAAAGTCTAATCTCACCTATCTTCTCAAACCTACGTGGCAAACTTACTGGTCATATTTTGTCACCATGGTAAGCGTAATTTTTTCAATTTTCAAATATTTTTTTAACCTTATTCTAACGGTAGGATTTAGTAGTACAATAAGAAATCACAGCCGTCAGATATTTAATCAATCAAAGTCCAAATCTCTCTCATCTTGATTATATTCTACAGAGTGTGAGATTTTTCTGACGAAAATAACTGAGAAACCTGACCTTCGCTTCTACAGTGAAATACTGAATTGTCAACAAATATTTGAAAATTATAATCATTTTTACGAGCAGTTCTATTTTGAATCTGTCTGCTAGCTAGTACTAGTGAGTGCTACTGGTAAAGTTTGGTGACTTTATCTCATTGTCTGCGTTGTTTTTTGAATTCAACTTGTTGTCTAGATTACTAGTACTGTTTTAATGGTATTATAAAATTTATTCGACCGTTGTTGCTGTTTTGAACAAGTGAAGAAGAAAGGAGTGGATTTTTGTTGCTTCGTGCTGGGTTTGTTTTAATTTCAGTCTTTCAGACTAAAGGTAGCTCCTTTGTGAAGAAGAAGAGAGTGTGTGTTTGAAGATCAAGAAGAGTCTTTTAAGTGAAGAGACATCAAAAAAAGGGGTTAGTCAAATTCATCATTCTTAGATATTTTTTTGTTCTTTTCTTTTATGGGATTCCTGTTGTATTGATTTTAAAGGTTGATTCTCTTTCTCTTTGAGTGTTTTTTTGATTCTTGGTTTGATTTGTCTAGTTTGGTTGATTTATTTGTTAAATTTGTGTCACTTTGATGTTGATTAGAACAGAATTAGTTGATTAACTTAGTTTAATTATAATGACTTGTGGGTTTCTTTTTCAAAGATCAATTCTTTTTGAAGACTGGAAAAAAAAAAACTAGTTTGGTTGCTTCTGATAAAAGGGTTTTGTTTTGATTCTATGAGTTTTCACTCTTTGATTTGGAAAAATTTCAGTACACTCTATATAAATATAGAGAGAAAAAGGGTTAAATTGTTCTTCACATTTTGAGTCGGTTTGGATAAGTTCAAAACCCCATTGGAGCTTACAAGAAAATGACTACACTTTCTGTCATTTCTTCAAAGCAAAGTTTCACTCTCTCTGAGTAAGAAGCTGAAACCGTGTAAAAATGGCAAGTCTGAGCTTTTTACTGTCTAAAATTCTAGCACAAGATTCTTCTAACTTCTTCTTCATGGGGGTTATAAAAGAAAATCTGAAATATCAGTAATTACTCACTTCTTTAATGAAATATATCTAGTACTTAAAGAAATTGAATACCCATTTCCTGAATTTACCCTATACACCCATGTTGTTTTTACAGAATTTGAGTGAAGGATGTCTTTATTATGGTAAATGAGTGAATGGCATTAAAGTATTGATTTTGTTATTGTTTTAAAGAAAGTTGATAACCATTACTATCAAAACTTCATGAATTGTACTGAAAAGTACTAGTGATTTGGTGTTTGGCTTTGTGTTGTTGTTATCTGTAAATAAACTCCTTGTGATCTACACAACCACTACTACTTTCTACAACTCAAATTCTTAGCCCTACCTCTCACTGATTTTTTAATTGTGATTACACCTACTACTCCTTTGCTTTTTTTCAATTTTTAATACCAAGTTTCCCTTTTTTTTTCTCATCTTCGTTTGATTATTGATTCCTTCTAAAATCTGGGTTCTTTTTGGTTTTTTCAGCTCTGGTGATCTGAAATTGTAGTGCCCCGGATTGAAAGAAACTATGGTGGAAGAATCAGAAGAGTGTTGTATGATGAGTACTAAATCTGTTGAGGAATGGTTATTACATGCTCAAAATCTAATTCCGAAAGCAATTGTCAAAGCAAAAGAATCAACAAAAGTGTTTCCGGGTAGATGGAGAATGATAATTTTGAAGCTAGAACAATTGCCTACTTGTTTATCAGTGTTGTCAAGTCATCCGTTCTTTTCGAAGAACACTCTTTGCAGGGAGCAATTACAAGCAGTTTCAAAGACATTGGAGGAGACAATTGAATTGGCAGATCTGTGTGTTGAAGAGAAGTATTCAGGGAAGCTTCAGATGCAAAGTGATCTTGATTCGGTAACTGCGAAATTGGATTTGAATTTGAGGGATTGTGGGTTATTGATTAAGACTGGTGTTCTTGGTGAAGCTACGCCAGTTCCTTCATCGGTTACGGCGAATTCCGAGACTGAATTAGAGAATTCAATTCAGTCGAATTTACGGGAGTTGTTGGCTCGGCTTCAGATCGGTCACTTGGAAGCGAAACATAAAGCATTGGACAGTTTACTTGAAGTTATGAAAGAAGATGAGAAGAATGTTTTAGCTGTATTGGGAAGAAGCAATATCTCTTCTTTGGTGCAATTACTCACTGCAACATCTCCAAGAATTCGCGAAAAGACTGTTACTGTCATTTGTTCACTGGCGGAATCGGGTAGTTGTGAGAATTTCCTCGTATCTGAAAATGTTCTTCCTCCATTGATCAGATTGATTGAGAACGGGAGCACTGTGGGTAAAGAAAAGGCCACTATTTCTCTTTTAAGGTTGTCTATGTCGGCTGAAACTGCTCGGTCAATCGTCGGACATGGTGGGGTTCGTCCCTTGATTGAAATTTGTCAAACAGGTGAATCCGTTTCGCAATCTACAGCTGCAGGTACTTTGAAGAATTTGTCTGCAGTACCGGAAGTACGGCAGACTCTAGCAGATGAAGGGATTGTTAAGGTTATGATTAGTCTTCTCGACTGTGGGATGTTGCTAGGATCCAAAGAGTATGCAGCTGAATGTCTGCAGAATCTTACTTCAAGTAATGAAAATCTTAGAAGGTCAGTAATTCTGGAAGGGGGAATTCCAAGTCTTTTGAATTATCTCGACGGTCTATTACCGCAAGAATCAGCTATGGGAGCTCTACGGAATTTGGTTAGTTCCGTTTCAATCGATGTTCTAGTTGCGTTAGGTTTTCTTCCACGAGTAGTCCATGTACTTAAAGCTGGATCATCGGGTGCACAACAAGCTGCAGCATCAGCAATTTGTAAGATTTGTAGCTCACTTGAGATGAAAAAAATGTTGGGTGATGCCGGATGTATTCCTTTGCTTGTGCAAATGCTCGAAGCGAAATCTAATGGAGCAAGAGAAGTTTCATCACAAGCACTGTCATGTTTGATTACGTTATCTCAGAATTGCAGAGAAGTAAAGAAGGACGAGAAAAGCGTGCCGAACTTGGTCCAATTACTCGATCCAAGTCCTCAAAATACGTCGAAGAAGTATGTTGTTTCTTGCCTTGGGTCTCTTTCTTCTAGTCAGAAATGCAGGAGATTGATGATTTCTTATGGAGCTATTGGGTATTTGAAGAAACTTTCAGAAATGGAAGTCACCGGTGCCAAGAAGCTGCTCGAGAAGTTAGAGAGGGGAAAATTAAGAAATCTATTTAGTAGAAAATAGAAGAGGTATAGACTTTCTTTCTCTCTTGTATTATTATGTATGTGTACTGTGGTTCTTCTGTTTCTGTTTGTTGTTGTTTTAACTTCTGTTTCATTGTCTGTATGAAACACACAGAGTAGTCGAAGTTAACGAACTCAACTGAACTGAAAAATGAATGAATCAAATTTGCTCTTTTTGTGTAATGTATAAATGTATTCTAGTGTTTGTCTTGGTCTTTTTCTTACTCTCTGTAATGGTTTAATCATCTAAGAAATCCATAATTTCAAAATCGAACTTCCAAGAGCAAACTAGTATTCCTGCTTTACTTTGGGTATGAACACAACACAATTATTCTGCAACAAGTTGGTTTTTTTTCGAATGATCGGAAACAGCATCTTAGCTGATAGCTAACATGAACATCTTTGGATTCCATATATATAGAAATAAAATGTACCAAGCATATTGGGCTAGAAAATGGTTGAGTGGCACTAATAAATGTTCTTATGATCGTATTTCCTAAAGTTTGAAATATGCTCTATGTCCAGAAGCGCACTAAAACATCGGAGACAAAACATGAGTTTAAAAGGTTCTTTTCGTTCCTACCAAAAAAAAAAACAAAGAGAAAACATGTGAGTTTAGAACGGGCCCTAGCTTAGATGGTCATTCCCGTTCAAGGTTAACCAGAAGTTTCATGCGTTCCAGGAGGTCCCAAATTCAAGTCCCTAATGGCGTAATATTGCCCCCCTTGTGACACAATCTCGCCCCCCCTCCCGCTTCGGCTCCCCTTGGCAAAGTTACCCATGAGGCTCGCTGGTAGGCTAGCACAACAACCTGTTCAATTAATATAGTAGTATGTCGTTGGAGCCTAACTTGTTAGGCTTCCAACAAGTTTCATGTAATAATATTAAATAATCATTTTTATAAAAAGGTATGAGTTTATGTCCATGATGACAAAAGCTATCAGACGGACGACGTTTAATGTAGACCCGATCCAAAGGTTGGGAAGCTACGGATTGGAAAGTCATTAGACGGCTACGAAAGACTCACAGAGACTCTGGGAAATTTGAGACTTTCCGGATATTCCACGATGTTTCTGGCAGTGGTTCTCGAGGCCTAAAACAAGCTTTTCCAGTATGTTAATATCACGAGGCCTGGACCTATTTTTCTTTTTTATGATCTTCCCCTCTCCTCTCCAACGTTCAAGCTCAAATTCTCAATAATGGCGACTCATTCAATAGACGAAGAAAATCAACGGTATGATTTTAAAATTTCAACCTTAATTTCCCCCTTCTTATGTCGGTGTTAATTTGATACTTTTTAAAAAAAATTGGTTATTTTAATTCAATGATAGCAGTCTTCCAAGAGATGAATTTCTGAAGAAAACCATTAGTGAAAGTGAATATGGATGTATCCTTTTAATCTTCCAGGAGAAACAAACCTTAGATTTGGTTTGTTAGCTCTGTTCTCTGAGGACTCTAACCCATGGTATGTTCTTTTGTCTTTTCTTTTTATGATTTGTTTTGTTTGATTTCTCCTTCGCCTATTCATCACAGGATTTGATTTTCACGATTTTTTTGATCAATTTGGAGAGGGTAAGTCTAGCAGCGTATTCTCTCATTCTACATAGCTATGGTGCTTTGATATGATCGATTTGACAATTAAGTAATAAGCTTAAACCTCAGGACTTTTAGGAAATTGCGTTTATCAAAATTTAATTTGTGTTGTATATAGTTAAAAGCCTTAGCTACTCTGATCAAACAATGTTGCGGTACTAGCAAAAAAGATGATAGTATTATTTCATTCTACATACACTATAATGTTTATATGATTTCTTAGACAATTCCTAATAAGCTTAAGCTCGGGTCTTGCTTGGACTTGCTGTGGAGCCGTTTATGAATGTTGCAATATATCTATAACTATTGAGATAGTGGATAGTCTCAATTCAATAATTTATTGTCTAGGGCAAAGAATTCTAATTTCGTGCTTATAATGTGTATTTTGTACTTGGACAATTTTACATGTATATTTTTTCCATACATGTCAGATTTCTATAATTTCTGCTTAGTTTTTTTATGTCTGTTTAATGTACAGATGTTGATAGCTAACATGAACATCTTTGGATTCCATATATATAGAAATAAAATGTACCAAGCATATTGGGCTAGAAAATGGTTGAGTGGCACTAATAAATGTTCTTATGATCGTATTTCCTAAAGTTTGAAATATGCTCTATGTCCAGAAGCGCACTAAAACATCGGAGACAAAACATGAGTTTAAAAGGTTCTTTTCGTTCCTACCAAAAAAAAAAACAAAGAGAAAACATGTGAGTTTAGAACGGGCCCCAGCTTAGATGGTCATTCCCGTTCAAGGTTAACCAGAAGTTTCATGCGTTCCAGGAGGTCCCAGATTCAAGTCCCTAATGGCGTAATATTGCCCCACTTGTGACACAATCTCGCCCCCCCTCCCGCTTCGGCTCCCCTTGGCAAGGTTACCCATGAGGCTCGCTGGTAGGCTAGCACAACAACCTGTTCAATTAATATAGTAGTATGTCGTTGGAGCCTAACTTGTTAGGCTTCCAACAAGTTTCATGTAATAATATTAAATAATCATTTTTATAAAAAGGTATGAGTTTATGTCCATGATGACAAAAGCTATCAGACGGACGACGTTTAATGTAGACCCGATCCAAAGGTTGGGAAGCTACGGATTGGAAAGTCATTAGACGGCTACGAAAGACTCACAGAGACTCTGGGAAATTTGAGACTTTCCGGATATTCCACGATGTTTACAGCGAGTGGTTCTCGAGGCCTAAAACAAGCTTTTCCAGTATGTTAATATCACGAGGCACTGGACCTATTTTTCTTTTTATGATCTTCCCTCTCTCTCCAACGTTCAAGCTCAAATTCTCAATAATGGCGACTCATTCAATAGACGAAGAAAATCAACGGTATGATTTTAAAATTTCAACCTTAATTTCCCCCTTCTTATGTCGGTGTTAATTTGATACTTTTAAAAAAAAATTGGTTATTTTAATTCAATGATAGCAGTCTTCCAAGAGATGAATTTCTGAAGAAAACCATTAGTGAAAGTGAATATGGATGTATCCTTTTAATCTTCCAGGAGAAACAAACCTTAGATTTGGTTTGTTAGCTCTCTGTTCTCTGAGGACTCTAACCCATGGTATGTTCTTTTGTCTTTTCTTTTTATGATTTGTTTTGTTTGATTTCTCCTTCGCCTATTCATCACATGATTTGATTTTCACGATTTTTTTGATCAATTTGGAGAGGGTAAGTCTAGCAGCGTATTCTCTCATTCTACATAGCTATGGTGCTGATATGATCGATTTGACAATTCGTAATAAGCTTAAACCTCAGGACTTTTAGGAAATTGCGTTTATCAAAATTTAATTTGTGTTGTATATAGTTAAAAGCCTTAGCTACTCTGATCAAACAATGTTGCGGTACTAGCAAAAAAGATGATAGTATTATTTCATTCTACATACACTATAATGTTTATATGATTTCTTAGACAATTCCTAATAAGCTTAAGCTCGGGTCTTGCTTGGACTTGCTGTGGAGCCGTTTATGAATGTTGCAATATATCTATAACTATTGAGATAGTGGATAGTCTCAATTCAATAATTTACTGTCTAGGGCAAAGAATTCTAATTTCGTGCTTATAATGTGTATTTTGTACTTGGACAATTTTACATGTATATTTTTTCCATACATGTCAGATTTCTATAATTTCTGCTTAGTTTTTTTATGTCTGTTTAATGTACAGATGTTGCAATAAAAAAAAAGTACAGATTGGAGGTTTTTTCGGTTTGGAAAATGCCAGGGTTTGGTATTTCTCTGTCTAGGACATAAACTATTGCTAGAGATGATGTTACTCCTACTACTACACATCATATGCACCTTCAATAGCAGCATCAACAATTTGATTCCTTCCGAAATAACTCTCTTGCTTTCTCTCTGTTTTATTTTGATTTTCGTATTGATTTCTAATGAATATAGAATATATAGTGGAATGGGAGGAATATTGGTGGGTCTTTATGAGAAAGTCAATTGGAAGGGAGACGACTTTAAGAACATTTCAAGGTGAAAAATTATCATTTAATTTCCCCGTATTTGAGAGTAAGTACCCTTCTGCTATAGTAATCTATTAGAACTGTTTCTCTCTTACATATCTTTAAATAATGTTCTTATTAGTGGGGAAAATATTGGTGCAGATACGACAGAAGGTTAGGGTTTCACTCTTCCTAGGACTCATCCCAATTCTTAAGCAACGGTGGTCAAGTTTAAGAGTAATTGTTCTTCTGTTAGTGGTGTTTGTTAATGATATGTCAATGTTGAAGTTTGGGAGATAGATCATTGCATCAAGAGTTAGAATCCTATATCTATCTAGGGCTCAATGATAGTGACAGTTTAGTACAACATACTCGACTCAAAACCAAGCAAACTTTCGTTGTGGCAGAGGTCGAAGGGGAAATTTATGTCCTTTGGTTCATGAATGTTGTTGTAGATGAAATAAACACGAGATCTCTCACCATCTGTAGATGTTGCAAATTTTTGCTTTATCTAACTGTTTTGTTAAGGTGTAAGAACCCAGGGTTTCATTAAAATATTAAGTGTTCCTCTATCTAAAATGTCTGTGAGAATCCAATATTCATGTGTGTACGTTATATCATCTACCAGACTGAGCACTGGAAATTAGTGGAACTCTCTCAGATTTCTATTTATAGAATTTGTTAGCATACCAATTTTGATCTTATTTCTCTCTTTACAGGTCTTTAAAGGATGACCACATATCAAAAGCAAAAAAGAAACATTTTTTGCATTTGGCCAGCTTCTTAAAGGTTGCTTCCATATTACCACATTAACATGTTTATATATATGGAAGTGTTTCTCTGTGTTAATAGTCCTTAATCTATGTGTACAAATTGATGATGCAGCAAATATCATAACATATCATAACTCACGGAGCATCAGGAAGATCGAAGGTATGTGTTTTGTCATATATGTATGCAACTAAAGAAGATACAGTCGTAACTGACAGCATCAGGAAGGTCGAAGGTATTTTGTTTTATCAGATGTGTATGCAACTAAAGAAGATACACAAAGGACTAAAGATGGCATGGATGGCGGAGTTCTTGGATGGTTGGGTTATTTTTGTTGATCCTCTAAAACTAAGAGAATCAAGTCCACAACCTCAACATAATACAGAGAGAACTGAATGAATGCAAAAAGTTATCAAGAGTGAAACTTAAGGTGACGATCCAACTCAATGTTTTTTTGATGTGTCATTGATATCATTTAATCAGGATTATTTTTTAAATTATTTCGTACATATGCATTCCAGTTTAGATGGAATTTGAGATAGTTATATTGATGTTGTACCGCCAATCTCCTAATTGATTAACAAATGTTGTATATTTCGAGTTAGAGATTGATAGTCTGTT
Organism: Papaver bracteatum; assembly: GCA_023529315.1. NCBI lineage: Eukaryota > Viridiplantae > Streptophyta > Magnoliopsida > Ranunculales > Papaveraceae > Papaver > Papaver bracteatum. The sequence goes on from JAJJWX010000259.1 coordinate 1,930,030, forward strand.
TTAGAAAATTAGTTGTTTGGTTGTAAGCTATATATCCATGTGACCAACGTACGTACGAATTACACCATTTTCACTAGACAACTACATCCTCAAATTTGCTTTCACATAGCTGTTTTTTTTTTTGAATTATCAAGCACCTCATTGGATATATATAATGTTCTCAAAAGGTAAGTCGTTGATTCTTAAAAATTCTTAGAAATGGTTACACTAAATTTTAACTTTTCCCTAGCTACCGGTAACAGTGATAATGTACTAAAGACAGCAAAGCAAACAACTTCATGAAGTATGACTCTTTAAATATTTTACAGTAGTTTAGTCTTCCTTTTAGAATGTTTGCCTTTTTTTTTTTTATATTTATGTTTATGATTTCTGGCGAAACGCCTGTCGGTCATATAATTTGAGTTAGCTCTTTTGATTCAACTTATATCCAGGGTGTACTCATGTTAGCGGTATCCACAATTAATAATCTTGGATTACAATTGGAAAACCAAATCTCAGTTGATTTTATTTGATGTGTGAGACGTGGCTATTCTAATCGAACATTTGTAAGACCAAATCTCAGTTGGATTCGTATTTGCAAAATATGGGTGATTTTAAAATAGTCGTAAACTGTGGATCAACTCACTGGGGAAGTACAATCCAGCTTTGATTACACTTGCAAAGCCTAACTGATGCCATCAGTTTTTTGTAAGTTTCAAATGTGTTTACAGTTAGATTTATAGTGGATTTTCTGAAACTGTTTGATAATGTACTGACCCAATAATATTTTTTTTGTTTTTTTTTTGTTTTACGGATGAAAATGGTTTAGGGAGCAGTACAAGAGTACTCAGAGCAAATCTCTATGAACCTTGCTCGATAGGTAATGACTCAAATCTATTTGAACCTTGACATATGTTTGAAGTTTTTATAGTGTTTACAGTTCTTTTTCTCTTCACTCTTTTTTCTTTATTTTTACGTTCTTCGCGTTCTATGTTCGATTTAGTTTCTATTTCATTATTTTAGTAATTTTGTAGTTTCTGTTTGATTTTATTTCTATTTCAAGCTCTGCATCAGTCAGTATTTTCTCAATCACTAAGCAGAAAGGTGTCCTTTTTTTCTTTCTGAACAGAAATATATGAGAAATAATACCAACCTTACAATCTGGGTTTATTGGTGCACTAGCACTTGCAACTACATTTTTCAGTTATAGGTAATATAAAACAAAGCATTAATGAGTTAACTACCTTAGATGATAAAGGCTCGATTTGTCCCGATTCTATATAGTTTGTCTAATTCACTCTTTTTCAGTATTAAATGATAACAAAATTAAGCTTGAACTTGAAATTATAATCGAGAAGGACTGAACTTAACATTTTCTTCTATTTGGACAAACATTAATGATGAATGTGGGAAAAAGTGTGATAATCAGGTTCAATTGAGTTAGGCTAAACATTCGTAAACCACACCTCTAAGGTAATGTTTTCAACATTCTTGCAATAAATTTTTCTGTTTTCCAATTCAGTCACCCCTCTCTCAAATCTTCAATGTTGCTTCCAAAAAAAATAAAAAAATCTTCAATGTTGTTTTAAGGTAATGTTTTGATTTGATTAGGTAGGTAGGTAGGGAAAAGTAATTAATCTTAGAATCATAATTGAGCTCATCATAAGTTGTTAGCCAATTCTTTGATAGCAACTTTATTGTTCCTTATGAGCAGGTTTATTGAGTGTACAACTATTCACATACTAGGAAACAACCAAGTTGGTTAAATAAAGTCTGACAAAGAAATGTTAAACCAAGATTTTTATGATTGAATGGGTAATGTTTGTTCTTTTTGATTTGTAGGCTTCTCAAAGTTTATATTGTTCCTTATCTAAACAAGAAATTAATCCCAAGTCCCCTAAATTATATTAGAATTTGTTGAAGCAAGCATATCATCGAACCATGATTTTCTTTTTAATATCAGGAAGAGGCGGAGGGTGTGATCTCGGAGTTGGAAAGTGACAAGGGTAGTGATATATCCCAGCAGGATATAAGGTAGGTTTTCGACTACTTAATGTTAACTCTATTTTTCACATTCACATGAAGGTAGTCTTTCCTTATTTTGTATGTTTCTATTTGCTTAGTTTTAAGTCTTCTTTATATGAAACTTTCCAATGTTTAAGTTGTCGGTATCCCAAGGACTCAAGGCTTACCCCAGGATCCATGTAATGACTAAAATCGTGCTTTTCTATGTTTTCCTTTTCTTCTTCTCTCTCTCAGTTATCAACATTCGGCCTAAATAATCTTCAAGTAGGTAGATCAAATTTATAGTAAAGGAAAATAAATTCATTGGATTCGTCTACATATTTGCTTTGTTTATCACTTATGAAAATAATCTATATTAGTTTAGAAAGAATTTATCCTTCATTGATGATTTATTTCTGGGAGAAGAATCATTGTTTAGTAATGGTAGTGCAAGTCTAAGAGATGTCTGAAGCTACAATGAAACAATTTATTATATCAATTTTACATCTCGCACTATCCATTTGGATGTTGATACATCTATGCAAGGGTTCTATGTTGGATACTTATAATATCTTTGCATTAGGATAAATAGATTTATTGGCAAATATACTTGAGTAACGTTGTATGGTTGTAAGTGACCACCTGTATTCTTGGTATAATAATCTTATATATAGGCATAGGATTTGGCAAGCATGTCTATTCTATATATAGGCATATTTTATGGTTTAGCCCTTTCATGCCTGTTTTCTTTTAATATTTGTGGTTCCTTTGTAATGTTCATCTTTGTTGACGTTAAGTTTCTAGACTGACATCATGGCCAGTGATGTTAACGAGCTCGCGAGAGATTTAGTAAGAAAGTATGTCTATGCACGTCCACGTAAATAATTAACGAGAATAAAATTGCTAACAAATCATTTTTACTCTCAGCTATTATATCAAGAGTGTTTATGCAATTGGCAGGCAAGTACTCATTGGGCTTCAAAAAAGGGACAAAGCTCTGCTACAATGTGTACAGGACCGAACGCCAAAAGTAATATGGAAAACTTAAGACATTTGAGAAAGGGTGCAAAACTAAGTTTGGATCTCGAGAATAAAATAGAAGCAGATGACTATGCGGTTTTAAAGACCAAGTTTAATAAGTTGGATAGCCAAGCAGCCTTGCGGATTAAAGAATAAGGTGGTTCTAGAGGTAAGCCCCATTATTTCTCTGTTGCTATCCCCTTGAGAGTTATTGCACTATTTTCTTTTAACAAACAACAATAGTTCTATTTGTTTTCTTAGCACAAATGGTAGAGCACATGGTTTTTTCACCCATTTAGTTGTGGGTTCGACTCCCACAAATGGCATATTCATACATAGGTATGGGAGTAATCCAGATTTATACACATATATATAGTCCGATGTAGGCGTACATGCAAGAAACATAGATGGAAGTCATACATAGCTATGGGAGTAAGCCATATTTATATACATACATATATATATATATATATAGTGCGATGTAGGCGTACATGTAAGAAACATTTTATCTCTATGTTTTCTTAGCACCTTGTTATGAGGGAGAGTATGATGTATTTGAGACAAGTCTTTCCTAAGAAATCCATTCCCATTCCAAAGGTCTTAAATTGATGTAATGATCCGCAATTGTGTGGGTTCATCATGATGTTCTTACCCCGTACTATAAGTTTCACCATTTAGAGGAGTTAAACAATCTAGATGCTCCTTCAGAAGAAAAATAATTTGTTGGATTGGTAAAACTTTGATAAATTAATATCCTTGGGATTGTTAATTCTATCAATTTACTGAAGTATTAATTTATCAATAAATTAGTAAGTTATTAACATACCAAAAAATACTAAATTTAGATTTACATTTCACAAATTTAAGTTATAAGGTGTGTAAGTGTATATGGTTTGACGTTGAAAATTAAAATAATAAGAACAACACAATAAAGTCACTCCCGAACTTCTCATATATATGGACTAAAATATTTAAAAATAAAGTCCATTGCTTAGGGGTGCACAACAGTCGGTGCGGTCCGGTTTTAGGCATAACCAATTACTAAACCTCACTTGGTCGGTTATAAAAATTCAAAACCGTTCAATCCATCCTTCCAAATCGGTTCGGGTTTTGAACCGTCCGAGTCGATGACCGATTTGATCGGTTCTTCAAAACTGCACTTTTTTTATTCCTTTCCGTGTACTACCTAAATTACCAATTCATTTGAGATTTGCGGAGGAACTTCAGTACATCATATCATGAATTATATAGGGAATTTCAGTACATCACATCATAAAAAATTATATACTAACATTTAAATTCACATCCAGACATTAAAAATCCAAAGTCCATGTATTTTAAAAATTCAATCACAAGATTCACAACATCCAGCACCACTTCCACTAGATCTCCAGTAGAAAGGAATGGTAATAATCACTTCTAAATGAAAAGCCTCATACCCATCAAAGGATGATGAGTGTTTCAACAATAACAATAGTTGTTTGAATCTGGATTTAAGTGAATAGTAATAAATTAAGATTCAAAATCTAAAAATGAAAGAGATATGTATCTGAGCAAACAATTTCGAGATTTAATTGTATCTTGTTTAAGCTCAAAAATAAACAATCTCTTTGAGATTTCTAAGAGAGGGAGGAGAACGGTGGGGGGAGAGAAGGAGGCGCTCTGGGAAAAATGAAGAAGGATGAAGAAAAATCGCTAATATAAAGAGGAGTATCATTTGATTAATGGCAAAGATTCGAAGTTGGTTTCATCGGTTAGGCTATTAGTGTTCACCGTTAATAAGAATATATTTATCGGTTTTAAGAAAACTTAAACTGTTTAACCACCGTTGGATTATCGGTTTGGTTTACATTCGGTTTTATGAATCGGTTTCGGTTCGGCCTGGCGGTTTGGATCGGTTGTGTGCACCCTTACCATTGCTATCTGAATATGAACAAGAAACAAAAACCTTTGATTATAATATTAATAAGTAGTGCCATTAGACTGATTGTTAAATTATATATTAGTCGGGCCTTATTGGGATTTTTTTTTATTATCTTATAAATTTAGTAGATTATTAATCTATTATTTTAGCGAAGTTATTAATTTATGGCGGATTAATTTAACGAAGCCCTACTGTACTCACTTTATAACATCTATTTTTTATTTGAATTATGAATAATTATAAAATCTTATTTGCGGCTTTTATGATTTTATCCATCTCCATAGGATCTACGGAAAGTTCATATAAAGGATGCGAAATGGCTCTTGCGTTAGTATGATGAAGTCTTTTGTCCATTCTAAGAATTCATTACAGATTATAAAAGTTGTGTATGAAAGTGATTGTTAGATGCAACTTTCATCTCATGATGGTTTTGACTCTTTTCTCAATCGGTTACGGGTTCATACCTGTTAGCGATTGTGTTCCTCCAAACTTCCGTTATGTGAGTTGAAAGGGGAAATGCTTTTGCGTTGAACCCAATTAATGATTTGTGTCAAAAAGGTGTGTAGAATTTTGATGGAATGAAATTTGGTTAGATAGGATAATTTTAATCAGATAATTCATATCTACAAAATTCATAAACTAGATATAGATGATTAAGGTAAGATGTAGACGAGGTTATATATTAAACTTTCGTAATGACTTTAACATTGCGATATAGACTTGAGATCATGATGTTTAGGGTCATATTTGTGGACGAAGCAGGGAGTTATCTAGGTACATTATCATCTTGCTACCTACTCATGAATAAAAAATTATTATCTTAGCTCAAATGACATAATACCTGGTTTTACCCATGTTGTGTGTTTGACTCTCACAAACGACATAAGTATATGAGTAAGCCAAACGTTATAAACTTTGTGATACCAGCATATAGTGCAACATATGCACACATGTAGAAAACCTTTCATCTCTGTATTTTTCTGGAGGATTATGTGTAAGAAGTCCCTTGAGTTACATTTAAAGTTGTCCTTAACACATCAAGGCATGTCAATAATTTTATGAACTTATGGTTGAGTATGAAAAAACTGAAATACTTTACGGTGCAAACCATTAGCTTAATATTTTGTCAAGAAGATGATTGTATATTACTTGATTTTGTCTGTGAAAAAGATCAACAATTCGCAATAATAGGCATAAGAATTGAGCACATACATTGATAATGGTGATGAACATATCAACCACAACAACCCCGTCTATTGGCATTTACACGTAAATTTGTTTATAAGTTTATTATATATATTTATGACCAATACATACAGATCATAGATAAAAATAAAAATATGTCTACTGATCAAGTTTTTTCAAATCAGTCTTTTAGATATGGGTTGATATTCCAAATCTCGCCGAGAATTGAAAGAGAGCTTCTTATCATAGGAGAGGAAAATGGATTTTGGTTGAAATTTTTGTTATCCGATGAGAAAAAAATGAGGTTAATATTACATGAAATAAAGTTCTGACGGGATATATGTTAGAGGTATTACATAGTTCTAAAAATCATAACGATGGTTGTGAAATTGACACGAAATTCATTGTAGGAGGTATACGAATTTTGTAATAACTCAAAAAATACAGATTTGTTACACCAACACCTATCTACGTAACATGAACATCATTCATATGTCTTTACAATGATGATTGCAAATACGAGTTGGCCAAAAAATAAAAATGAACATCTACTATATAAATATATGCTTCAGATCGCCATGATTGAATAACCGGTGGTTCCAAGTTAAATCAAAGAGATCACTTGATGCAATAGATCAAGGGGAAAAAAGTCGGGTAAAGTTATTGTATTGCATATCTGTAAATGATTGAATTTCAAAAGCGATTACTGCCCCATATGACTTTTTACTTTTGAACTCTTGAATGATTTTGAAAAAAAATACGAATAGTGGAACCTACACAAATTCATTAGTGATAAATATTTTAGATGAAAAACAAACTAAACTCTTTTTCAAACATTAATTTATTGTATGATATGGAGTCCATACAGTTATAGGAAACGAATCTCCCTATGTGAGGAAAGAAAAAATTATTAAAGGTTAGTCGAAGATACATGCCAATCGAATATTTTGAGATGAAGATAGATAACTAATTTATCATAAGATATTTTTCCATACAGCTAAATCTGTCATGAATGTTTATTGCCACATCAATATGGATGTTGTTCCTTTTGTTGTCACATGTTGATGAGTGTAGGCATCCAATTATACATATGATGTGTCAAGATTTGATAAAGAGTTTTACGATGTTTAAAGAAAGATATGAAACAAGGAAAGTTTGGTCTTTGTCGTATTTCCAAATCTGCTATAATAAAATGGCTTAAACATGAATTCAAAACGAAAAAGTTTATGGAAGATATTAATTTTTTTTAATGTTGTGCTTTTAATGTTGGATGAATTTGGTCGGATTAAGAACGACAATAAGTGTCATTGCAACACTATTATCTTATTATCACATGAAAGTAAAATGTTTGAAGCTTTTTTGAAAAAGAGGAAGACAACCACGATTTAGCACTCCAAAAAATTGACAAGGAAATGAGCGAATTTTTAAAATATCAAGTCATAAACATGGTGGGTGACCAATGAGCATGCATATGTCTTTCCCAGCGATAGGTATGTATACGGAATTTAAAAATGTATGACATTAGTCCACGCAAATCTGGAGAAGTTCAAATCAAAACATAAACATAAGTTAATGAATTTGAAAAAATATCAAAATTTTAACTTCGGTTTCAAGTAAATAATTTAACTTCGGTTAAATGATTACACATATATTCAAACCATGCTTGCACGAGCCACATTATTTCTTTTACTTATGTAAAATTTTACCGGTAATGTTCACGTTCAAATATTGATGGCTACCATTTAGTTATCTAGGAGTCAACATATAAGAAAAGAAAAAGAAAAAAAGGAAACCATTATGAGCAATACTAGGGTAACAGAAACGAGACTATATCAATGAAAATACCAGATAATATAATCATATTAATGATTTCTTAAATTATTTTCATGGAACATACTACGCTAAAACATCATGTGTTGAATACGTAGACTACATGATGCATAACACTAAACAATGGTTGAGCCGGGGCCGTAGGCCCCGGTGATACCTAGTAATAAAAATAAAAACTCTATATATTAATAATTAAAAAAAAAAGAGAAAATTGAAGAAGAAAAAACTAAAAAAGAGAAGGTATCCTCCCTTAACAAATGCGGTAACAGCCTTTAGTAATCATGGTTTTTATGGTTTTGTTTTTTGTTTTTCTTTTGGGTAAAACTTAAAAGTGTCTTTTATAAGAAAAATCAAAGTGAGCAGCTGATGAGATTGATTGGCGTTAATTTCATCCACATCCAATACATGACGGCTTTTAAGTTTGGAAGCCCTCTAATGCAAAATCAAGCATATTATTTAAAAAAGATCGACATAGAGATGTAAAATACTCTTTGAAAATTAGTTAAATTTATGATTAGTAACTTGTTTCTATATGTTTCAATAAACGAAAGATCCTAATACAATGAATAATACTCAAGACACAAGTATTAACAGTTTAAACAGAATAAAGAGGCTTAACTCACATTGTAGTTCGCCACATATTTTCCAAAAATCTCACAAACTCCATTAACTTGATAGGTGCGGATCCTCAATCGAATTTTAAAAACATACGCATCCAATCCAAAATACATTGGATTTGTAAGATTGAATCACGTCTAACCCATTAAAGCATGGGCCGAAGACCATCATGTTGCGTACATTCCCATTTGATTTAATTCTCCTTATATTCTTTTAAGGATTTGCTCAAAAACTTGATAAGTTTGATGGATTTTGTTGTTCTATGTTACTCTATCGTGATCTGAATCCTCTGTTCATGATTAATATTGCAAATACTATGAGCAAGCCATATTTCTTTAGATCCTTCCTTTAGTTCTCCTAGTTTCGATTCTATTACGTGATGGCTGTAGAGCATCGTTATACGAAAATAGATCGAAAGTTCTTTATGATTTCTTGTAGTAGATCTATTCCTTGTTCATCCATTTCGTTTTCTGAGTTTTTCCCTCACGGTTCTTCTCATGGTTCTCTCCCTTTCAATCTTGCAAAATTACTCCAATAAACTTTATTTGAGGTGGCTAAGAATAGTGATGTTGGTTGAACTCACTAGAAATTTGAAGAGAATCGACATTGGTTTATGCTCAATAAACATTCAAATACAAAAGCTTTTTTTTTTTTTATCTTTATATCCTTTTCTCTAGAGCTAAACATAATTCTGGTCCGATTTCATTTTATGTTCCAGCAGGACCTGTTTTTACAGGTTGGTTTGATTTGGCTTCTAAGCTTGAAAGCATTCTTGAGTTTGCATCCTCCATATCGAAACCTAATCATGTTTTCATTCCTGCTGTAGCCACTATCATTGATAGATCTTTTGCTGAGGTTGTTTCCATAGGTTCAAAAAATCCTAAATCCAATTCCATAGGTTGTTTCCATAGGTTGTAACTTAGGAAAGACTCCCAAAATTAGGAGAGTCTTGAAAAAGGAAAATAACTTTGCTTAGCTTCCAAGCTATTGTTCACTATAAATAAAGGGTTCGTGAGTGCTACACGTTTTTCATCCCCTTTGAAAAATTGGTGTTAGCATCTGTTGATGGTGGATTTTAGACAAGGGGTAAAATCGTAAAACCCCATGACCTAATGTTTCCCGCAACACATTAACTGAGAGCATTTAATTCAGGTGTAAATAATTAATAGGGGTATTTTTTCAAAATACCGGATTAGGGTTTTTGACACAGAACCCTAATTCCAAAACCAAGCCGCATACCGCGCACCACGGCTACGACGCAAAAAACAAGCCGCATACTGATCACCATGGCAACGACGCCAAAACCAAGACGCATACTGCGCACCATGGCAACGACGCCAAAACCAAGCTGCATATTGCGCACCATGGAAAAGACGCCAAAACCAAGACGCATATTGCGCACCACGGTTACGACGCCAAAACCAAGCCGCATGTTGCGCACCACGGCTACAACACCAAAACCAAGCCGCATACTGCGCACCATGGCAATGACGCCAAAACAAAGCCGCATACTGCGCACCACGGCTACGACGCCAAAACCAAGCCGCATACTGCGCACCATGGCAACGACGCCAAAACCAAGCCGCATACTGCGCACCATGGCTACGACGCCAAAACCAAGACGCATACTGCGCACCATGGCAACGATGCCAAAACCAAGCCGCATACTGCGCACCATGGCAAAGACGCCAAAACCAAACTGCATACTGCAACCATTCCAAACCAAGTCGCTATGCCATTGGTACATGACAAAGTAGCGCCCTAGGCTTGCAAACCGTGCAACCTAGGCCAACATGGTCGGGCGTGCCATTGGCACATGCCAACACGTACCACTAGCCATCTTCACTAGCCATCTTCTAGGCTTGCAAACCGTCACAACCTAGGCCAACATGGCCGTTATAGCCATCTTCCAAGTCGCTATGCCATTGGCACATGCCAAAGTAGAACCCTAGGCTTGCAAACCGTGCAACCTAGGCCAACATGGCTGTGCATGCCATTGGCACATGCCAACACGCACCGCTAGCCAATTCTTATTTCAAGTCGCTATGCTATTGGCACATGCCAAAAGTAGCGCCCGCCACTTGGCCCAAATGGACGTGCGTGCCATTGGCACATGCCAACACGCACCTCTATCCAATTCCTATTTTCAAATCGCTATGCCCAGCTAGCGCCCACAACATGGCCCAATAGCCGTGTGTGTCATTGGCACATGCCAAACACACCGCTAGCCACTTTCTCTTCCTGAGTTTCACTTACGGGATGTTTTCACACCTTAAGCGGCCTCAAAACCTAAATACTCCGGCGTTAGGGTATAGGAAATTCTTTTCCCGTCATATGGACAGGCTGACCGTCAAAATCCGATTTCGTATGAGAATTCTACAATGGTTTTAGTGAAGGGCGCCAATTAGGGTTTCAAAACCCTAAACCGCGAGCGCTTCCTTGCAGTTTGGCCACGCGTGCCATCCCCACATGCCAAAACACTCACTAGCAACTTTTTCTACCAAGCCGCTAAACTAGCGCCCTCAAATTGGCCCAGATGGTGTGCGTGCCATTGGCACATGCCAACACGCAACCACTATCCAATTCCCATTCCAAGGACGCTATACAATTGTAGCGCCCGAGACTTGGCAAAAGTGGCCATGCGTGCCATTGGTACATGCCAACACACAACCACTAGCCAATTTCCATTCCAAAGCCGCTATACCATTGTAGAGCCCGCGACTTGGCCAAAGTGGCCGTGCGTGCCATTGGCACATGCGAAAACGCAACCATTAGCCACTTTTATTCCCAACCTGCTAGCCAATTTCCAAGGCATTCCGCACATGCTCCACTAGCGACTTTGGCATTGCCATTCGCACTCAAAGTGAAAATTGCGGCCAAGGCATTCCGCACATGCCAAATGCTCCACTAAGCGACTTTGGCATTGCCATCCGCACTCAAAGTACAACTCGCGTCCAAGGCATTCCACACATGCCATTGGCACATGAGAAATGCTCCACTAAGAGACTTTGGCATTGCCATCCGCACTCAAAGTACAACTCGCGGTCAAGACATCCCGCACATGCCACAACGCTTCACTAGCAACTTTGGCATTGCCACTTGCGCCCAACTCTCGAGACATCAACACAAACTGGGGGATGCTTTCTTGGTGTTTTTGTTTGGCGGTCACAGCGTGCAGCGTACACTACGCTCGCAATAAAGCAAGGCGTGCAAGGAATGAATACGGTCAATTAAATAAGGAAATTTATGGTGAAAACATTTTTCACCATATAGCCAACGGTTTCCACCTCCTCTGTTTTAATTGACACATTTACTCAATTCCTTAATGAGGCCAGGGTACGTTCAATCTCACTTGTATAAATAGGTTTCACCTATTCTGCCAAAACACACAAGTCTTGGTCAGGAAAAATACAACACTATCAAATAGCAACTTTGCAAGCTCTCTCAAAAGCTTCCATCACTAGCAAGCTTCCACAAGCTTTTACACTTATGATACAAGTCAAGATACTACCTTGCCAGAACTCTCTGGTCTCATCACCCTTCTTCGCTATCCTCCCCAAATCAACCCTTCTCCTCCACTTTGTGACCGATGCAAATCTGAAATGCCCATCTTCTTGGTTTAGGCCAGAGTTGTACAGACTGATAACTCGAATCAAAATTGCTCAAGTGCAGCACATTTGTTTAAGGGTTGAAACCAGTCTCTCCACCATCGAATTTACCAAATTCGGCAGAGGCAATTTTATCCCATAAACAATTGGCGACCACAGTGGGAGTTTCAACCTCTCAGTTACAAAAACTGATCTTTAGTTCAAAATTTGCTTTACCATTCGCTCAACATGGTAGAACTAAGATCGGGGTCCGCGACAAACTCTGAAGGCGCCAACATAGAAGCCTCCCCTAGCACAAATGCTCCTTCCACCAATTCCTCTGCGTTACCTGCCGATCTTGGCAGCATGGAAAGTACCCCTCCAAGTGTTACACCTCCTGTTACCAGGGCCAGGGCTACTTCCGTTCCAAATGTCTACACACCATCTGCCAACTCAAACGGCACTGAGGGCATCCCTTCAGGTGTCACGCCGCTAGTAACCAGGGCTCGTGCCGCCGATTCCACCACTAGTGTTTCAGAAGGCATGACGTCTCCAATCACCACTCGAGCCACAATATCCACTCAATCGCCGGGGCGAGATAACAGAGGAGGCAAACCTTATTTCACAATCACGGATTTGATGGAAAGGCAGGAGGCTCTAGCCAGGGCTCAAACAGATATGGTTTCAACCCAGAAGGAGGTACTCGTCTTCCTCAAAGACTTGACGGAGCAACTTCCACGGGAGCCACGACAGCCTGAATTAAGAGCAAATGCTCCCGAAAACCTTGATGCTAATGTCACACCCCCAGGAAGGATACACCAGACAGCGCCAAGGTCAAGTGCTCCCAATGATCTTGGAATTGGCACCGCAACTGAGCACACCAACGCAAATGAGGAAATTTGCATTAGGAACCCAGTGGCAGGAAATTGCCCACTGGATTTCGTAACACGTGAAGACCTGGAACGACTCCTACAAAACCGAATCAAGAACGACACGGATGTGCATCAACACCAACCTCCTTATCCAATTGAAATCAAAATAATTCCCCTCCAAAGAGGATACTCATCCCCTCAGTTTTCCTTATACGACGGGATCGGCAACGCAAGGGAACATGTCTCACAATTTCTAGAGGCTCTAGGTGAGCACGAATACAACCATGTTCTTCGCCTGCGAAAATTTTCAAAGTCACTCACTGGAAGAGCGTACACGTGGTACAACTGCATCCCCCCAGGCAGCATCCACGCTTGGGGTGAAATAGTTACACCCTTTTACAAGAAGTATTTCTTTGTGTCCGAGCAAGTCACTCTCTCAGATCTGGGAAGAATATTCCAACATAATGACGAACATTCAAATGATTTTTTTCAAGAGATTCAGAATTCAAGCACTGCACTGCCATGACCCGGGTGCGACTGAGCAGCAACTAGTAACTTCGTGCATCAATGGCATGACTCCCATCTATCGTGCTTTACTGGAAAACTTACGATTCCAGACCTTCTCCGAACTCCAAGAATCTGCTAACCGATCGGACACGACAGCGCCAGCCCTATTGGAAAGAGATAGGCCTCCCAGAAATAAAGATACTCGAGAAGTTTGAAGAAGCCCGCATTTTCTTAACAAGCCATACAACACCGGCCCCTCCTCCATGAACGTGGTAGACGAAAGGGGAAAGAGGAAAACACCTCCAACGGATAAACACCCTGGGCGTACGTCCCCAGCACGAAGGGAAGCCCCGCGAAAGGCCCCTACCAAGCCCTCTGAACGTCGCCCTGAATCCAGAGGAGACGACTCGGACTTACCCTTTCCGATAAAGGAAGTAATCGAACTTCTGGAAACATGGGTCCAGGATGATGTCAGCAGGCTACCGGCTCCTCGGAACCCACCTACTGAAGAGGAGATGGAAAATCCCAGATTTTGTCACTACCACAGATTCGTCAGTCATCCAACCAACGAATGCAACAAATTTAAAATCATTTTCAAAGAAAGGATAGAGGCAGGGGAGTTACGACTAAGGAATGAAGGAGTACATAAAGATCCGCTTCCCATAAGAAACTGTGAAATCTCTGGGGACTCCATACACGAAACATTTCAGTCCATGATGCAACACATATGTGAAATCCTCTACTTTTCCAAGGAGCAACGTCGAGACGCTTTCGCAGCCCTCAAACACATAGTATCTGGGAAGCGACTCCACTCTGCAACAAAAAACATGCCTGAGGAACAAATCTCGCCAAGCGTCCCTGCTGAGAAGCACAACTGGGGACTTCTCACCATGGCCCGCTTAAAGGACGCCGAGTTCGACAACACGCTCATCGACGCAGCCTCAGAGTTCAACATTGTTACGTTCAAGACCCTGAAAGCGGCAGGAGTAACAAAAAAAGAGGCCACTCACTCCCCATCGGCTATCAAAGACCAAGAGGGGTATCACATCCATGCTCTTGGCTACGCTAGTCTTGGGATCAACATAGGAAATATCTCAACGCGCGATACTTTCTACATTGTCAATAATCTAAATTACGACATGGTTTTGGGGTGCCCGTGGGTACTCGACAACAAAATGGAACTAGGAGCATCACCCTTGCCCGTGTCAACGCCAGAGAGGGTATCCAACATGCCGACTAACTTCCTACCCTGTCAACAACTTACCAGCAATACTTTACTACTGGGAAAGGATTCGCCAAAGCCACCTGCCAAACTCCAAACTCAAGTAAGCCTGACTAAGACGCTCTCTTTATCACCAACCATTTATCACTGCAACCCTCCCTGAGACTTGACATGGTTGTTGAGCACAACACTGTCAAGAGATGTGAATGGAACGCTGAACCTTTTAAGCGTTTCATTAGGGATCTGAAAGTCACCCTGGAAGACTACGGAAATAACCACCAGGCGATCGTACCATAACCCAATCCTTTCCAGATAGGGGATATAGTAATCAGAGCCGCCTCATTTCAAGTCAGAAAGATGAATGTGAAGATGCCGATTCGGAAAAGTTCTCCCGAAGGAAAGGAAGATGAACCATACCTAGTAGCCAACATCCTCTTGGGTGGCTATTGCAAACTTATCAACACGGATAAACTGGAAGGAATAGTGATTCATTCGCGCTGGTTGGAGGCTGCCAGCATATGAAAGGTTAAGATAGTCAATTTCCTGACACTTGATCCTCAATACCTCTTTAGTAATTTTCCTTTTCACTACTACTATGTATTGCATCAGGATGGATGCATCACTTACATTCATCCAGCAAAATTTTAATTGTCGCTCCTGTTGAGCAATCTAATATATCCTCTCCAGTGAAATAAAAGAACCCCTTTTTTTTTTCCTTGAAAATTTCTCAAGATCAACCCAAAATTCAAAACCCGTTACCCAAAAATAAAATAAAAACAACACACAAAAGACAAAATGGTTACCTTTTCGGCGGAACTTTCAAGCTCACAAATTATTACAAGACCAAGCCACGGAGGCTCAGCACAAGATACAATGAAAGGAAAATTGCAAGACATTAAAAGGCGACTAGGCCACAAGACAAACAAAAGAAAGAAGATTCGCCTCGTTAAGACTTCTTCCTACACTTCCCCCAGGAATCCTCCAGGAAGCAAAGGTTCCACAAAGAAGACACGTCAACAGCAGCAACGGCCTCCGTTTTCCATCCAGATACCTTTCCAGCAGTGCCAACCAACGTTTATTTCCCATTAATCTCTGACGTGGATTCAACGTGCGCAATCATGATTCCTCCAGCAGCACCAATGGCATCAACAAAGTTTTCACCAATATTCTCCTCAACAGCTCCTACAAGAAAATCACTTGACTCGCACATGTCAGAATCCATGGGAACCTGTGCTTTTTTGCGTACATTACCCGGAGGAACAGAAGGGATATCTTGGATGATGGCTCCAATCTCGCAAAGTAATGAGCTGATCCTACCCAACGACTCTTTGTAATAAGATCGAGCTCCATTAATCATATGATGCTTCTCGGAGAAACCAACAATACCATCGCCATTGTCACCATGGGCTTCCATCGCAAAAGTATGAAAACGGTGTAGTTGCCTCACTATACGACCAGTAGAGAGGAAGAAGACAACGAAATATTTCCAGCAATATTTATGTGAGAAGGAAGGGCGTGCTTCATGGCTGTAACGGCCCCATGAAATCACACATCAATAAAGGATCCCCAATCAGAGCCGTGCACAAAGAAGACAATTCAACTCATAAGGAAATTTTGCATCAAGCGATTATTATTCCCTTGCTTGAACCGGCCCCACCGGATAGCATGCTCAATTTGCCAACTCGCGCCAACTTTCCAAAATTCATGACGGTCCCACCAATCACGCCGACCTGTTAATGCCGCCTAAGTTGTACCAGCTATCACGTCCATCTCCCACCGGCCCCACCAGCCAGCACGCTCAGTTTCTCAACTCGCGCCAGCAGCTCAATGCTTCCCAGCCGTCCATTTACGCCAATTTGTTCCAACCTCCCTATTCGTGAAAAAACTGCCAAGGATAAGGATTCCAAATCCAGTTCGCATCTCAAAAAAAAGGTCAGATAAATCTCCTGCTTCTCTCTCAGATTTTGTCTTGGCACCATCTTATGCTTACCTCGCAACAAAGCTCCTGTTCCGAGCTAAGTAGGGGACCTAATGTTGATGGTGAATTTTAGACAAGGGGTAAAATCGTAAAACCCCATGACCTAATGTTGCCTGCAACACATTAACTGAGAGCATTTAATTCAGGTGTAAATAATTAATAAGGGTATTTTTTAAAATACCGGATTAGGGTTTTTGACACAGAACCCTAATTCCAAAACCAAGCCGCATATTGCGAACCATGGCAACGACGGCAAAACCTAGCCGCATACTGCGCATCACGGCTACGAAGCCAAAACCAAGCCGCATATTGCGCACCATGGCAACGACGCCAAAACCAAGCTGCATATTTCGCACCATGGAAACGATGCCAAAACCAAGCCGCATATTGCACACCACGGCTACGACGCCAAAACCAAGCCGCATACTACAAACCATGGCAACGACGCCAAAACCAAGCCGCATACTGCACACCACGGCTACGACGCCAAAACCAAGCCGATACTGCGCACCATGGCAACGAAGCCAAAACCAAGTCGCATACTGCACACCACGGCTACAACGCCAAAACCAAGCCACATATTGTGCACCTTGGATACGATGCCAAAACCAAGCCGCATACTGCGCACCATGGCAGAGATGCCAAAACCAAGCCGCATACTGCGCACCATGGCAATGACGCCAAAACCAAACTGCATACTGCAACCATGCCAAACCAAGTCGCTATGCTAGCGCCCTAGGCTTGCAAACCATGCAACCTAGGCCGCCATGGCCGTGCGTGCCATTGGAACATGCCAACACGTACCACTAGCCATCTTCCAAGTCGCTATGCCATTGTCACATGCCAAAGTAGCGCCCTAGGATTGCAAACCGTGCAACCTAGGCCAAC
This sequence comes from Papaver bracteatum, assembly GCA_023529315.1. Lineage (NCBI taxonomy): Eukaryota > Viridiplantae > Streptophyta > Magnoliopsida > Ranunculales > Papaveraceae > Papaver > Papaver bracteatum. The sequence goes on from JAJJWX010000259.1 coordinate 1,947,644, forward strand.
ATGGCCGTGCGTGCCATTGGCACATGCCAACATGTACCACTAGCCATCTTCCAAGTCTCTATGCCATTGGCACATGCCCGCAACACATTAACTGAGAGCATTTAATTCAGGTGTAAATAATTAATAAGGGTATTTTTTCAAAATACCGGATTAGGGTTTTTGACACAGAACCCTAATTCCAAAACCAAGCCGCATACTGCGCACCATGGATACGACGCCAAAACCAAGCCGCGTACTGCACACCATGGCAACGACGCCAAAACCAAGCCGCATAATGCGCACCATGGCAACGACGCCAAAACCAAGTTGCATATTATGCACCATGGCAACGACGCCAAAACCAAGCCGCATATTGCGCACCATGGCTACGACGCCAAAAACAAGCCGCATATTGCGCACAACGGCTACGACGCCAAAACCAAGCCGCATACTGTGCACCATGGCTACGACGCCAAAACTAAGCCGCATACTGTGCACCACAGCTACGACGCCAAAACCAAGCCGCATATTGCGCACCATGGCAACGACGCCAAAACCAAGCCGCATACTGCGCACCACGGCTACGACGCCAAAACCAAGCCGCATACTGCGCACCATGGCAACGACGCCAAAACCAAACTGCATACTACAACCATGCCAAACCAAGTCGCTATGCCATTGGCACATGCCTAAGTAGCGCCATAGGATTGCAAAACGTGCAACCTAGGCCAACATGGTCGGGCGTGCCATTGGCACATGCCAACACGTACCACTAGCCATCTTCCAAGTCGCTATGCCATTGGCACATGCCAAAGTAGCGCCCTAGGCTTGCAAACCGTGCAACCTAGGCCAACATGGCCGTGCGTGCCATTGGCACATGACAACACGTACCACAAGCCATCTTCTAAGTCGCTATGCCATTGGAACATGCCAAAGTAGAACCCTAGGCTTGCAAACCGTGCAACCTAGGCGAACATGGCTGTGAGTGCCATTGGCACATGCCAACACGCACCGCTAGCCAATTCTTATTTCAAGTCGCTATGCTATTGGCACATGCCAAAAGTAGCGCAAGCCCCTTGGCCAAAATGGCTGTGCGTGCCATTGGCACATGCCAACACGCACCGCTAGCCAATTCCTATTTTCAAACCGCTATGCCCAGCTAGCGCCCACAACTTGGCCCAATAGCCGTGTGTGTCATTGGCACATGCCAAACGCACCGCTAGCCACTTTCTCTTCCTGAGTTTCACTTACGGGATGTTTTCACACCTTAAGCGGCCTAAAAACCTAAATACTCAGGCGTTCGGGTATAGGAAATTCTTTTCCCGTCAGATGGACATGCTGACCGTCAAAATCCGATTTCGTATGAGAATTCTACAATGGTTTTAGTGAAGGGCGCCAATTAGGGTTTCAAAACCCTAAACCGCGAGCGCTTCCTTGCAGTTTGGCCACGCGTGCCATCCCCACATGCCAAAACGCTCACTAGCCACTTTTTCTACCAAGACGCTAAACTAGCGCCCTCAACTTGGCCCAGATGGCGTGCGTGCCATTGGCACATGCCAACACGCATGATAGCCACTTTCTATTCCAATCCACTATGCTATTGGCACATGCCAAAAAGTAGTGCCCGCAACTTGGCCAAAGTGGCCATGCGTGCCATTGGCACATGCCAACACGCAACCACTAGCCAATTCCCATTCCAAAGCCGATATACCTCTGTAGCGCCCGCGACTTGGCCAAAGTGGCCATGCGTGCCATCGGCACATGCCAACATGCAAGCACTAGCCAATTTCCATTCCAAAGACGCTATGCCATTGTAGCGCCCGCGACTTGGCCAAAGTGGCCGTGCGTGCCATTGGCACATGCCAACACGCAACCACTAGCCACTTTTATTCCCAACCTGCTAGCCAATTTCCAAGGCATTCCGCACATGCTCCATTAGCGACTTTGGCATTGCCATTCGCACTCAAAGTGCAACTTGCGGCCAAGGCATTCCGCACATGCCAAATGCTCCACTAAGCGACTTTGGCATTGCCATCCGCACTCAAAGTACAACTCGCGGCCAAGGAATTCCGCACATGCCAAATGCTCCACTAAGCGACTTTGGCATTGCCATCCACATTCAAAGTACAACTCGCAATCAAGACATCCCGCACATGCCACAACGCTTCACTAGCAACTTTGGCATTGCCACTTGCGCCCAACTCTCGAGACATCAACACAAACTGGGGGATGCTTTCTTGGGGTTTTGGTTTGGCGGTCACAGCGTGTAGCGTACACTATGCTCGCAATAAATAAAGGCGTGCAAGGAATGAATACGGTCAATTAAATAAGGAAATTTATGGTGAAAATATTTTTCACCATAAAGCCAACGGTTTCCACCTCCTCTGTGTTAATTGACACATTTACTCAATTCCTTAATGAGGACAGGGTACGTTCAATCTCACTTGTATAAATAAGGGTTTCACCTATTCTGCCAAAACACACAAGTCTTGGTCAGGTAAAATACAACACTATCAGATAGCAACTTTGCAAGCTCTCTCAAAAACTTCCATCACTAGAAAGCTTCCACAAGCTTTTACACTTCTGATATAAGTCGAGATACTACCTTGCCAGAACCCTCTGGTCTCATCACCCTTCTTTGCTATCCTCCCCAAATCAACCCTTCTCCTCCACTTTGTGACCGATGCAAATCTGAAACGGCCATCTTCTTGGTTTAGTCCAGAGTTGTACAGACTGATATCTCGAATCAAAAGTGCTCAAGTGAAGCACATTTGTTTAAGGGTTTAAACCAGTCTCTACACCATCGAATTTACCAAATTCGGCAGAGGCAATTTTCTCCCATAAACAATTGGCGACCACAGTGGGAGTTTCAATCTCTCATTTATAAAAACTGATCTTTAGTTCAAAATTTGCTTTACCATTTGCTTAACATGGTAGAACTAAGATATGGGTCCGCGACAAACTCTGAAGGCGCCAACATAAAAGCCGCCCCTAGCACAAATGCTCCTTCCACCAATGCCTCTGTGTTACCTGCCGATCTTGGCAGCATGGAAAGTACCCCTCCAAGTGTTACACCTCCTGTTACCAGGGCCAGGGATACTTCCGTTCCAAATGTCTCCGCACCATCTGCCAACTCAAACGACACTGAGGGCATCCCTTCAGGTGTCACGCCGCTAGTAACCAAGGCTCATGCCGCCGCTGCCACCACTAGTGTTTCAGCAGGCATGACGCCTCCAATCACCACTCGAGCCACAATATCCACTCAATCTCCGGGGCGAGATAACAGAGGAGGAAAACCTTATTTCACAATCACGGATTTTATGGAAAGGCAGGAGGCTCTATCCAGGGCTCAAACAGATATGGTTTCAACCCAGAAGGAGGTACTCGTCTTCCTCAAAGCCTTGACGGAGCAACTTCCACGGGAGCCACGACAACCTGAATTAAGAACAAATGCTCCCGAAAACCTTGATGCTAATGTCACACCCCCAGGAAGGATACACTAGACAGCGCCAAGGTCAAGTGCTCCCAATGATCTTGGAATTGGCACCACAACTGAGCACACCAACGCAAACGAGGAAATTCGCATTAGGAACCCAGTGGCAGGAAATCGCCCACTGGATTTCGTAACACGTGAAGACCTGGAACGACTCCTATAAAACCGAATCAAGAACGACACAGATGTGCATCAACACCAACCTCCTTATCCAATTGAAATCCAGAGAATTCCCCTCCCAAGAGGATACTCATCCCCTCAGTTTTCCTTATACGACGGGATCGGCAACGCAAGGGAACATGTCTCACGATTTCTAGAGGCTCTAGGTGAGCACGAATACAACCATGTTCTTCGCCTGCGAAAATTTTCAAAGTCACTCACTGGAAGAGCTACACGTGGTACAAATGCATCGCCCCAGGCAGCATCCGCGATTAGGGTGAAATGGTTACGTCCTTTTACAAGAAGTATTTCTTTGTGTCCGAGCAAGTCACTCTCTCAGATTTGGGAAGAATATTCCAACATAATGATGAACATCCAAATTATTTTTTCAAGAGATTCAGAATTCAAGCACTGGACTGCCACGACCCGGGTGCGACTGAGCAGTAAATAGTAAATTAGTGCATCAATGGTATGACTCCCATCTATCGCGCTTTACTGGAAAACTTACGATTCCATACCTTCTCCGAACTCCAAGAATATGCTAACCGATCGGCCACGACAGCGCTAACACTGTTGGAAAAAGCTATGCCTCCCAGAAATGAAGATACACGAGAAGTTTAAAGAAGACCTCGTTTTCTTAACAAGACATACAACACAGGCCCCTCCTCCGTGAGCGTGGTAGACGAAATGGAAAAGAGGAAAACACCTCCAACGTATAAACACCCTGGGTGCACGACCCCAACACGAAGGGAAGCCTCGCGAAAGGCCCCTACCAATCCCTCTGAATGTCGCCCTAAAGCCAGAGAAGACGACTCAGACTCCCCCTTTTCGATCGAGGAAGTAATCGAACTTATGGAAACATGGGTCCAGGATGATGTCAGCAGGCTACCGGCTCCTCGGCACCCACCTACTGAAGAGGAGATGGAAAATCCCAGATTTTGTCACCACCACAGATTCGTCAGTCGTCCAACCAGCGACAACAACATATTGAAAAGAATTTTCAAAGAAAGGATAGAGGCAGGGGAGTTACGACTAAGGAATGAAGGAGTACATAGAGATCCGCTTCCCATAAGAAACTGTGAAATCTCTGGGGACTCCATACACGAAACAGTTCAGTCCATGATGCAACACATATGCGAAATCCTCTAGGAGAAACGTCGAGACGCTTTTGCAGCCCTCAACCACATAGTATCTGGGAAGCGACTCCACTATGCCACAAAAAACACGCCTGAGGAACAAATCTCGCTAGGCGTCCCTGCTGAGAAGCACAACTAGGGACTTCTCACCATGGCCCGCTTAAAGGACGCCGAGTTCGACAAAATGCTCGTCGACGCAGCCTCAGAGTTCAACATTGTTACGTTCAAGACCCTGAAAGCGGCAGGAGTAACAAAACAAGAGGCGACTTACTCCCCATAGGCTATCAAATACCACGAGGGGTATCACCTCCATGCACTTGGCTATGCTAGTCTTGGGATAAACATAGGAAATATTGCAACGCGCGGGACTTTCTACATTGTCAAGAATCTAAATTACGACATGGTTTTGGGGCTCCCGTGGGTACTCGACAACAAAACGGAACTAGGAGCATCACCCTTTCCCGTGTCAACGCCAGAGAGGGTATCTAACATCCCGTCTAACTTTCTACCCTATCAACAACTTACCAGCAATACTTTACTACTGGGAAAGGATTCTCCAAAGCCACCTTCCAAACTCCAAACTCAAGTAAGCCTGACTAAGAAGCTCTCTTTATCACCAACCATTTCTCACTGCAAACCTCCCTGGGACTTAACACGGTTGTCGATCACAACACTGTCAAGATATGTGAATGGAATACTGAACCTTTTAAGCGTTTCATCAGGGATCTGAAAGTCACCCTGGAAGACTGCGGAAACAACCACCAGGCGATCGTACCACAACCAAATCCTTTTCAGATAGGGGATATAGTAATCAGATCCACGGAGGCTCAACACAAGATACAATGAAAGGAAAATTGAAAGACATTAAAAGGCGAATAGGCCACAATACAAACAAAGGAAATAAGATTCGCCTCGTTAAGACTTCTTCCTACACTTCCCCCAGCAATCCTCCGAGAAGCAAAGGTTCCATAAAGAAAACACGTCAACAGCAGCAACGACCTCCGTTTTCCATCCAGATACCTTTCCAGCAGTGCCAACCAACGCTTATTTCCCCTTAATCTCTGACGTGGATTCAACGTGCGCAATCATGATTCCTCCAGCAGCACCAACGGCATAAACAAAGTTTTCACCAAGATTCTCCTCAACAGCTCCTACAAGAAAATCACTTGACTCGCTCATGTCAGAATCCATGGGAACCTGTGCTTTTTTGCGTACATTACCCGGAGGAACATAAGGGATATCTTGGATGATGGCTCTAATCTCGCAAAGTAATGAGCTGATCCTACCCAACGACTCTTTGTAAGAAGATCGAGCTCCATTAATCCTATGATGCTTCTCGGAGAAACCAACAATACCATCGCCATTGTCACCATGGGCTGCCATCGCAAAAGTATGAAAACGGTGTAGTCGCCTCACTATATGACCAGTAGAGAGGAAGAAGACAATGAAATCTTGCCAGCAATATTTATGTGAGAAGGAAGGGAGTGCTTCATGGCTGTAACGGCCACAAGAAATCACACATCAATAAAGGATCCCCAATCAGAGACGTGCACAAAGAAGACAATTCAACTCATAAGGAAATTTTGCATCAAGCGATTATTCTTCCCTCGCTTGAACCGGCCCCACCGGCTAGCATGCTCAATTTGCCAACTCGCGGCAACTTTCCAAAATTCATGACGGTCCCACCAATCACGCCGACCTGTCAATGCCGCCCAAGTTGCACCAGCTATCACGTCTATCTCCCACCGGCCCCACCATCCAGCACGCTCAGTTTCTCAACTCGCGCCAGCATCTCAATGCTTCCCAGCCGTCCATTTACGCCAATTTGTTCCAACCTCCCTATTCGTGCAAAAACTTCCAAGGATAAGGATTCCAAATCCATTTCGCATCTCAGAAAAAAGGTCAGATACATATCCTGTTTCTCTCTCAGATTTTGTCTTGGCACCATCTTATGCTTACCTCGCAAAAAAGCTCTTGTTCCGAGCTAAGCATGGGACTTAATGTTGATGGTGAATTTTAGACAAGGGGTAAAATCGTAAAACCCAGTGACCTAATGTTGCCCGCAACACATTAATTGAGAGCATTTAATTCAAGTAAAAATATTTAATTAGGGAATTTTTTCAAAATACCGGATTAGGGTTTTTGACACAGAACCCTAATTCCAAATCCAAGCCGCATACTGCGCACCATGGCAACGACGCCAAAACCTAGCCGCATACTGCGCACCACGACTACGACGCCAAAACCAAGCCGCATACTGCGCACCATCGCAACGACGCCAAAACCAATCTGCATATTGCGCACCATGGCAACGACGCCAAAACCAAGCCGCAGACGCCAAAACCAAGCCGTATACTGCGCACCATGGCAACGACGCCAAAACCAAGACGCATACTGCGCACTATGTCTACGACGCCAAAACCAAGCCGCATACTGAGCACCATGGAAACGAAGCCAAAACCAAACTGCATACTGCGTACCATGGCTACGACGCCAAAACCATGACGCATACTGCGCACCATGGCAACGATGCCAAAACCAAGCCGCATACTGTGCACCATGGCAACGACGCCAAAACCAAACTGCATACTGCAACCATGCCAAACCAAGTCGCTATGCCATTGGCACATGCCAAAGTAGCACCCTAGGCTTGCAAACCGTGCAACCTAGGCTGCCATGGCCGTGCGTGCCATTGGCACATGCCAACACGTACCACTAGCCATCTTCCAAGTCGCTATGCCATTGGAACATGACAAAGTAGCGCCCTAGGCTTGCAAACCGTGCAACCTAGGCCAACATGGCCGTGCATGCCATTGGCACATGCCAACTAGTACCACTAGCCATCTTCCAAGTCGCTATGCCATTGACACATGCCAAAGTAGCGCCCTAGGCTTGCAAACCGTGCAACCTAGGACAACATGTCTGTGTGTGCCATTGGCACATGCCAACACTTACCGCTAGACAATTCCTATTTCAAGTCGCTATGCTATTGGCACATGCCAAAAGTAGCTCCCGCCACTTGGCCCAAATGGCCGTGCGTGCCATTGGCGCATGCCAACACGCACCGCTAGCTAATTCCTATTTTCAAACCTCTATGCCCAGCTAGCGCCCACAACTTGGCCCAATAGCCGTGTGTGTCATTGGCACATGCCAAACGCACCGCTAGCCACTTTCTATTCCTGAGTTTCACTTGAGGGCTGTTTTCACACCTTAAGAGGCCTCAAAACCTACATACTCCCGCGTGCGGGTATAGCAAATTCTTTTTCCGTCAGATGGACAGGCTGACCGTCAAAATCCGAGTTCGTATGAGAATTCTACAATGGTTTTAGTGAAGGGCGCCAATTAGGGTTTCAAAACCCTAAACCGCGAGCGCTTCCTTGCAGCTTGCCCACGCGTGCCATCCGCACATGCCAAAATGCTCACTAGCCACTTTTTCTACCAAGCCGCTAAACTAGCGCCCTCAACTTGGCCTAGATGGCGTGCGTGCCATTGGCATATGCCAACACGCACGCTAGCCACTTTCTATTCCAAGCCGCTATGCTTTTGGCACATGCCAAAAAGTAGCGCCCGTAACTTGGCCAAAGTGGTCGTGCGTGCCATTGGAACATGCCAACACGCAAGCACTAGCCAATTCCCATTCCAAAGCCGCTATACCATTGTAGCGCCCGCGACTTGGCCAAAGTGGCCATGCGTGCCATTGGCACATGCCAACACGCAACCACTAGCCAATTTCCATTCCAAAGCCGCTATGCCATTGTAGCGCCCGCGACTTGGCCAAAGTGGCCGTGCGTGCCATTGGCACATTCCAACACGCAACCACTGTCCACTTTTATTCCCAACCTGCTAGCCAATTTCCAAGGAATTCCGCACATGCCATTGGCACATGCCACATGCTCCACTAGCGACTTTGGCATTTCCATTCGCACTCAAAGTGCAACTTGCGGCCAAGGCATTCCGCATATGCCATTGGCACATGCCAAATGCTCCACTAAGCGACTTTGGCATTGCCATCCGCACTCAAAGTACAACTCGCGGCCAAGGCATTCCGCACATGCCAAATGCTCCGCTAAATGACTTTGGCATTGCCATCCGCACTCAAAGTACAACTCGCGGTCAAGACATCCCACACATGCCATTGGCACTTGCCGCAACGCTTCACTACCAACTTTGGCATTGCCACTTGCGCCCAACTCTCGAGACATCAACACAAACTGGGGGATGCTTTCTTGGGGTTTTGGTTTGGTGGTCACAGCGTGCAGCGTACACTATGCTCACAATAAAGCAAGGCACGCAAGGAATGAATATGGTCAATTAAATAAGGAAATTTATGGTGAAAACGTTTTTCACCATAAAGCCAACGGTTTCCACCTCCTCTGTTTTAATTAACACATTTACTCAATTCCATAATGAGGCCAGGGTACGTTCAATCTCACTTGTATAAATAGGTTTCACCTATTCTTCCAAAACACACAAGTCTTGGTCAGGCAAACTACAACACTATCAGATAGCAACTTTGCAAGCTCTCTCAAAAGCTTCCATCACTAGCAAGCTTCCGCAAGCTTCTACAATTCTCATACAAGTCGAGATACTACCTATCCAGAACTCTCTGGTCTCATCACCCTTCTTCGTTATCCTCCCCAAATCAACCCTTCTCCTCCACTTTGTGACCGAAGCAAATCTGGAACGACCATCTTCTTGGTTTAGGCCAGAGTTGTACAGATTGATATATCGAATCAAAAGTGCTCACGTGCAGCACATTTGTTTAAGGGTTTAAACCAGTCTCTCCACCATCGAATTTACCAAATTCGGCAGAGGATATTTTATCCCATAAACAACATCACAAGGTTGTATTCCATGTCTTCTGTTCTTCGTGAACAAAAGTGAGATAAAAGTATTTGTATTGGGGATCACAAAGCCGAGTTGGATTTAATCTTCGTGATTGATTATACAACTTGTAATCTTGGGTTTTCACCTCTTGTCTATTCTAAGGTTTTCTTTTCTGTTATAAAACCATTCAAGAGTTGTTGATCATAAACCCTAGGGTTTGATAGATTTCAGTTTTCGATCGTATACCAACACTTGTTAGTCAAAATCGAAGATAGAAAGAAAACTTTGATTAAGGTATCTCGTAAAAATCCTTAAAAAGTTTTAAACAAAATATCTCTAGATTTATTCTAATTGTTATTGTTGTAGAATTATTAGGATTTTCTTAACTCGGAAATTAATCTTTAGAATGGCCTAAGTTTACTTACGAAAATCAGGTTCATGGACTCCTTTTGTGTACGCATACTGATTGTAAGTTAAAACCCTAATCTACAAGTTTATGTCGGTATCTCTACTTTTATCTGGTAGTTGTTTGAAACAAACACAAGATTTTCAAAACCTTGATTTACATCTAAAGGGAGATCAAATCGGTGTTTTGTGAAAACAAAAGATCGAAAAATATCAACCGCGTTGTTGTATCTTCTGAAGAGAACTTTGTTATGCCAGAAGATTTTCGGGAATAACTTCTAAAGAGAATTTGTGTTCTGCTAGAGGTTATATGAGAAGAATTCCTAAAGAGAATCGGTGTTGTGCTAGGGATTCTATAAGTGCTTGAATATAGCTGAAGCAGGTATTACATTTAGTCCGAGTAGGTAGTAGGAAAATGGTGTAACAGCTTATAATCAGTAAGCGTTTATTCTGGACTAGGTCCTGGGGTTTTTCTGCATTTGCGGTTTCCTCGTTAACAAAATTTATGGTGTCTGTGTTATTTTTTTTTCCACATTATATTGTTTATCTTTATAATTGAAATGTCACAGGTTGCGCGTTAATCAATTATTATTGATAAAACCGACCTTGTTTGTTGGATATGATTTTGATTGATCTTGGATATTGATCTTTGGTACCGTCAAAGTATTTCTCACATCAATCAGGCTCATAGATTTATATCTATTTGATCTGCTGATTAATTTGAGAAAAAGAGATAAACTCTTTAGTATTATTCTTTGATTGAGTTTTCACTCTCGGAATATTATTGAGGTTTAGTCAATACATATTGCCAAAAGAAATATTGGGTGTAGTTGTTAGACCCACACTTTTTCATATACTTTTGGTAAAACTTTGGTTAAACTACAAAATATTCTAGATGATATTCAACTACTTGATACTGAAGTTGAAGATACTCGTTTAGTGGAGGAGTAACTTGCTGAAAATTTGAGATTGAAGACTGAGTTTGAAACCGTTTCTCTAATGGAGGAAACTTGTTGGAAGATAAAATCCAAAAATCAATGGATTAAAGAAGGTGACAGGAATACTGCACATTTTATGAGACATGCCACTGCCATAAGGATATACAATAGAATCAAACAACTCTATATTGATAGGGTTTTAGTTTCTAATAAAGTTCAGTTACAGGAACACATAATTGATTTTTACAAGAACTTATTCACTAAAGATCAGATTATGAGACCACCTTTGGAAGATATCGATTTTGATCACATTATCCATGAAGAATCTATTTTCCTAGATGCTGATATTTCAGAAGAAGAAGTTTGTATTGCTATCAAAGAACTTGGTAATGATAAAGATCCAGGGCCAGATGGTTATCCAATCTTTTTATTTCTAAAAAGAAAGTCTTTTGTCAGGTGGATCAGATCTATCTAGTCCATTCGGTAGGTCTATTATGCTAGGTGATAAAGGGAAGACTTTGGAAGGTGGGTCAATAAATTCAAAATAAACTGGGTCTGGGTTTGGTTAGTCGGTATGAACTGAACGGCCCTGACTCTATCCCATACAATGTACTACTATCGGCCCTACCATACAACATCTACCTACACAAACTCGATCAGGAGATACGTAGGATCCGACATAAGTACGAAATTCCGATGAGAATCAGATCGGTTCTCTCACAGTTCTCAGTTTGTATTGATGACCAAGCTGTAGAAGAAGCAAGCTTCAACATTCCCCAAGAAAACTGAGCCATCTTTTTGGGGAGGGTCAAGAGCATCCAACGAAAATCGGCCTTTCATTCCCTTGTTTCGTCATGGCACACACCGCCCACAAGCACCCCCTTCGTCGGGGGACCAGAAAACTGGGGGAGCGTCGGCCCTTGCCGCCTTCCTTAACAAGCCTTCTCCCATCTTTGTCTATGTTGCGTACTCTCAGTTTGGTGCTACTTATAGTTCATTGTGTAACCAAAAATGGAGGAGGAAACTTAGTTCCAAATGCCTGGCAATCCTTGGTCGAGAAAATCTATGACTTCGTACTTAACCTAGTAAACGAGCAGATTGGAGGTCTGTCTGGCAATGTGAAACAAAAGTTTTTCCCTCGCATCTTGGTCAATTTTACTATTTCGTTAATTCATAATATACAGGGTATGATACCTTATAGCTTCACAATGATAAGTCATTTCCCCGTCACTTTGGGTCTCTTGTTTTCGATCTTCATCGGATCACAATAGTGGGATTTCATAGGTTTATTTTGTTATATAAGCTTTTTAAACCTCTGAATATTAATGCGGGGATGATTCTTCATCACCGTCTTCCAGGGGAACGGGCAGAGGGACGGGTTGATTCCATTATCAAAGTCAGTCTCACTTATAGAGCCAAATGGGTATAGTAGGACCAACGAAAGGAGTTTGATTTATACTCTTGGCTTATGAGAAACCATCTATAAAGAAGTGACTTTCAGTTGCACTAGACATCCGTAGTGCAGGTCAACTATCATTAATAATGGGGGGGGGGGTCAGTTATGTGACTTTCTTTATTTTAGAAAGGTTTTGTTGTATAATTAAATTAGAAGGCCAAGCGGGAAGAGAACTCAATTTCTAGTTTGATTAAGTGTTTAGTGAGGCTTTTTTTTTACTATAAAAATTTAAAAGTGGGGGCATTCTTCCAAGATGGGGAGGACAAGCATGCAGCTTTTGAAGCATGGGTCCGACCCCCTCCCGGGCAGGAGTACTGTGCATAGTTACACTAGCTTACCATAATTCGGCTGACCTTGTACTAGGATCGGTTCCCCACATATATTTAGTATCTAACTTGTATGCACTGCACATGTCCATAGGATCGGTTCCCCCTTCCCAAAAACGTGTTGCACATGTTCATAGGATCGGTTCCCCTTTCTTCCATAAACCTTGCTGCACCTCATACAAGAATTGGTTCCCCTTGTGATGCACTTCATTTTTGTGACAAAAATGGGGAGAAATATATGGAGTTAACAGGTGATGCTGGTATCAATTTATGGTTGATTAGTGTCACTAGGGAGGAGGACAATGGCGCTTGAATGTTTATCTAACGAATGAGGAAAAGCGCAGACTAAGGGGGAGTAACATATCATATGATTTGGATAACAAATACGTGCGGATTGAAAATCTACCTATCTCACCTTTAGGGGGAGTATGAGCTTTTTTATTATAGTGCAGCTTCTGCATTTTAAGGATTGAATGAATGCAGGTTTTGTGTTGTTGGATTCGGGAATCAAGCGTATGTGTAATGAATTCTTGTAATTTGTTTATCCATATGATTGTAAGATTTTTGTCACTAAAATTGATAAGTCATTAACCTACAAGGTCTCGATAGAAACCTAAGGTTAAAGGAGAATCGACTCTAGCTAATACAACTAGTATCACACAGGAGGTGTGGGGATTACCAGTTGCTAGAGTTCTCCCTTATATAGTATTTCAAATCAGGGTTTGCAATCAATGTTATCTTAGTAACAAAGCATTCAATATTCACCGTTAGATGAAAACCTGATTAGATTCAAGCTAATATCTTTCAACCGTTAGATCGAAACTTAGCTTGTTACACACAAATGAAATGCACGTTTATTTAGGTTTGTGTAACCGTACCCAAACATGTACATCTAGTTGGTTCAACAGTAGTAAACCAAATGGTTAGCCATATGAGCACTTTCATATTAACCATATTCTTCTTTACTATAACTAGTTCAAATGACTCAAATGAACTAGTTAGAGAGTTTTTAAATTTCTTAGATCTTATAGAAGTATACGAGACACAATCGAAGCAAAAAAGATTTGATTCACTCGAATCAATTCATGAACTTTATAGCCATGGTTTGCAAACATGCATTCCTTAGTTAATATAAGTTTAAGTTCACGAATAATCGTTTTTAGAAAATAACCAACTTAAGTACACGGAATAAGTTTGTTTTCAATTCACAAACTCTAACAGAAATTATCGGGATGAGAACCTCCGACAGTACGCGGACTCTAGTTCCGGTTTTCCTGAGAAGCAATGTACGCATACTTTGGTTCAAGGAATAAGGACTTATACGTGTATGAGTTACCTGACAATGTTTATATCCAACCATGGTTATATAATCTAAACTCTCATTTCAATCATCGAAACATTCTTAGAGGACGTTATATGATTGTTATTCACAAACCATTTTTCGTCAAAGCCATTTTCAAGTAATCGAAACATAACATGACTTTTGTCACTAGTAAATATGAACTTGACCAAAGAAAAAGCTTACCAACACATATTTCGAGAAATAGATAAGCGAGATAAACTCGGCTCGAAATAACAAATGTGTATAATCAAAGTCTATATAACAAAACGACTTTTGTCTCAAGATAGGAGATAGAGTAGATATACTTTTGAGTAACAGATAAGTTCAAGTCTCCACATACCTTTTAGTCGATGAAGTTCCACCAGTTCCTTGAGTAGTTCTTCGTCTTTGTATGATGATCTCCATAGAGTCTTGAGCTCACTACACTTTATATCCTAGTCCGAGACTTAGCTATAAGTAGACTGGAAATCAAGACTTATAGTTTTTATCAATAACATTGACAAACATGATTGAGATAGCAACGCATGCGAGCTCGACCGACCAGTGCTATACAAATCTCCCTATTTTCCAATTTTAGTGACAAAAACTATCAATACATATGGAATACAAAATAAATAAATAAACTTTGTAGCTTCTCTTCCACATGCCTGATCTTCTTTGTTCTTCAACATTACTCAAAATCTTTGTCACTTCCAAGTACTCCAATGATTCCAAATGTTGTAAGTTTAGTATCATCGTTGTTGAAAATCCATAGCTATAACAATGATAAAAGAAGAATTCTCGATCATTATTACTAGTGTCATAGTATTATTACACAACATCAAAGTTCAATTATATCACAACTTAGACAACAATACTATAGTGATATGTATCACTCCCCCTTAGTCAATACTTCATCGCACATGGAAACCACTCCCCCTTATATAATGATCCATAAACCATATGTATTTTTAGTGTGAACTACACATTAATTCTCCCCCTTTTTGTCAATAAAGTTGGCAAAGGTACAAAAACTAGTGGGATCCTAATGAAATTTCCATAGAGACATTTCATGACAAAAAGAAAGCACATATAAACTTTTTAGATGCAATCATATAGCCGAAGATAAATGCTTTCATCAAGGAGTTTATAAAGATACAAGATGACTCCTATTATATTCCACAGCCACACTCCCCACAAAAATTTGGCAATTAAGAACAAGTTCAATTAAGAACTCTCCCTCATAAAATGTCATTCGCGAAAGAACAACAAGAACGACCTTACTTTCACAAGAAAATAAGGATTTCCTTGGGACTTAACAAATGTCAAAATTTCATTCATTATTTTATCAATACTTGCATATCGACATATGAAAGACTTAACTTTTGACAAAGTATGGGACAATTATAGTTCACGGACGCAAACACACATATCCCATAACACATTGCAATATATAAAACCATAAAGATTAATACTGCAAAAATCATCTTCCAAACAATTTTTTAGAATTTAATCAAATAAACCTAAAAAATAAAGATGAAAACATTGGATAGCTATGTGTAATCACAATAATGACTACTCCAAAAACTAGTTATTCTTCCTAAAAACACAAGAATAAAATTCTCATAAGAAGATTTACTAGATGAAATAAAATCAGCAAGATAAAAAGCAAAGACAGACTCCTAAACCACCACAACCGAACACGAACTGAAATCACAGATACATTTTGGAATCCTCACGAGCCTTGAGATCTTTGCGCTTGTGATTGATAACATCCACTGCATCTTCAGTGAAGATATCCTTATTGAGAATATATTTAACATGTGTCATTATGAGACCAAGGTCAGAAGTAACCTTTTTCAACTCAGTTCTTAACACATCAAGACTCTTCAAAGTATCAACGAGCTGCAGTTTTGCTTCCTCAAAATATTTAAGAAAATCATGAACCACTTCAGCAGAAACCATATCCTCATTCTCAATATCCTGATGTATATAGGCATAGTAACATGAGGCATTAGGATGATCATCTTATACTAGGGTTCTTTTCTTCCTTCCCTTGGACTCAAAGCCAATAACTTTGTCAAGAAACCCTTTTGCAAAACCGCTAGAGTTAGAAGAAGACATTCTTGACAGACTAAAAGAAATCCCAGAGTATGCACTCAAGGGTTTTTGTATTTAAACGGTTTCTCAGGGCAGGTAGCTTTTAGGGTTTCTAAGAATTGATTCGTGACAGTAACACTGGTACATGTACAAACACAATTTAGACCCAACAACAATGGTACGCAACCAGTCGTATTTTTACGACAAGACTGAAATGCTGCTATTGTGAAAAGTATCACAAGATTTTTGGCTCAATAAATTTATATCTCCATTGAGAAATAATTTAGAGCACACAACATAGTTGCAACCAACAAAAAAAAAAAAAAAACATCAGACACAACCAAAACTTTAAGCAAAGTTATCCGCAGACAATAGTTTAGCCATGTACGATAAGAAAATAACTCAACTAATCAGAAAACAATTTTGCCAACAATATACCTGATTATTAACTCATATTGCTTAATAGGTATTTTTATGAGTAAGTTTTCAATCAGTTAAATGAACTGTGTTTATGGTTGGGTCTCTTTTTCCTTTCGAATCTAGGAAGGAATCCTTTTTGATGTGAGGAATTATCATAGAACTTACTATCATCAAAATACGAGACATAGTTTGAGTTCTTACCAGAATAATTTTGCCTTGAGGAGGTTGACAACTTGTTGACAATTTCTTTATAGCCTTCAATTATCTCCTCCAGGTTATTTCTCATATCATCATTTTTGCTCATTTCTCCTGGAATTTTGTTCACATCAAAGGTAATGTTATTTCCTCTTTTAACAGAACATAAAATTTGACCTTTCCTTAGATGATTCCTGTTAAGATGCATGTTCTGCTTCTGAGAGTTCGAGGAACTCATTGAAATGAGTTTCCTGGTGATTTAGTTATTCATTCTGGTTCAAATACTTCTTTCTGGCATGATAAATGGATAAGTGAAGATTCTTTGGCAGTTTTATTCCCTGATATCTATAAAGTGGATAAAGATAAATTTTCTACAATTGCAAATCATGTTGTCTTGTCTATGAACTGTCTTACAAACCCAATAATTTTTACTCAAAAACTTGTGTTGATTTATATTATTTGGTTTAAGGAATTGGCCTTATTCCCGCAAAATTGGATTATTCAGGAAAAAAAAACCTCCTTAAATCATACCCAAATACCATGTAATGGATTGGAATGCACACTCAAACACACATCTTACCAGAGTTGACCTTACCAATTAAACTTGACTTTTGATCACAAGTTGACCCTCAATAAAACATCACAGCTAGACATAAATCTTTTTAAAGTCATCCTACCATGTTCACAACCGAATCCTAGGTGACAACATCAAAATTTTCCATGTTCAAGCTCACAACAAAAAGTCATTTGACTTTCAACGATGTACAAAATAACAAACCAAGAAGATAAACATAAAAACATGGAAGCTAGCAGCTATTGAGTGATATTTTGTTGGCATTTTAAGGTGACCGCAAGTCGGCTAACCAACCCTATCAGATTATGAGAGAGAATGGAAGGTGTGACGTTCAAGGAGGAGTAAATTTGGTGGCACAACTCTCAATGAAACTTACAAGCTAAAAGAGAAAGATAGTAACACACACCACCACTTTCTTCTGTTTTTCAGAACTTGTATTCATCATTATCCTAATAATTAAGCTCCTTTCTTCTTCAATATCTTCACTTTCGAGTTCCTTACAGGTATACAAATAATGGGTTTTCATTTATTTTGTGTTTGTTTCAAGTTGAAATTTTAATTTTTCTTCAATTTATGTTGTGAAAATGGATTTTTTTTTGGTGTTTCTTGATTAGTTTGTGTGATGTTTATTCATGTCTTGACTATGATGACGAGATTTTAGCTGTTCTGGATTGAATTTCAGAGTTTGATTATCTGTATTTTGCTATTTGAAATCTCTTTTGGTTACTCACTAATTGTAATTGTGCTGACATGTTGTTTTCAATTACAGATGTAGTTAGCTCAATTAACTTGTCCATGTTTGTCTTTTCATGATCAATAGCTTAATATGTTTGTTCATCTTTGTAATCACAATACTACTGAAGTTCTCCTGCTAAAATTGTCTGTGAACGAACATGATGTTGCTAGTTTTATCTGTGTTTGACTCCATTTAGTAGAACCCGAAATATGGTAGGAACGGAAACATGAGATAAGATTGTACACAAGCTGGTGTATGGGGCTATTAGACCCCTGTAATAAACAATTGTTATTACGGATGGGGTTTGCTTTGCGGTTGTGTTTATTGTTTAAATAGAGCTTAGTTACTCATGAGGTTTGATACTGGATATGATTTTTTTTCGTAGATTAGATATGTTAGGGACACTTGTTATTTCGTATAAGGTGTAGGGCACTTTTAGATTGGGTCAACCTTTAACTGTTTTGGAGTTGTTATTATGAGGACATATTGTAATGGCTTCGGGTTGGAATGTAAATTGGGTGGTTTCTCTGATAAGCAGGTGTATTCAGGATAGGAAATGACTACACTAGATGCAACCAGAGCAGAACTTGCTCTCTTGGTCTTATACTTGAACAAAGCTGAAGCCAGGGACAAGATTTGCAGGGCAATACAGTATGGTTCCAAATTCTTGAGCAATGGAGAGCCTGGTACTGCAGCAAATGTTGACAAATCTACTAGCTTGGCTAGAAAAGTTTTTCGGCTTTTCAAGGTTAGATGTTCTAGTTATTTTCTGGTCTTTATGTAAAACAAGTTAGTCTGCCATTTTTGTGTTAGTCCTGCTGCACATGGATTTCCTCTCACCGTGTTATCAATTTAAAATTTCATTGCTTTTAATTCTCGAGGGTGCCACATCTTGAGAATGATGTTTCAATGCTCCAGCTCACATTTTCCCTCATGAAATATGCAGTTTGTCAATGATTTGCATGCTCTTATCAGTCCACTCCCTCAAGGAACTCCT
The DNA here is from genome assembly GCA_023529315.1 of Papaver bracteatum. Taxonomy (NCBI): domain Eukaryota; kingdom Viridiplantae; phylum Streptophyta; class Magnoliopsida; order Ranunculales; family Papaveraceae; genus Papaver; species Papaver bracteatum. The sequence goes on from JAJJWX010000259.1 coordinate 1,966,706, forward strand.
CTTCCCCTTGTTGTACTCGGAAAGGTATGATTGTAAATTGTGTGTTTTTTCGCTTTTCATCTGTGCTGTTTTTAATGTGATTCTTTATTGCAGTCCAAAAATGCGCTGATATCTACTTTCTTATTCTTGGATCAAATTGTCTGGCTTGGGAGAACAGGCATCTATAAGGTAATAAAACTTATAAGTTCTCTATTATGCACTAATACATTAAGAAATATAGGCTGCTGAAACTTACACAAGTGTATTGTGTTATAGAACAAAGAGCGAGCAGATCTACTGGGCCGAATCTCTCTCTTCTGTTGGATGGGTTCTTCAGTCTGCGGCACCTTGGCTGAGGTTTGTGCTTTCCTCCTGGAGCATCCTATACTGAGTATCTTTGTGCTCTGTAGATACTTTAGTTCATTTTAAATTTGGCTCTAGAACCAAAATGGTCCCGATGCTTGGGAAATTTAATGAATTTTCCTTGTTCATTTTCCTTTTCTTAAAGCTTGGTGAGCTTGGAAGGTTGTCATCATCGATGAAGAAAATAGGGAAGGACCTAAAGAGCAGTGAGAAGTATCAAGTATGTTCCATCTTACAGTGTCTGCAAACGAAATTCTATTTTTTTTGATGATTTTGTTTTCTGTCCTATTTCTTTCTAAGGCTTTTTGTCTTTTATCTCTATGATTTAGAATGAGGAATACAAGGCCAAGCTCAAACAATCAAATGACCGGACATTGGCTCTCGTGAAATCAGCTCTTGACGTATTTGTTGCCATTGGGCTACTTCAGTTAGCACCTAAGAAAGTAACTCCTCGGGTAACAGGGGCCCTTGGATTTACCACCTCGCTCATTTCTTGTTATCAGGTATGTCTCTTGTTTGGCACACCCCAGCTTCTTCATTATTCCTCTTGAGCTTTGAATGTTCTTTTAGATGCAAATAAGTAATTTTATTAAAGATGGGAGTTCATAACATTGTTTCTATCTTCTAAGATTGTTCTAACAGTAAAGTTTGGAGGATGAGATAACCAAATTTTAGAAACTCTAAATGTCCTAGTGTGCCTAGCCAACTTATCAGCTGGTTTATGAAATTTTCTACTGATAAACTTGCAACTTCATTGAGTATGTTTGCGTTGATTCTGTTGAGCTTTGAATGTTCTGTTATTGCTTCTTTAATGTGGAAATTATAATGATTTTTGTTGCATTTTTTTCTTTTTTTTATGCAGTTGCTTCCTTCACCAGTGAAGTCGAAGACAACATGAAGATGGGAGAGTTGAAATAGGCTCAAAAAGTTTCATGGCATCTAATAATATTCTTCAGATTATTGGTAGGATTTATATACCTAGAATGTAATGCTCTTCACCTTTCTTACCAAAATACTCAAGTGATTGTTGTTGTTTCATCTACTCAACGACATCAGTTATTCATTCTGCTACTGTTATAATAATACCATATCCTGCTCCATTTCATCTAGTTGTAGTTGTTGTTTCATCTACTCAACGACGTCAGTTATTCATTCTGCTACTGTTATAATAATACCATATCCTGCTCCATTTCATCTAGTTGTTGTTTCCTCTAGACATACCAGGTTCATATCCATCAATGGATAAAGTACTGTACATTTTTTGTTTCTGCAAGTGAACCCCAATTTCCAAGAACTGGGGGGAATGTAACCACAACTTGGATGAACTTGCTGATATTAACCCAAAAAACAAATGGAAAAAGTGAGCCACCGGCTCAAGTACAAGTACTACCATTATCGTTTGGACGATTAGACATTCAACTGGTAATTCAAAGGATTCAACTGCAAGGGCGCCCAAAGCTCAATCAACTGCTTTAGATGCAGGACTGGGAAAATTCAAGATTTCGCAATGATAACCGGGTAAATTCATGATTTTGCAAGCCACATTTAAGATATTATAAGGTCTATAACAAGGGCTGGTACTGTTAAATAGAGAGGGAATTGCAAATTCAGAATTTTCTTTAGGCTAGGAATTATAATCCAAGTAGTGTATGGTTTCCAAGAACCGTCAGAACATGAATACTGGCAGCTAATCCTAAGAAGTCTGTAGGCACTTTGTAAACTAGCGACGAATACAGGCAATGGAGCGGCAGCACAGGGTATATCTAGGTACAAGGGGAATAGTTGTGCTAAAGTCTACTCACCTAATGCATATCATATATACTTGTCATGTATCCTGTATTTGCTTTAGTGATCTCTCTTCCATCGCAGTTTTAATTTCGTAAATTTAAGATAGAAACCTAACATATGGAATTAAGGATTAAGCTTCGTTTTATTGAAAAAGAAATTGATAATAATCGTATAAATTAAAGATGTTTTATCAATTCATTAACATGAACTCATAATTAACAAACCCGAACACCTGCAAATATATAGACCTATAAGGCTGCTCAACAACAAGGGTCAACAATAACACAAGGAAGCCAGCAGCAGCAGATGAAGATAAAGACTACGAACAGAATAAGGAGCAATAATCCTATACCACCGTTAGCATGAATTTCAACATCATCATGAGAAACAACCGTTAAAGAAGGAACACTATCAGCAGGTCCTCCAGCAACATGTGCAGAAGGAGAAGAAGCATCATGACCATCAGCGACTTCATGACGATCCTTATCATCATCATCTTTAACAGGAGTCACGGTAACAAGATCACCATCTGAAGATGAAGAAAGATTATTATAAGTTGCTTCAGCTGGCCGAACTATTTCTTTGACCACCACATTGGAGTTAAACCTATTCTTTCTGTGACAACAATAAGCACATTCAGGTCTAATGCAGCACTCGCAAGCATCGTCACCCTTAACAGTTTCCATCATTAGGAAACTACAGGTAACTGTTGCAAGTAGAAGAAGAAGCAGCACACGAGTCCGACTTTCCATGGTTTCTCTCTTGATCTTGGACTCTTGCTCTGAAAATTTATTGAGAAACACGTTTCTTGTGGGTTTATGAAAAAACCCTAAAATCGAATCTAAATGAGTATAATATAACGTAACTTTGGAAACAGAACACAATTACGAAAGGAAATTTTGAGGTGAAATATGCATTTCCCTTGTGCCTGGGAGTGGAAAATGGTCCGGGCTGGAAATCACGGATCATTCATTACATGTGCCGTTCCGGGTTGGCCATTGATGTCTCGAGCCTTGACATTTAGTTAGAGCTGCCTGTATTACTAAGCACCCATGGGTCTCCTTATGTATTTTGATTTTTGATCCATGCCTTTTTCTGTTCTTTTTAAGCTAAATAACCTAAACTTACAAGGAGGATTTATTTGAAGTTATTTTAAACCAAAAAATTTAGCTCCTTTCTTCTTCAACAACTTTACTTTGGAGTTCCTTTCACGTATATAATTTATGGGTTTTCAATTTATTTGTGTTTGTTTCCAGTTCCAGTTCTAATTTTCATTTTCTTCAATTTATGCTGCAAAAGTATATTCTTTTTAATGTTGGTTTTTCTTGGTTACTTTGTTTTGGGATGGTAATTATTCATGTCTTGACTATGATGATGATATATGAGATTTAAGATGTTCTTACTAAATCTGGCTAATACAGTTCAAAACTGGAATACTGTTTTTATTTAAATCTGTAATCTGGCTACCACTGGTAGTTTCCTGTACATTCTTCAAATCTTTATAAAATCTTCTATTCCTATCAAAAAAAAAAAAAAAAAAAAAGAGATTTAAGCTGTTCTGGTTTGAATTTCATGATGTAGCTAGCTAATTTTATCTGTGTCGACTCCATTTACTAGAACCCATATTTGGTAGGAACGAAACATGAAATGAGTTTTCCACACGCTAGTATATGGGGCTAGTGGAGCTCCCTAATATGCATATTAATTTGTCACCTGTGGGGTTCGCTTTGCTGTCGTAGTTATTTTCCAATCGGGCTTAACAACAACATGAGGGTTGATGCTGAATATAGTTTTTTCTTTCTTTCTTAGATTAGATATGTTAGGGACTTGTTAGGGTGTCAGGCACTTGTAAATTGGATCATCCTTTTCATTGTTTTGGAGTTAATTACTATGTGAACATATTATTACAGCTTTGGGTTGGAATGTAAATGGGGAGTTTTCTCTAATAATCAGGTGCAGTTTGGGTTGGCCAGTTGGTAAGCTTGGCAATTTCATATGTTTCCTCTAGACATACCAGGTTCATACCCATCAATGGATAATGTACTTGGCAGCTAATCCTAAGAAGTTGGCAGGCACTTTGTAAACTAGTGACGAATGCAGGCGCATATATCCTGACTCTGCGTTAATGATCTCTCTTCCATCGCAGTTTTAATTTCGTAAAGTTAAGATGGAAATCTAAAAATATGGAATTAAGGATTAAACTTCGTTTTACTGAAAAAGAAATTGATAATAATGGTATAAACTAAAAGATGTTTTATCAACTCATAAGTAACAAACCCGAATACCTGCAAATATATAGACCTACACAGCCGCTCAACAAAAATAAAAACAAAGAAGCAATATGACCAGAAAAGCAATGATATAATACCAATATGATGGTATACCAGCAAAGAAACCTCCTATTGCAGCAATAATATCATAATGAACAACAACCGTTAAAGAAGGAGCACTATCAGCAGGTCCTCCAGCAACATGTGCAGAAGGAGAAGAAGCATCATGTCCATCAGTGATTTCATGACGATTAGCACGATCCTTATTATCATCATCTTTAACAGGAGTCACGGTAACAAGATCACCATCTGAAGGTGAAGAAAGATTATTATAAGTTGCTTCAGCTGGCCGAACTGCTTCTTTGACCACCACGTTGAAGTTGAACCTATTCTTTCTGTTGCAACAATAAGCACATTCAGGTCTAGTGAAGCACTCGCAAGCGTCACCCTTAACAGTTTCCATCATTAGGAAACTACAGGTAACTGTTGCTAGTAGAAGAAGAAGCACGCGAGTCCGACTTTCCATGGTTTCTCTCTTGATCTTGAGGCCCTAGTCTGAAAATATGTCGAAAAACAAGTTTCTTGTGAGCTTATGAATCGAGGAAAGAACCCTAAAGCGATCCTAATTGAGTTAATTGAGTATAAAGTAACTTTAGAAACAGAACACAGTCACAAAAGGAAATTTTGATGTGAAATAGGCATTCCCCTCATGCCTAGAAGTGTAAGTTGGTCCGGGCTGGGTAACAATGGGGCAGAGCTGAGTGAGGACTAGGGAGGACAGTTGTCCTCCTAGAATTTACAAAATGACCATTTTAGGCTTAGAAATTTCAGGTATTCCATAATTGTCCCCCTGGCCTGGATTCTACAAAATTGTTATAATATGCTTCATTTGTGTAATTTCTTACATACATTTTAAAATTTTCTACAACAAATTCTAGCATTTGGTATAAGGTTCTATGAAGTATTGATATTTTGTGGAGTTTTGAGGCAAGTTTTGTATTTTTTGTCGCAAAAGGCCCTAATTTTTTTTAGTGTTATCTTCCACTATATATATTTGTCCCCTAGGTTGGAAAGTCTGGCTCCACCACTACTAACATGTCTCATTAAACGAGCCATGCGGGGTTGACCATAAATGCCTAGAGTCTCTTGAGTCTCTTTTGTCTTGACTCTTGATAATTTGGTTAGACAAGCTGGCACTGGCTGACTTCGGAGAATATTACATGAATACTTGATCACCCATTCTTGACTTCCCAAATTGGATTCTCTCTAAAATTTCTAGACCAACAAAAATTTCTTTCGATAACTAAGAAGTAAGAAGAGTCTACATTTTTTGATTTTGGCCCATAACTTTTTCGGATAGTGGCCAGTGTATGAGAAACCAAATGTGAAAAATACTAGAACCCCCTACTATATCAACTAGCCCTTAACCCGTGCCGTAACGACACGAGCCATGATATTGGTTTATTTTTAATATATCGTATAATTTGTGTCATGAATACTTATTAACTCCTTATGATTTAATATGTGTTTGTCATAAAAATAGTTGAGATATTTTTATTTTATTTTCCTTTAATATTTTACCGCCGAAGATTTGCTCAAAAGAAAGAAATATAATCTTAACTTCCGGACACTTTTTTAGTTAGGTTCATTGCTTATAATGAGATAATGCTCTACATGAACATGGAAGTTTAAATATTTTTTGGAAATATGTCATCAGCAGCGCTCATCTCAGTGAAATCAACTAATCAATATCGTCCATAAAAGTCTCCACATGTTCCTATTTCGCTCCAGCTGACTCATCTATCATGATCATGTTGTCGATCCTCCAAATAGGCAGAGAATAGTATTTTTTTGCATCGAACGAATGATACAAACTATCCAATGTGACATGATTTTCCTGTAATTTTTCAACACCCATTAGATGACAATGTTTAAAATGTGTACCCATTACCTTTTTGAAGGGATCACATATATGTGAACCTCTGCCATTAAATCTTCAACAAAGTATTGTGCCCAGCAATTCTTATTAACGAAGGCTTTGGTAACTTCAAAAGTCTTGGACATTTTATCACTTCCGTATGTTCCTACCTTCACTTGGAATACAATCTTGCTACACATTACCTCATAAAGAACCTTGAACACATTGTACTCCCTGATCCTATTTCAAATTAATAGGTTATCAATAGATCCTTTACCAAAAGTTGACATATTCTACGTTGAATATTTATAATTTTTTTTTATGGTATTGTGGATCGTTGCTTTCTAAGATCGTAGTTTTCAAAATTGGCCCCTTCAAGTCCCACGGTTTTCTAAGTTTATATATCTTGTTTTTTTTTTAACATTTTAGTTAGCCATATTATGTTTGTTACTAACTTTAAACTTGATGTCATCTTCTACTATGAACTTTACGTGATTTCAGAATTGAAATAGTTATACCTCTTTCATTCGTATCAAGTAATCCGTTGTATATCCCAACAATTCTTCTACAACAATTCCTTTATTTTTCCGTTTCCGGACCATCTGTAGCCATTATTGTCAAACACAATCTGTCTAATTTTTGTTGATGTTATGTATTTGCAATGTTCATTTTTCTTAAATAAATAAATTGTGGAAAAACTATAAAAAAAAGAACATAAGTATTACATCGGGTCTAAGTTACTATATCCAAAATACTCCGGACACTGCTTTTGGTGCCTTGTTTCCTCAAATTCCTCGTTGCATTCTAGACAGTACATGCAACACCAATCATTTGCGAAGTGAGCTATTTGCGCAAGTGTGGTCAATGTAAATGTATCTCTTGCCTGTAATAATAATAACAACACGTCAATTTTTTCAAGGAATCCAGTTGTAAATGGTATGAATCTAATAGATTTGAATTATACCTCAATCTTAGATATCATCTTATTCTCACATAACATAGCAATTGAGGAAGGACAAATCTTGACCACTCTTTACATAGGCAGAGTTAGCCAAACTATGTTTTGCAACTGTCTTACGTGAAAATTATTATTAATCCATATTTTAGTCAGCTCCTATCGAAGCCGATCTAATTAGTCCTATAGAAAGTTAATCTTAAATTTTTGACCTTATCTCTTGACCAAATTACTGAAGTATTCTCAGTCATGTTCTGAATTGTGTGATCTAACCATCTTTGTCTACTCTACCTTCTAACCCAGTGAATGAAACCTATCCATATTGATCCGTAATTTGATATTGTTGATTTGTCATCAAGAGGTCGCATGATTTGAGAATGTAAAATATAAAAAATATTCTACAAACATCGGAGGCGAAATTTAGATTTATGATTTAGATTTTTTATGATGATTTTGATGAACAAACATAATTTTCAAACAAATATTTTAGAATGCAAATATATTTTCCCGGTCAATAAGGTTTTATATCGGGAATTGAGTGAAAGTTGTTGTCTTTGTAGGTAGTTGTCGCGAAACAACTCGACATTGATGGTATTTCGGGAAAAAGAATGTAATAGTACTTGAGAGAGCGATAATGTTCTCTTATGCGGGTACACCAATTGCCTTTATATAATATATGGGTGATCAAACAATCATGATCATATTGTCTTATACGTTCCGGTATCATCCTCGAAATATTTGGTTTTTGTCCTTATTAATCGTGCTAAAAACAACCAATTACATCTTTCACAATACAATGTTGCATGTTTTGTGAAGATTATTTTTTTACTTGGTCAATAAAACTCACTAAAAAGCAAAAACTATTATTATACACTACTATTACCAACACACACCACCATAAAAACAATCCACCGCCACTATTTCTTCCACCAATAGTAATGTTACCGCCTCCACCATTCACAAACACCCGCCACCTCTTATACTAACCCTACTTCCACTACCACCATTAGAATTAATATAGTTTTTAGTAAAATTATTTATTAATAAAATTATGTATTTATGTTATATTATTAAAGGGGCATTTATAATATAAATTTAATTAATCATTATGAACAATCAATGAGACACTAATTAATAACACGTTTAAAAATGGTTAAGTTGAACAAACCCGAGCGGTAAATTTATCTTTGCCAAGGAAAAATCCTGACCACTCTATACATAAACAAATCGATAATAAATAATTTCATATGTTCTGATCTTGATTCGTGTCGTTCGTTTAATTATTACATAACATGGCAATTGATTGCACCAATTTTTTAAAATGGACATGTGTTTTACCGAGTTTATTTTAACATTAGAATGATCAACCACGTTTTATACTTTATATAATATAACGTTACACATTTTGTGGCGTTACGAAATTAGCATAATATGTTTTTGTTCACCAATACCCGCCACCACCATAAAACCATATGAATCCACTTTTTTTATCCACCGCCACCTAGTGGCAGAGCCAAGGGTTGATTAACCTGGCTCTAACCCCTTAAATTTTTAATAACTACATAAATTTTTTAGTTTATTTTATAAATAATACTTTGTCCATATATATTTATGGTTTAGTCCACCAAAGTTTACATGTTTATTTTTATTTTTTAGAAATAGGCCTCCTCAATGTCAATTTTCGACTCCACCACTGCCGCCCATCCCATGTAGGTTGTTGGATGCAATTCTAATTTTCAATCACAAATGCCATGTATGAGGTTTAGATTGAGCAAAATTTTGTCAATTGATTAGTTTCATTTTTTTTTCCCGTGTATATATTCTTTTTTGTATTGCAATTGATTTTATTTTAACATTAAAAAATCATGATTTATACGATATAGTACCAAAGATAACAGGTGTACCATTTGGGTGATCCAACTACGATCATGAAAATATTGTCTTGTATGACATCATCCCTGAAATATATGGTACCTTTATTTATCAAAAGTGTTAAAATAACCAACCACATTTTCCACACTACGATGTTATCGATGTTGTAACGAAAACATAAAATTAATATTGTCCATCATTACACACCAGCATTCATCGTCACTTCTTCTTCCACCACAAACCAGGGGCGGAACCAGGATTTTGAGGAGAGAGGGAGAAAAAATTCTTGGCAAGTTGGAAACATGTGAAAAATGGACTTTGTATCCAATTTTACGATAAAAGAACAAAAATAATATAATTGTGCTTGGCTCCGGCCTTAACTACCACAATCTTTCGGCCTCCACCTCTTTTACTACTCACTGTCGCAGAAAATGTCTATTGATATTATTTATCAAAATTATTTATTAATAGAAATAAATATTATAATTAATTAAGAAAATATTTATAATTAAAAAATGATTAGTCATTTATTATGAGCAATTAGTGAAACACTAATTAATAAAACACTTTATAATGAATATATTATTTATTATGTGCAATTAGTGAAACACTAATTAATAAAGCAATTATGGTATTTAAGTTGAACAAACCACCATTGTTGATTTATCTTTTCTATCAATTCCAACCAAGGTGGAACACTGGTTAGAGGCCACTCTTATGACACAATAGGTCATGAGTTCGAACCTCCCCGTTATAATTTTTGAAATTCCATATCTTGACTTGATTATTCATATTTCATTCATAATATTGGAATTAACGCCACACGTGTGAGTTGTAGGGGGTGGTCTGAGGAAACACATCCCTTGATTTATCTTTATCTGGACAAATCATGACCACCACTAACAAAGGCAAACTTATCCTAGCTATGTTTTATACTAATGACATATAGAAGCCCCACTAAATGGATCCTTCGTTGTCAATTCCATACTTTAGGAAAATGATATTGTTAGGCCTAAAAAATCAATTTTTTTTTTCAGATCTGGCCCACAATTAATTATTACGAATTTTAATAATAGCAAGACTGCCATTTTGTATATAAACAAGAGAGAAATCATAATATATATTCATTTTCAGATTTTGTCTTTCTCTCCTCCAGACGAGATTTTCTTCTGCAATAATGGTTTCTCGTCACATTTTTCGTTTTCAGATCTGAAACAAGATTTCTCTCTCAAAATCAAGTTCTCACACAGAACAACATCGTTAACAACTCGTGTTCTTGCGATTTCATTGCATATAGGTGAAGAAAAGTGAATGAAAATCGTCAGCAATAACTAGAAGTGAAGATTTAATCATCAAATCATGATGATAAAGATAAGTTCGATATATCTTCATCTTTTCATTCGATTTAAACATCTAATCTGTTGATTTCCAAATCAATATCAGAAGGAATTTTTTTTTGTTTACTGTTGAAAACCTAATCGACCTGATTTCATCCAGAAATATTTATTCAAAAGATGATCAGAATATAGATCTATAGTTATTTCATCCTGATTTCTCTTTTGTGATTGAAATTTTCGAAATTTTTTGTCAACAAATTTTCTAGGGTTTAGAATTGAAAACCGATTTAACTTTTAATTTGTATTTCCGATAGAAAATCCGTGTTTATTTATGAACTCAGATCATCTTAATCTCCTTTACCCGTCAAATGAGATCGGAGATGGAAACACACGATTTTTCTTGAATCTAGGCACGCTTTTTTTTTTGTTGTTGTTGTTGTTGTTGTTTTAGGTTCGATTTGTTGGTTTTTACATTTCAATTTGATTTTACAGGGTTGATTAACGGTGGTGGTGATAATTTTGACGGGGAGGTTGAGTAATAAGTGGATAAAATTGTAGGAGAATATGAGAAGGAGGATGAACCATGTTTAGTTTCCGTTGCTGATATTGGTGATCAATTACAAAGAATTTGATTAATATTTGATTGAGTTTCTCATTTTGATGAGCTCTTTTTAGGTACTCTTATACTTGTTGTTCTTATGTCCATTCAGTTAGGTGATTATGTATCCATTCAAGTTTGGGAATGTGATTTAAGTTATTTCGTTAGTGAAGTATGTATATTTTGTATGTTGTATATGGTTCTGGTCATGTGTAACTTGCATCTACACCTCCAAATTGCATTATAACTTGCATCTAAACATCCAAATTGCATGTGTAACTTGCTTCTACACATCTAATTAGCTCGTGTAACTTTCTTCTACATGTCCATTATGTTTTTTTAGTTAGTTTCGATTTTGTTTGATTCTATGATTTTGTTTGATTTTGTTTTATTTTTTGTTGTTGTTGTTTTAGGTTCGATTTGTTGGTCAATTTGATTTTACAGGGTTGATTAACGGTGGTGGTGATAATTTTGATGGGGAGGTTGAGTAATAAGTGGATAAAATTGAAGGAAACTCTGAGAAGAAAGAGGATGAACCATGTTTAGTTTCCGTTGTTGATATTGGTGATCAATTACAAAGAATTTGATTAATATTTGATTGAATTTCTCATTTTGATGAGCTCTTTTTAGGTACTCTTATACTTGTTGTTCTTATGTCCATTTAGTTAGGTGATTATGTATCCATTCAAGTTTGGGAATGTGATTTAAGTTATTTCGTTAGTGAAGTATGTATATTTTGTATGTTGTATATGGTTCTGGTCATGTGTAACTTGCATCTACACATCCAAATTGCATGTGTACTAGCAGATTACAATGCATTTGTATGCATGTATTTTGCATGTGTACTAGCAGATTACAATGCGTGTGTATGAGTGTCAACAAATTTTAGTAGTGGCGGTGATTTTGGAGTAGGTAGTCATTTTTTATATCCATAAAAGTCTTTAACTGTCTATGAAGTGGTATTCATTAATGAATCATTTGGAATTTGTAATTTTCAGGTGTTTGTGTTTAAGGCAGCTGTGAAGCATGTGAACTGGTTTGCAAACGAATTTGTGGTGATGGAGGTGCAGGTTTTGGAGGAGGATGAGAAGGTAGTGGTGGTGGCCATCAGTGGTTGAAAGGTAAATATTGAGCAATATTCGTTTCCATTTTTCTTTTGGCACTAGTTCATGTGTGTATAGTGTATTGGTTCATTGTATTTATCATCAAAATTAAGCATTGGTATGGACTATTAACTTTTGAAGTATGTTGCCTTCGTACTTTACAAGTACGCAAGTTATATGAATGTGTAGCTTCAAGTTACACATGCTAATTAGAACTGTAACTACTAGTTACACATGCTAATTAGATGTATAACCGCCAGTTACATATGCTAATTTGATAGATCTAGGTATGGAAAAAGTGATCCTAATCGAAACCTACAGATAAGAGTACTGATTTAGATGTAGAAGAGCTTAATGACCAGTTGGGTATAGGATCAAAATTCTATATGATTGGATTTTCTATGGGAGGCAATGAGACTTGGGGTTGTCTCAAATACATCCCTGACATGTATGGTTTTGCACCTTCACTTTTATCTTTATTGAACTTGATTTGCTGAACAACTTTTGTTCCACTAGACATTTCTTACGAGTTTAGGTGTAAGACACTAGACATTTCTTTGCATTATATGGATGTGTAACTCTCAGTTATACAAATCAGGAGCATCTGTAACTCTCAATTACACTATTCAAATGCATCTGTAACTCCTAGTTACACTATTCAAATGCATGTGTAACTCCTATTTACAGTAGTTAATCTTCTCACATCATGCATTCATGTTTTTTATGTTCTGGTATGATACTAGAACACTACTCATGCATGTATGAATAAATAAAATTCGCGTCCTTTTTTTATGCAGTATTGAGATGCTTTCCACTTTGAACATCCCCTGGGTTATTCTCAACCTTTCTGAAAGAAGTGCTTTGCTAAATGAATCAAATGAGGTAATTAGTTTTTTTTTTTTTTTTTTTTTTTTTTTGCTATTGTTATGTACAGCTCTTGTGGCACAACATCTTTTCCTTTGGATTTTCTTAATTTTTATATAGTTTTGTAACATTGATTGGATGCTTTTGAAATATATTTATGTAGTTCTTTAGAAAGAAATTTGCATATGCACTTTCTCAAGGATTGAAGGTGATTGCTGGTGTCAGTGAGACTCTTGAATAACGAGGTGAGAAGTGATGATTCTTAGCTCTTTTATAGTTAAAATTGTGTGCTTTATATAGATGTGTAACTCTCAGTTACACAAGTCAGGTGCATCTGTAACTCTCAGTTACACATGATATATGCATATGTAACTCCTCTTTACACTAGACAGATGCATGTGTAACTCCTAGTTACACATGATAAAATGAACAAACTTGCAACCAATAAATTCCACATGCTAGGTATCCAAGTCATATGCATGTGTAACTGTCAATTACACATGGGAGTTACACATGCTAAGATAGGTTATCATGTGTATTTTATGTGATCTTTGTTCTATAATTTTTCCTTACAATTGTCCTATGATATTTATCTTTTTATAGATCGAGATGTTTGAGATTATCAGATGAAAGCACTTCTGATTGCTTATTATATTTCAGGTTTCAGATAACTTCATTAAAGCTAATTGCTTAAATGTGGTAATGGTCTCGCTGGAATTGGAGTTGACGCTGAATACACAAATCAGAGACATGTGTAACTCTCAATTACACTCGATAGATGCATATGTAGCTCTCAATTACACTAGACAGATGCGTGTGTAACTTCTAGTTACACATGCTAAGAAATTATTGTAAATGAATACATGTATTTTAATAATTTTGGGCTTAGTTTTAAATTTTATTTAATTAGGGGCTTAGTTTTAAATTTTAAATTTTATTTAATTATGGGCTTAGTTCTAAATCCTTTCATTGTTTATTTTTTTGATAAAAAACGAATCATATTTGTGATTTTTATGATTTTCCGGTGCAGATTGGAAAAATTGAGCAGTATGACCAAATGTATTTCATTTTTTCTTATATGATAGTTTCAAAAAGCTCAAAATATAGAAGCTAATTACTAATCACTAATTAACTTAACTTAATCATTCAATTAATCATTACACTAACTAATAATTATACTAGCTAATCATTATACAAAACTGATCATGAAGGGTAATTTTGGTGTTAACATAAATATTTGGATATGGGGTGGCTTAGATTTACTTCAAAATGTCTTATCCAAAATAAAACCATGGTCCCCAAAAAATCGTTCTTTTTAAATTCTTAAAGCCCAAACTTCCCTGAAGTTTGTGCGAGCGAATTTTCTGTCATTTTTTCATGTATATACCATCTGGATGAGACTTTCCCCACCAAAAATCCCTTTCTCTTTTGTTATACTTATGATGTTGTTTAATGTTCACAAGGGGAGATCGTCCCTAGAGAGTCTACTTTTGAAGGGGAGGCTCTTGGGATCGAAGAGGCCACTTCTATTGTTGTCGATATTGTAGAAACGGGTAAGACTGCAGGAAGAGCCTTTATACTTGATGGATATCGTGATACAAAACCAGGAACTGCCGATAAAAGCCTCAACCACTTATCTAAATCAATTTCAATATGACTTGGAAATAAGGTAAAAGTTTAAATTTTAATAGATTTCTATTATTTTTCGCAAAAGGTCCTATAAAGTTTCTATGCATATTGATTTATTTGCCACATTAATTACCTATTTTCAGGTTGTTGTATGCTCTGCATTTGATGACTTTGAGGAGAATGTATTAGCAGTAGCGTTTCAGAAGGTGATTAGCCTCCATTTGAAAGGGGAGGCTGAAGTTTTCGAAGGAGAAGTGATTAAACTTTCAAAACATGGAGACACTTGGGTGATTGTTCTCAAAACTACTAAAAATTGTCAACAGATTCCGCTCGATGAACTTGATCGGACTCTACAAAAGGGAACAATATAAGATATACAACACATGATAGACAAATCTAGGACCGTCTGTTTCAAAATTGCAAATCTAGGCCCATTAAACAAACCGTTATGACAGTCAACATATTAAGTTGACTAGTCAAAGACTTATGCCCTTTCCCCACGTGTGACAATTTGATGACCATCATCATCTTACTGCAGTTAACATGATAGAACCACTGCAGTAAGCATTGATATCATGAGGATATTTGAATATTGTTTTCTCGTCTCTATGTAAATAAGAGTTGGAACAGGGACGGTCATGCGAAACTGATCCCGAAGTTAATCTTTGAGATGTTGCCCTATATACAGAATAACAAGAGAATCTAGATATTTTTTAGGCCATATTCTTAACAAAACTTAGCAACTATTTATTTATTAGATCTTGATTAAAAATATAAAATAAAACAAAAAGATGAAGTCAAAAAATATATTAAATACGAGGGAACATATCGACGTAAAACTTTATAAAATAATAAGACTTATTGGATCACTTTATATCCAATAATACTAACTTAATCAAAAAAATGTGTTTAATGTGATAAACACATAATAAATAAATGTAATTTTTCTTGAAAAACATGGAAAATTGTGATATAAGTTAAGTCCCTTCATTTTAAACCCATTACATATTTTGCTACATTAGTTGTGTCCATTTATTTTAAACCCGTTACTTTGCACTTTGTTGAATAAGTTGTGTCTCTTTATTTCAAACTCATTGTTTGAAAAATATTGTTGATTCTTGTGAAAGACATGTCTATAATTTGACAAAAAACACGAAGATGAATCATGTGTCCCTGTATTTTAAAGCTAGTGTGTCCTTTATTTTAACGAAAATGCTATTCCGCTCTCTAAATAGAGCTCTACTCTACGCACGGACCGACGTGGGAAGCAAACGTGGAAGCCCACGTGATTTCTGTATACTTTCTCGCTCTTCATTATCCCCAACAACAACAAAAAATAAATAAATTTACCTTCCCACCTTTTCTATTCATTTTTTATAATCTTAAGTCTTGTTCATCTCTAATGATCTGAAATTCTGAATTCTAATCATCTCATGGTTTATTTAAAAATCTCACTAGTGAAGTTTCCCTCATAAAATAAGGTCTTGTAAATTGAATACCTTACTGCTAATGGGTTTATTCATTAATCTTCTATGATCCGATGTTCATCTTCTAGAAAAATCAAAACCCAAAATTGATACTTACTCAAAATTCATAAGAATCTTAGTTTCAAAAGCAGAGATGAATCCTGATTTCCATTACCTACGGAAATTCATTGATAAACTTGTAATAAAGAGTTTATCTTTGAAATTAAGAAACCTGAATACTAGAGCGTTAATCGGTCATTTTTTCCAAATAAAAAAAAAACTAAAAGAATTGGAAGGAGATAAAGAATAGAGATTACTAAATGAAGCGGAAAAAAGATGCATAGAGTAATTCTTTTTTTTTTCTATCAGATAAAATGTATGGTTCAGATCTTAAGAATTGGAAACGAGATATAGAATAGGCTAGAAGCATGGTATGCTAATTTTGGTTTAAACAGTAAGTAAGGAGGCACATAATAGCCAACTAATTTCACTGCATGGAGTAATTAATTCTTGCTGTGAAGAATAGAAATTTAGGGATCTCTTAAAGATTATCCAACCAAAACAAAAGATGGGAAAAGAATTCATTTCAGAGTTCTCAAAATCCCTGATGTTGTTCGCATGAATCTGAGATGATTCTGATAAACATGATGCTAAAATTTTAGTTGGGAGAAGAAAGAAGAATCAAGCAAAAACAACATAGAAGAAAGAATAACTCTGCAAGAGAGAGACAAAAAGACTGAAAATATAAAACAATGAGATATTACACGTGGTTTTGTCTTTTGTATAGATAAGCTTGCCACATTGGTCCGTGCGTAGAGTAGAGCTCTCTTTAGAGAGCGGAATAGCATTTCCGTTATTTTATACACATTGTTTTGCCACATGGCACTTTAAATTCTTAAAAAAATGTAAAACCTAATGTAGTGTTACCAAGCCAAAAAAAATGATCATTCTTTATATGATAACTATCGATTGATTGATTTACTTTATTCCCTAAATTTAATTTTAACAAAAAAAAAAAGAATAAATCGATTGATTGATAAGATAAAATGATTAGTGAATCGATAATTTGTTAAAAGCACTAATGAGTTACCTAGTTCCCTTGTACTGTTTTAAAGGAATATTAATTCCTTAAATTTTTTTTATCTCCCTTTTTATTTTCGATCCAGAAGAAAAAAAAAAGACAAAAGTAAAAAAAAAAAAAACATGGGTCGCAAAGAGCTAATATGATTTCTTTATCTAGGTACAGTAGAACCCCTATAATTTAATCCGCAATAAATTAATAATCACGATAAATTAATAAATTTTACCGGCCCCGAGTCGGGATCAACGTGCTAAATTAATAATTCGCTAAATTTATAAAATAGTAACTTTTTTTTTTTTGCTTTCTATAGGTCCAATATATAAATTATATAAATTTAGTTTTACATTTATGCTAATTTGGTAAAGAATGATTCAATTGTGACTTGGGTTTTCTTAAAATTGATGTCACATTAAATTTCATCTTGAATTTTTCTTAACATTAGAGGAGTTTTTGGTGTTGTAGTTTCCTGATGCAATAAAAGCCTATTCAATATCAATGCAGTTTTGATAGCTTCTTTATGGGAAGGTGGCTGTGTAAATACACTTTCATCTTCAACTTCTATATCATCACTTTCTTTTTTTCCCTTGATACTCTCAATTATTTCTTTGTCAATCAACAAATTTGAAATAACATCCTTTCGAGGGAGGTTTAAATCCATTCCACTGTGAAAATTCAATACATTGAGTAAATTTTGCAATTCTATAATTCCTTTAGATACGGTGTGGTGTATTGGTTTATTTTGTTGATTATTACTTATACAATATTTTGAAAAACTAATTAATATATAATTTAATAAATATTAATTTATGCGATTATTTAATATCGCGATAAATTGATAAATTTTGCCGGTCCGAACGCTATTATTTTATAGGGGTTATACTGTAGATTTTATAAAACAATTTTTTTTGCTACCCAGGAATATCAACAAATTATTTAACATATGTATATTTGATCAAGCGTTTTAAGGATAAGTGTGGATTCTTGTTTTACATGAAATATATGGATTTATAATATTTTATTATATATCCATGAACTTATGTTAAACTATCATATGGATTAAAGTGGAATTTTTTAGAGATTTGTTTGAAACAAAAAAGTTCAAAATCAGGTTGTCTTTATGAAACGCGGTTAGTGTTTAATAAAATGTCTGATTGAAATTTACTGTCATGGTCTTTTAATCAATTGTGTTTCTAGCTTGCACATAGTTGAAAGAGGCAAGACAAGTTACCAAGTTCATGGGTTTGCTATCAAAGTGAGTTTTGATTAAGATGAATATGTGGCTACTTTTTTGATTGACATTTATTATAAAAACGTGAAAATTGAAAAAAGCAAAATATGTTTTAATGATTTACCAAGGAAAACTGATATGACTTGAACTACTATAATACTATAAAATTATGGGGTATTGACGAAGTGGAAAGACTGAAGTTTATTTGCTTGTCTCATTGTTAGAGCATAGCTCGGTTGAACCTACCAAGCATTGGTATGTCAAGTTTGGTTGTCATATTTTAGTGAATCAAAACTCAATTGAAGAGTCGCTTGATTATGTACTAGAGACAACTTCGTATAGGTTAGGCTAGAAAGATTAGGATAATGAGACATACAAGTGTTACTCGAAGACTTGAAGAATGTGAAGAAGTAACAAGCTACATCGACGACATCATCCTTCCTCTTGAGGTTAGTAATATTTTGACATGAACTGTTTCATTCTCAACATATCTTTCAAGTCGTGCTATATTGAAAACATAACTGCGAACCTGTGAATAATTATACTCTAGTAGACATAGTGTTAAGGAATTACAATACGAAGTATAACACTTATTTTTTGAACTTCGTATATAAGACATCGACATAATCGTATGAATGCTATTGTGATTATGTGTATGGGTATGGGTGAAGATTTCGTCCTAAGAAACAATGCTTACATTCGTTTAAAGGAAGTACATTCATGAACTTGTTTTTTGAATCAAAAGGGAAATCGCTAGGCTTATTGGTATTGTTATTCATTGCATATCTTTGGATTACCAATATGTGTGAGTTAGTAGAACCGATCATAACTTGTTATGTATCTTGGTAAAACTAGTCACAATGCCTGACTTATGTATTGGTATGACTTTTATTAGTGTAATCGATCCTAAGTTATCACCTAAGATGGTATGATCGATATTTGTAATTGGTGTGACCGATCCTAGTAATTGGTGTAATCGATCCTAGTAATTGGTGTGACTGATCACAAAAGAATGTGTAATCGATCCTTGTAATTGGTGTAACCAGTCATGGTAATTGGTGTAACCGATCCTGGTAACTGGTGTGACCGATCACAAGTAATACCATGAGAATATGGTAACCGGTCCTGGTAATTGAAGTGACCAATTTGGTAACTAATGTAACCGGTCCCAGTAACCACATTAACACTACACCATTTTAGCTAATTTGTAACACATGCATATGTCATGCTTTTCTTTTAAATCACATAATAAATAGGTCACAAGTCTTAAAACTATTGTCAAGTGTGATAGAATTTTTCAAGTATCACAATATTTTTGAGGTTATTTTTTAAATAATTGTATGACACTTTTTATTTATAAGAATTATGTCTAGTTGGTATTACCCATCTAAAATTACTAGGTTCGCACAAATTTCAATTAGTGAAAAGTGAACCTCAATTATTGTAAATATTGGGGCTTAATTTTTATGACACCCTGGGTACACTCCATAATCATGAATCACACTTTGAAGACAATTATATTTAAAAGAAAAAAAACAACTATCTTAAAAATGTATTTTTATGACACCCGGGGTACACTCCATGTTTATTCAGTCCGGTCAATTAACCCTAGGAAATTTTTTATTGGAATGTAACTTTATCCTGAAAGTTCTATAACTCATTCGAGAGTTCTATCACAGATATTTTCCCATCGAAAAAAGAATCAGATCATGTCTTCCCGCCATAATTAACTCATTCTTCCGTATAAATCAATCGAAGAAACATCCCAAACCTCAGAGCAAAATCTTACTTCCTTGTGCCGATTTTTCTTTCCATAATTTTTTAATCTCACCAACTAGAGATAACAAAGATCAAAGATCAGTTTCATAGAATGATAAGGTGATCGTCTTTTATTGAATTTTTGCTTATTGTGGTGGTACGATTTCTAATGTTCTTCTTCAATTTGGTATTGCAGTATTTATTTTGAACCAAGGGTTTTCAAATCAAAAATTTGGTATTTCAATCAAGTAGGATGTTTAAAATTGGGGGTTCGTGGTAAAAAAATTAGAAGTATGCATGTTTCTTATACGATTAGAATTCCTCTCAAACAATGTATAAGGTGTGTCTTTAGTTTTATGTATTTATGGAACAACTAGAAATTGTGTTCTCGCTAGCTTCTGTTTTGTATATGTTGAATTTTGGTAATTGTATGACCTCAAGATCTGATAATTGATTTTTTTTTGTCTATCGCTTTCACTTGTGTTGATAGATTAATGAAATCATGATTTAATTTTTGTGTTTGGTAGAACCATAAACCCATGATTAATGTGTTGATTTGATCAATCACATAGTTCTTGGAAATCAGATGAACCAGTTCTAAACTTTTTTGGAAGTGTGGTATAATTGGTTCCAAGATTGTAAATATGAAAGAGGATTTACAATGAAATAAGATGTCGACATACTTTGAACTTGTTTAATAACTCTTTAATTGTTCAAAGATATTCCTTAATAACTCAAGGAGATCACGGACCGAAATAAGTTGAGAATATTTTAATTAAGGTTGTTAATTTTATATGCTTTTCATTACCAGCAATTAAAATGCATATCTCTGGAAAATAAAAATTGGTAATGTGCATTTACTAATTGGAGATTTTCTAGTAGGATTTCGGTTAATATTGGACAGAGCATTTCTAGGAATTATGAAAACCGAATTTGGAAATATATTGCATATCTTGAGAATATTTTCAGTTTTGGAAATTCCTTGGTGGCCAAACTTCCTTGGTCTATAAAAACCCAAGTTTGCATTTCGAGCAAACTATCCTAAGAGCCAGAAAAACTACCTTGTTGTGTTGTTACTGGTGGAGCCATCTATTTGGAGATAAAAGTACCCTAATTAGGCGAAATCTCTTACGACCACTCGTTTAAAGACTTCTGTGGGATCAAGAAGCTCTACGAGTACCATTGGTGGGAAACTAGATAATTGCAGTATTATTAGTTTTCGATTTTATTTGATTGACTAACAGTTGGTGAACTTTGATTGCACCTAGTTTGTTTATTCTTGAGAATCTTCTCTTCTGATATAAGATTCTCTCAAACTAGATCGAAGTTTCGACGAGATCTTTAGAACTGTTTGTAGATCCAAAGACATCTTGTGATAATCCATTGTTAACAGACTCCGTTCTACGCGTGATTGATCACAAGAGATTCAAGTTGTTGTGTGCATGGTGTTTATTGAAGAATTGAAGACGAAGAAGATTTCTTATTTGGGTTCATAATCTTTGTTGTGCACAAAACTTGATCGGCTGGGATCCAACTATAATCGGTTTATCTTTGATAGATATTTGATTGATTAGTTGCGTATATCGGCATCAGTTTCTAGCATCTTGATTAGATCCTTTTATTGATTGCACAATCTAAACTCTGCTACTTTTAGTAGTTATTGGATAAGTTGATTTAAACCCGACAAAGGAGTTTATTGGATTAAACAGAAGATACTTTGTCTAACTCATATCACTGAGATTGAATAGAGTTGTTATCGAACATATTTGTTGTTCCTTTACTGTTTGGAATACAAACCAAAGGAATTGTTCCTATGCATGTACTTATTGAATGTCGGAAGCTCAGGGATACTGGATAAACTAGGTGAACTATAGGTTTAGTTGCTTGGTCTCAACTATACGAAGTTAGGTTGATTTTGTATAACGAATTAATTCTGAGAGTATTCAATTCTGGACTAGGTCCTGAGGTTTTTCTGAATTTGCGGTTTCCTCGTTAACAAAATCTTGTTGTGTCATTTACTTTTGTTTTCCGCAATTATAATTGTTGTTATTATAATTTAAAGTAAATTACACAAACGTTAACTCTGTATTACTTGATAGTGATCCTAGAGTTTGGTTAAGTCCGAACCTATTATCAGGTAATCACACTTTGATTGTTGTATTGTCTCGATCTCGTATCCATAGACAATCACACAAAGCGTGAATACCGATTTATTGTATTACCTCGACTAAGTCCATAGAAAATCACTTTTGGTAAGAGGACTTATATAAGTGGAAAAGTTTAAGATTGTTGTATATTTGGGTACCCTCGTCTTTTCACTCACTGTATGAGGGAAACTGATATCATTCTCGATAGATAGGTTATCTCGAGTGTTATGTTCGTGATAGAAATGTTCTTTAAAGAATTCATAAAATTCTCTTCCTGTAACTAGAGATTTGGAGAGGAAAAAAAGACATTTGATCTAACTAATTAAGTTAAATATCTTATGACACCCTTTTCCTAGAAATGAAATTCTCATGATGAAAAAATTACTAAAAATGCTATTTATAGAAGGGAAAACAAGAGACACTTTAATGGTTCTTCGGGAACTGTGGTTTCATCCTCATTTTCAATTTTGAGTTCGTTGCTGAACATCTTATAAGGTGGTGGAGTAAATTGAAAACTCGAAGAAAAATTATTGGATGGGTGGAATTCATTTTATTTGCTTTACAGTCTTTTAGACATTTTTATTTTGATCGGATCCACAAAAATATGTTTGTGTACGCATATTTTAAGTTTTGAAAGTACAACTAAATAATCCGAAGGTTTGTGTTTTTGCTCCTTTTTTTTTTGTTACTATATGAATTAAGTTATGATTTTGGTTCTTCAATAAACTTTTATCGGTTTTAATCGTTCACGTTGTGTAATTGTGGATGTGGTTTGTTTAGCATAAGTACAAATTGGATTGGACTTGTATTCAAATTGGTAATGTCTCATGATGAACACCTTGGACATGGATGATATTATCTGAATATCCACAAAACTAGTATGATGGAGAAGCTGTTTACTGCATTTGAAATCCATCAATATTTAAGTTGGTTGAACAAGACACTCTGTTATTCAGTTACAGTTTCACAGATCAAAATTTGTCTAACTATGAGTCTAACCGTCTAAGAACTTAGTCGTTATTTATGATATTTTGATTTCTACTTCATACTCTTATGATTATGTAAACAATTAACTTATTTTAATTTATTCAATTAGTTTTTATTGCTTTTTATTTAATCTGATTTTATTTTCAAAAAGATAATAATATCTTTTTTATGCAAAATAAATCTTGGAAAGTTTAACATCATGAAGACCGAGTGCCAAGGATGGTGAGATTCTTGATGTTTTTGGTGCTAGTGGGATTAGATAAATCAACATTGGGATAATCGAATAGCAAAAGGAAGTTTAGGAGGAACTATAACACTTAATGGAGAAGTCTTACCATCTAGTTTACAAAAAGGGATTTATGCTTCTATCATGTTACAAGAACGGCCGGCACGCGCTTTTCCTGGCCGTGCCAACGTCAGTAAACCAGACCCATATGCTCCATTTAATCCTATCCATTGACTTATACCCAATATTACCCGTTGATCATAACAATTCACCCTAGATATTCCTTGAATCACAACATCATCGTCATCTTCATAAAAATCACAGAAATTTAGGATTTTTTTTAAACAATTGAAGTCAATAAGCATCAGGTTCATACAAATTAACTATCTATAATGGAATCAACATATAGAGATCAACCGATTGAATTAAAGATCCATTAACTCAACACATTTAAAGAGAGCAGAGGAGACCTTGTTTCCACGACTCAGCCGATCCACAAACTTGTAAATTACTATTATGCCCCTATTGTAATTTAGATAAAAGTACATTTTAAATTACACATACAGGGGTAAATGAGTAATATATATAATTTACTGCTCTAATTACTGTTATGCCCCATAAATTTATATAAATTGTATGTGTTAGATTTTAGAACAGGGGTAAAATGGGCATAAAAATTTGCAGCTTCATGCTGCTACAGTAAGCTTAGTTCTCTTTATAGAATAGATAGATGTGTGCGGCGGCATGAGAGGCAAGATCTGAATACTCGTCTCAAAACATTCGTTTTTGGCCTCTTTAACTGATAATCATGTTAGGAATAGTTAAGACTACTAATATTTTATTTGGCTTCTCTTAAATATAGCCCACGCTTTTAATAATTAACCATAACCCATTTGACTTTGGTCAATTTATGTTTACTAAAATTCGAAGTTTGATCTTTTTTATTATTAACCATAGCCCACAAACTAGGCTAGTAAATCAGTGATCAAGTGAAAGAGTGAGTTGAAAAATCAGTGATCCAAAATCAATAATAACCGTTTATGAAAAAACGTTTGGCCTGCCCACCAACCAATTGACATGGAGTTTGTGTGAAATAGGTTTAGTATCTGATTTGTGGATGGGCTAACCAATCACTAATGTCACACCATTTCTACACCAAGCTCACTTGGCTTAGTTTACGGATCATCAATCATTAACAACATCTATAAGAAAGTTAATCTAGCCCTTATTGATTTTCAGCATCACAAACAAAATCAAAAAAATAAACATGCAACCTTTAATTTTGGGGCTAAAAACTAAATTATACATATGCCTTACATATATGTATCTGATTTGGACAATTTGTCAAACACATGGAATGCAGAATCCTAACACTAAAACTTCAAAACTAAAAAACTTTGATAAATCCTTTACATTATAAATTTGTTGTATACCATTTGGTCTTTAACTAATAAACATAATCTCAGCAACAAAAATTCTTAAGTAGACAGCAAAACCTCATAAACGAATTCTTCTAGTTTGGATTTCAATTTAAAATCTACAAAAATTAGTACAATCTAACCTTGAAATATCTTGTGAAGTTGATTTGATTGTTTCTCGTTGAGAACGTCCCATGATGATTTGGTTGATTGATTTTCAATAAATTTTGAAATTTTTTTTAGGGTTTATGATTCGAGTCGTGGTTTTCCTGGTTTAGGAAGAAGAAGTTGTGAATATCATTTTTGGAAACGAATTTTAATAACTGACTCAACTGAGTTGGGTCGGTTAATAACCAACTCAACTCCCTCTAACTAGAACCTGATTCATGCTAACTCGGTTTGGACTATGAAATGGGCTATGGTTAATAAGTTAAAAAATATTATGGGCTATGATTAATAAAAGTGTGGGCTATATTTAAGAGAAGCCTTCTATTTTAGCTTACTCGTTACCTTTTTTAAATTAAAATCAAATTAAAAGAAAAAAACAAAAGCTAATTTAATAATATAGGTTAACTGCGACTTTTGGAGAACGAATGGGATTGGTTTATTTTGTACACCCTCTTTAAAGAAGTGTGCACAAAATTCGACTCACTATATTGTATGTACTCATGTGGTGGGGTTGAGACCCGCCGTTTTATTTTATTTTTTTTTGATTGGTAAAGAATGTTATGTTAATGTTAGTTTGTTAGTGTTTGAGCGGAGACTCGAACCGCTGACCTCTTGTTTGAGAGTCAGGCTCCTGGCCAACTGGGCTAACACCAGATGGTTCCCGCCGTTTTATTTTCTTTGGCCTAATTCTCCACCAAACTTGTTTCTCAGTTCTCATTTGAATGAATAACTGAAATCTTCACAAATTCCAGGCTATCATCATCATCATCAACATAATATGATCTACTTTAAATTACATTTCTGTACTCATTTCAAGCTGATATGCTGACCTCCATGGCAAAGGTGTGCATTGTATAGCCTTGTCCACTTGGTTAAAGAAATTTGCTTGATCCCATTTTGGTAAAAATGGATGTACTCCATGTGTATTTATAACAGTTTTTCAGCTAGAACATTACTTTATGTGTTGCATGTTTATTTTTTTGATTATTCCAATTTCTAATTGTAAAACTTTCATCATACTTGCGAGTTTGATTTTCCTAATTTACCGTTTCTTTATCAATTGCAGACAGTTGCACTGATTATACTCTCAGAGAATGACTGGAAGCTCTTTTGCGAAGATGATTGGCAAGGTGCCAATGCGAAATGTGTATCTGCTGAGATTGAGCTCTCTAGTGACATGAAGAAATTAGGTGGATCTTGTGAAGATATGCCAATTTCAGAATCATTCCTAAATCCTGCGAATGATGAGGTTCAGTCAACCTACTATGAAGATTCAATGGTAAGATTGGGTTGTGCTCTTTTGAAAGGGCAAGAAAAAAAAAAAAAAAAAAAAAAGAAGGTATAACTATAGATCCCTTAGTTCTCTTGATATTAGTGTTCTGAAGTCATTGATCGTTGTATAGCCTTGTCCACTTGGTTAAAGAAATTTATCAGCCATTTTTATATATGTTAACGGTGCTCAAGTAACATTGCCACTGTTGTCTGTAGGTTTCTTGGTCTTGCCACTCCGAAAGGTTGTAGGCGTTATTACACTTTTCCATTACAGTAGTTGTGGGTTTTCTAGCTTTAGTTTAATTGGGCTAGATATGCCAGAAATGCATAAGAGAAAAATAGAAAGCAGAGGGCTAATGCAGAAATTAAGTTATTGCAATAAAGACATTTCTGTAGTTCTACTACGTGGAAAGGAAGCTCCAAAATCTTTTCTTGATGCTTCTTGTGCAGTTTCTGAGCCACAGAGGCGCTCCCGACATTATATGGCAACTCAGTAAACTTGGAAGTATCTGGTTCCATGTGGACCATGTCAATCTATCAGCTGAAAATGATGGTTTCAAAGTCATTTGGGGTAAGTTTCTATGCCTAGTTCACGTTTGTGAGAACATATTCTTGTAAGCTAGCTACTAGGAATGAGTGTATCGTATTGCTGTCTCAAACACATAGTAAATGCGAAGAAACTATAATCACAAAAATATAGCTAATTCTGCACTTGAAAATTGTAGTAGCTAGATTACTCCTCCATTCAGAAGATTGGTTAATACTTAGCTTCCGTGGCTCCCAATGCTTATCTGGCTTTATTAGATTTTCGTATACATTTACTGCAAATCGAGACCATTGTGTCATTTTTATTAGTATCTCTAGTGATCATGCTATTGAATCTGCTTATTAATCTGAGTGCTCCCTTCTTCGCCAAAGGTTTTGTTTGAGATTTCTGTGCTGATATTGATTGAACAGGTGGTTCAGGAAATGGAATGGGTCAAACTGTCAAAGCCCGAATGTTATTGAGCCCTTTGGATCGCCCGTGTCAGTGTCAGGGATCTTCTCCGAACAGAAGTCAAATCTAGTTCCATATATCTAGGGACAGATTGAAAACACAATTCCCAAAACCTAAGCAAACGGAAACTATCGAATTGCTTTGATTTCTTTGATGATGCATTGATTTGTTTTTTTATTGCCTTTGAGAGTTTTGGGCTTTGTTTCTCTGTCTTCTCCTGCTAGCTAGTGCTATGCAGATTGTCTTTGCCTCCTCCTCGTGATTTGCCATCCCGTATTCTTGCTACGATCTGAGAATGGGATCTGACGGTATATGTACGTTTTCCACCTTTTGAGTCTCCAACATTGAAAAAAATGTTCGTCTTGTAGATAAGTATAGGTCCATAAATGGAGTAATCAAGACTGGGACATCCAAGTATCCCATAAAACAGGCTTTTTCTCTTAACTCTTTAAGTGTCTATACTGGGACTTCTAAGCCCACCTGAAAAGTCCATAAATGGAACAGCTGATGAGCAACGAGGTTCTTCGACAGTGTTCAGTCATTCGAGCTTCCTTTTCAATAGAATCAAAACTTATGATGATACATTTGCAGTAGTGATACTTGAGGGGATAAAACTTATTCCTCCGTCCCAAATTAGATGACCTAGTTAGTTTTAAATTTTGTCCCAAAATATATTACCTATATCATCAAACAACGGAATATTTTTAAAATTGTTTTAATTGATTATTATTAGTATATAAGAAATATGTATAAATTGATCGACATGCTTATATTCATTATATATGTGTTTTAAAATATTTTTCAATAGTATAAAGTTTACGAAAATCCGTTGTATAATTTGAGAGATAAATTATTTCTAAATAAGTTTGAGAGCTAAACTATTTCAAATGTTTACTAGTATTTATCCATAAGGATATAATTATAAAAAAAACTTATAGGTGGAAGTGATTTCATAGGTGGGGCAGAACCAAACTGTGGTGAGTTAGACCTTTTCCGCATTCTTGTTTAGTATTAAGTATCTGCCAAGCCTTCCTCCCCCTTTTGAGTTGAATACTGGAAATTCCTCCCGAATCTCGTAAAGCATTTGCAAATTTAAGCAACCAAAGACACCAAGGGATATTAAGATATCTAGTGTGATTTTAGTGGACTGAAAGGATGTTATCCATGCATAAGAAGACACCAACGAAGTACGCCATGTCTCCAGAAGTGCAGTATGTTCCGGATCATATTCCATAGGCCAATGAGGAGACCTTGGCGGAACCAGATATTAGTATAGAAGGGGGCTAAAAAAAATTTTAAATAAATATATAGATTTTAGTGGACTGACTACTTAATATTGGTGGGCTAAATTAAAATTATAGGATAAAATCAAGGGCTTTTAAATGGTTTTTGACATTTTAGGGGGGGCTAGAGCCAGGGTTAGTCAACCCATGGCTCCGCCCCTGGACCTTGTTGACATGCCAGTGCAATCACCATTAATTACCACGGGATATACGATTTACCTGCATCCATAAGTTGAAAGTCTTGATCAAATGGTGGCCATCTATATATGCATGAAGCTAATACATTTGCATGTTTTTTTAAGAAGATAATTTACTAGGTTTGACTCCAAAAGTAAGTCAAGTATATCCGAGTAGCCCAATACATGGTTTCGACTCCAAAACGTACCAGCATCTCCTGTTTAATCACTATACAAAATTAGTTAAAAAGACTAAAATAAAAAAAATTCTGGGTGAAAAAGACATCTAGATTTTGATACTATTTAAATAAACAAAAATATAAAAATAGCCAAGATGTAACCAATTTCATCCTACCCATTTTCAAATATTTTATCTTATTTTTAATTTACACATGATGCATCCAGTTTCATCCTCGCTATTTTTTTAAGTTTAAGCTAGGATGAATCCAGTTTCATCCTTGCTATTTTTTTTTATCCATTTCACCCATACTAATTTTTACTCGTCCATTTAAACCATACTAATTTTTACTCGTTCATTTGAACCATACTAATTTTTACTCGTCCATTGAACCATGTTTTAAAAATATTTGGACAAATGACCTATTTTCCGTAATCACTAACTATACTCACACGCCAATTTTATGAAATATGAAATGAAACTTGGCCACTTCCGACCTTTTCACATTCATCCCGATATTCAGATATCCAACCAATTCTTTTCTTTTCGGTCAAAGTATTAGAATATCCATGTAAGAATATTTCCCAACATATATCGAAATCACAAAATTGGTTAAAAAGACCAAAACTAATAATTCTTGGATAAAACATACTTGTACATTTTGATACTGTTTAAATTAGGGCTGTCAATGGGTACCCATTCCCCGGACTCGGAACCGAACCCTGTAGAAATGGGTCCGGTTCTGGGTCCTAAAGTTGGACCCATTAACAACTTTGGAACTGACGGGTAATTACCCGATTGGACCCGAATCTTAACGGGTCCAAACAGGTAATACCCGTCGGGTACCCGGTTAGTCTAACTTTACTTCATCTTTTTAGCAAAATTATATGTATTTTGCTAATTTTGGCTTATATTTTTTTTTCATTTTTCATTTTTTTCTTACATTTAATCTTTATTTAGTACATTAATGAAGAAATAATAATAAATTTTGTAAAAAAAAATTTAGATTCAGGCCAAAAAGAGAAATATATCAAAATTTTGAAGTTTTTTTTATAGTTTTCTTGATACCGAATGGGTACCCGGAACCGACGGGTACCCTACATTTTTAACGGGTCCGGTTCTGGGTCCACAAATTTAGGAACCGGACCCAGAACCGTTAATAACTGGACCCGACTTTTATAAGTAGGGTTTGGGTCCAGTGATACCCGGGAGCACCCGGACCCATTGACAGCCCTAGTTTAAATGGACATGAATCAAAAAAATACTATTCAATTATCCATTTTGGATATTCTGCCCAGAAAAATAAAAATAAAAAGATACCTTTTACCTAAAATATCCTTTAACATTTTAAACCCTTTTATTTAAACGGATTTTTTCTTATTATTTCCACTTTAAATTTTTGACCGGCAATTTATCACCTATCTTAATCATTTTTCTCCGGTAGGTCGATAGCACTCAGGCAATTTTTACCGGTAATCGTTCGACTGATTCAAGAGAAGATAGTGAATTTGCAAATTTATTAAAAAGATTCGTATGGACTGTCAGACCTAAGTTGACTTAAAGGTTATCCAGATTCAGATAAGAGCAAGATTAAGGATATGCCATTGATTAATTTAAAGAAATTGATACAGAACTATCGAGAGGTAGACCTGGTGGTTCAGTTGAAGGGATGAATCACGAAGTATTTAATTATCCTTGGAGCTAATTTTGAGAACGAAAAAAATATACGAAGAAGCTGTCGATAAAATATATGTAGGACTAGAATATCACACATAGCAAATTATATGCGAAGTATGGATGATCTCATGTGCGAAGACTATCGCACACAACAAATTCAAGATGACGTATTGGATGACCTCAGCAGAGTCACGGATAAAGTGTGATGTTCTATGCGAGGTATGACATGTGCGAGAATGAGTGAATGTACATGAGCGAATGTAACGCACAGTGATTCCAAAAATAGTGGATCTCTTAGCTGTCATCAACTATGAGGAATCCTATATAAAGGAGAGGAGTCTTCACATGTATGAGAGATTGATCAGTGAGTATTAGACAAGAAACTAGGGGAGAGAAAGTAAATCTGAGAGCGAGTAAATAGTTGTAATACTCATCTCAATCTTGTAATTCTCTTAAATAGTAATTCTAATAAAATGTTCATCATGATTACTTAGAATTGTGTCTAGATTATATCGGGATGTGGTTATCAGATATTTTACGACTACATTTTTGGCGCTAGAAAATAGGGATTGGATGATAAATCCTGATAGTTAATTCAAAAAACATTGAAGAAGTTAAGATCTAAACATTAAAGATGGTAAGACTTGAACCTACTGATGTAGAAGGAATACCAGCAAGGAGGAGCAATAGAATTGATGTAAGACAGAGAAATACAAATCAAGATGAACAGAATGAAGGAATTATAGCAAATCAAGAAAACGCTATTCCGATTGAACCTCAACAACAACAAGAGCAGAATATTGATGATGATAGAATGAGCGTTCATACTTGGAGAACAAATTCAACTGAAGAAGAAGAACCACAAAGAGTTGAAATAATTGGAGTAAATAATAAGGGTGATGAAAACATCACAATGGCAGAATTCAGATAAAGGCTAATTGCACAACGAGAACGAGTGGAGGCAGAACGTGCAAATTTGATTCGTCAGAATGATAATTTAAAAGAAGAGAATCTTAAGTTGTGGGAGTGATACGTACGATCTCTATACCTTGGTAGCTATTACTATAGAGGCGGAATTCAGAATAATAATAGACGAGAAACTTAGAAAACAGAACACATGTAGTAATTCGAAGAAAAATATCTTCTCTTAGATTATGAACAAGAAAACGATTACAATTCTCTATTTGTTACGCTCACAGTCTTCTCTAAACAGTGGATTAACCTTAAACTGTTTACTAAGCTTGCACAAGTATTGTTCCCATCTTCCTCTAGGTTTTCTATGCCTAGTTTATGTGTCTTCTCTGTGAGTGTTTAGCTATTAGCCAAAGCTCTCTATTTATAGCCTTCATCGTACTCAGCCGACCAAGGACTTCTATTAGGAATCTATTTCCTAAACTAAGAATACTGCCTAAAACAAACTCTTCCCTAACTAGGAATTCAGCCTAAACAAGGATTCCTGCCTAGATTAGGATTATTCCCTCAACTTAGCTTGAGGTTAACTAATTAAGTTCCTTAAAGGAGTACGGATACAACTGTATCATGGGTCCCCCTTTTAAGAACTTGAACTCCTGTGAGAGTTAAAAATGAAGGTTAGGGAACTCGAGAGCCCCTTTTTCCTTGTTAAACCACTTGGCCTTGCTAGGAACACGACCTTTACATCCAATTACAAAAGCTTCTTTCTCTCCTTGTCGTGTTTTAGTCACTCTTCGTTCCAATACGCAGTCTTCCTTGAGTGGTTCCTCTCTATCAAACCATAAGTCTTCTACCCTTGGTAAGATTATAGTGTCATCACCGTCATCATCTAGTAATGGTGGTTCAAACAACTTCAAGTATTCGTCATTTATAACCGAATACATTCCTAGATAAGGTGGCAGATCCAAACGAAAGGCATTGTCACCAATATGATCGAGAATACGAAATGGTCCATACCTCAATGGCTTAAACTTATTTCCTTCCCCCTTCAGTCGTTCCTTACCTAACTTTAACCATACCAAGTCACCAACACCGAAATTATAAGGCACAAGATGCTTGTCATGCTTTGCTTTGTATTTGGCTTGTGACTTCTTTAATTTTTCTTCAACAGTTGCATGAATCTGAGATAGATTCTCCAAGAACTTTTGTGCCTTTTTCCGTCACTTCCTTCCTTTCCCCCCATTGAGGTATCACTATAAAATACTAGATCGAAAGGACTAGGTGGTAAGTAACCATAGCACGTCTCAAAAGGATATTTTCCCGAAGAACTATGAACTGCTCTATTGAATGCAAATTGTAGATATGGTAAACTCTCATCCCAAGTTTTAGGATTCTTGGAATTATATCCCCTTAACATGTGAACCATAGTCATGTTGACCACTTCTGTTTGTCCATCTGTTTGTGGATGAAAAGATGTACTCTTCTTCAACCTAGTGTCCATCATCTTCCATAAAGAATCCCAAAAATGACTAAGGAATCAACTATCCCTATCAGAAATAATCGAAGTAGGTAAACCAAAATGCTTCCACACATGCTCAAAAAAAAGCTTTGTTGCACCGGCTCCCGTTACCGTCTTTGTACATGGAATTAATGCAACCATCTTTCTAAATTGGTCGACCACAACGGACAAATAATCATGGCCAGACTTGGTCTTTGGTAACCCACCAAGAAATTCCATAGAAATACTCTCCCAAGGTCTTGATGGTACTGGCAATGGTAGATATAAACCACGTTTTCTGTTGGAAGGTTTAGATGTGCTGCACAACTTACACCCTCTAACTAACTTACGGGGTTTAATCAATAAATAATTTTCGAGATTTCCAGAGACTTTAATAGATTTCCAAAATATTGTGTTACTGGTTGTATACTTTAGAAATCTCATTGTAAGTATATGTTACTCGTTATATACTTGTAAAATCTCTTTCAAAGTTTGTGTTACTCGTTATAAATGAGAAAATTTAAAGAATTTCCATACTTCCACTACAAAAATATCGAATTTTAGCCACGGGCTTCTTTCCACGGATTCACATTAGTCGTGGCTATTGATGACATATTGCCACGACTTAGCCTAGGGCGTGGCAGTAGATCATTCATTTGCCACGGCTTCAGGAGTATTTGCTTCAGGATGAAAGTAGACCCCTATTTGTATGGTGTGAACGTGTTTATAGAATTTTAGTCACGGCATAGTAGGTCGTGGTAACTGGTGGGCTTTTGCTATATTAGGAAGGAACTTCCCAAATCGTCCCATTGAGAACTCCGCCCACGATCTTAATTGGAAAAACTGAAGTAAACCTTCCCACTTCTCCTTCTTCTTCTCCTCTCAGCCCCCGTTACCATCGACCGAAACCACCAAAAAAAATATGAAAAAATATAGCTCTACGTCCTCCTCGTGGGAAGAAAAAACCTAAACCAGAGCCTAAACTTCAATAATAAACCAATTTTTCCAAACCTACAAGGGAATCATTCAGACAAATCTTATCAATCAACTTAACCCTATCTACCATTGAAATCAAATCAAAACTAAACCAATTGTTATGAGTTTCCCCCTTCTTTCTTTTTCTTCTTCTTCAACGAAAACATGGATAATGAGAATATCGTGTTACAAACCCTAGGTACTGAAATATCACAGGGTAAATGATATTTCCTTTTCTGTTTTCTTCTCTCGGAAAATATAGATTCTTTCCATTTTTTGTCAAGCAATTTATTATGATTTTGTAATTAAATTTTGGAATCTAATCTCTATTAGCTTTGCTGTTCTAATTTACGGACATGGGATTTCATAATTGCTGGAATTTATGATTATTGGGAGCATAAGAGGAAAAGGAAAAAGGAAACAAGAGAGAATAAGGTCAATAGAAGTCGTGGTGTTAGTGGTTATTCTTAACTTCATCAGAAAAAGATGAACATCCTAAAGATTAGTAGGATGAGTTTTCTAAAAGGATTACTGGTAATTATATGGGTTTTTATTTGTGTTATTGTACCATCTACTGTATTTATTCATTGGTTGTTCTTATGATGATCTTGTTTGTTGTGTTAATTGATTTTTTTTTTCTGTTGATAGAACATATGTGGACGCCATTATTCTGTGTAACCAAATTAGGATCTGCCAAGGTTATTATATACATAATGTTTCTAGGTAATGTATTCTTAAACATTTAAGTAATGTAAACATCGACGATTCTTTTTTTTTTTTTTTAGGATTAATGTTTATAGAGTTAATTGTCGTATATTCGCATAAGAGGTATAAATGCGATGGATAATACTTAACTATTCAATAAATGTCAAATAAAAGTTGTTGTCAAAAATGCAAAATTAGGACTGCCATTGTATTTCCCTTAGGTTTACCAAAGTTTTTCGTATTTAAAAAAGGAAAAAGAAAAATTAGTTGTTGGAGAATGAAGCACATTTGTGATTTTTTGTTTTTATTCTTATGCACGTTGGTAGAAATGTTTCATTCAGACTTCCTCTTGTATCCTAGTATTTGTTCAAGATTTTGTTTCATTAAATTTAAAGTTGCACTTAAAGAACCATCACTAGCTTAGAAACATGTGGCGGCCGTAGAGATAGTGGTGTTGGATTCCAGATATAATCTGTTACACCATTTTCCTTAGGTTGCAAGATGTGATGTTGATGAAATTAAAGTGTTACATCATATTCAGATTAAATCCTCATCTCCGAAGTAACATTGTGTGAAACTATGGAAATTTTCTGGGTTGAACTGTTACATTTTGGAAAATAAGTTTCAAACATTTCATAACTCTTTAAGTTACTGCTGATGCTTCCACTTCTCTTATTTCAGGTTTTGGTTGAACCAGTGACACAGTGAGTGAGTTTGGAAAATTGATAGCTGATCCAAAAATGAATGAGCTTCTGCACTACACAGAGAAAACAGAGAGTTTTGTATGTCAAATCCCCTAAAATTAACTAACTTTTTCAAACATATTTAAGTGATACACTGTTTCAGAACATCAAGTGGTTGGTTCTGTTTTCGTCATCCTCTTCGTAATGTATTTTAATTTGTTTTTGTGTTATTCAGGTAAGCGATATAATTAATAATCGTTTGTACACATTTTTCCTTAAGTCTACGTCCAGGATGCTCAGTCAAACCGACGAGATAGAGGTGGGTAATCCCAGGTTCTTGTCAAGTGCCTTGGTTCAGGAACGATCAATAGTCTGACCTTACTCATCTCTAACCTTTACAACTAATCTTAGACATGCATTTATCTTTCTCTCCAGTCTGCAACAAAGTAAGGTTTTTCTGCTTCTCGACTTTCATTTCTAGACATTGTATCACTTAGCATATATCAACTTTTTAGTTTTAAAAAGCTTAGAGTATTCTGAAGCTATGGAATGACTAATGAGTCATGTTGTTTCAACATGTCATTCCCTACTGATTTTAAAAGAATGGATCAAGATGTCATGTCACCATGTTGCTGGGAAGACTAGTTACTTCATACTTATGAGAGACTATATTGCCGGGAACACATCAAAGTTCTGGGTAGACCAATCTGCAAGTAAAGGATTGTTACATTACCATCTGTTTTACTCATTTTGTTTTTTAACGTTCAAACCATATCGTTTGTTGGAGTCTCAACTCTAGAATTGAATCTGGGTTGTGTTTAGATTTTCTTTGTTGGTTAAATGTAATAAATTATGACCATGTAATCTTTTTTGAATGAATAAATGATGTTGTTGGAATAATTGCAGTGTAAAAATCTATTTTCCAGGTCAATTTGATATTGTCAAGTACCAAACAGGTCAATTTGATATTTTCAAGTACCAAACATTATAACTGAATTGACCTTTGAAGCAATAGCCACATAATGGTATAAATTGTGGCAAATTACCACAAACGTGTGCATATTAATTCTTAATTAGTCACGACAGTACCCGTGGAAAATGGCCATATACCAATAGAGACGGGAAGAAACCGTGGCTGGCGTCGTGGAAAAAAGTATTATCCACGGGACTATTTGTTATGGGAACCCGGCCGTGGAAAATTATCTTTTTCCACGGATTTTTGATCAACTGCCACGGTCCATTGGCGTGACTAATACTTAGTATTTTTGTAGTGTTCCAAATTTTTAAGACTTTGAATGACATTTATGTGTATATTTTCCTTGGAGAAAATCTTGCAAAATGTGAAAGATATTGAAAGACTTCTACAAAAATTTAAAACTTAATTTATTAGTATATTTTATATATTTATTTTGATATTATTTTATTTTATTTCAAGTTGATGCAAGCGCTTACACATATACTCTAGATCTATTTCTCTTTTAAAAAGAAAGTATATATATATATATATATATATATATATATCCTAGATGCATATATATATATATATGTTTTATATGATACGATCAAACTCATTTTTATTCTGTTATTAGATGAAATGAAAACTTCCATTGATGGCTAAAGTGTTTCAAATTATGGTTACCGCTCAATTTAATTTGCAATTAGCGTTTTTCAAAAATTGTTTTGGTTAGATAAATTTTATAGAACTATACAAATTTAGATATTTGTAGATTCATCATGTTAGGTTGTTATACAATTCTCTAGAAATTTTGTTTTCACAACTTTTTAGAACTCTACAAGAGTTATGCCAATTCTACAGAACTCTGCAAGTATTTTTACAACTCCGTAGAACTCTACAGAAGTTGTCATTTTTCATGACTCTTTTTAAGTCTATACAAATCTACAAAATTATTTTTTGAGTAAACCCCCGTTAGTCACATCATCTTGCATCTTTGGCCAAAATACATAACGACGAAGGTTAAGAAGAGTCTTATTCATCCCAAAGTGTCCAGCAACTCGAGACGTGTGTGCCTCTCTCAACCATTGTAAATGATCTCCATCTTCTGGAATGAAAAGTAACTGACTCTTGTATAACAATCTATCCCGGAGTTCAAACTCACCTTTTAAACCACTCTTTACACCTTCTAACACCTTCTTGAAGTCTTTGCTGGATGCGTATGATTCTGCATAATCTTGAGGAACAATCGGCTAAATTCCCATGGCCACCATTAATGCTCGGATTGGTGGATGAGACAACATATCTGCCAACTTGTTTGTTACTCCCTTCTTGTGCTTAATGAGAATGTTGAAACTCATCAAGTGAGACATCCACTTCATGTGTCGGGCTTGTTGTAGTTTCGTCTGTGCGTGTAGATACTCCAGTGGTTTGTGATCTGAATGTACCACTACTTCTTTACCTAAGAGATACACTCGCCAATGCTTGATACATTGGTATAAAGCATAAAAATTCCTTGTCATAAGGTGCGTAGTTCTTAATAACACCTGAGAACAATTCTGAATGGTACTCCACTGGTTTACCATCTTGCAACAACACTCCTCCCAATGCATAGTTAGAAGCGTCGGTCTCATCTTCAAAAGTATGATGTAAGTTAGGAAATGCCAACACCGGTGCTTCTGAAATCTTATTTTTTAGTAACTGAAAAGCGTCTTCATGGGTTTGCTGCCATTCAAACTTTGCCTTATCTCCCGTCAAACCATGTAATGGTCCTGCAATAGTCAAAAAATGCCGGATAAACTTACGCAAGTATGTGCATGCCCCTAAGAAACTCTTGATTTCAGTCACAGTACTAGGTCTAGGCCACTTAGTAATCACTTCGACCTTCCTTGGATCGATCTTCCATTGTCCACCACCAACAATGAATCCAAGGTACACCAACTCCTCCTTTCCAAACTCACACTTCTTTACGTTCAACTTCTGCTGGCCTTCATATAACACTTTAAACACCTTCTCAACGTGAATGAGATGCTCTTCCAAAGTTCTGCTGTATATAAGGATATCATCCAGATAAAAAATGACAAAATATTCTATAAAAGTCCGTAACAAATCATTCATCAAACACATAAACGTCGATGGAGCATTAAACTAACAAAAAGGCATCATCAACCATTCAAACAAGCCTTGTTTGGTCTTGAAAGAAGTTTTCCATGTATCATCTTCTCGAACTCTCACTTGATGGTATCCAAATTTGAAATCTAACTTTGTAAAGACTCGAGCTTTTTCCAACTGATCCATCATGTCGTCTATCCTAGGTAGAGGGTAACGATTCTTGATAGTGATCTTGTTCAATGCTCTATAATCAATACACATACACCAACCTCTATCTTTCTTTGGTACCAACAATACCGTTGATCCATAAGGTGAATCACTTGGCACTATCATTCCCAATTATAGGAGTTCTTGGACTTGTTTCTTGATCTCAACAGATTCCTCTATGGACGTGCGATAAAGATCTATATTAGGAAGAGAACTCTCCCCGGTCAACATAATTTCATGCTCCACACTCCTCTTTGGCGGTAACCCCGTGACATCAGAAAATAAATCATTGTATCTCAACTTCAACCTTTCTAGGTCGCCTTCTTGTTGTGCAGTCAAGGATGCCAAACAAACTCTACTCGGCTTCTCCTCAAGAGAACGGATCATAAGGAGAATAAAATTTGTTTGCATTCACCAACCGCTTAGCCTGAGTGGATGTAATTAATCTTGCTCCCTCTAGAGGAGAATCTATATCCCGAATCACAAAACTTTCTCCATCTTTGGTAAAGGTATATTTTTGTTCCCTCCTATGTAGAGTTGCATCTCTATCCCATAGGTAAGGACTACTTAATACTAGCTGACAAACATCCAAAGGAACTACGTCACATGTAACTTCATCAATATATGACTCATCTAGAGCAAATTTGAACGTGCATTGATGTGAAACTTGTAATCCCCCTTCCTTTTGAAGCCATCCTAAAGGGTATGGTTTAGGATGTTTGATAGTCTTCAATCCTAATTTCTGCACCAAAGAATGTGAAAGTAAATTCTTCTGACTTCCCGGATCAATAACAGCATTAACTAGTGATGTTTTGACTTGCATCTTCACTGTGAAGAGTCACTCCCTAAGATCATCTTTTGAAGGTGTTTTTTTGCCCCTATCATAAGAGAGAGATTTGAATGGGTTCCGTTAGTCCGTGGACTTCTTTTGGAGTTTGAGCGACTAGTGCTGGCTTCTTGGCTTCTTTCCTCTGCAACCCTTTAGGATTTAGATGAGGGTTCTTAACCCAACACTTTTCAATAACGTGACCTGTTTGTTTGCAATTGGTGCAAGTCAATCCTTCCTTGTCACTAAACTTCCCTTCTTATTTGCTCATCTCACCTCCTTTTACAGTGGTACCTCCAGATTTCTCCTTAGTATTCCCCTTTGAATCATATTTCTTAAGCATTCCTTCAATGGAATTAGCTTTTATACTTGCTTCGGAGATAGAATCCACCGAAAACATCTTCAACTCCTTCTGTATATACTCATGTAACCCAGAAATATATTTCATAAAGATAACATAATCTCCCAAGTCTAAATCCAAAATCATAGCTTGATTCTGAAATTCCTAAGTATATTCTTGCATGGTTTGGTTGTAAGTCTTCTTCAATTTGTACCAATTGAATCATCTTTCCTCAAGGTAGCTAACCGGATAAAACTGTTTCCTTACAACTACCTTGAATATTCTCCATGACAATACTCATTTACCTAGGTTTTGTCTTTGATAAGATTTCCACCAGGTTAGAGCATGCTTTTGTAGATTCAATGTTGCGAAAGCAATCTTTTCCTTTGAACCATATTCAAAGAAAGAAAAATACGTCTCTAGATGTTCAATCCAATCATCCAATTTTTCTATATCGACATTCCCATCGTAAAGTGTAATATTAACACGAAAATCAATTTTCAGATTCTTACAATGAGGTTTAGTTGATGTAGGACTTTTAAGAAACTCACTTTTCTTATTTTCTTCATCATCATCTTCTTCTTCCTCTTCTTCTTCTGAATCGTCTTCTTCTGATTCATCTTTTTCCGAAGCTTCGGGCGAAGGTGTAATCTTTTTCTTCATCTTAGGTTTTGGTGTATGAGAACGAATACATTCAGTTAATTCTTCAAGAGTGGTTTTAATCGACTTCATGTCTGTTTGTAGCGTAGCCACCTTTTCTTCCATAGTTTGTGGTTTGCTATGCTTGGGTTCATCATCTGACTTTGTCATCTTTGATCCCCTTGTTCTCCTAACATCTTCTAACTTCTCGAGTACCTCACCAAGCTTTATGTAGAGAGATCTAGTGAAAACCATAAACCACGGGGATTACCCTAAAAACTAACCTTGCTCGTGATGCCAAACTTGATACGTACGATCTCTATACCTTGGTAGCTATTACTATAGATGCGGAATTCAGAATAATAATAGACGAGAAACTTAGAAAACAGAATTCAAGTCGTAATTCGAATAAAAATATCTTCTCTTAGATTATGAACAAGAAAACGATTACAATTCTCTCTTTGTTACGCTCACAATCTTCTCTAAATAGTGGATTAACCTTAAAATGTTTACTAAGCTTGCACAAGTATTGTTCCCAGCTTCCTCTAGGTTTTCTATACCTAGTTTCTGTGTCTTCTGTGTGTGTGTTTCGTTATTAGCCAAAGCTCTCTATTTATAGTCTTCATCGTACTCATCCGACCAAGGACTTCTATTAAGAATCTATTTCCTAAACTAAGAGTATTGCCTAAAACAAACTCTTCCCTAACTAGGAATTTAGCCTAAATAAGGATTCCTACCTAGATTAGGATTCTTCCCTCAACTTAGCTTGAGGTTAACTAAGTTCCTTAAAGGAGTACGGATACACCTGTATCAGGGAGAAAAGATCGAGAAGTACCATACGATCAATATCTAGATCAAGTAGGATTACGTCAAGACAAAGTCGATCTAATCAAAGGGAAACTAGACAGAGAAATCGCATAGAACGAATTGAATAAAACCTTCTGGAAGGTGACAATTTACAAGATCAACATGAGGGAACAAACGTAGATCAAAATCTAGGAACTCACCGATACAAACATCCACGTGAACTTCTTCGTCGCACACAACATAATTTTGAAGAAGAAGAAGATCGAAGCATGGGACAGATGATCTTATGTAGAAGAGAACTATTGAGAGAAAGAGAAAGACAGAGAAGAGAAGAGAAAAAGTCGAAAAAAGAGAATTGGAGGAAATACTGCATCAGGATAATAATCGTATAAGGCGACGTAAACGATATCGCATAGATGATACAGATCATAGAGAAATTATACCACAATAAAGAGGAAGAACAAGACAACAACATGATCGCACAATTGAAGAGGAAGAATTGGAAAGATATGATGCAACACAAGATGATGCAAATAATGATAGGCGCAGGAGACGAAGAGAAGATTCTGAAGAATATGAAATGCAGGAGGAAATTCTTCAAAGTAATCATGAGAATAGGTTGAGGTAAGCCAAATTAAAAAGACCTATGCGAGATGACTCTGAGCAAGTTATCAACACAAAACTTCTTAAAAAATGTCAGAGTTAAGAGAAATGATGATTACGTGAAACAATGGTGGTAGGAAACAACTAGAAGAAGTAGTAGAAGAAGAAGGGAAGACTCCATTTACAAGGAGCATTCAAATGGGAATGATACC
The DNA here is from genome assembly GCA_023529315.1 of Papaver bracteatum. Classification (NCBI taxonomy): domain Eukaryota; kingdom Viridiplantae; phylum Streptophyta; class Magnoliopsida; order Ranunculales; family Papaveraceae; genus Papaver; species Papaver bracteatum. The sequence goes on from JAJJWX010000259.1 coordinate 2,008,915, forward strand.
ACCAAAGTGAAATTTACCAGTGTTCACTAGTATATTTGATGGGCGTACTTGTGCGATACAACATGTGAAAGCATATACAAGATCCTTATTGCAATGTTAAACGAATAATGCAGTTATGTGTAAATATTTTGTAGCAATCTTGGATGGAGAAGCTTTGAAATGGTTTGAAGGGCTACCAATAGAGACCATTGGTTCATTTCAACAACTACAAAATATATTCCTAAGACAATATATAAGTAATAATATGTCAAGACCAGGAATTGAAATAGTATTTGGACTTCGAAGAAGGATAAATGAGAGCTTGCGTCATCTAACAACGCGTTGAAGAACCATGTGTAGTGAAATGGCAAGAATATTAGATGAACGATATCTGATATTGGCCTTTATTAATGCTCTTTTTCCTACAGATTTGTTATACACACAAATTTTCAGAATCAAAGATACAATTACAATGACGGAGTTACGTGAGTTTCAGGAAGAGTACATCGCACTTGAAGAAAAACAAAGAGATATGAAATCTTATCCAATGATGGTTCCAGATGCGAAAGGTGCAAGTAGCAGCTTATTACCACGAATGCAAAATGCGGCTGCGAGTGTTTCGTGGAGAAATCAAGGACATAACAATGAAGAAATAAAGCACAAACAAGTAGCAATGGGTAGTTCGGATCAAGCAGAATTTGAAAAGGAATACAGATAAAAACAATTTCGAAATAGAGAAGATAATGATAAAGCTCAAAGAAAGGACAATCAATATGGAGGTTCTGGAACACAACATCCGAATTATAATAAGAAAGCTGGAAGAATAGTATGGGAACAAATACATTTACCAAAATTGAATACTACAATAGATAAAATATGGGAAGCTGTCGTTTTAATGGAAGAAATCCCAAAGCCACATAATATAGGAGATGAGCCACCACCAGGTAGGAGAAGTAAAGAATTATGTGTCCATCATCTCTTTCATGTCCATATAACAAGTAATTGTAGAAATGTGAGAAAGATCATATTGCGAATGATTGAACAAGGAAAATTGGATCACTTCTTAGAACAAAAACCAAAGAATCCAATACCACCACCACCACCTGCTGGGAAAGCAAATGATAAAGAAAGGGGAAAAAAATACATATGTCATTGAAGTAGGTGCGAAGGCAAAAAACATATATTGCAATTCTATCATACATTCTTCCAAAGATATAAAGGATTTTCATGATAACATCTTAAACCGAGTGTACGCGAGGGATGGCAATGGAAGAGAAATATTAAACCTTGCGAAGGTTTCTCAACTAAAAGATTGGCAAAAATAGATCATATCATTTAGTGTAGAAGAAACACCAAGTGGTGGAGAACTACATGAATGCCCATTAGTGGTGAAACCGTGGATTAATCCGAAACCAAAATTAGAGGATGAAGAAGAATATGAAGCGAACGTATTTGCGATAAATAGAATACTCATAGATCCAGGAAGTTCTGTAGATATTATTTTTTATTCTACATACAAAATAATGAGAGGAAGAGATGATGAATTAATCCCCTCAACATACAAGATTTATGTCTTTAATGGAACTGCAAACAAGCCAAAAGGAGAAGTGACAATGAGAATTCTTCTTCAGAATTTACCTACAGAGATTGTATTATGTGTTGTGGATGTCGACTCGCCTTATAATTCTTTAATTGGGAGACCTTGGTTACATGATATTCTAGTCGTGCATCAACGTTTCACCAGTGCATAAAATTTACTTTACCTCAAGGCATTGGGATAATCAGAGGAAATACAATTGAAAGTAGAAATTGTCAACCAATTGATGTTGATAAGTGTGAAGAAAGAGAAGGTAAACGAAGATATTGGAAGAAGCATATTGTAGATAATCAAAGAGCTGAAAGGTTAATGGTGGATGAAATATATAAAATTGATTCCAAGGATATGAAGAATAATGAAGTTAAACTTTCTGCGACTAATGGTGTTAAGAGAGTTAGAGATGTTGATTCGGTAGAAGGTAAAAAAAGCACAGAGGCAGAAATTGTGTATGAAAACTAAAAATGAGGAGCAAAGTGGGTATCACACAGAAGAGAATGGGAGTTGTCTGCGAGATATCATTCTGAAAAGCATTTATGAACTTAAGGATATACAGAAGATACAGTAAAGGAGTAGCAAAGGAGGAGTTGACTGAACTTGGCAAAGAAACATTGCAAGATTGCATAGTTTGAATTTACTCTTGTCTAACATTTCTTTGCATAGAAGAAATAATAATAATATATATATATATATATATATTTGTAATATAGTTGCATAAACTCAGATATTGAAGACAAAGAAAATATTCAAATTTTGTTGAATACTTTACAGTAAGACCTTAAAAAAGGCAACATAAATGATATTTATTATCATATTAGCTAGGAATTCGAATATGAAGTGCGAACTAATTCGCATACATGCAAGAGGCAGTACAGTAAGACCTATCGCATGTCATAGTAGGAGAAAGCCTAGTGTAGGATCAGAATATTGTCACAACAATATTCTTGCGAAATCAATGATATTCTGCGACACATCTCAAAGTGACGTAAGGAATGACATATCAGATGAAAACGACAGAAACATGAGTAAAGTATGACATTTCTGTGAGAAACCAATAAAACTTGCGAATGATTAGGGCGGTGCTAACTGCGATTTATCGCAAGAATTCAGATCCGAAATTAAAGGGAATCTTAACTGTAAATGAGCTGTCATGAGCTGTAATCCATTATGTAAATGCCTATATAAAGGAAATGAATAGTTCCATAGAGGGGAGGAATTTTGGAGGGCTAGGAAGATTTTTAGGAAAGAGAAAATCTTTATCAAGTGTTCTGTGTTCTCGATTTTTGTAAAATTCCTTAAGATCATATTAATGAAAAAGTATCTTTAATCTTCAAATTATGTCATAAATATTGATAAATTCTTGAATAGGGTGTAGTGTGGGAATTCCTGCAACCACATTTTGGCGCCCAGAAATAGGGATGAATAGTTGAAAATCATAGTAAAAATTAGGTAAAAGAAAGAAATTATTCAAGAGTTAGAAGAATATCAAGAAAATTGATGGAAGAAAAGATGGTTAAAGTCAAAGATAATCAAAATAAAGTGGAGTGTGATGTAATAACAAAGATGATGATAGATAAGTTCCATGAAGATATTAGAGGAAGGATACACAAGCGAGATTTTGAAGGAAATAAAATCATGTTGGAAAAGGAAGTATCACCGCTAAAAGATTGGGAAAAATAGAAGATCACATTCATGGCAGCAGAAATTCCTAAAGAAAATTTAAGTCATACATCTCCATTGGTGATCATAGTGTCTGTTGTACCAACAAGAAAAGAGAAATCAATAAAATATACAGAAGAGTGGGTTGTATATAGGATTCTGGTGGACGCAGGAAATTCTGTGGATATAATGTTTTACCACACATTCAAGAAAATGGGATACAAAGATGAAGAAATGCTTAGTCCATCATATCATGTTCATGGATTTGGAAAATCTCTAACAAAACCTTAAGGTGAAATTATAGTGCGAATTCCGCTGGGGGAAATAAAAATGCAGATAACTTTGTGTGTAGTGGATGTGAAATCACCATATAATATGTTGTTGGGAAGACCATGGATACATGCAATCAAGGCTGTATCATCAACTCTACATCAGTGCATAAAATTTCCTATGCCTAGCGGAATTGGCGAGATTAGAGGAGATACAGATTGTGAAGCGTTGTGTTTCCAGAATAAAGTAAAGAATTGTGAAAATCAAATTCAATTGCGAAAACAGCGCAGAAAAATGAGGAAAGAATAAAAGAAAGAAGAAGAATTCAAGATTTACATGATAAGATCAGAAGAAGGAAAAGGAATATTTAACGATGTATCGGAAGAAAGTGATGAACCAACAGAGGTAATAAAAACACCAACACCAATGGGAGAACATGAAGCCAGTTATATTGCAGCAGAACCCACAAAATAATTAAATGTTGGCAGTGAAGAAGACCCAAAAATACTGAAAATTGGAACTAAGATGGATGTGGAGGAAAAAGAGCAAACTGTAAACCTTCTGCGAGAATACAGGGACATTTTTGCGTGGAATATGGACGAGATTCCTGGAATAGATCCATCTGTTGCGTGCCACAGATTGGAGATTAAAAAAAATGTCAGACCATTCAAACAAAGAATAAGAAGGATTGCGACTACTTATCATGCCAAGATAGAAGAAGAATTACAGAAGATGCTAGACGCAGGAATTATAAGGCAAGCAAAATATCCAGAATGGATCGCCAACATGGTAGTAGTTCCTAAGAAAAATAAGGGGATAAGAATTTGCATTGATTTCACTGATCTAAATAAAGCATGTCCCAAAGATAGTTTTCCCTTGCCAGATATTCCGCAGCTGGAGGAATCTGCCGTAGGAAATGATCGAATATCTTCGTTAGATGGATACAAGGGCTATAATCAAATCCCACTTGCGGAAGAAGATCAAGAACATACTGCATTCTTTGCTCCCAGAGGACTATATTGCTACACAAAGATGCCTTTTGGATTACGAAATGCAGGAGCAACTTACCAAAGGATGGTGGAAAAGGTGTTCGCGAAATGGATACATAAAACTTTAGAGGTATATGTGGATGATATGTTGGTAAAAAGCAAAGAAGCTAAAAATCATGTGCAGGACTTAAGGGAAATTTTTGATCAGATGCGGCTTTTTAATATCAAAGTAAATCCTGAGAAATGTACTTTCGGAGTATCATCTGGGAAATTCTTGGGATATATTGTGTCAAAAGAAGGAATACAAGTTGATCCTGAAAAGGTGCAAGCAGTTCGAGATATGCCAACTCCATCAACAATTAAAGATGTGCAAAAATTGAATGGACTTTTAGCCTCACTAGGAAGATTTATTTCGCGATCATCAGATAAATGCAAGCATTTCTTCAATATACTAAAGAAGGGAACAAAATTTAAATGGACAGATGAATGTGAGAAATATTTTCAAGGAATTAAAGAATATTTGATGAATATATCCATTTTCTGAAGAATTTGAACCAGGAGAAGAATTGCTGATATATCTTGCGACAACTCCACATGCTTTAAGCGGAGTACTATTGCGAAATGACGCAGGAGTTGAAAAACCTATTTACTACATCAGCAAAACATTTAATTTTGCGGAGAAAAATTATTCGAAGATTGAAAAGATAATTTTGGCATTAGTTTATGCGGCTTCTAAGCTTCGCATATATTTCCAAGCGCATAAAATCAAAGTATTAACAAAAGTACCAATCGAGTCAGTAATGAAAAATTCAAAAAGATCAGGCAGAGTTGAAAGATGGAACACACAAGTGGGGCATTTTGAAATCCAGTATGCAATTTTATCTTCGCCAAAATCTCAAATTTTCGCAGAATTTCTCGCAGAATTTCCTATGGAGGATGATGAAGCTGTAGAAGACATGATGAATATAGAAGAGGAATATGGGGATCCAAGAGATCTTTTAACAGAACCAAATAGGTGGGAGATATTAGTAGATGGATCATCCAATGGAGAAGAAATGGAGTGGGAGTCGTTTTTATTTAGCCAGAAGGCGCAAAAATGGCATTTGCATTTCGACTGGAATTTGAATCTACCAATAATGAGACAGAATATGAGGTTGTAGTACATGCTCTAAGATTTGCGATAGAAATGAAGGTGGAGAATGCAAGAATTACCAGTGATTCACAGTTGATTATTCGGAAAATTGAAGGGGAATATGCAACTAATGATATATATTTGAAAAAAATATAAAAAACTTGTTGAAGAATTATCTGCGAAAATTCCAAAACTCAAATGGAGGCATATTTGAAGAAGAGATAACAGGCTTGCAGATGCTTTTGCGTTTATATCAAGCATGATGGTAGATGCGACTAAGAGAAATATAAAAATACAAACACTCATAGCACCATCAATTAATAAATAAGAATAAGAAGAGGAAGCTGAGGCAATGGTAGTAGAAAATAATGGCGAAGAATCAAGTCGAATTATCGCAGATTGGCGTGCGGAAATTCAAGCATATCTAGCAAGGGGGGAGATTCCAAGGAACATATTAGAAGCACATAAATTAAAAAGTAGAGCAACAAATTATGAGTTAAGAGATGGGGTATTATATCGAAAATCTTTAAATGGGCCTTCCCTCAGATGTTTGACACAAGAAGAAGCAAAGCAAATATTAAAAATGTTACATAGTGGGGATGCTGGTAATCACATCGGAGGAAGATCTTTAGCATACAGAACTAAAATGCAAGGTTATTATTGGCCATATATGCATGAAGATGCAAAGAATTTATCAAGAAGTTGCGAGGAATGTCAGAGATTTTCCAAAAGAATACATGCACCAGGTGAAACATTAACATCCTCAAAGAATGTTTGGCCATTTGGAAAGTGGGGTTTAGATATTGTGGGACCATTTGTACCGGGAACAGGGCAAAAGATATACTTAATTGTCGCAACAGATTACTTCACAAAGTGGGAGGAAGTTAAAGAAGTACAACATATTCGTGATAAGGACATTTTCACATTTATATTTGAAAATATCATTTGCAGATTCGGAATTCCAGCGCAGTTGGTGTCAGATAATGGAAAACAATTTGAAGGACAAAATATAGAGATGTTACTTAATGCATTCAAGATAAAGTGCGGAAAATAGACTCCTTTATACCCACATGCCAATGGTCAAACTGAAGCAACTAACAAAACAATCGCAGATATTCTCAAAAACAAGTTAGAAGGGCATCATAGAACATGGTGTCAACAAGTTCATAATGCAGTTTGGGCTTATAATACAACAAGAAGAGAAGCAACTGGGGAATCTCTTTTTTTTTTAACATATGGGGTTGAGGCAGTATTACCAACAGAAGTTGCTATTCCTACAACAAAAAGAGAAGCTTGGGAAAATAATCTTAGTGCTGGTATGATTCTAGACAAACTTGATGAGGTAGAAGAGAAGAGAGAAAAGGCATTACAACATATGGAAAACTACCATCACAGATTAGCTCGTGAATATAATAAACGAGTAAAGAAGCGTGATTTCCAAGTTGGAGATCTAGTTCTGCGAGAAACACTAGAATATCAGCGAGAAAATGGAGGAAAATTAGCGAAAAAATGGATCCAGAAGGAAGAGACATGGGTCAAAGACTTGGTAGACCATGGAATAGACAATATCTAAGAAAATATTATCAATAAAGGTTTGAAAGACTAGAATGAATGGATTACACGCAAGAAATTACGAGAGAATAAAAGAGATGTTTTGCAAGAACAAAGTTGGCTAAATATAAAAGCTATTTTCCGCAATAATTTGCGGAATAATTAAGAATTTTAATGCAAATGCATAAGATGGGCGAAAATTTCCTAAAAACATATAAGAATGGGATGAACCTTTATGGCGTACACCTTAGTTCGCGGATTCTATTCCGTAAGAGGAAATGTCCTTAAAGTGCGTCATAAGGGGGGTATCTCTTTGCATGGCTATGGGAAAGGCTATACCGCTGCTGGAACCTAGTCATGGAGATTTGGGATTATAGAAAATCCATCCGGGAGAGATAACTTGGATTCCCAACTATATAAGGTTATACCCTGGTTGGGCGCCCGAGAGTTTCTCCTAAGGAATGCAACATATGATCAAGGCGCCGAGGTACAAGGTTGAGATGTGGGTGCCCGGGATGGATGAACCTACCCTGGCCATCCACGGCAAGTCTTGTCTTACGATGTGTTCGGCCCGAAGAAAACCCCACTTAGGGTGCATTCTTGTAACTATAATCCATATAACGCATAAAGGACAAGGCTGCGAAAACAACTGGTTGTTGGCAGAACCGGATGGGAAAGTGCTAGTCTTTTATGGACGATGTATAATCCTTGAAGGGGCAACTGGGGGGAGAGATAAGGGCGATACCCTCCATTAGGGAGATGTGTATCAAAAAAGATGGCAATGTCATGGGATTTTATATTCGCAAGAATATTTAGGCCCGTCATATTGTCGCGTGACACAGACATCAATGTCATGGGACTTTATATTCGCAAGAATATTTAGGCCCGTCACATTGCCGCATAACTGGCCAAAAAGCCTAAAAAGAAAAGTTAAGATGAGATCAATGGGTTTTTGCGATAAGATCAAAAGATGAAATAAATGAAATCAATAATAAGAGGATATAAATCGCAAAGACGTCCTGCGATTTCTTCGCAAAGACGGCAATGTCATAAGTCTTAAAAAGCAAAGAGAGATTAATCTCACAAGGTGGATTAGATTTATCATATTGTCGCAAAGATTAAAATTAAATGATAAGGCAAGATCAATGGATTATTACATGTAAAAGTAAGAATGTCCTGCGATCTTGTCGCATAAAAGTGGCATAATAAGACCTTTAACTAGGAAGGCAAAATAAGACCACATGAGAGGTTATATCTGCAAAGCATATAACAGATTTTTCGCAGCGTTGATTGGGATAATTCATCTATCATATTGCAGATTGATAACAAGGGGCAAGTATGGGATTTTCTTACAAGGGTAACAAATTCAATACTTCACAAGGAAGATTATGAGGGGCAAATATGGGGATTATAAAAGATTATTTCATTATCTTCCTTGAGAAGAATTAAAATAATAATAAAAAGAAAAAAAAGGATAATCAAGTTACAAGAATTTATGAAGATTGGATTCAGATTAATAAAAATATATAATCAGAAGACGATGATGGGGTTACAAAAACTGCAATGTTTCGCAAAAGAGATTCATAAATTACAATCATTTGCAGGACAAGGAAAAGAACAAGATATTTCGCAAGAATATAAAACTTCAGAGAATATTCTTCCTTAATTTTATCATTCTTGCTCGCTACTATTATCTTCATCAGCGGCACCTTTTTCAGTTTGGATTTCTCCATCACCAGTGATTGTTTTGTGAGGAGAATTATGTTCTTCTGATTCTTTATGAGGATTTTCTTGATATTCTTCATCATTGAGAGGGTTCCCTTCTTCTTATATTTCTTTAGGTGGGTTTTGTTCATCCTCAAAAAAATCTTCTTCTTCATTACTTGAATAATTTAGATCTTCATCTATGGGATGGGGAACTGCGTTATTATCTATCTCCAAGGGTTTGATCTTCATAGGAGGTAAAGAATGAGAGAATAGAACATTGTTTACAAAAACTTCAGTGCCTAAATGATCCTTGCGGAGGCAATTCTTTTCCCGGTTTCTGATCTCTATATCTTTGAAATATTCAAGATAATCAAACCTTCTCAATGCTCTGTTGTGAGAGTTGGAAAGCGCGGTATTATTTTTGCGAAGTTTGGCTAACTTCATAGACAGATCAGAGATAGAAACTTGAAGATGTTTCTCAGATTCTGCGAAAGAAAAATTGCATATTAGATGGAATTCTCGCGAAAAATAAGATGGGAAGATACAATGAAGTAATTAATAGATGAGGCAGTCAAAATGACTACCTTCCTTTTGTGAAGATAAAGTATTAATTATGTTAAAGAAGCAACTCTTCCATCGATTCATAGCATCATCAAAATTATCCCCAACCTTACCTTTCAAACGAGATTTTATACTTTTTTCACAATTGCGAAGATAAGCATTTTCTTCTTTCAATCGAGTACAATCATCTTTGAGATTGTTGACTTTTACACTTAGAGCTAACCTACCCTTTATAAGTTTCTCTTGTTCAGCAGCATATGATTCAGTTATCTTTTTAAGTTCATCTTTCAATGCACGAAGGGATTGCTCTTGCTCCTTACACAACTTTTGAAGATTGCCTAATTGCTACGAATAAATCCTTGTTGTATCCACAAAGCTAAGTTTCTCTTGGGATAAAGTTTTGTTTTCATCTGATAAAGATTCCACCCTCAAATTAGTCTGATTTAGAGAATATAAAAGTTGAGTGGTTTCATTACTTAGGAGATCTCGTTCACAAATTAGCTGATTATTCTCATTCTTAAGATTATTTATCTCGTCAATTGAATATGCGTGGAGAGTACTCAATCTATCAAATTGATTTTTCCAAGACTCTTTCCCAATGCGGGTCTCATCAGAGATTGTTTCCCATTCAAGTATCTTCAATAATTGGTTATATTTTGAAGCTAAATATGGGACAACAAATAAATAAAGAAAAATTGAGTACATAGAAAATAAAGAATTACTGAGGACAAAAACAGAGGCAAGAAAATTATACCTTTTATATCATCATTTCTGCTGCGAAGAATTTCGCAGTCTAATTCAGAATTGCGAAGCTTATGATCGAGAAGTTCACATTATAAAGTTTTTGGTTGAAGATTCTTCTTCAAGGTTTCAATTTCACTTTCTAAAGCAGTTAGCTTAGACGAAGAACCGCAGGATCCAAGATGCTTACTTAAAATCATACAAATATCTTGTCTCGCAGGGTCTGTAGAAGATTTCATAACATCATTTAAAACTTCAGATAACATTTGAAAAGAAACTTCAACCCCTGTTGCTATTTCTTGAGAAGAAGGAAGAGAAGTAGAGGAAGAGGTTTTGTCGACAATAACTTGAAGATTAGAATCATTCGCGGTAGTAGGAGTAGAAGAAGGAACTTGATTAGTCGCAATTACAGTCTCATTCATCGCAACATCTTTCATTGCAACTTCACTCATCACGACTTCATTCACCGCAGTTTCATTTACCGTAGCTTCATTCACCGCAGTTTCATTTACCGTGGTTTCATTCACCATAGTTTCATTAATCGTAGGATCATTGGCTGATGATTCATTCACTTTAGTTCCATCTTTTAAAGGTTCATTCATCGTAACCTTTGAAATATTGATGGAAATATTAGCATCAATATTTTCGTTTGGAATTGATGAAGAAGTAGTGTTGGTGTTAATATTAGAATTTACACGAGGAGAAGGAGAAGATTTATATTGCGGCGGAACAGGGTCTGCAGGTAAAAATTAAAGAATATCCACTTCATCTGAAAGAGCTTTAACTTGACGAGAACGCTTAAGAGGTTTAGAAATATTCTCTTCAATCTGCGAATAATAATGTAGATAAGAAACAGAGGCAACAATATTGTTATTTCAAAGAAATAGATGTTTCTTACTACCTTATCATTCTCAGATCTTTTTGTCTTCCCAACACGCCTTTTCTGAGAACCCTTAGGGTTAGGGTTTTTGATAGTAATTTTAGTCTGAGAAGTGGTATTACTGAAAAAGATGATAAAATATGGGGATTATGAAGAAAATTGGGCGATAAAGATAGCATAACATGAACAAAATAAGATCCAAGATAAGAACATACCTTTGAGTCACCATTAGAGCAGCAACAGGAAGGATACCAGGAAATAAAAAGTTGCAGACAAAAAATAAAGGAAAAGTTGAAGAGAAAAGAGAAGGTGAAAGAGGAAAGAAATACTCTCGAGTGGAACCTTTATTTATAGATAAAGGATGGGTAACCGGGTTAATCGGTAAAGATTGACGCGTGTTAGCAGTAAAAGCATAAAGTAGGGAACTTTGTCGGGTAAAAAGTAAGGAGTTGCGGCAAATTAAGAAACTTAAATTCTCATGATCTTTATCTTCTTCGCAGAAAAGATATGAGAAGAGGCAAGATGTAGGATCAGAATATTGTCACAACAATATTCTTGCGAAATCAATGATATTCTGCGACACATCTCAAAGTGACGTAAGGAATGACATATCAGATGAAAACGACAGAAACATGAGTAAAGTGTGACATTTCTGTGAGAAACCAATAAAACTTGCGAATGATTAAGGCGGTGCTAACTGCGATTTATCGCAAGAATTCAGATCCGAAATTAAAGGGAATCTTAACTGTAAATGAGCTGTCATGAGCTGTAATCCATTATGTAAATGCCTATATAAAGGAAATGAATAGTTCCATAGAGGGAGAGGAATTTTGGAGGGCTAGGAAGATTTTTAGGAGAGAGAAAATCTTTATCAAGTGTTCTGTGTTCTCGATTTTTGTAAAATTCCTTAAGATCATATTAATGAAAAAGTATCTTTAATCTTCAAATTATGTCATAAATATTGATAAATTCTTGAATAGGGTGTAGTGTGGGAATTCCTGCAACTACACCTAGAAGGCATGACTCAAAGAAATGCAACACCGACCCCGGAACTTGAGTCATGGATATTTGGGGTGTGAAAAACGATGATGCCCATCCGGTAGAGATATCTTAAATTTTCAGTCTAAGTGAAAAAACTTAGATTGAGAGACTAAGGTGAGAAAGTCTCTCCTAAGAAGTGCAGAAACTCGACCAGGGCGTCGAGGTACACGTTTGAGTCAAGAGTGCGAGGGGCATTGGATCTCCTTTACCATTATAGACAAGTCCTGACTATGATGCACTTGGTCCGAAGATACCCCATTTAGGGTGCGATCTCGCATATACAAACCATATCGGTTATGGAATGTGAGGTTGCGAAATCAACTGGTTTTTGAAAATCCGGATGGGAAGATCCATAATCTTAACCCGATAGAGGTAGGTTTCCTTGAAGGGGAAATCAGGGGGAAGATAAGAACGGCACCCTCCTTTAGGGAGCTGAATTGTGTCAAAAAGACGTAAATGTCACGAGACTTCTTACTCATGGGAGTATTAAGACTTATCATATTTATGCGAAAAACCTGAAGAGGAACCAATACAAAAAAATGATAATATGAGATCAATGGGTCTGTATACTACAATGTGTAGACCGCCTGGGATTTCATCGCATTAAAATAAGACCTTTACAAAGAAAGGAAACTTAAAGAACTCTAAAGAAAATTTAAACATACTGAATAATACAAATGATTTATATAGTAAGCATCTCAAAGAGAAAGAATTAATGGTAATTATTCTACCAAGTTGCGACAATTAAAAGGGGCAAGAATGGGAATGCATAAGAAATGTTATTTGTCCCGTTTGATAGCCTAATATACAGAGAGGCGAATGAAGGCAAAAAGGAATTTTTCATTACGAAAGGAGAAAATAGTTACAAGAAAATATACAAGAGACAAAAAGGAATTCATAGTTAAAAGTTTGTTAATCTTTATGTTCCTCATTTCGCTCAGTCTCAGAAACATACATTTCTTCCTCAGATTCCTCCTCCTCACCATCACTATCCAAAATCTCGGGCATGGGTTCATTATCAGGGATTTCTGAAAATATATATCTTGAAGAATGGATATTATTCTCAAGACAGACCTTCTTAACAACAGCTATACGAGTGCGATTAGCATCATTACTATTATTCTAATTCATTATGACGAAACCCTTCTTTAGTTGTTGGTATTTGAATTTACAGACAAATAATTCTTCATCTTGGGAATCCAAGTGATTTTTCAATTCTTTAATCTATTAGTACGCACAATATGATGAGTAGAGAGAGAACTGTTATCCACATATGTCAAGTACTTAAATAAAGGACATAACACTGAGTTAAGATTGATAGGAGAATGCAGAAACATTACTTGGAATATAAATTTCCAGATATGCCATAAAGTTGCTGTAATACCATGGATTGATGGAGTATCTGAACTGAAATTAATGACTGAAGTTGGAGAAGACCAAGAAGCAAACCAATCATGAAGAGTAGGATATTGTTGAAGACAATTGTAATGTTGAGGCAAACAAGCATTCCAAATAGTCTTGGCAAAGTGGAAAGTGAAAAACAGATGGTTAATATATTCAATCTGATTAGAATTACACAACATACAAGTAACATCATCTGTAGTAGCATAATGTCTTAGATTATGTTTGACAGGGAGAGCATTATGTACAAGTTTCCATAAGAAAATCTGCAATTTATGAGGAATCTTTAACTTCCAGAATTTCAGCCAAAAAGAGGTATTGAATGAAGAAGGTATGGAAGGTGAAGTAAAAATACATAAATGTTGATAAGTAGAGGCTATAGTAAATTTACCAGTTGAAGTAAGTGGCCATAGTAAGACACCATCATGTTGCATATCAATAGGAATAGTTAAAATGGAGTTCACCTGAGCAGGTGAAAAGAGTTGACGTAAAAGGGGTATATTCCAGTCGTTCGAATCTGAGTTGATAAGTTGATTCACCCACTGAACATCATTGATGTTTAAATCATTCCACTTATACAAAGCAGTAGTTTCACTAGGTATCCAATTGTGTTTCCATATATTGATTGAAGTTCCAGTTCCCACTTGCCACTTACTAAACTGATGAATGATGTTAATACCATGAGTTATACTTTGCCAAATCCAACTAGAGTTCTTATTTACCGGAGGTGGTTCATGCTTTAAATCATGATAAGGAAAATACTTACTTTTTAGCATATTCCCACAAAGATCAGAATGATTATGCATGAGATTCCAGGCCAGTTTAGCTAACATTGCATAATTATAATGTTGCAAATGTTTTAAACCTAATCCACCTAGTCTTTTAGGAAGACGCATCTTGTTCCAAGAAATGAATTCGTTGAATCTGATCCATTTGACGAAGAGTTGTATCAGGTAGCTTAAGAACTTGCATATGATAAGACATCATAGTACTTAAAACAGAATTTAGTTGTGTAGTCCTACCATCCTGATTAACAATCTTGCTATTCCAACCCTGAAGTTTCGCATTCATATGATCCATAATAGGCTTACAATTTTGAGTTCTGGAACGATGCATGAGAATAGGAATACCCAAATATTTTTCACCTAGCCCCATAGTCTTCATCTGAATAATATTTGAAAACTGAGTACGAAGAGAAGGAGAGACATTTTTGCTGAAAAAGTTTGTCAATTTTTGAAAATACACAACTTGACCAGATGCAGTACTAAATTGATGAAGAATGTTCTGAAAATTTCTAAGATGTGCTGGAGTAGCTTGAAGGAAAACTAAACAATCATCGGCAAAAAATAGATGACTAACCTCTGGACTGGTTTTCGCCACAGTAATACCCTTCAAAGTACCTTGCAGGATCTGGGATTGAATAATTCTAGAAAAAGCTTCCATCACAAAAAGAAAAAGATAAGGTGATAAAGGATCACCTTGTCCAATTCCTCGGGATGGGGTAAAAGAATCAGATGGGCTACCATTAATAAGGAGAGAAATCCTTGTTGTTGTGATACATTGTTGCACCAGTTGAATCCAATCCTGATGGAAACCAAAACGACGAAGAACATCAAATAGAAAAGACCATTCTAAACGGTCAAAAGTCTTAGACATATCAAGTTTAAGGCCAATGTAGGAAACTTTTCCTTTTCGCTTCTTTTTCATAGTGTGAATAAGTTCATGCACTATTATCACATTGTTCTGAATTTTCCTACCGGAAATATAAGCAGACTGAGTCGGAGAAATGAGGTTTGGTAGTAAAGGTTTCAATCTGTTGGCCATAATTTTTGAAATAATTTTGTAGCTTACGTTACATAAGATAATAGGCCTGTAGTCTGAAGGAGTTTGAGGATGCAAAATTTTTGGAATGAGAACTTGAAAAGTGTGATTAATAGCTTAAAGCATGAACTTATGAGTAAAGAAATGTTGGACCATGGAGATTACCTCAGCACCCACCGTAGACCAACAATGTTGATAGAAACCATCCTGGAAACTGTCATTTCCTGGTGATGTCCACAGTTTAATCTGGAAAACAACATCTTTTATTTCTTGATCAAAAGGGATCTGAAGAAGACTGTCATTATCTGCATCAGTAATACAATTATGAAAAAGATCTAATATTGAGGTATTCAAAG
This sequence comes from Papaver bracteatum, assembly GCA_023529315.1. NCBI lineage: Eukaryota > Viridiplantae > Streptophyta > Magnoliopsida > Ranunculales > Papaveraceae > Papaver > Papaver bracteatum. Next base: position 2,024,597 of record JAJJWX010000259.1, read on the forward strand.
TGGGTTTAGTTGTAGTTGATATATCTTTGAAATGGTTGAGAAGAGTACACTCAATATCAGGTCTAGAGTCATACCAGATGCCCAGAGAGTTTTTAATGGCAGAGATCTGATTACGTTTCTTATGAAAATTAGCTTGAGAATGGAAGTACGAAGTATTCCTGTCAGCATCATAAGAGTGAGTTCCCGCTTTCTGCATAAAGTAATCCTTCTGTATAGATAACCAACCTTCAAGGGAGTGAGTTAATTGAATGACATCAGGATGAGTAGTTGGTAAATTCAGACTATAGTAATGTTCAAGCTGTTCTGGGCATTTTTTATTTGCGATTCAATGTTGGAAAAAGAAGAAATCTTCCATAACTGAAGTTGTTGTATAGTATGTTTAAGTTTAGAAGAAAATTGAAAGGCAGGTGAACCTAAATTTTTTTCAGACCAGCTATGATTAATTGTTTCTGCACAAGACATCTGCGAAAACCAACATATGGACAACCTAAAAGGGGTAAGACATTGTCCCATATATGGAGAAGTACATAACAGTATGGGAGAGTGATCTGAAGAAATAGGAGGAATATGATGTAAAGTGGCATTAGAGTAACCATTCATCCAATGTACATTCACTAAAGCTCTATCAAGACGAGAATATGTGTAATCATAGTCAAACCTACGGTTAGACCAAGTTGTAGAAGATCCCGAGTAGCCCAAATCGATTAAACCTAACTGCTGAATAATTGATCTAATTAAACGCGAGCGCTGATAAAGAGAATGATGACTACTAATAGTTTCAGAATAAAGCATGGTGAAGTTTAAATCACCAATCAAAACCCAAGGAATATCAACATAAGCTTTCATTTCTAATAAATAATTCCATTGTTCTTGATTTTCAACTGAATCACGAGCTCCATACATACAACTTAGCAGGAAATCAGATTGATGAGTGTGGGTATGCAAAATTGCATGAATAGTATGCCTAGTAGTATGCATGATGTCAAGGTCTATACCTTGTTTCCAGGCAATTTAAATGCCACCAGATAAACCAACGGGAGAAGCTGACCAGAAATGAGGATACTTGTATTGTTTTAGATAAAAATGCATTCTGGAATCTAGTGTTTTGGTTTCAGATAAATAAAAAATATCAGGGTAATATTTGGTAATGCAATAATGCAAGTAATCACGAGTATGAGGGTTACCAAAACCTTGACAGTTCCAAGAAAAATTTTCATGGATGCAGAAGAAGGTTGTAAAGTACACAGGCTAAAACCAAGTAAAAAAAATAAAGAAAAAAATTCGAAATAAGTGTAAAGTCGAAAAAGAGTTAAGTTGTTAAAAAGTACCTGTTGTCCAACATCAGGGTGGGTTTTGTTTAGAAACTGAGTTCTAGCTGCAATGTCCCCATCAATTGGCACAAAATTAGTATCAGGTTCATCATTAAGATTAAACTGTTGTTGACTTTTTGATGCCTGGCCAGACGCAAACTGATGTTGGCTTGTTGAAGCATGATCTGAATCCTCATCAAAAAGGACACCACGAGAAAGATTACGGGTTCTCTTCCGATGACTGAATTTACGACAACCAGAACTATCACTTGTCATGTTCACAGAAGCATAAGGATTCGAAATAACTCTATCTGGATGAGGTACAACCCTATCTGCGGGAGCAATAGATGAGTTGGACTGAGAGTCAGTGGCTGTAAAATAAGAGACGTGCATACCATCATAAGGACCAATCCGTTGATTGGTAATAGGTGGTCGCAGGATAGACCTTCTCTGATAACCATGTTGAAGAAACAGTTGAGCAATCTCTTGAGGATTCCTTTCAGGTAAAGTTACAAGTTCAACTTCAGGGCCAAAATTTCTGACATTTGCTTCCATATTTAATCTTCTGGTTTTCCGATCACCACAAAGGTCAGTATTATGGTCTGGAACTTTTCATTCAACACAAAGCTTGTATGGTTGTTTCTCGAAGAAAAAACTAACCCATAAAGACACTCCTGCAGCATTCACAGAATGAATCCCAGTAATTAAAGGAGTAGTCACTCGGATCATAACTAAAGCTCTAAACTTGTTAGAGGTAGTAGGAGTAATACCATCCGGTTCAACAACAACAGTATCTCCCATAATATTACCAAAAAGATAGAGAATTTCTGGATAGGTAAATTCAGGGAAAAGATATTTAAATTCAAGCCAAAAAGGTGAGGTGTTAAAGTTAAGAGTCTGATATAGAATTGAAGGATGCCAATCACGAAGAACAATAAGGTATCCATCAAAATTTCAAGACCCTCCAAACAAGATAGCATTTTTATCTTCATTATTAGTGAAACGAATAGCAAAAATATTAGGTTCTAAAGATCTAACTATGATCTGCCATTGATTATTACGCTTAAGATGAGACCAAATAAACCTAGCAGCTTTCTTGGCATCTTGGCAAACCATAATACCAGTTTAGGCTGAAAAGTTATCAGCCGAAATTCACTCTGTAACTGACGAATTTTAGGTTCGGCTGATTCGAACACAATCTAGCAAAGTAACATCAACCGAACACATTGTTTCTTTAAATCATGCACTAGGTTCGTCTCAAAATTGATATTCCAAGATCAACCGAACTAATCTTATGAAAATTTAAAACGAAGAAGAAGGCTAGGTTCGGCTGATTCGAAAAAAATCTAGCAAAGTCGCATTATCCGAACATAGTGTTTCTCTAAATCATATACTAGGTTCATCTCAAAATTGATATTCCAAGATCATCCGAACTGATCTTTTGAAAACCCTAATTCCATCTTTGAAATCATATTCTACCGATCAAACAAAATAAAATCAATCAAAAATAAGATGGGTTTGTTATAAATACATTCTAAAATACATCAGAGAGCAATTGAGATTTGGATTTCGCACTCCAACACCGCTCACTTCGATTCGTGTTTCCTTTGCTTGATTAATTGTTTGATTGAATTGGAGTCCAAGATGTTTAAGTTTAAAGGTTATTTTGATTTTTGATTTTAGGTTTTGAGGATAAGGGCGCTCTAATTTAAAATGTTTAAGGATATATAGGTAATTGCACTACCTTTAGACACCCCTTATAAACCCACCCAAGATGGGATAATGAATGAGTATGCTTCAAAAAAATTCAGTATGCCTCAAAACAGGTTTCTACAAGTATGGGTGAGCATGGGATGTATTTCATCTCATCCGCATCCAATCAAATTCATTAGGGATTTTAAAATTGACATACGGATCCAATCCATCATCCAATGGATGTATAGATTGACGAACTGAATGCAGATCCAATAAACATAAAGGCAACAAAAATGATTTCACCAATCCATACCTGTAAAACAAGAACACCTAGATATTTCAAATGGGAGAATCATCTAACACTCGCAACACCATATTACTATTTTTATCACAAGCACAAGATATTATCACCCTAACATGATCGGCCTAAGAAAGTTTTCCAAGGAAAAACATTGCACATAGACATAATTAGGACAGTTAATGTGTGTTATTTCACACGTATCCTAAAAAAATCACAATCTATAATCTAATGTTTCCAGATGTCCAACAAAATTTTCAAGAGTGGACCCGAACCCAATCCTTAATTCGTTGTTTTAATGTGCTCGTTGGCCCATTCTATCAACACTGACCCGGCGGTAGCTATTTCCTCATGACGGCTCTACTCGACTACCAATATCTAATGTGGTGTCGATTTAAAGGTAGTCATTTCCTTATGAAGGCTCCACTCGACTACCACTACAGTATGTATTCAATGTGATGGCATATCTTAATCCTCAAATTAAAATTTATGCATCTAACCTATAGGGCATCCCTTTCATGGAGAGGGTATGGGCCGTGATGGTTTGCTCTATACCAACAATGAATGATAAGGTACCGATCCTAACTCATCATAAGTCCATAGGTAGAACTCAACTCTAAAACTGATCTACAAGTAGAAGAAACCAAATTGACTTATAAACTACCCAATTAAGCACCATATGATTGCATAAAAAAGTTAGACAAACATTATTTCTTTCTCTTTCTACTTAATTTATTTTCTTAATTGTTTATAAATGCATATAGTCTTGCCTAATTATGTATCTCATTTGGTTGTTATTTTTGTGGAGGTAAGGTAATACTTGATCACGAATGGATTTCTTGCTCCACCAAATCCTACTTCTATGATAAACTACTTTTTTTGATCGGTAAAGATAATTTTATAAATATAGAAATATTATGCACAACAATTTGTTGTACATAACCCACGAACAATATAATCCCTTACAAATCCTTGCATAAAATTCCTTTAGAAATCCCAACATTGAAACCCTAGTATAAAATGAACACCCATCAACAATTGATGGCCTAAATGAAAGCCCAAGCCCTAAAAAGAGTTAAAGTTATAAAAACCTTCTCCGTTTACCCTAATTTCGCAGCCAATGCATCTGAGTAAAAATCCATTGACGTAGGGTATATTATTTTGCATCCAAGAATCACTCAATTCCGAGTTATAACGATGAAGTTGTGAGTGATTTAAGTTCATTAGTAGGAAATGTTCCATGGGCCATTGAGTCCGCAAACTTGGTCCGCGAACTTGGGCCCAGTACGTGACTAAAAGGGATTTTTGGTCATGTTGGTGATGTTTCTTTATCTAGGAAAGATAGCTATTGGTCCAAACACTTTTGATTACCATATTAAAGTGTTTATGATTCCTGCCTAAGTTAAAATGTGATTTATTCAGATAAATATAATTTTTGCTAAATAAGTTATTTATTTAATTATTTTGGCAAGAGTTTTAACTTGGGAAAGACTCCTATTTTTAGTAGAGTCTTGTAAAAGGAAAATAGCTAAATAAGTTATTTGCTTAGCTTCCAAGCTATTGTTCACTATAAATAAAGAGTTCATGAGTCTACATGGTTTTCATCCCCATTGGAAAATTGGTGTTAGTTTCATAAGGTTTTTTTCCATGTCTTATGTTCTTCGTGAACAAGAGTGAGATAAAAGTCTTTGTATTGGGGATCACAGAGCCAAGTTGAATCTAGTCTCCGTGATTGATTATACAATTTGTAATCTAGGTTTTTCACCTCTTGTCTATTCTAAGGTTTTCTCTTCTAATATAAAACCATTCCAGAGTTGTTGATCATAAATCCTAGGTTTTGATAGATTTCAGTTTCCGATCGTATACCAACACTTGTTAGTCGAAATCGGAGACTAGAAAGAAAAACTTCTATTGAGGCATCTCGTAAAAATCCTTGAGAAGTTTTAAACAAGATATCTCTAGATTTATCTAGTTGTTCTTGTTTTAGAATTATTAGGGTTTTCTTAACTTGGAAATTGATCTTTGGAATCACCCAAGTTCACTTACGAAAATCAGGTTCACGGACTTCTTGTGAGTACGCATATTGAATGTAAGTTAAAACCCTAATCTACAAGATTTCCAAAACCTTGATTTACATCTAAAGGGAAATCAAACTTGTGTTTTTTGCAAACAAAATATTGAATCATATCAATCATGTTGTTGTATCTTCTAAAGAGATCCTTGGGTTTTGATAGAAGATTTGTGTGAAGAGTTCCTAAAGGGAATTGGTGTTCTGCTAGGAGTTCTGTAAGAATACAACCGAAGAAGGTATTACATCTAGTCCGAATAGGTAGTAGGAAATTAGTGCAACATCTTATAATCAGCGTGTGTTTATTCTGGACTAGGTCCCGGGGTTTTTCTACATTTGAGGTTTCCTCGTTAACAAAATTTCTGGTGTCTGTGTTATTTTATTTTTCGCATTATATTGTTTATCTTTATAATTGAAATAATACAGGTTGTACGTTAATCAATCATAGTTGTTAACTCCGACCTTGTTTGTTGGATAAGACTTGATTGATCTTGAACAATTGATTTTGTTATTTTCACATTGTTAGACCAGTCCGGACTAACCTTGTTTCAAGTAGACACCGTGTTGAAATATTCCTTTAGTGATTGTTGCTTAAAGAGGTTTATACACGGTGGATATTGAATGGGTTGTGATCAACACAAAATCTTGTTTCAAGAAACCTCACACTAAAATCAGGTTTACGGACTTGCTTCTGTTTAACTATTGATTGTGTAGAGAAGGAGCTAAATCTCTTTAATATTATTTCTCAATTGAGTTTTTATTCTTGAGATTATGTTGAAGTTTGTTCCATACAAATTGCCGAACGAAATATTGGGTGTGGTTGTTAGACCCCCGCTTTTTCAATGTCTCTCAAGTTCAATAGCTATACTATTTTTGTCAGTCAACCACACCTATATCAGATTGAATAAAGTTAATTTGAGTCCTTCGCTTTCTAAAATTGACTTTATCATGAAAATATCTAGTATTGATATTACCATAACAAAGAGTAATTTCTTTTTCTATTTGCGAATAGAAATCTTGTTGCGCATCATACCAATATACCCAAGCTCATTTTCAAGTTCCTTCACTTAAGGAAGATTCTTATTATAGTTATTACCACTAACGACTGTTAACTAGTCCTGAACTAGCTTTACCGGATGCTGAATATTACCAAAAGTATTGATATTCCACTCCCTAAGAACATTTTTCACATTACTAAGAGATCTTGTATGCCTAAAAGCATGAAAACCTCTAACATGCGATTTCCAGTTATCACTAATGATCTCATTGCAAGAGTTATTCAAAAACCAACACTTATTAAGCCTATATGGTTTTCTAGTGTTGTTGTTAATCTTAGAACTAAAAAGAAGAATCGGAGAGTGATCACTCTCTAAAATCAGGAAAGTAGACAAACTATATATCATTTCCAAACTCCCTATCAATTCTCTCAAATATTACACTAGCATTATCCCATGTAAAATGGTTCACAATAAAATTTAAGTTATTCAATCAAAGAAAGTCAAGATGATCAATGACTCTATCAATTTGAGATTGCTGGATAGGAAGACCTCCTAATTTTTCCTCTTTTCTAATTATAAAATTTAAATCACCTAATACTAACCAAGGACAATGAAATCTACCAGAAAGTGTAGATAAAAATTCTCACTGCCTATCCATACTCATTTTGCCGAACAAAATATTTGGGTGTGTACTTTGTACCCTCTCATTTTCATAATCTGTATAATCAAGTTTCTAAGTTAGTCTTCTCGTTTTGCTAGTTGCTATAATCATAGATTCTGTATCTTTTATCGACTCTTGTTCCTCTTCCGTATCACTTGCATCTTAAGTAATTACCTCCCTTGTAGATGACAAGTCTTCATAATTAGATGTAATAGATACAGACTTAGATGGAACTGTCGGATTTGCATCAATTTCTACTTGATGCAAAGGCTCACTTTTCCTGGTGCTTATGTTGTCTACCTGCCGAGAATCCCAAGATTTTACTATACACATCTCATCAAATGTTACATCTCTACTCATGACCATCATTTTATCAACATGACTCCAAAGATTGAACCCTTTAAATACCTTTTACATACATATACATATTCGTCTCACGGTACGGATATCAAGCTTGTTTTCATTAACATGATACCATAAAGTACAACCAAATATATGAATTGAGTCATAACCATAATCTAGAATACCATGCCACTTCTCCATGGGAGTTTCACCTTCTAATATAACTGATGGAGACCTATTAATGAAGATGCAAACATATGAAATGACCTCAGCCTAGAACTCCTTACCTAATCCATCATTAGATAACATACATTATGCCTTTTCCAGCAAAGTACGATTCACGTGTTTAGCTAAAATATTCTGTTGTGGTTCTTGTTTACTTTTAAGTGCCTTTGTGTCCCCTTATATTGACATACTTGCAAGAGTTGACCATTTTTGTACTCACCACCATTGTCCGAACATAGTACTTTGATCTTTCTACCAGTTTGAGTCTCAGTTTCCTTTTTCTACCTCACAAGGACTTCCAGGGAATCACTCGTATTCCTCGTGGTGTACACCATACACGCGTAGAATAGTCATTAAATACAAACCAATATTTTCCAACAAATGATCCAACTATCTAATTAAACATAATCAAGAACTCCACTAGTATTATGGGTTGATGTGCCAAAGATTTTTCTTGTTTTCTTTCCCTTCACGCAATATTCACAAAATGTTAACTTTCAGGCAATAGTTAGTTCAACAAGTTTTATTGAATCAAACTATGCAACGACTTCTCAACATGATGTGCAAGTCTCATATGCCATAGTTTCGTCTTCTCAGTAGATGCACCCTCGATGTGTTCAGTTATCGATACGTACTCTCATTCAAGTAGAAAAAGTTATGATTCCGTGTGCCTTTCATGATTAACGTATATCCATAAATTACCTTTCGAACACCATTCTCAATGACTAACTTGTAGCCCTTAGTTTCTAAATTTCTAAGTGAAATCGGATTTTTTTGTACGACAGGTATATGTCTTACCTTCTTCAGCTCTTTAACCTTGCCATCATGAATCTTGGTACGAATACTACCTATCCAAATCACCATGCATGTATGATTTTTCCCATATATACTTCTCCATCAAACTTTTCAAATCTTGAGAACAAGTCTCGATCTGGGCATATAATATGTTGCCCCAAAATCTAATACTCATTTACCATCTCTAATGAATACAAGATGATGGTGTCACAGTCAGTGAGAAATCAGAAGCATCATCTGAATCTCCATTTTCTTTCGTAATGTTTACCTTGGTCTTAATGTTATCTCTTTCCCTCTCCTTATGCTTGGTACAATCCTTGCCCCAATGAATAATTTCACTGCACTACCTACACTCATTCTTACACAAACACACTCTACTCACGCCTTCTACCTTTTCCACGATCATCACTATTCTCCCCCCTGTCTGTTGCATGCGCATAACCTCTTGCAAGAAGCAATTTTTCATTGTCATATTCACTTGCAAGGTCCTCGCGGTCCATCTTCCTGAACTCCTTACTATATGCAATGTTGTAGTGATCTCAGAGTATGTTAGATTATCTTTGTCGTGCATCAAAGCCTTAATCACGGGTTTATACTTTCCAAGAGTATATAAAGCTTATTCCTCGTCCTCGATTATCTCATCTTAGTTTACCAACTCATTAAGAAGTTTATTAAAATCTAGGTGCTATGTCAGAGTTGAACTTTTCTTCATGTTACATCGATATGAATTTCTCTTAAGATGTATCATATTGGACACATTCTTTCAATAAGTATTCTTTCTCTTAATTTTCCAAAAGCTAGTTATCTGAAGTCTCTTGTTGATAATTAATTCTTATTATTGTTGCTAACCAACCTCGAATCAAACTAAGACATAACTTATTGATTGTTCTATTGCTTGTCAGACATTTCTGTTGGTCGACCTTCTAGAGATTCCTCTAGGTCAAGGTGAAAAAGAGCATCCATTACATTTGTTATCCATAAACCTAAGTTATTGGTTCCCGTAAATTTGTCTACCTTGAGCCATGTCCTATGTGATTGAAGTATTTCTTCTTTTGTTTCTTTACCTTTATTTGGAGACTCCAATTATATCATGTATGGTTCCACCATTGTTCAAGATTTTTTTTTTAATAAAAACGGAACCTTTGAGATCAGAATTACCTAGGGAAATCTTCAAAAGAATATGTTCTCTTCAAATGTTATATGAATAACCATATCCAATAGCCTCTCCTTGCTTTGATACCAATTGTTGCGTCAAATCATACGAAAGTGTTTATTTACACAACTATAATGATTCTCCAATATTGCTAATAATACACACACACACACACACACACACACACACACACACACACACACACACACAAAAGAAACAAGTATTTAACGAGTGTGAATCCTCAAAATGGACTAACCGATTTTATATATCACCGTGTAGGAGAAAGTAATATACATATCCCTTAGTAAATAAGAAGATACTTACAATGTAGTTCTGCTAGGTTCTCTCCATAACAATTTGTACACACCAATAGGACTGGACACATTCCTCAACAAGGATTATTTTTGGTACAAATATAGAGTTTCCTAACTTAATGTATATGCATTTTACTACAAACTACATCCAAAGGATAAGAATCATCTACTCATGTAAGTGAAAGTAAGAACTCAACAATGAACGCAAGGATATACGTGGTTCGGTATGATTACCTACGTCCACGGGGGTGAAAAGATGTATCTTATTACTTTGAAGGGTTACAATGGTGTTGCTCTCCAAGTTGAACTCACTTACAAGATGGGCTAGTTCTCAATTCTCTCATTCCTTAATGTGATCTCAAGTCTCTCTCTTTCTCCGAAATTACCACCTACCTCTCTTGGATACAAGTTCTTCTATTTATAGGAGAGGCTACCTACATCCAAACTAGGGTGTTGATCACAACATATCTAACTTGAATTCTTGTCGTCGGGCCTGCTTGTGTCGTCCCTTATTCTGTAATTATGGCCGATGTTCTTTGATTCATTTATAGTCTCTCGTCCGAGCCGATCCATTCGGGTATTCTCTTGGTGCGATGTCGCCCTTCCAGTCTGTCGCCCATACAGTTGGCCGATATGATACGTATCTTCTTATCCCTTTGACTATCGCTCCTCGTTTGACCCAATATGTCTCGTCTGTCAGCTTTTTCAGAGGCCTGGGGTCGAGTCTTGTCTGACAGATGTAGAGTGGTCATGCCCGATCCACGTGGATCCTTAAATCTCGTGCCTTCCAGCCTCTATCCTGTGCTTCTCGTCTCTTTATGTTTGGGTACATCATAGCTTTGAGATGTTTCCACCTAGACCTGTGGATAATCTACACCTACATTTATGCCCCTTCTTTCGCTCGTGTGGTAGACACGAGTGGAAGAAAGTCATCCCAGCTTCCCACGTCCTCGTTCATGCCGCGAATTCCTCCATGCAATCCACCATTAACTCCACTTTATTACTTGTAACCGTCGGCATCGGTTACAACTTCTCTTCTTTAAATAGACCATTTACTGTTCTCTTTATTATTCTTCACCATTTCTCTTTTTAGTTTCCAGACGCTGCAACTTTCTCTTCGAGACTCTCCATTACCTTTCTTCCTCTATAAGCCTTTATTTTCTTGATTTTCTTCCCTTACCTCTTCATCACCGATTGCTACAGTAGATGTGGTTACGTTCTCGTTGTCCCAACCTTCTTCACCAATTTCCAAGTTCTGCACTATTCCCGTCAATGGCTTCTTCTCCATCCATGACCGAGAAAAGGTGTGTTGATGATGTTTTTTTCCGAGATTGATGCTTTTCCCCTTTATTCCCTGTTTTCGTTTGATAGTCCCTCCAAGTACGATAATCGCGCCATGAAATCTATCTTTCTTGATGATTCTCCTTCTATTTCATGCAGGTCCGAGAAAAGGGGGAAATATCTCTCTGATGAAGAATTTATTGAGCAGTTGAAGGAGAAGTACGATCTTCAAAATTACGAAGTTACCCTGATCTCGGGCCAAAACAACATTCTGAAGAAGTCCGACGTGGAGAAGTACGATCAGTCGGCTGAATGTGTGGTCATTTATCAGGGCCAGCTGGATCTAGGACTTCGTCTCCCTTTGTAAAACCCAGATAAACCTTTTTATTATGAGGTTCTCTCCCATATCAAGCCTTATCGTGCCCTGGCTCAGTGGACTGGCAACACTTTTCGCATTATGGATGAATGGAGAGCCTGCCGAGATGGTCATGGTTCTACCGCCGAGTGGTCGACCTACAATCCCAAGCATTCTCCAGAGTATACCGTTGCCAATTTCCTTGCCAACTATCGAGCCGGTACCTCAACCAACGGTGATCTTGCCGGTTTTGCTGCCAGTCCGCATCATCACAGAACTATGCCCAAGAATGTTGAGAGGATGATGATGGATGCTGATCCCATGGGCCAAGGTTCTAACAGGAAAACCTGTCATACCAATGACCCAATTTATCCCCGAGTTCCACTTCTTGTCCGAGGTCCCATTTTACATGGTAGCTTCCCATCGCCTCCACTTTCCGCCGAGCCCTATCCTTTCTGGGTGGTTAACGACGATAGGGCTGATAATGTATGTGCTTCCTTCTACTTTCCTCAATTTTTATCTTGTTAGTTTTGACGCCAATCGCATGTTTGTTGTTATTGAAGCCCCGGGGCGACTCTACCAAGGTTGCCGCTTGGTCGAGAAAAAGGGGTACTGGCACAAGGGTTGAGGAAGACCAGGGGAAGGTAACAAACATAATGATTTTATTATAAGTACATGTAATTTCCCCTATTTTTTGCCTTCACATGTTCTGACGAGAAACCTTGTGCAGAAATTTCCTAGGCACGATGATGATGAATCCGGTGTGCTGGAGATTGATCCTCAGACTCTTAGGCATAATCCTCTTAGGGGCAAGCATGTTGTTACTAAGCCGCATTAGAGGCAGAAACCAATCATTGATATTCCCGATGAAGATGACATATTCGGCAAGGATGTCTCGGATGACAAGGGCGATGGGCAAGAGATGGGCGACAAATAAGAACCCTTGAAGACGCCCGACTCAGAGAAGATTGTTACTGTTGGACTACCTCGTGTGCCCAGGATTACTGATGGATCATCGTCTAGTGCTGAAACTTCCTTCACTGTCTCTGGCCCTATCATGAACTCTGTTGGAGCGCTTATTTCCCTCGACTTTGGAGCGTATAATGATGAACAAATTCTTGATGCGGTACCCCCCTCTATGGCGATATTGCTCAGAATCTTGACACGGTGGTGAGTGACTCTGCATGTTTGGGCGATGTCTCACTCCTTAGTTTCTTCTTGATCATCGTCTGACATTCTAACTTGCTTACGTGGGTCAGATCCTTAATCGAGTACGGTTGGATGCCTCCAATCGTCAATGGGAGAGGCAGTTGGTGGAAACTCTCCAACTTCAACTGCATAACGAGAAGAGTCATGCGCGCGAGCTGGAAATCAAACTTTCCGATGCTCAAGGTATGTTACAGTTCTATAAACCGTAACTTAAGTTGATTGAGTTTACAGTGCCAGTATCCTTAGTCGGGTATCCTTCTTCTAGCCGAGATAGATAGTATAGGTTTAAATGCTTCTTAGGAGTTTATGATCATGAAGAGGAAGTGAGATATTGAAAAGGATTTAGTGAAGAATCTCCGTCGGCGAATGGCAAACAAAGATGGCAAAATAGATCGTCAAGCTGTGGAGATCGAAGAAATCGAATGTGAACTAGAACGATATCGTCAGTTTGAGTATGACCCTGCAGAGATAGACAATTTACGGGCTCAATTGGGCTCTTCCCAACGCCTTACTGCTGAGAAAACTGCTCTGGCCACGAATTTAGAACAACATATAGACGATCTTCAATTGCAGAACCGAGACCTTCATGAGGATCGCCGACGAATATTGAGGGATAAAAATGTGGTGGAGCGAGACAATAGGGATCTACTGGGCAAAGCGGGCGAGTTTGAAAAGATGGTGGGTGAGCTAGAATGGAGTAGGTAGCAACTTTTAGTGCTTCGAGAATCACGCAATCTTTTAATGGAGGAGTGGAGTGAACATAAGAAGTACTACCCCAGTAATGAATTAAATAAAAAATGCTATAACGAGCTAACCATGAAATTGTCCAAGGCCGAGGATAAGTTGTCCAAGTCAGTAGAGTCGCTTCAGTCAGTGTTACCAGCCCTTTCATATCTTGTTAGAGACGTGTTGAGGCAGTTCCTTAGGTCTAGATTATTTTTTGTAGTTGTGAAATTTCTAAACCCTATTCAATGAATAATCTCGCGTTGTTGTGATCTTGTAGGCGATCAGAAACGTTCTCATGAATTGGATCTAGAGGTCCGACGGTTAAAACAGGTCGAGGCCGAGTTAGGTTCGAAGCTTGCCAATGCCGAGGAAACTACTTCTCTGCTAACCCAGCAACTTGAGGATGAACGCGTCGCCCATGCAGAGGAGATAGACGAGAAGGTTCGGTCGGGTATTGAGGAGTGGGTGGAGAATAAACGGCGCGAGGTCGCGCAAAAGAGGGCCGACACAGTTCCCCCCAAGGCTTGAATTCCCCTTTTGTAGTGTTGCATCACTAAATCGCCATTTTCCATGGGTTGTAAATCGCTTTGAACACTTCTCCCCTTTTTACTTCTGATACACTACTTGTTTGTTTAAATGAGGGTGATGCGTCGCCGATGCTGTTTGTTTTACTTATGTTAAACTTTTCGTTTCGTATGGTTGCATGACACTTTCCGCGCTTTCTTAATGGATGCATGACACTATCGAATTAGCTTTTGTTTCTTATGTCATTCCTATAATTATTGTTTATGTAATTTAGTATTTTAACCTTTTCTGTCGAACACACCCAACAAGGAGGGTCATCGGGCCCAATGCCATGTCTTGATTGGGGTATCTCATCACTATCTCATGAATTCAGTGGAAGGGTATTAGTCAACCTAATTCTAGGCTCGATTGCCCCGAGCGGTTATCGACCAACTAATCTCGGGAAAGTGGTCACAGCCACCTGCAATGGGGGCGGCCTTTTAAATGTAAGTAGGCCATCTAGCTGAGAAGACCTCGCGTCTCAACAACCTTTGGAACTGGTTTCCAACCACCAGAACCCTTAGGCTACCTCGGAACTTGCACACTGCCACTGCCCCGAGTACGAATATCCAGGCGACTGTAAGGCACCTCAGCACTTCCACACTGGATTTTCCCCCGAGTACGAATGCCCATTCGAGTGTAAGTCACCTCGGAACTTCCACACTGGCTTTGCCCCGAGTACGAATGACCATTAGTCGCTCATGTCTTATCTCATACCCCCCACGGTTTCAAAAAGATAGAAGACACATATGCTTACCTTTTCTATGCATCGCCCTTCAGGGGTGGTAGAGTTTCAGATATTTGACGTTCCAGGGTTTCGGCTCTTTTGTTCCATCGAGTCTCAATAGTCGATACGATCCCTCGCCCGCCTTAGACGCAATTATATACGGCATGCCCCACTTTGGTTCTAGTTTTCCTACCTTTTTGTCTCGCTCCCATTCAGCCAGGAACTTCAACACTTGCTGCCTTGGTTGAAATTTCCTTGGGAGAACACGCTTGTTGTACTCTCGCTGTAACCTTTGATAGTTTTCCAGTTTTTGTAGCGCCATCTCCCTTGTTTCTTCCAAATCGTCGAGTTTTGCCAAAATTAGATCGGACGAGACGTTTCGCCTCCAAGGTTCCGTTATAGTAGTAGGGATCATTCCTTCCATTGGTAGAATCGCCTCGGTTCCTTAAGTAAGCATGAACAGCGAGAAACCTGTAGCTACCCTCCGTGTGGTTTTGTATGCCCATAAAACGTTGTACAGCTCCTCGCACCAGTTACCGTATTCCCCATCCAATTTATTCTTCATGATGTCAGCGATTTTTTTGTTAGTGATCTCGGCCTGCCCATTACTCTAGGGGTAAATGGGGGTAGCTTTTCTCTTCTTGATGTTGTACGTGTTGAACAAAAGATCAATATTTTCCCCTTGGAGTTGTTTTCCATTATCGGAGACGATGGCTGCTGGGACCCCAAAGCGGCAGATGATATGTTCCCAGATAAACTTGAAGACGTCTTTGTCTTGGATATGCCTTAGTGGTGCTACCTCTACCCATTTGGTAAAGTAATCTGTGGCCACGATCAAGTACTTCCTCTGCCTCGTTCCTACATGTAATGGTCCGACAATGTCTACCCCCCACTTGGCAAAAGGCCATGGGCATATAATAGAGTTTAAAGGTACTCCTGGTGCCTGGATTGTTTTTCCGTATCGTTGACATTCTTCACAAGCTTTCGCCATTTATTTTGCGTCTTCGTTCATATACATCCAAAAGTATCCCACCGTCTTCGCCTTGGCCGATAGGCTTCTCCCCGAGATATGGTTTCCGGCGGCCCCATAGTGTAATTCATGCAAAATTATATGGCCTTCCTCTCTGCTTAGGCATCGCAAGAGTGGCCCTAAGTAGGATTTCCTATATAAGATCCCTTCCTTTAGCTCGTAGGCTCCCGACTTATTTTTGATTTTATTTATCTCGGGCCGACCCTTGGGTAGCTCGCCCGTTTCCAGGTATTGGTGTATCTGCTTTCTCCAATCGCCATCTTTATATCGTTCGGTTGTCTTAATAGATACATCGATCCGTACGTCGAGTGTTTCTGGGATTGAAGGAATAAAGAGCCTCATAATACGGATGCCCTCTATGCTCGGGTCTACCAACTACGAGGTGATGTAAGATAGAGCGTCCGAGTGCCTGTTATCTTTCCTACAAATGTGGCGGAACTTGGTGCTCGGTATTTGGTTGACGTAGAATTGGGCGAGTTCCCAATAATTTTGCAATATGGGATCATGTGTCGCATACTTTCCCGTAATTTTCCGGATCACCAACTGTGAATCGCTAGTTACACGAACCTCCCGTATTCCCATCTCTATAATTATCCGCAAGGCGTGGATCACCGCTTCATACTCAGTGACGTTGTTTGTTGCTTTGAATTCGATCATGAACGAGTGCACTATCTTCTTTCCTTTCGGTGTGGTGAAGACTAACCCGAGGCCTGACCCCTCTTTTTTTGATGCCTCATCTACGAAAACTTCCCACCGTGTATGACTACTAGCTTCTAGTAGGTCGTCAGGCTCATCTCGTTCTTCCGTTATCCCAGGTATATCTTTTACCTTGTCCTCATCACTTAGTGGGAAATCTTCTAGGAAGTAGCCCACTACCTGTCCTTTGATCGCCGTCCTGGTCTCGTACACCACATCATATTGTTTGATTAAGGCTCCCCACTTAGAAATTCTTCCTGATAGCCCCGCACTGTCCAGAACTGCCTCGATGGGCGATTTGGTGAGCACCCGTATGCGATGAGTTTGGAAATACGTTCGGAGTTTAGACGCAACAAAGTCTAGCGCGAGTACCATCTGTTCCATTATGGAATAGTTCTTCTCAGTCGGACTTAGTGTTTTACTAATGAATTACACCGGTTTATCCACATTCCCCTCTGCGCTGACCAATACTGCACTAATGGCATATGATGTCGCCCCTAAGTATAGGGTGAGGATTTCTATCGGCTCGGGCCTCTGCAGAACCGGGAGGCTGGCTAGACGTAACTTGATATTTTGAAAGGCCTCTTCACTAGCGTCCGTCCATTGAAATTGTTGTCCCTTCTTCAGAATGTCATAAAAGACTTTACATTTGTCCGATGATCGAGACACGAATCGCCCCAATGCGGCGATACATCCATTTAACTTCTGTACGTCCTTCACTGTCGTGGGAGACGGAATTTCTAAGACTGCCCTAACCTTTTCCGGATCTGCTTCTATCCCTCTAGGGGTGATGATGTATCCTAGGAATTTCCCCGATGTAACCAGAAATCACACTTGGCGGGATTAACCTTCATCTTGTGTTTCCTCATTGTCTGAAAGATCTCTCGAAGATCTAGGACGTGATTTGTAGCTCGGCGACTCTTGACTAGCATGTCGTCCACATAAACTTCTATGGTGTCATGGATCTTGTCCTCGAACATATCTCCTACCAATCTCTGGTATGTAGCACCAGCGTTCCTAAGTCCAAATGGCATCTTTGTATAACAGTACAGCCCCCTTGGTGTGAAGAAGGAAGTATGCTCTTGATCCTCGGGTGCCAGCGGTATCTGGTTGTAGCCCATGTATCCATCCATCAGTGTCATCACCTCGTATCCAACTATAGATTCTCCTAGTTGGTCTATGCTTGGATGAGGGAAGCTGTCCTTCGGGCAGGCCTTGTTTAAGTCGCTAAAATCAATACATATTCTGACCCCTCCCTTTTTCTTTGGCACCACGACCATGTTGGATATCCACTGCGGGTAATGGGATTTCCTGATTATTCCGGACTCTTGTAACTTCTTTAGCTCGGCCTCGACCGCTGCCTGTAACTCTGGTGCAATTCGCCTTATTTTATGTCTAACCGGCTTGACCCTTGGATCAATCTTCAAGTGATGGCAGCAGACCTCCGGGTCAATACCCTCTAAATCGTGTATTTCCCATGCAAACGCGGCTATGTTTTCCTTTAGAACCATCATGAGTTGACCTGCTTGTTCATCCGAGAGTAATGTCCCGATCCTAACTATCCTTGGCTCCTCAATCGTCCCCAAATTCACTTCCCGAGTCGGCTCTATTGTCGAGAAAATAGATTTAAGTTCCCCGAATGGAACCGCTCCCTTTAACTGCTATAAAGGGTCTTGCTCTTGAGCCTCGTACTCCATGACTGCTTGTGAAATAGTCTCCTCCAATTATTTTGCCATCTTAGTTTCTTTGGCCTTGTTCTTCTCTCGCCTTTGTCTAGCTCGCCGATCGTCATTTATCTCGGCATTAACCTGCATGCATTGTCGTGCTGCTTAGGAGTCTCCTACGACTTAGGCTATTCCCTTGTACGTTGGGAACCTTAACCTCTGATGATATGCCGATGCCACCCCTTTAATCCTTGCAACCCACGGGTGCCCGATAATTGCTTCATAAGGTGAGGCGACGTCAACCACACAAAAGGTGGTTAGTGTGTCAAGGTAGCTCCCACCGTCCGAAACCATCAAAGTTACCTCGCCCTTAGGGATGGTTACTGTCCCATTAAAGCCGTAGATGCGATATGTTAAAGGACGAGGATGTCGTCTGACAGCTCCATCCTCTTGAACGTGTTATAGAACAACACCTCGACTGAACTTCCGTTATCCACCAGAATCCTTATTACTCCCCATTCCTCAATTAGTAACGTGATGACCAAGGGATCACAGTGTCCTTTCCCGTTTGCTGGGACATCCTTGGCCGAGAAAGAAATGGGCTGCATCATCCAAGGTTCCATAGGTAAGGTCTTGGCTATGTTAAGTATTTCTTTGCCATTGCGGTCCCTCTTGTGAATGCTCGAGGTGACTACTGAGCCGAGAGTATAGTCTTGAATAGCTGAGTGTGAAATGGTATTCACAAACTGGGTCGACCTAGCAATGCGAACTTGATGAACCGGCACCTCTAGTGTTGCTATCGGCTGAGCTGGGTGTCGGACGAATTGTCTCAGGTATCCATCTCGGATGAGATGTTCGACGATATCCTTAACTTCTCGGCAATTATTTATGGAGTGGCCCCTATACTGGTGGTAGTGACAGTACTCGGGGTGATTCTTAGTTTCGTGGAACTGGAATCCCCTTGACGCTGGGTAATTTATATCGCTCCTCTTCTCAACTTCCTTGAATACTTCCTCCAAATAAGCGTTCAAAGGAGTATACGATCGGGATTCATGCCTTGGCTTGTTCCCTTTGGCCACCCATTTCTTCTTCTCACTGCTCCTCGGTAGATGGTACGATCTCTTCTCGGGACGCATAACAGGATCGTCCATGACTGTTTTAGCCTCAGCACCAGCTTCTGCGCTAGCTTCTTGTACCCCTCTATCTCTTGATTCAGCCTGAATTTCTTCTAGGGCGATAAAATGTTCTTGCATTATTCGCATCTCTTTTAAGGTTTTTGGCTTTTCAGAGAACATAGCTATCCAGATGGGGTCCGATCTCCCCAATGCGTTTTCGAATCCGAAGAAAGCTTGATCTACCGGTACTTTTCCAATTTCAGTACATAGTTTTCTCCACCTATCATTCAAGGTTCTCAAGGGCTCCCTGAACCTCCGAGTGAGGGTGAATAATTTGTTCATTCTTGGCCGAGGTCGGCTATTGTGCATATAAGTTTCAAGAAAGGCCTCGACTAGAGCGTCATAACTGTCAATCGATCCGGGTGGAAGTGAATAAAACCAGTCTCTCGCCTCTCCCTCCAAACTGGCTGGAAAGAATTTACACATGACTACCGTACTACTTTTCCATTGGATTAATGACATGGTATACATTGTTAGATGCTCGACCGCGTCTCCTGTTCCTTCAAATCTAGAAGGAAACGTAGGTAAGGTACACTTTGGTGGGAACGACATCTGTTCAAGTTCTTGGGAAAAAGGTGTCTTCTCCGCCTTGCTCATAATCTCTGCCAGTTTGTTTTCTTCGCTACTTCCAGATAGCTCCTTAATCTTTGCCTCCAACTCTTTGAGCTTAGCTTCCGTCGCCCCGTCTTGTTGTTCGCCCCTTCCTCGCCTTTCTTCATCAGTAGACGAGTCCTCGGGTGGTCCGTATCCTCTTGGGGAGGGTATAGTAGATCGCCTAGACCGATTAAGGTTGCTCGGCCCATTCGGGGGTGGTGGTTGATCTGATCGGCCACGATTGCTCGATGTTCCTTGGCTAGACGATCCTCTTGATCTGGTTCGTTGATTCCTCAACTGATAATTCTCAAACTCCAAGGCGAGATTCCGCTGTTGGAGTTCTCTTAGTGCCGCTTCTTGTCTTCTTTGACTTTCTAAGATGGCCAACAACGTCGGGTCTGTGCTTTCATGACTAGAATGCCCATTAGGGTGGGATGGCCGAGACTGTAATGGTACCAATGTTGGTGGTGGAGGTAGTATCAGACCAGTTGCATGACCGGCTGCATGAGCAAGTGAAAGTCCGACGTTACTAGCTGCTCCTCGCCCCAACTGAATCTGCCTGAGACGTTCTTGCTCTCTTCCTAAGGCTTCCTGGTACTCAGCTCGTTGCCTTGCTCTTTGTCTCTGGGCTTGTGCCGCAATCTCTTCTTCGTCGTCATCCGTGTCTGAGGCTAACTCACTATATAACTCCTGCAAAATTTCTAAAAGCAGACCTACACCTACATGACTCAAATCGAGTCAGACACCAAACCCCCAAATCAACACTTAAACCGAATCAGACACCAAGCCCCCAAACAAAAAATTAACAAAAATTCACAATTCTACCAAAGAAATATTAGAAAAAGAATCGAAAAATCTTACCAAAGACGGTGTTCACAGGGTTCATGGCAACCTGATTCTTAGCAGCATCACCAATCAACCGCTCGGTATCAGTAAAAGCAACATAAGAAGGTGTTGTTCTGTTTCCCTGATCATTAGCAATAATCTCAACACGATCATGCTGCCATACTCCTACACACGAATATGTTGTACCCAAATCAATACCAATCGCTGGTCCTTCTCCGTTTCCTGCCATCTCCTTCAATACTCACAGAAGAAGTATGCACGATATCTAATGATCTTTAACAGTTAGCTTGAATGTAGAGGTTCAATCCTATTACAAAAGAAAAAGAATGTAGAGGTTCATAAAATATTAGTACGTCTCAATGACATTTCTGAAAGTATCACTAAAAGTTACGGGGAGCACAACAAACATATACACCGCTGAACTTGAAGTGGCACTCTCCCCTAGGTGGCAGCTCCTCGTGTTTGCTTCTCAATGCGAAGATAGGCCCACTGATAGCGCCTAGCAACCTCTCCCATAGCTATCACAAATATGACGAGCGAGTGGTGTGGTTCAGGTACCACCTGTTTGAAGACCCAGCTAAAACGGACAATCACATTGCTCCCCAGAATCCAACCATAGAATAACTGCAAAAAAGATGCACACAAATCTCCTTATGAATAAACAAAAAAATCATCCTGAATTGCCCCCATCTAAGTTGTGCAGTAAGTTTGTATGAAAAAAAAAAAAACAAATAAAAAGCTCTTCATAAGCGTAAAGCAACAGAGAATCTCAAGAGAATTATGAGACAACTAGCCTTTGACATGGCTCTTAGTTGTGCCCTTTTTTTCACACTTCCAACTTCCAACTAAATGGTCTTGCTATGAGTAACTAACAAAGAGTAACTAACAAAATACTGTGTAAAAACTATAAGTACGTACCCATTTGCCAATGGGATGCTTGTGTGGGCAAAGATCTTGGGTAGTGAACCTGTAAGTATGTTAGAAACATAAAGCTACTTAGAATGTATATTAGTATAATATGGTCCGTATGTAAGACTAAGATCAAATTACATACTAAATATCTTTTCATAAGTAGGAGAGGCTACCTACATCCAATCTTTTAGCATGTCCCACCCAGTTGCATATGCAGAGTTTAGAGACGCGAACACTATGTAGCACACTTTGAGCTTGGTACTAGGGTGAGCAGTTTGAAATCCCGCAAATATTATAACCAGTAGCGAGGAGAGATATTTTCCAGCTGCGAAAAGTGATAAAAAGGGAAAATACAACTTAGATAAAACATATGATGCAAATTTTCCTATCAATGTTAGTATAAAAATAGTAAGTATTAATAAAATCACATAGTTCAAGGAAGATCAATTACCATTTAGCAGTGAAAATTTCTTTGAAGCCACTGGGACATGTAAAGCTTCTCCAAGACACTGGAAAAGCCTCCACAGATAAGGCAAAGCCATGACAAGTGAGAGAACCACATATTGCTTCCCACACATGGTGGGATCCTCAATCCAGAGTTTGACATCCTATAATATGATATAAAACCAGCACAAATCAATTACATTTGTTACTTAGTAAAGTCAATTAGCCATAATACCTAATCAACTATCATGCATTTACTAATTACTAGTCATGTGTACCTCATCTTTCTTTATCTTATGCGAGTTATGCCATCTGTAGCAAGAGCAAACCAAATCAGACAATGCCTTTGTTACTGATGTCATTATATCCATCATGAAGGCAAACATTACTTCATATAATAACAAAGCTAACTAGCATGGATTCAGATCCCCATCCTGATTATGAAACTTCACAATTCTATCCCATATTGCCATCAAAATAAAAGAATACAAACATGTAGAGTTTTCCCATAGCAACACTCTACTTTGATTGGTTGGTCTCAGGAAAAAATGGAAATGATTTCACAAGTGTCAGTGTGGTAGAACCAGGGGCTGGTCTTCCCTACTCTCTAAAAGAAAGGATATGCAAACACTAAATTATAGGAGTACCAGAACAAGACAAATACACCAACTTCTTGATGACTATACTAATTCAGCAATTTTGCTTGGAAACAAATACTATGCAGAGAAAACTCCACTACAAGGACAAAAAAAGCTCCACAAATAACTATACTGTGATTTAGCGGGTTACTTATCCCTACATAACAAGACAAGCATGTATTTCTTTTGATAGTATGAAAATAATGAATTATGAAGAGTCAACATACTCCTTGTCTAAAGAAGTAGAGTATGTCCCCCATCGTTCCCAACAAGCTACTGCGGAGATCTGCTTGACATCCAAGTGCAATCATTACCAGTACAGGATATGCAACCACCTGCAGCAGTTGAAAGTATGTGCAATATGAACATTGCTATGCTAATGCATTTGCAATGTAAAGTAACAATTGACTAAGTTTGACTTAAACAGTAAGTCAACTGTATTATTTGCCAATCAGTAGACATTTGCTTTGACTCCAAATGAGCCAGCATCAGCTGTGTGTGTTCACTGATTATACTCTAAGAAACTTTGTAACTTCCATTTCACATTCACCCCAATCCTATTTTCCCCTAAAATGATTAAACTTTGTTAATTTTTGGATATGCACGAAATGTACCAAAAGTACACCTACATTTCAGCATGTGGTTTCAATAAGTGTCCAAATACCTCCACCATGTTCCAAAATTCTTCGACAATAACAACAAAGAGAAAATGATCAAAAACACATGTCGTGACATATTTTCCGCCTCTTCATTTTCCAAAATTTTTATATCTCGCTCGAGGGAGATTAAGGTACTCGTGCCCCTAGTTAGTAATTCTCCGAATCATTCCCGAATGATTCGCGAACGTATCCGAACTGACCGAATCCAAATGATATTTCCGAACTATTTGAACTCCGAACCTAGTTCCCGGATTATATGGACCTCACGAATGATTCGCGAACGTATCCGAACTGACCGAATCCGGATGATATTTCCGAACTAGATCTCCTATACGTAACTCTCTCATCATAGTTCAGTTGATTGGTTTTTGTTTGATTTTGTATATACTTTATATTTAAATACAATTATTCAGTTTTTTTTTTTTATTGGTAGTTGTTTAACCAGTGCTTTATGTGTTGATTTTTTTTTAAAGTCTATAAACTCGTTTTTTAATACATTTATGCGATTAAATTGTTACTTCTTGTTAAATAATCACGCTAAATGTTTTTTTCCATCTTATAAATGATATACAAATAAAATTAGTCTCGTAATAATGACATAATACTTATCAATCTATCATATATGTAAGCCGAATTTTAAGTGTCGAACTCACATTTATAAAACGAATATGCACGTATGTATGCCGTTTCGAACTACTGTCCGAACAACGAACCGTTGACCGGATTTTTGACCGAATCCGATATACCCGAATCCTTATAATTCCCGTACATATGCCGTCCCGAACTACTACCCGTACCCAGAATTGCTAACTAGGCTCGTGCCACCGAAGAAGCAATGCACTTTTGACTAGTAATTTGTGTTAATTAATCGCACTTTCTTTGATTAGTCAAATCACAATGATTAGATAAAGAAAAAT
This sequence comes from Papaver bracteatum, assembly GCA_023529315.1. Lineage (NCBI taxonomy): Eukaryota > Viridiplantae > Streptophyta > Magnoliopsida > Ranunculales > Papaveraceae > Papaver > Papaver bracteatum. The sequence goes on from JAJJWX010000259.1 coordinate 2,048,893, forward strand.
GAAAGGATTCAGATTAGAAATGACAAAAAAAAAAAAAAAAACGATAATTAAATGATTAATTTATAACGAAGTAATTACTTTTCTTCTTCTTCTCTCCTACTCTCCCTTTTTCTCCTCCAGATTGTAATGAGCAGAATTAGAGTAACTAGATTTTGTGCCCGTGCTACGCACCGGGCGGACCTGAAAATCATATATCCTATTTTTTGTTTGGTGTGTCATGGCTTCGCCTCGTCTCTTGGTGTATTTTTGATTTGGTGTGGCTCGCTTCGCCTTTCCCGATCCGATGCATGCTTATGAATTTTGATTTGGTGTGGCTTGGCTCTCCTCGCCCGTCTAATGCATGTTTAGGATTTTTGATTTGGTATGACTCGGTTTTACCTTGCCTCGTCGCTTAGGATTTCTTATTTGGTGTGTGGCTCTTTTCACTACACTTCACTAGGATTTTTAATTTGGTTGGCTTGGCGAACCGGATTTTTAATTTGGTGTGGCTTGGCTTTTAACATATTACTGTACCGCAGGTAAAATCAATCTCAACCCCGCCGCTTTGGATTTTTGAGAATGGAAAATCGTTGGAGTTGATAAAGCTGTTTCTGTATCGACTGAAAAGTGTACTTGCAGTAGAAATGAAAGGATAGCTGAATAATCGGAAGGTCAGTGTTTTTGCTCCTTTCTATTTTCTTTTCTTTGTTTATATGAATTTAGTTATGATTTTGATTCTTAAGTTAACTTTAATGGGTTTTGATTAATTTCATTGTTTAATTTTGGATGTGATTCGGTTTGTGGTGGAACAAATTGGGTTTCATTTTTATTGATTTTAGGTTTTGAACTTGGAAGGTGTGAGAGAATGTTACTGGAGCTGAATTTTCGTTTCCTGTCTTGATTATTCACTGTCATTGGTAGATTATAACTTCCTGTTCCTGATACCCAACTAGCATGATAGACAATTGTTTACTGCTTCTGAAATGCATAGGTTTATAAGCTGGTTGAACAAGACATTTCGTTATTCATTACAGTCTCACCAATACAATTTGTCTAATTATGGGTCTCAGAACTTAGTCGTTTTTTTTGATATTTTGATCTCTATTTCATACTTGATTTTAGTTCTTGTGCAATTTTGAACTTTCCATTGACTAAATGGAGAACTTAAATCCATTTTTTTTTTGGAAGTTAGTTCTGGGAAAGAATAATGAGCTTTTTCCAGGCTGCAAGTATTACTTGTTGGCTTCATCATGGTTGACTAAATGGAGAACTTAAGTTACAGCAAATGGGAATAATGTTTCTTCACTTGCCGCTGCAAGACCTGACTCTTTAGAGAGCGTTATTGATTCTCTGCATGTGGTAAACTAAGTGGTAAATTTACATGTATATCTTAGGATTTTTTTTTTTTTTTGGCCATATGAACCCTATCACATTTCAGTTAATGTTTCTTGAGTTGCTTCAACTTTACACGAACAAGTAACACCGAAATTATAGGTGGATCTTGTGAAGAGATTCCAATTTCAGAATCATTCCTGAATCCGTCAAGTGATGAGGTTGAGTCAAAGGCAACCTGCTATTAGTATTAACTATTTTTTTCTTAAAGAAAGGAATCCATTAAGGATTCAAAGACATCAAAAATTATGGAAACCTATAATAAGGTTGTGCAGGACTCTCTAGACAATGTAGAAAATTGGGTTTTATTGTGTATAGACAGTTCTAGCCACTTACCATTGCAGCACCCCCTTTTGCTAACTTATCTGCATTAAAATTTATTCCCCTGTATCCATATGTCTGAATTGTATATCAATGGTATCTCTGCATATTTTCCATCTTGACCAGAATATCCAAGGTATTTTATCATTTGTAAAAGCTTGTATTACTGATGAAGAATCTGTCTGAATCAAAGCTCTCTGCCAGTGATTTCTTATAGCCCATTCTAGTGCTCTTATTACTGCAACTAGCTCTGCGATGAAATTAGTAGCAAGACCAATACCTCCACATTCTGCAATGACAAATCAACCAGCGTTATCTCTGCCAATAAACCCAAAACCTGCATTCCCAGGATTGCCTCTAGATTCTCCATCACAACAGAGTAAGATGGTATTTTCCATGGGCAAAGAAAAGTATAGTTCAATGACCTGAATTGCTTTAACTTGTCTGCAGGGTATATCAAAGTATTTGAGTATGAAATAACTGACGCGCCTCTGTTATTACCTCATTAGCTGCGTCACTGCCGCAAGCGCAAAGATTAGTATTAACTATTAAGACTTATTAATGTTTAGATAGGGTTGTGCGCTTTTGAAAGAGAAAATTAAAATAAAACTATAGATCTCTTAGGCTTACATCTTGAATCAGTAAAGGGTGTTGATATAATGTTTAAAATCATTGATTTATCAGCCATATTTGTATATGTTAATGGTGCTTAAGTGACATTTCAGTTGTTAGCAGTAGGTTTCCTGGGCTTGTCATTCCTAAAGGTTTTAGGTGTTGTGACACTTTTTCATTACAGTAGTCATTTCAGATTTGTGGGTGTTCTAACTTTTGTATAATTTGGCTAGATATGCAAGGAATGCATAGGAGAAAAAGAGAAAGCAGAGAGCCAGAAAGTTAAAATGCAGAAATTAAGTTATTGCAATGAAGACAGAAATTCTGATACGTGCAAGGGAAGCTCCATAATCTGTTCCTGATGCTCCTCGTGCAGTTTCTGAGCCAGATAGGCGCTCCTGGAATACTTCACATGGCAACTCAGTAAAATTAAAAGTGGCTGGTTCCATGTCAATCTATTAGTTGAAAATGATGGTGTGTGAATCATATGGGGTAAGATTCTATCTCTACTTCACGTTTGTAAGAATATATTCTTGTAAGTAGGAGCGAGTGTTGTCTGAAAACGCATAAATGCGAAAGGAACTATAATCACAAAGATATAGCTAATGCTGCACTTGAAAATTGTATTACATTACTCTTTCTTACAGAAGAAAGGTTAACATTGCAATTTTTTACTACCCCCTATGCTGTATGTTCCATTTTAAGCAATGACCAGTAATTTTTAGCTTACGCGGATCCCTAATGCGTATCTGGCTTTGTTAGATTTTTGTATACATTTGGTGCAAATCGAGACCATTGTGTCTTTTTAATTCATATATATTAGTATGTCCAGTGATCGTGCTCTTGATCTGTATCTGCTTTTTATACCGAGTGCTCCCTTCACCGAAGACTTTGTTTGAGATTTCTGTGCTGATATTGTAATTGTGATTATATGATGAACAGGTGGTCCAGGCAATAACGCGAAGCCAGTGCACGAATATTGTTGAGCCCTTTGGGTTCACCCATCAAAGTGTCGGGGATCTTCTCCGAGCAGAAGTCAAATTTGGTTTTGAAAATGGGTAAAGTTCTGCTGCTATAATAAGTTTACAGATTCATTCGTTTTATAATTTTTTTAAGTATCTCAATACTGGCATTGATTTCTTCACTCATATTTGCGTCTGCAGAACCATGATTTCGAACATTGATAAAGGAAGGTGAGATTGTATAGGTTACAGTTGCAGCTCTTTAACGAGTAAAAAATGAAAGTGAGAACGACAAATTCCTTATTGACGGATTCCTTCGCATGAAAAGAATGATGCTACTTTTGAAAATGTGGTAAGCCTACTAACTTATCTTCGATTTTTTTACCTTGGGTTGCAGTGGTTAGATAGATAATGAAAAGACAGATACAATAGATTAAGTGATGACTAATAATGACACATCCAGCTATACGTAGTTTATAACTGAAACCCTCTCCAATGTGACACATTTCTGAATGGTTCTCTATGTAATTCCTCCTAGTAAAACATGCATCTTTGTTACCTCTAGCATTGGTTGTTCTTATTTAGGGAAAACTCTAAGTTTTCTACAGACTGGCATCATACCTGAGTTTGTACTACTTTTTGATCGTTTGGAATACGATATGGAAAAGCGCCCATTAGGCAAGTATTAACTTACAAGCTCCCCAGGCTCCAGCTAATCTTTTTCCTTACAGGTATATTCGGCTTATTGTTGAGTATTTAATGGTGTGCAGCTCCATTTCTCTTGGGAATGAAGGGAAGAGAAGATGCTTATGTTGAGACAATCAGGAAGCGCTTTAAGGTTTTCATGCAATCTATTCCGGTGGTTGATTATTATGCCTCCAAGGATAAAGTTAGAAAGGTATGATATTGTCAGTTTGGCCTTGGCTCCAAGCTTTATATTGTGATTATAAAACCTAATTAAGGTGCACAAAGACTCACCTAAGTTCCATCAAGTACTGATGCTTGAATCTAATGATGCCAATTTTCGAATGAGTATCTATACTTACATTTCACCATATGTCAATTGCTAAAATTCAATGACAATTTGAAGTAACAAAGTTTGCTAATTACTTGCCCTTGTATGCGATTATTTGAACATCAAGCATAATATTTCTTACTTTAGGTTTGATCAGTAAATCATAACTAATCTGTTGTAACTAATAGGTTACTGCGTAGGTTTGGTTTGCTTCTGCGGTCTAGAGGGAATGGAGAAAATTGCTTCCTTGCTTAGTTAATGTTCGCACCATTGTGTTATTTCTGGTGTTGTGAATTTGCTGTCAGTTTTCATTTGAAATCACTGATTCTGTATTGATCCATTCCATGTCTGAATATATATGATGAAACAAATTAGTGGATGTCTTGCGTGTTCAAGTTTTCTGCTGTTCCCATGGTGATAGAGATGTACATTAGTCTTTGGGTGTTGCAAGATCTTCAAATATAATCTTTCCTAAGATAACTTAATGGCTTAGGATTAAGTGAACCTTTATTTTGGTGAAAATTGTGCTTGGTTTTCTGCATAACTCAGAACTGATGAAGTAATTTTCCAGCTTATGCAGAATATCAGCTAAGAACGTGATGTATTAAATCTGACTTGAATTTTTGAGTTTGATGCGAATATCTGTTGTGTTGTTAAGTTTAAATGTTCATTTTTGTGGGCATATTTGATTTTGATTTGGGTGCCACAGGCCCACAGTCAGCTTCTAAGTTTGCTGAGTTTACACTCAAGAAGCTCTTTCGGTTTGGAGTAAAGTCACACTGTGACTGTATGAACTAGACAGGACCTTCATTCTTCAAATTAGGCAATTAGCCCACGTTTGTTCTTTATATCTGATATACCGTTTACTCGAAAAGTGGAGTAAGATCGGTAAAATTCAAATTCTGGTGAAACGTCTGAATCTGACGTGGTATCTGACTCGGGACTAGTCTAATTTATTATTTTATTTTATTTTATTTTTGAGTCGTACTCGAAGTCTGGCTTGGCTTAAATGTCTGACTTGGAACTATTTGAGTAAGGAACTATTTTGTACCTAACTTGCTGGGCAGATATCTATCCGGAGTCAAAAAATTCGGTAACTCCATTCTAATTTTTTTTTGACTCAGATGTAAAATCCGGCAAGTTACTCAAAAAGCAAACAACCAGGCAAAAATAACGGGACTATCAGGTGCATAATGGAGATAAACGTACCAAGTCTCCGAAAACAAAGAAATCAAATCTCTTCTCCAGGATATTCAAGAATGACTACCCACTTTAACACATGTCTCATCTTCCATTAAAGAAGGGGATATTAGAAACCCCGTTACCGTTTGATGCAACTATTTTAGTTTTCAATAAATATAAATGAAGTCAAAGTCAAAGTCAAATTTGCTATTTTTGCGGAGGGAAGAAGTTTTGTCACTGTTAAACACCACCCTCCACTTACTTAACCTAGATTTTGCCGGCTTTGGATTGGATTATGGAAACCCATAAATAAGATCTCTTATCAGAATTCCCAATTCTCAAAATCTGCCCAGAGAGGAGTACAAAAGATTTCTTCCGATGGCAATCCATCCGAAAGCAGAAGAGACTATAATCCGCATTGAAGAGAATTCACCAAAAAAATTCAAACAATTCGATGTCATCGCAGGTGACCATTACTATCATAGTAGTTTGTCATCACCAGCATCCGATGATAATCCGTCACAGCTTAGCTCGGAAACAATTTCTTTAATAATGAAAGAATGGAGCATTCTCAAAGATAGCCTTCCTGAATCAATCTTTGTTAGGGCCTACGAGGGAAGAATCGATATACTAAGAGCTGTTATCATCGGACCACCAGGTACTCCTCATCACGAAGGTTTGTTCTTTTATGATATTCAAATCACTTCTGGTTACCCATATACACCTCCAAAGTTTATGCTTATTTTCCCGAGTAGTCTAGATCCAAATGATACTCATACAGCTTGCCGTAGAGTTAGACCTTTAAAAAACGAAAAGGGAAAGTACAGTATATTAGAAATATTACTATTGCATCAATCGCATATTATCAATGCCAAACCTAAACCCGTCTTGGACTATAAAAGTGATTTACCTACCTATTGTGAGAACTTGCTTGAGAAGGAATACAAAACTTTTCGTTTAATTTGTCTCATGATGTTGGAAATTCTCAAAAAGCCACCGGAACATTTTGAAGAGTTTGTTGTTGAACACTTTAGGGATCGTGCTGTGAGTATATTAACTGCTTGTAAATCTTATATTGGTGATGGCGAATCTAAGGTTGTTGAAGATGTTAACAAGAATAACAAACAATGTGTTGCAATCAAGGAAGAACGTGAACGATACCAGGAATCCATGAGGAAAATATATCGTAGGCTTATAAAGGCATTTATGGAGAATGGATCTACCAATTCTTTAGAAGATTACATTGGAGATATAAATATGAATGAAGGCTATCATGGGACCACGTCATGCAGTGCAGTCTTTCTATTTTTCTTTTTTGAGTCTTTGGTATTGCTTCTTTTGATTTTAGGTATAAGACGTTTCTTCACGATGCCTCATGACGACTATGTGCTGATGCTTACCATGACTTTAGGGATGGGTTTTTGTTCGGGTTTGGCGTTTATATTTCTCAAGTTCACAGGATATGATTTTTCTGTTGATAGTGGGGGATATTCTTAGATATTTCTTTACTTTTAGCTTTTGCATTTATTTGGGGATAGATTCATATATTGACATTGTTACATTACTTTATGTTTTGATTGCATTTATTCTTTTTTGAGTTCAATTCTCAGATTGTCCCTTAGTTTTTAAGATTTTTATTAAAGGGAGAGCAAAACATGATCCGAGGAGTACAAAAATCGGAGTCAACTTACTAACCAGAAATAACTCTGTATATTTTTCTTCATTAGCGTAAAATATCCTTACTAATCCCACGTCCCCTTCACACATGTAAAAAAAACACATCTCATTTCTATCATTGTCTTCTTCTTTTGCGAAAAAAAGAATCCCTAACTAATCACTGTGTCTGTTGATTTCTTATGCAAGTGCGGAGACGTTTGACTCTCTTGAGTTCTTCCCATTATACTTACTTCTTTTTAGTATTGCTGATGTTAAGTTCGTGGACATGTTAATGTTAATTGGGAATGTGAGAGTAGTCACAAGATTGACCGATTGGGAGTTTTGATCTTAGCATACCTATTGACATATTATTAAAGAAAGCATTACCATTTAGAGGCATTGGAGTTTAGAATTGGTATCTCTACAATCTTCGTCACACTTGTTCCTGCCCATTATGTGGAACAATGTCCATTTCAAACCCACGCTTCCATTACCATATGAATGTGTAGTTGGGAGATTCGGTGCAAAGTTAATTCTTAATCCATATTTGTGGGCTAGTTTCATGTATACTAACATAGATCAGGTTTTCCGTTTTCTTATTATCATGTTTGGCGAAGGCGAGATTTTTAAAAGTCTAATGTAATTCTTTTAGGTTTCATCACATAGAGTTTTAGCTTTTTCGTGGTTTGAACATGTGTGAGAAACTTGTGCGCCTAGCAAGGATAATTTAGACCGAGTTAGAAACAAATATAGGATCGCTCCTAGTTAACGAGTCAACCACGATTTTTTCGCTCCTAGGATCACTTTTTGATTTCCTTTTAACAAAAATCATTATTTTTTAATCAAAAAAATAAACAAAACTAGTAGTAAAACACCAAGGTGACCAAATTTGGAGTACAAAAACTCTGTTCAAATGTTGGGATCCATTAAAACTCCATATTAAAGAAAATTGATACAGAAACCCTAAATTTTTAAAAATTGGATACAAAAACCCCAAACAAAATTGGTGTCATCATATTTTTGCCTATTTTTTTTATCATGAAACCAAAGATTTTAATGATGAAACGGTAGGTTTATAATGAAACCAAAATTTGGTGGGATTGTTTCTGGTTAGTGATGGTGGTGGTTGGTGGTGGTGCTTTTTATGGTGGTGGTAGTGCTAGTATTTATTGGTGGATGTGGTGTTGGTTGCTAGTAGTGGTAGTTAGTGGTGGTAAAAATATTGTTTGTACCATAAGTAAAAATGCCACTTAATTGGCCAAATTGGTACTTGAGTCATCTATTGGCCCTCATCCAAGCACGCTAACCAGTCAACCGAAGCAGCCCACCAGCCTGCCCAGTATTACATAAAGTCAATGCCCGGTCAATGGTCAAAGTCAACGCCCGGTCCATCGTCAAGATCAACGACAGGTCAATGGGCAAAGTCAACCATCAGTTAATGTCAAGGCCGTGTGCCGATGATGTTGCCATGCAATTTCCACTCATGTTGCAGATGGTGCTGCCATGTAGTTTCCACTCATGATGCCAACGGTGCTGCCAACCAATTCCCAGCTAAATACTCTATCGCACTGCCAACTAGTCAATTCAGTCTACCAGCCAGCATCCATCCATACTGCCAGCCATTATGCCTGTCAACCATCAATCCAGTCTGCCAGCATGCAAAATTAATTCTGGAGGCATGAATGAGCAGTTTCATGCGAATTTATCATGGAGGCATAAATGAGCAGCTTCATGCAGAATTGAAGATGGAGGCATGCAATATTAATTCCAGCTGTTTCATGCAGAATTGAAGATGAAGGCATAAATATGCAGTTTCATACAGGGAGGCATGAATGAGAAGTTAATATTTAAGTTAATATTGAAATTGGGTATTCAGCTGTTGTTGATGGTGGTTTTTAGCCAAGGGTTAAAATCGTAAAATCCCAAACCCTAGTAGACAGTGATGTCACAACATTTAAGTAATAAGCATTTACTAGGCGCATTTATTAAATCTTTAATGTGTCTGTAAATAATTATCGGGGTATCTTTTTCGATTAGGGTTACAACATGCCAAACCCTAATTCCCACCTATGCCTATGGCAAATCATGCCAGCCATACTAACCGCGCCAAAGCATGCCAACCATGCTAGCCGCACCCCTATGCCAATGGAAAATCATGCCATCCATACTAACCGCGCCAAAGAATGTCAACCATGCTAGCCGCACCCCTATGCCAATGACAAATCATGCCAGCTATACTAATCGCGACAAAGCATGCCAACCATGCTAGATTCACCCCTATGCCAATGGAAAATCGTGCCAGCCATACTAACCGCGCCAAGGCATGCCAACCATGCTAGCCGCACCCTGTGACAACGGCAAACCATGCCAGACACACCTATCGCGCCATGCCATATGCACCTCGCCATGGCCCCATGCCAACTTAGTCGCGCCACCATGCTGGCCTTCCCTATGCGTCTATCAAAACGAAGGCGTGTAATAATCAACGGTTGCCCTTCTATTCTAGGAGCAAATCCTGACCGTCTAGGGTTACCAAACAACATTTGTCCCAAAACCCTAGCTTGGTCACGCGCCTAGCCAAAGCTAGCCATGCCATGTTCCCATGGCAAACCCTTGGCCCCACATGCCAAACCAAAAAAACACCTAGTCAAAGCTAGCCATGCCATGCGCCCATGGAAAACTCTTGGCCCCACATGCCCATACAAAATTGTGCCTAGCCAAAGATAGTCGTGCCACGCGCCCATGGCAAACCCTTGGTCCCACATGCCAAGCCAAAATTGCACCTAGCCAAAGCTATCCATGCCACGCGCCCATGGCAAACCCTTGGCCCCATATGCCAAGACAAAACCACGCCTATCCAAAGCTAGCCATGCCATGATCCCATGGCAAACCCTTGGCCCGACATTCCAAGCCAAAACCGCGCCTATCCAAAGCTAGCCATGCCATGCTCCCATGGAAAACCCTTGGCCCCACATGCCAAGCCAAAACCGCTCCTAGCCAATGCTAGCCATGTCATGCGCCCATGGAAAACCCTTGGCCCCACATGCCAAGCCAAAATTGTACATAGCCAAATCTAGCCATGCCATGCGCCCATGGCAAACCCTTGGCCCCACATGCCAAGCTAAAACCGCACCTAGCCAAAGCTAGACATGCCATGCGCCCATGGAAAACCCTTGGCCCCACATTCCAAGCCAAAACCATGCCATGCCAACCTAGCCGCGCCCTCATGCTGGCCTTCCCTACACGGCTACCAAAACGAAGGCATGCAATAATCAACGGTTGTCCTTCAACCCAGGAGCAAATCCTAGCCATCCAAGTTTACCAGACAACACATGGTAACCTTTGGCTCGAAAACCTAAAGTTTGGCCACGCCAAACCATGCCATGCCAACGGCATGCCAACCTAGATGCACCCCATGCTGGCCCTCCCTACACGGCTACCAAAACGAAGGCGTGCAATAATCAACGGTCGCCCTTCAACCCTAGGATCAAATCCTAGCCATCCAAGGTTACCAGAAAACACATGGTAACCTTTGGCCCAAAAACATAAGTTTGGCCACGCCAAACCATGCCATGCCAACGACATCCCAACCTAGCCGCGTCACCATGATGGCCTTCCCCATCCGGCCACCAACGAACGAAAGCGTGCGATGATCAACGACTACCTTGCCTCTTAAGATGCAAGATCTCGACCGTCGAAGGTCACCAAGCTACCAAGTCTCCCAAGCTCGACTTGCCAGGAAACCACGACGTGCCACATGTTTTCCACAAAAATATTCGAGACATCAAACACATATCACAAACTGGGGATCCTCTTTGGGTATTGGTTTGGCGGTTTATAGCATGCGGCGTACACTACGCCCGTCATAAGGAAGTGTCATAAGGGTGAGGCGGTCAGTAAATATAGGGATTCAATGATGAAATGCTCAACAATCCATTTCATGCGTTAACAACTGTTGATGGTGGATTTTCATTTAAGGTTAAAATTGTAAAAGACAAAAATTATGCGCTAACATCTTATAAAAGATAAAGCCATTAATAAGTGTTGAATACTTCTTCACTTTACCAATTCACCTAGAATGGAGCATGTGGCAACAATCCCATTCTGTGAATTAAATACACGAAATTCATCCAGGTTGGAGCATGTAGCAACAATCTCATATACCCTATGAATTTACAGCATTATTAATTAATGCGCAACCAGCCTTGTATTTACTGTACTCATTATCAGTGTGTCATGATGACTAAGTGTTGCTCTTAGCAGAGCAACACGAATCTCCAAGCATTATAATGAAAACATGTACGAAATACCCGTACAGGCTGCAACTCTCGGTGTGTTATACTAGCCCGATTGAGCCACTCTCGGTGTGTTATACTATCCCGTTTGAGCATCCGGACTGACCGTATCAATCTGGATATGATCACGACCATCCAACTCCACCAGCATGATTGGATGGACCAGATCGATTCCATAACCCCCAAGTAGGTATGGAATATCCGCTGCCGAACCAATGCGGACCCCGCATGGTCGGCCTCCCCAAAAGATTGGCCTAGCTTTCCAAAACCTCCAATCCATAGCAGTATGGACGGGAAACCCTAAATTAGGGTGTGTGTTACATTACATGTGTCGCAAAAAAGTCTCAACCATCCATCTTCGCAGGTATAGATGGAGGGTGTAGATGTAGATTCAAAGGGCCCAGAGCATGTAAACACAATTACTGTGGTCCCACATACATACGTGACCGATCGGTCAGGACCAACTATAGTTGGTCATCCTAGTTCGTGCGCTCCAAACTAGGTATAACACACGGCCGGCAATACCCTGATTAGGGTTTATGTCATGATCATAAGCGTTTATTTTCTCCTGATCGGACAAAGGGTCCAGGAATAGGCTAAGCAGGTCCGATAACTATCAACACGATCACTGCGGGCCTACCCATCTCTTCACCCAATCGTCCAAGACCGAACTCTCTTTTTCTCCTCGGTTCGCGCGCCTTTAACATGCATGGTCGCTCCTTCCAAATTGCAAACTAATCTCAACCGCTCGATTTTGCCGGACGAATTGAGTGGCTTAGATCATGTTTTCATGGGACGATAAGGCATAGGCGTGAACACCAGCCTACCACCTAAACGCTGGAGTAATCGGGCAAGACCGACCAAGCCTGGTCGTCTTGGAACGCGCGCCCGAAGTTGGTAGGGTGTGCGGCTTTTGCGATACTAGTTTACTATCGCAAATTGATCTCGACCACTCAACTTCGCCGGATAAATTGAGTTGCCCAGATCACATTTCCATGGGACAGTGAGGTATGAACATTTGTACCGGAATGCCGTCAGCATACATGACCGACAGGCCATACCAAAACCATGTCCTAATCTTGGATTCGACCAAGCTGGAAAGTGGTGTTTGCACACTTTTTCCTAAAACCCTAGTTTCATCAATGGTCGCAGATGAGCGTCTCAAAGATCATCTCGTCCGTCCAACTTCACCGGCTTAGTTACACAACCCTGGTCAGAAGTTAATTGGTCAGTGCGGAGTCATGGTGATCACCATCCGTCACTCTACCACACTATGTAGTCGGCCAAGGGAGGACTTGTTTGCGCAACCTCCAAACCATCACGTGAAGTAGGCTGGACATAAGGTTATTTTGAGACTCTCAAACAGCGATGCTTCATACATGCTGAATATACTCGATGCAGTACCTGCATAGTATACACACGATACTTCACAAGTATCAATTTCCTAAATAACGTAGCATTACATGCTACTTTCGTGGGTCCCACGATCCACACGTTCAAGACATCAATCATGTCACAAACCGGGGGATACATACTGGGGTATTGGTCTGGCGGTTTACAGCGTGCAGTACACAACGCGCCATCACAAGAACGTGTCAGGAAGACATGGACGGTTAGTGATTATGGGAGAAGTGGGCAAGCCTGGTCCTGTGACACCAACACACTACTCCATCACTCCACTTTCTCCACTTCCCACGAGATACGAAGGTTAGGCTAAAAGACTTGTATAAATAGGTTCTCCGCCCTATTTTTCACAAATACAGAACAAGACGAGATAACAGAGGCAAGTGTTGATACAATCGTATTCAAACACCAGAACTGATAGCTTACATCCTGCAAGCCAATTCATCTTTCTGATACAAGTCATATATATCCAACACCTTCACAATCTCAACACCTTCTTCACTTCCCTCCCTAATATCAACCCCATCTCCTTCACTATGTGATCGAAACAAGTCTGGAATGGCCATTTCTTGGTTTTGGCCGGACTTGCACAGATTGATCTCTCGAATATACAAGCACTCACCGCGCAGTGCATTTGTTTAAGGTTTAGATTCATTCCTCATCCACACCCCAAATTACCAACATTGGCAGGAATAGTTTTCACCCATAAATAATTGGCGACCACAGTGGGAGGTTAATATCTCGGTTGTGAAGTCAATTTCTTCAAAATCCGATTCAATTTTATCAATTTCAAAAAGGGTCGATCTTAGAACCAATTCAATCAACAATTCATTTCAAGATGGTGGAACTCAGGTCTGGATCAGCAATCAATTCTGATAGAACTAGTGTGGATAACACTCCCGGTGTCAATGTACCTGTCAATGGAGCTACCGTGGTCAATACATCTAGTGGAGCCATCACTTCTACCATCAGCGCCAGCGTAGCAGGGAATATTCTAGTAAGTGTAACACCTCCCATCACCAGAGCCAGAGCAGTCGCTAATCCCGGCATCTCCTCAAGTATAACGCCTTTGGTGGTCTCCAGAGCAACAACTTTCACTCATTCATCAGCACGAGGAGCCGGAGGGACAAGAGGAGGACCGCCACCCATTACCATTGCATACTTGATGGAGAAGCAGGAAGTTATGGCTAAGACTCAAACGGATATGGATGCAACTCAGAAAGAGGTACTCACTTTTTTTAAGACATTAACTGATTGATTGCCACAAGAACCGAGACATCCCCTGGAGCCAACAAGGAATGCACTCAACACACCCGGAGAAGGTACGGCGCTGACCTACATGGACCTGATCAAAGAAGCGACATCAGATATGAACGGTCCAGTCATGGAGATTCCTACACTGGGGACTGATCCTCACAACGATCCTCCTTAAGTCAATAGTCTCACTATGAGACAGAGGCCGGTGGATCAGGAAGCGGCTTCTCTAGTGGAAAGTTTATGCGAACTTTTACACTTCTCGAAGAATCAGCGGGCAGAGATGTTTTGCTGCAATCAACTAGAAGAAGTTCACAACCGGGCCCTACATGTTACGGCACGCATCAAGGATTCAGAGTTCAAGAGGGCCCTCATCGACACAGGAGCATCTTCGAATGTGATTAATCTTAAGACGGCCAAGGTTCGCTTAGGAAAGATCGTATGGCATCCTACCACAATGGCATACTTTGAAGGAAATCAGACCAGCACATACGAGATCACCCCTTCAACGTACCACCAATGCCTGAAGACTATGCTGAATAAAGAAGTCATTCGTATTCCTGTAACATTGTCTCCTTACGCACGAATATGCGGAGTAGAACTGTTTAAACAGGGGGAAACTCCGCGGGAAGGATCAGGCAAAGTCCATTGCACCCCACTCCCCACGTGGGCGTCAATCCAGGAGGAGGACCGACTTGCATCATCAAAGGCTAGGCCACATGATGTATCCTTGATGACAAGATATCTCAATTCTTCTCTCCGCCTAACGGAATGATATAACAATGAAGAGCCACAAGAAGAAGTGCTAGATGCTCCACGATAGCTGCAAGATGGTACCAACTCTATCACTGATGAGCTCGACGATAAGGAATCTCCTAGGCATATCTCCATCATCTCGACCCTGTGTAAGCAGTCATACAATCTCCGATCCAACCCGGTCAAACAATCTGCGAGGCAATTCAGGCGCGAGATCAGGTGTTGTATGGATTCTAGAGACTTAAACGAATGCTTCCCTAAGGACGACTTTCCTCTACCTAACATCAACATGTTAGTAGACGCCACCAGCGGACATGGCATGTTCTCCTTCATGGATGGTTATAACGGCTATAATCAGATAAGGATGTATGAGCATGACGCAAGTAAGGCAACCTTTCGAACTCCTCTTGGCAATTTTTACTATACTGTTATGCCTTTTGGTTTAAAGAATGCCGGTGCAACGTATCAACACGATATGATGACAATCTTCCACGACATGATACATAAGAAAGTCGAAGACTACGTGGATGATATAGTAGTCAAATCCAAGACTTAATCTATCCTTACAATGCCGCTGTTGTGAACCATGAAGGAGCTCCAAAACTTCATGGGAAAGGTGAACTTTTGCTTCATTCACCCCTTGTTAAAGAAAGGATAAAGTTTCATCTGGACCGCACAACAAAAGGAAGTGTTTCGGAGGATTCAACGAATATTGTCATCTCTGAATCATCACAAAGGGTTCGCATATTATGTCAGCCCAGACAAGAGTGAGCATAGGACATCTTCAGATCCACTGAAGCCGACACCTCAAGGGAGCAGCCTCAAGAAGATGACGATGTCCGCGCGTCATATTTATCAAGATCCGGGAGAATCACTCTATCAAACGATGGTGCATGTCTATCGTGCTATGTTGGAGAATATGCACTTTTGGTCATCATATGGAATTCGTGAAGCTATTGAATGTTCATCTACAACAATATATGCCCTACTAGAAAGAGCCAGTTTCGCTGAAGCAGCAAGAGGATAGTCACCGAGATACAACATCTTGCGTATTCAACATCGCCAACTCCAACTCCGGTACCATATGCACGACTGCCGTAATGGTGAAACAATTTCCAACATATCCAAAAGCTCTGGATACTCGTAGGTAGGGGACTGCCTCCCTCTTCTCTATTTCATGAAAAAACGTCAACTATCACGCCCCTCCCTGCCAGTCTCTTCTGATCACAGCTGCTTCCAAGAACTGTTGTTGCTCGTCGATTGATACTATCCAGAGCTTCACCATATCAACAACCATTACGTACAAAATACCCATCGGAATACAAGATAGAGCCACGTAGACCACGCTAGGGGACTGAGGCTCAGTATGAAATTCCTTCACCATCAGTCAAGGACTTCTTCAACACGAGAAAGATGGTCATTCAAGAAGCATGGAATTCGCAAGGGTAAATCGAACTGAAGAGGAAGCCAGTTCAACGCTCCCTCCAGCAGAAGATGCTTCAATGGTCTGTTTAAGAGCCGCCTCAATGCTCTCTCCGGGACCCACGTTCGCTTCAGAATCCTGCTTCAATACTCTCTCTAGGATCCACCTTAACGTTCGCACCAGAAGCCACTTTAATATCCTATCGAGTCGTTTCAACACTCAAGTTACATCAATAATATGCGCTCTGGTCAAGTTATCTTTGATGTACTCATTGCTCAACATACGTCTCATCCATCCTTCATGAGGGCCCAGCGGAGCATGCAAAACCTTGAAGTCGACAGAAGAAGGGTTATCTTGTGGAACGAATATCTTCATATAGTTGAAAGGGCGCGGTGAACAACTCATCATCAATGTTCGGCATATCTTTGAAGATGTCAACACCTCCTGACTTGGCACCAGCATTATCCCCAGAAGACATCTCAATGGGAGTTCTTTTCTTCATTCTACAATAAAAGACATGAGTCAATACTTGTTTAAAAACGCTTGAGATGTGTAGTCACACACGACAGAACACACATTCACGTTGGAGTACACAAGGCTAGTATTGGGTCCAAACACCGGTATTGATCAAGTCACAAGTCCGGTGTTGATCAAGTCACAAGTTCGGTATTGTTCAAGTTTCAAGTCCGGTGTAGATCAAGTCACAAGTCCGGTATTGCTCAAGTTTCAAGTCTGGTGTTGATCAAAGTCACAAGGCTGGTATTCGAATAAAATAGGCGCACGCAGCAGGGCAGGTTTTAAGTCGAAACACAGGGTCGACGTTCAGTCAGGCACGCGACGGGTCCCACTTGATACCAGCCCCATATTGGTCGAAGCAGGCATAGCCGGCCCCAAGCAAAGAAGACACGCGGCTGGTCCCACTTGATACCAGCCCCATATTGGTCGAAGCAGGCACAGACGGCCCCAAGCAAAGCAAGCATGTGGAACGCAGTGGACCCACGTTTATCCGAAGCAGGCGCATGATGAGTCCCACGTTCAACCAAATTAGGCACGCAGTGGACCCACGTTTAACCGAAGCAGACACATCAAGCCCACGTTCGATCAACCAGGTGCAGCAGCCCCACGAACAAAACAGGCATAACAGTCCATCGAAGCAGGCAAGACCGACATTATACTAGGGGAACACTCTCCTGGAAGCCTCTTGAACGTGACATGCTCCAAGGACAGGATGACTCGTCTCTCCTGGTAACATCTAACTTTGTCTCATAAGCTTTGTCTTTAACTGTCACCATCTCATGCCTACCCCCATAATAGTGTAACCATTATGCGCTAGGCAGGGGACTTAATGTTGATGGTGGATTTTCATTTAAGGTTAAAATTATAAAAGCCAGAAATTATGCGCTAACATCTTGTAAAAGATAAAGCCATTAATAAGTGTTGAATACTTCTTCACTTTACCAATTCACCTAGAATGGAGCATGTGGCAACAATCCCATTCTGTGAATTAAATACACGAAATTCATCCTAGTTGGATCATGTAGCAACAATCCCATATAACCTGTGAATTTATAGCATTATTAATTAATGCGCAACCATCCTTGTATTTACTGTACTCGTTATCAGTGCGGAATGACGACTGAGTGTTGCTCTCAGCAGATCAACACGAATCTCCAAGCATTATAATGAAAGCATGTACGAAATACTCGTACAGGCTGCAACTCTCGGTGTGTTATACTAACCCGATTGAGCCACTCTCGGTGTGTTATACTAGCCCGATTGAGCATCCGGACTGACCGTATCAGTCTGGATATGATCACGACCATCCAACTCCACCAGCATTATTGGATGGCCCAGATCGATTCCATAACCCCAAAGCAGGTATGGAATATCCGATGCCGAACCAATGCGGGCCCCGCATGGTCGGCCTCCCCAAAAGATTGGCCTAGCTTGCCAAAATGTCCAAACTGTAGCAGTATGGACGGGAAACCCTAAATTAGGGTTTGCGGCACATTACATGTGTCGCAAAACAGTCTCAACCATCCATCTTCGCAGGTATAAATGGAGGGTGTAGATGAAGATTCAAAGGGCCCAAAGCATGTCAACACAATCACCATGGGCCCACCTACATACCTAACCGATCGGTCAGGACCAACTATAGTTGGTCGTCCTAGTTCATACGCTCCAAAATAGGTACAACACACCGCCGGCAATACCCTGATTAGGGTTTATGTCGCAATCATAAGCGTCAATTTTCTCCTGATCGGACGAAGGGTCCAGGAATAGGCTAAGCAGGTCCGGTAAGTATCAAAACGATCATTGCGGGCCCACTTATCTCTACACCCAATCGGCCAAGACCGAACTCTCTTTTTCTCCTCGGTTCGCGCGCCTCCAACATGCATGGTCGCTCATTCCAAATTGCAAACTAATCTCAACCACTCGATTTCGCTAGACGAATTGAGTGGCTTAGATCATGTTTTCATGGGACGGTAAGGCATAGGAGTGAACACCAGCCTACCACCTACATGCTGGAGCAATCGTCCAAGATCGACCAAGCCTGGTCGTCTTGGAACACGCGCCCGAAGTTGGTACGGTGTGCAGCTTTTGCGGCACCAGTTTACTGTCGCAAATTGATCTCGACCACTCAACTTCGCCGGATAAATTGAGTGGCCCGGATCACACTTCCATGGGACAGTGAGGTATGAACATGTGTACCGGTATGCCGTCAGCATACATGACCGACCGACCGGCCAATCCAAAACCATGTCCCAAGCTTGGATTTGACCAAGATGGAAAGTGGTGTTTGCGCACTTTTTTCTAAAACCTTAATTTCATCAACGGTCGCAGATGAGTGTCTCAAATATCATCTCGTCCGTCCAACTTCACCGTCTTAGTTACACATCCCTGGTCAGGACATAATTGGTCAGTGCGGAGTCATGGTGATCACTATCCGTCACTCTACCACACTATGTGGTCGGCCAAGGGAGGACTTGTTTGCGCAACCTCCAAACCATCGCGTGAAGTAGGATGGACATGAGGTTATTTTGAGACTCTCAAACAGCGATGCTTCATACATGCTGAATATACTCGATGCAGTACTTGCATAGTATACACACGATACTTCACAAGTATCAATTTCCTAAATAATGTAGCATTACATGCTACTTTCTGTGGGTCTCACGATCCACACGTTCAAGACATCAATCATGTCACAAACTAGGGGATACATACTGGGGTATTGGTCTGGCGGTTTACAGTGTGCAGTGCACAACGCGCTATCACAAGAATGTGTCAGGAAGACATGGACGGTTAGTGATGATGGGAGAAGTGGGAAATCCTGGTCGTGTGACACCAACACACTACTCCATCGCTCCACTTTCTCCACTTCCCACGAGATATGAAGATTAGGCTAAAAGACTTGTATAGATAGGTTATCCGCCCTATTTTTCACAAAGACAGAACAAGACGAGATAACAGAGGCAAGTGTTGATATAATCGTATTCAAACACCGGAACTGATAGCTTACATCCTGCAATCCAGTTCAGCTTTCTGATACAAGTCATACATAGCCAACAAGTCTGGAACGGCCATTTCTTAGTTTAGGCCGGACTTGCACAGATTGATCTCTCGTATCTACAAGCACTCACCGCGCAGTGCATTTGTTTAAGGTTTAGATTCATTCCTCATCCACACCCCAAATTACCAAAATCGGCAGGAATAGTTTTCACCCATAAACAACAACCTTATGGAACATCAATTCCATACGTTAACGGTTTTATGGAACATCAATTCCATGCATACGGTTATCACATCCTCCCATTTACTTACCCATTTATCCATCCATTAATGAGACCAGAGTACATTTTACTTCGACTTGTATAAATAGGTCTTACCTATTTCCACAGAACAACAAGTTCATTCGGGAATATACAACACTCAGAAAACCTTTGCTAGTTTACCACTTGTTAGCCTTCCCACTTTTCTAATACAAGTCACAGTAACATAACTGCTCTTTCAGAATCAACTATTCTGGTCTCATCACTTTCTTTTCTTCCCTCCCCAAAACCTACCCATTCTCCTCTACTTTGTGACCGAAGCAAGTCCGGAACGGCCATTTCTTGGTTTAGGCTGGATTTGTACAGATTGATCTCTCGAACTTAAAG
Source organism: Papaver bracteatum (assembly GCA_023529315.1). NCBI lineage: Eukaryota > Viridiplantae > Streptophyta > Magnoliopsida > Ranunculales > Papaveraceae > Papaver > Papaver bracteatum. The sequence continues at coordinate 2,069,304 of JAJJWX010000259.1, forward strand.
TGCTCCCTTGCAGTATATTGTTTAGGGTTTAAATTGTTTCTCACCTGCACACCCGAAATTACCGAAATCAGCAAAAACCATTTTCACCTACAAATAATTGGCGACCACAGTGGGACGTTCGATCTTTCGGTTACAATGTCAACTTTCGACCGTCAATCTCATTCTTCGACCCAGACGTTAAGATGGTATAGGAAGATGATCCACTCTGACTTAGTTACCCGATGACTCGATTATCAGTCATAACGCGACAAGGGATAACTAGGGACTTCCCAGAGGTTAGAAGCAAAACGATCCGCCCGAGGGTCAACGGCTCGGTTAATCAGACAGCTCAGTAATGGATGGGGACTTCCCACGGCTGCGTTTCTCATAAAGCTTGGTCCTACACTGATAGGCTTATAAAGATACCTACAACTATAAATACTGCAAGTGCACAGTGTCGACAAGCAACACAGGGTGAGCACAGGTCGAACCACAGAGACTTGGAGAGTGTAGAAGTTGATTCTAAATCCTTACTTAGAACTGATTCAGAGAGTAACCAAAAGGGGTTTGATTTTGTCGATACGACGAGATATTGGCAAAGACTTAAACAGAAAATAATATTGAATTAAAATACGCAATTAAATCAAGGTGTAAATACTGAGAATATGGATACTAAGGTATTCAAATCCACCACTAACTTATGATATGCATTCAACTTGTAATATTATTCTTGTCCTTACAGCAGATTCAAGTCTACCGTATTTCTAAGGTGTTTCTCCAATGGATAATTTAATCACAACTAAAGTATTTCTCCAAAACATTAACTGTCTAATTAAAGCACAACTAATCTGAGGATTAATATTTGGTTAAGCATGAGTTGCAGCATAATCAACATAGAGATATTCTAACTACAATGGATACATGGCATACATTGTGAGAGCAAGATGTTGACAAACTTGGATTAAATTATATCTTTAAACAATTCTAAACTTTCAAGAACAATATACAAGATATGAATACATAACAATAAGTTACGGCTTCATTTACACCCTAGAAAATGAAACTAGAACATGAATAACATTACAACAAAACTGAATTTAAGAAACTAACATGAACAAGCTATTCTTGGATGATTTTTCAACACAACAACCCTCTCTATTTATACACAAAAATTCTCTCAACACTTGGATTCAAATTTTGGCACTCATCAATTAAACAAAACATGTTTTCTTTAATTGATGGATGAAATGGAATACAATGGGGGTGAGGTGGATGTTTTGGAAAGAATCCAATGGGGGTGAGGTAGAAACGGATTTGGGTCTTGGGTATTGGATCATGGGTAGTTTAATCCCATGTATTGTAAACAGGTTGCCACTGATGCACGAGCGGGTTGCAACGCTTCCAACTTTCTGCTCTTTTGTCTTCTCAATTCTTCCATGCTTTATTTAGTACTTAAAAACACAAAATTAATTAATACAAATATTTATTCTTGAAAATGGTAAAAATGCAGAAGTTGGGATAATATATGACTTTGAAGCGCGAAAGATGAGTTAAGTGCCAATGAAAAGGTGTATGAATATGCAATATTTGGCACTCATCAAATACCCCAAAACCTGAATTTTACTTGTCCTCAAGTGAAACAGAACTTAAGAAATCCTAACTATACCACTGTCGTTGGTCTCTCGAATGCATTTAGCGTATGCATTAATCCTTTAAACCCCTAGGTGTCCCTAGTGGACGAGTTGTAGTCTCGTGAGGTCTTACCAAAGATGTACCCACAAAACCTTCTCCAATTTCAGAGTATCCATGGAAACGTCTTCGTCTTCGGTCTTCAACTGTAGATGATGAACTTCGGAATTTCGTAGAACCTTGACAATTTGTAACCAATTTTTTTTTTTTTTTAGAGAGAGACCCGCTACACAGCTGGTCATCAAAAAAAATGCAAAAGACTACAAAAGATCCTACAAAAGACCCGCTACACACCTGGTCATCAAAAAAATTGCAAAAGACTACAAAAGATCCTACAAAAGACCCGCTACACATCTGGTCAAAAAAAATAACAACAAAAAAATGCAAAAGACTACAAAAGATCCTACAAAAGACCCGCTACACAGCTGGTCATCAAAAAAATTGCAAAAGACTCACAACGCCATATGCAAATACTCCCCCAAACCTAAATCTAAAATTGTCCTCAATGTTTCAAAAGATAACAGAAACAACAAAAACAAAACATGAGAACAAAACAGATTCAAAGGAAAGAGATTACCAGATTCCAAACCAGAGACAATAGAGTATGTCCAAAGCAACCAGCAGGGAAGATATCTGTTGTATGTACAGGGGGTGAACTTTTCAGTCCACATAGATTGGATCAGCAAGATGAGTTGTTTCAATCTCAGGTGGGATTGGTTCAAGGAACGGCTTCAGTCTCTGCCAATTGACCTTGAAGACATTCTTGGTTGCTACATCTTCTAGTTCTACAGCCCCATGGGGGAAAATTGTTCGCACCAAGAACGGGCATGTCCATCTAGAATGTAATTTTCCTGGAAAAAGGTGCAATCGTGAGTTATACAATAGAACTTTCTGGCCTGGAGTGAATGACTTGCGCAAAATGCGTTTGTCATGGAACACCTTCATTTTATATTTGTATAACTTCGAACTGTAATAAGCATCATTTCTGAGCTCTTCCAACTCATTGAGTTGGAGTTTCCGTTGTGTACCCGCCTTATCAAGAGAGAAGTTAAGCTTTTTAATAGCCCAATATGCACGATGTTCAAGCTTAACAGGTAAATGGCAAGGCTTCCCATACACAAGTCGGTAAGGGGACATGCCAATAGGGGTTTTATATGCTGTTCTATAAGCCCATAATGCATCATTAAATCTTAAAGACCAATCTTTTCTAGACGGGTTAACTGTCTTTTCTAGAATGTGCTTAATCTCCCTATTTGAAACCTCTACCAGACCACTGGTCTGTGGATGATATGGGATTGCGACTTTATGAGTTATGCCATACTTACGGACTAAGGACTCCAAAGGCCTATTGCAGAAATGTGAACCACCGTCACTGATTATAGCTCTAGGGGTGCCAAAACAAGAAAATATGTTTTCCTTTAAGAACGAAAGTACCAACTTGTGGTCATTAGTTTTGGTTGCAATTGCTTCTACCCACTTAGAAACATAGTCAACAGCAACAATAATCTACAACTTTCCTTCAGAGTTAGGAAATGGGCCCATGAAATCAATGCCCCATACATCAAATAGCTCAACAATCAAAATGGGTTGTAAGGGAATCATGTTTCGTTTTGATATACTTCCCAATTTCTGGCACCGGTCACAAGAAACACAGAAGGCATGGCTATCCTTAAACAATGTTGGCCAGTAAAAACCACTCTGCAAGATCTTTGCAGCAGTTTTCTTGGCGCTAAAATGCCCTCCACATGCTTGATCATAACAAAAAGAGATGACATCCCTTTGTTCAGAATTGGGGACACATTTCCTAATGATTTGGTCTTGGCAGTACTTAAATAGATTTAGACCGATCTTGTTTAGACCAATGTAGCGGCATTCTACCTGTAGAAAGGTAGTTCACGATATCGGAAAACCATGGCATTTCAGAAACCAGCATCATTTGTTCATCTAGGAAAGATTCTCTAATAATCTCTGGTTCATCAGCAAATTCGACATTCAATCTAGATAAGTGATTAGCAACAACATTCTCTGACCCTTTTTTATCTCATATTTCAAGGTGGAACTCTTGTAACAAGAGTATCCATCAAATTAGACGAGCCTTAGCGTCTTTTTTAGATAAAAGATATCTTAATGCGGCATGGTCAGTATAAATGATGATTTTAGATCCTATCAAATAAGATCTAAACTTATCTAATGCAAACACAATAGCTAGCATCTCTTTTTCGGTTGTTGAATAATTCATTTGAGCCTCATTCAGTGTCTTACTAGCATAGTAGATCACATAGGGGTGTTTGTCAACTCGCTGACCTAAGACAGCTCCAACAAGCAAAATCAGATGCGTCACACATGATTTCAAATGGAAATTTCCAATCAGGAGGTTGGACTATAGGGGCTGAAGTTAGAAGAGTTTTGAGCTCTTCCCAAGCATGCACACAAGCATTATCAAACACAAATGCAACATCTTTACTGAGTAGATTACACAGTGGTCTTGAGATCTTACTGAAATCTTTAATGAATCTAAGGTAGAAACCAGCATGGCCTAAAAATGATCTAACCTCCCTCACAGAGCGAGGTTGCGGCAAGTTTTGAATGAGGTCGACTTTGGCTTTGTCTACTTCAATGCATTTTTCAGAGATGATGTGTCCTAGAACTATGCCCGAGTTCAACATAAAATGACATTTCTCCCAATTTAAAACCAAATCTTTATCTTTACATCTAATCAGCACGCGAGTGAGATGGTTCAAACATTCATCAAAAGATGATCCAAACACAGAGAAATCATCCATAAAGATTTCAAGGAAATTATCTATCATGTCAGAAAAAATGCTCATCATACAACGCTGAAATGTAGCAGGTGCGTTGCACAACCCAAAGGGCATACGACAATAGGCAAACGTTCCAAATGGACATGTAAATGTACTCTTTTCCTGATCTTCGGGTGAAATATGAATCTGGTTGTAACCAGAAAAACCATCCAAAAAACAATAGAATCTACGCCCAGACAATCGTTCAAGCATTTGATATATGAATGGAAGAGGGAAGTGATCTTTCCTTGTAACTGCATTCAACTTCCTATAATCAATGCAAACTTGCCACCATGTGGTTACTCGAGTAGTGATTAACTCATCTTTATCGTTTTGAACTATAGTAACTCCTGACTTTTTCGGCACAACCTGAATGGGGATAACCCATTTGCTATCTGAGATTGGGTATATGATACCCGCATCAAGAAGCTTTATAATCTCACTCTTAACAACCTCTTTCATGTTAGGATTAAGACGCCTTTGCATCTCCCTAGATGGTTTAGCATTGTCCTCAAGGTTTATATGATGCACGCAATCAGTGGGACTTATGCCTTTAAGGTCTGAGATGGTCCATCCTAAGGCTTCTTTATGTTCCTTAAGTACTTCTAAAAGTTTACTTTCCTGCTCTGTATCTAAGGCATATGAAATGATTACAGACAAAGTATTAGAAGGTCCCAAAAATGCATATTTAAGAGTATCAGGCAATGGTTTCAGTTCGAGCTTTGGTGGCTCAACAAGAGAGGGAACAGACTTGGATTCCAAGATTGGAAGTGGTTCCACTCTAGCTTTCCACTTAGACGTGTCCATAAGTGGTGTGGATTCAAGCAAAGTATTCACTTCACTTATGTATTCATCATCAAACAAATCCAGGTCAAAATTATTCAAACAAGCATCCAAAGGGTCAACAGACATGCTACGTACTAGACAACGAATCCTGAATCAAACTTTCAATCATGTTGATTTCATGCACATCATTATCATCATCAAGATATAAATGTTGTTGTCTAGTATTGAAAACATTCAACTCCACAATCATATTACCAAATAACAACTTCAACACTCCATTACGGCGGTTAATGATTGCATTGGACGTCGCTAAGAAGGGACGTCCCAAAATGACAGGAATGTGACTGTCAGGGTTTTCCACAGGTTGAGTATCTAAGACGATGAAGTCCACAGGAAAATAAAACTTATCAACCTTAATCAAAACATCTTCTACCACACCACGTGGCACTTTGACGGATCTGTCCGCCAATTGCAGAGTTATAGGTGTTGCCTTCAACTCTCCAAGACCTAGATGCACATATACTGAATATGGTAGTAAATTCACACTTGCCCCTAAGTCTAGCAACGCCTTATTAACCGTATGGTCACCTATTTTGCATGTGATAGTTGGAATACCTGGGTCTTTAAACTTAGGTGGTGTGTTTCTTTGAATGATTGCACTCAACTGTTGAGTGAGAAAAGCACGCTTATGCACATGAATCTTTCACTTTTGTGTGCACAGATCCTTAAGGAATTTAGCATAAGCAGGGACTTGCTTGATTGCATCAATAAATGGGATGTTGATGTTAACTCGTTTGAACATTTCTAAAATCTCGTTGTACTGTATACTCTCTTTTTGATGCACCAATCTTTGTGGGAATGGAGCAACAGGTACATGATATTGCACAGAGACATTAGAATTATGCGAATTCTTATGTTGCTCAGATTTGTTTTCAACACTAGGTGTTTTCTGTGGGATTTTATGCACTGGTGAGTCTGATGTAGACTCACTCGACTGTTGTACACCTACATTGTTTTCAACAACTTTACCACTACGAAGAGTGGTGACAGCATTTACTTGATTATGTGAGGCCTCATTTCGAGTTGAATTTTCTGCCTGATATACATTTTTTGGATTTTGTTGGGGCTGACTAGGGAGTTTGCCTTTGTCTCTTTCATTCAATGCTTCACAAATTTGACCCATTTTAAGTTCTAGACTTGTAAAACGTTGGTTTGTGGTCTTTTGGAGTTGTACCAAATTTTGGGTCAACAAACCGAAACTTTCTTCGAAGCTAGGCTTTTTCTCTGCAGGGTACTTCACATGAGGTTGCACTTGGGGGTTTCTAGGATAAGGGTATCCTTGGTTATTATTTGATGTTCCCCCTTGGACGGGCCCTTTATACCATGAAAAGTTAGGGTGATTTCTCCACCCTGTGTTGTAGGTCTGAGAATATGGGTTGTTCTCTTGACTTTGGTACAAAACATTGGGTTGCTCGGTTTTAGACTCTTGAAATGCATGGAGGTCTGGACAAGTGTCCACTAGATGGTCTGAACTATGGCATGCGGCACAAGTGTCCATTTCAATTTTACTACGGAGAGTAGGGATATTATTTTTTCCATTCTTTTCTAGTTCTAGCTTTTCTATTCTCCTGGCCAAGGATGCCATCTTTGCACTTCCTTCGAAGTCAGAGTCAATTATATGGACACTAGATGTAGGGGGTAGTCCTATTTGGTTCACAGGGGGATTCCCACTGCTGAGTCTTTTCAGCGACTTCAATTAAGAAAGTCCAAGACTCATCAACAATTTTTTCAATAAATTGACCATTGCACATGGACTCAACTATAGTTCGGTTCTTGACATCTAAGCCTTGATACAAAATTTGCACAAGTCTCCATTTTTCAAAACCATGGTGAGGGCATTGGAGCAATAATTCATTGAATCTCTCCAAATATTTTGCCAAAGTTTCCTCCTCTAATTGTACAAAACTATTCAGACTTTGACGAATTGTCGTAGTCTTATGGTTTGGGAAGAAATTTTTGAAGAACTCTTTCGTAAGAGCATCCCATGTATGAAATAACTGTGGTTGTTGAGCATACAGCCAAGTCTTGGCCTTATCTTGTAAAGAAAAAGGAAATAATCTTAATTTGAGGGACTCTTCTGGCATTCGGTTGAAGCGCAGAGTCCCACAAATTTCTTCAAAGTCTCTGATATGATGATAGGGATTTTAAGCATCAACCCCTCTAAATTTAGGCAACATTTGCATGGTGCTTGACTTTAGTTTAAAGTCACCAACAACAACTGGTAAAACAATACATGATGGCTGACTTACCCTTGTCGGGTACATGTAGTCCTTTAGACTACGGTCTGGGTTTACTGGTTCTCCCATTGTTTCGGATGGGTCTGGACTGTCTGCCTCAGAACTATGTATTTCAATTAACTCTTCTTGACTGACTCTAACTAGTCGGTGTGTATGGTCTCTAAAAGACACAATCATATCCTAGCTAGCACATCAAGCATGTTAACCATTCACCTAGAAGGGAAGTTCTATGCAATCACAAACAAGGATGACTCCACCACAGTAAACATACTGATTTCTTGCAAACAAAAAGCATGATGGCTCCACTTAGATTGTTTTCTAGACCAGATTCTAATCCTTCGAAATGGAATTCGTTACAATCTAAGCAAACTCCTATGGAATCAATCCGAGTTTAAGTAAATTCAATAGAGGCGGGGGAAGCTTCTAGAGCTTTGATACCCAAGGCCTCACCGTATTCCAAGGTGGCGCAGTCACACATTAAATTTACAGAAACCGTCATGAACTTCGAAGTATGCTTAAAGAGTAACCAATATCCTTCGAAAATTTTTCCTAACAAGCTCGATACCCTATAGGTCTCTTTCTAATCAGATTTTAAAGCTTAGGTTCGCGTTAGGTTTTGTTTTCCTAAGGCGGGCAAGAAGGGAACGGTGATGAAATCCGAACCCTTATCTTGTTTAGGCCAGGCCTTGCCCTTTACTAGGAAATTAAAACAGTCGTATTCAAATCCTCAACATGTATGCAAACGAAGGAATACAGTAACTCGCTAACAGGGGATTCACGAGTGTTTCGACAAGCTTACCTCCCATTCCAGACGGGGGATGAACCGTTGTTGTTGACTCGGGCCACGACTCCTATGTCATGAACGAACCCGAGGGGCCGAGGTGATATTGTAATCACCGTCCTTCTCTGCAAACAGTTTGATATTTAATACTACCCTTCCGTAGGGTTTTAAAATAAAAATAAAAATAGAATGTCCAAGTCCAAAGTCCAAAAAAAAAAAAAAGTGCAAAAGAAAAAGAAAATTACAAGAGTAAAGGAATCCTAATACAAACTAAAAATAAATAAAATAAACTCTCTTTTTTTTTTATTTAAAATAAAAACTTCTTCCGCTTCCTTTCGCTTCCTTTCCTTCGCCTTTACAACAGCTACTCAGGCACCTGTTGAGCTCAAAAGAGGTAGTTAGTGTTTCGAAGTTTGAAAGCAAAAGCTAAATTAAAAAAAAATCAATATTAATTGTAAAATTGACTATGAATAGTTGCGTTGCTACAGTAAAATTGAAGTACACCGCAACCGAATCCCCGGAAACGGCGCCAAAAACTTGATAGGCTTATAAAGATACCTACAACTATAAATACTGCAAGTGCACAGTGTCGACAAGCAACACAGGGCGATCACAGATCGAACCACAGAGACTTGGAGAGTGTAGAAGTTGATTCTAAATCCTTACTTAGAACTGATTCAGAGAGTAACCAAAAGGGGTTTGATTTTGTCGATACGACGAGATATTGGCAAAGACTTAAACAAAAAATAATATTGAATTAAAATACGCAATTAAATCAAGGTGTAAATACTAAGAATATGGATACTAGGGTATTCAAATCCACCACTAACTTATGATATGCATTCAACTTGTAATATTATTCTTGTCCTTACAGCAGATTCAAGTCTACCGTATTTCTAAGGTGTTTCTCCAATGGATAATTTAATCACAACTAAAGTATTTCTCCAAAGCATTAACTGTCTAATTAAAGCACAACTAATCTGAGGATTAATATTTGGTTAAGCATGAGTTAAAGATAATCAACATAGAGATATTCTAACTACAATGGATACATGGCATACATTGTGAGAGCAAGATGTTGACAAACTTGGATTAAATTATATCTTTAAACAATTCTAAACTTTCAAGAACAATATACAAGATATGAATACATAACAATAAGTTACGGCTTCATTTACACCCTAGCAAATGAAACTAGAACATGAATAACATTACAACAAAACTGAATTTAAGAAACTAACATGAACAAGCTATTCTTGGATGATTTTTCAACACAACAACCCTCTCTATTTATACACAAAAATTCTCTCAACACATGGATTCGAATTTTGGCACTCATCAATTATACAAAACATGTTTTCTTTAATTGATGGATGAAATGGAATACAATGGGGGTGAGGTGGATGTTTTGGAAAGAATCCAATGGGGGTGAGGTGGAAACGGATTTGGGTCTTGGGTCTTAGATCATGGGTAGTTTAATCCCATGTATTGTAAACAGGTTGCCACTGATGCGCGAGCGGGTTGCAACGCTTCCAACTTTCTGCTCTTTTGTCTTCTCAATTCTTCCAATCTTTATTTAGTACTTAAAAACACAAAATTAATTAATACAAATATTTATTCTTGAAAATGGTAAAAATGCAGAATTTGGGATAATATATGACTTTGAAGCGCGAAAGATGAGTTAAGTGCCAATGAAAAGGTGTATGAATATGCAATATTTGGCACTCATCATACACCCGGAAGGTTTACTTTTCATCAGAAGACCTAAGAAACCAAAAATAATCCTAAACATTTCATTTCAAAAGAATAATCCAAAACTGTCAAGGTAACATTTATCTATCAACCCAAGAAAACCAGAAAATCAAAAACCATAAACTAGGCATCTCATTTTCCTTTCAAAAAAAAATACAAGAAGTTCAAGAGAAGAAATATATTCAAGGAAAGTTTTCCAACAGCGGCTTGCTCCTCTTATCAAAGGCCTCCTTTGTGCTCTGGAGAGCCGCCCTTTTCAACTTCAGTTGCCGACACAATTTTATGAATTCCGCTTCCTGCTTCTTTACCGTGTCTGCGGAAGGACCGTGGACTATTTCAACCAGCAACTTTCCAACCTCAGAGAAGCCGTTAATGAACCAAGGAGCATTGAACTCGAAATCCATGCACATATCGCGATGAAACCTCCATCTTAAAATTACATCCTCAGAAACTGTGTGACCAGTCATGTTGCGCATGTCGTCGATCGAAGAGAAGACGTCCTCCATGCGCTTGACCAGCGCGTAACAACTAGTAATTTTCTTCTTCGTGGCAATATGACCATGGATTTCCCATATCTTGGTGTATAACTCCGCATGCTTAGATGGCACGCTAAATCCCCCGATCAACACGTGATTCGGATAAGGTACCGGATATGGAGGAACAAAGGTAGCACCTGCGACTACATCAATAACCCGCAGGGGATCCCTAACGACAATTGCAACATGGTTCACATGAGTAATCTCTATCGTTGGAGTCACAACAACACTTTCGTATTGATCGGCCTCTTTTTCGAAGCTACCAGGATTGGCTGACACGGATGGAGTCAAAGCCGTGTCTTCGCCAGTTTTATTCTCAAGTTAAGCTTCAGAACCGGTGTCGCTCTGGGATATCACGGTTTAGATACTCTTCAAAAAAAATGAGAGAGGAAGAAGAAGGGCATGAAGAAGACTCACTGATCCGCTTTCAAACCGACTAGAGGAAGATTCAACACTGCTATCGAAAGAACTACTCCCGCCATCTCTGGACTCTGAGCTTTCATCCTTCTCGGATTCCCCTCCGTCATGGGTAGGCTCAGCATCGCTGCTTTCTGTCTCAAGAGGTGATGTTTTCTGACTACGTGCAAGTTTAGCAAAGGCGTTCACACTGCTAAAACCCTAGGCGAGGCACAAGGACAGAGACTCTGGAATGAGACAAAGACATACGTAATCCGACTAAGTCAGGAAGAAAATTATACATACTCGCATATTGGAATAGCTAAAAGTTGGGAGAGCCTCCAAACCCGACTAAAAACCACCAGCACGATTTTTAGATCTCCGCTCCTTCACTTGGGGACTATCTGCATTCAGGCTAACAGATTTTTGCTTGGGATCCCTCAGCAGTGGATGTTCCGCTAAAACCATAGAAGAAGGCTTGATGCGATGATTCTCTACCACACTGTTCACGAATCCATGGATAACAAGAAACTCGTCCTGCCAAAATGTGTTATACTTGAAGGTTGTTGATGGATTCCGTTCCGCGAGAAGGAAAGGGAGACTTTTACCCGACATAAGAGCACCAGCATTAAGAAAAGTTGACAACGGGACTTTTGGAACAACTGGCTGACGAACAAGTGGGACCCCCTGATTAAAGCCTATATGCCGAGCCGCTCTATCGATGTTGTAAGAGGTTGCTTTGCAAGATCCTCGGAAGAAAGACGGCACATGGCCAGGCGTGTAACTTCGCATGAACACCACCTCTCCGACATTCAGATCCTCTTTATCAGAAGTCAAAGACATATTTGGAGCAGGAGCAAAGGTAGTGACATGAGTTATAGACCCATGCACCGGAGCCCATGGACAAAAATTAACTACATACGAGTTGTCAAGAAATCCGACCAGGTTCGAACCAGTCTTGGGACGCCTGTTCGACCAGCGCAGTTTTCTAGAGCCACCCCAAGACTCGGTAAGTACAGCCAACGGTTTCGGGGCATACTTCTCGAAGTGCTCCCACAGCCACGCCTAGAGAAAAGCGGCATGAATATACGAATCTACTTTCATGTATCCGTTTGAGGCGCGCATGTCCGAAACCAGTTGATCCAAGTGTGTATACAGAGAACCAAGAAACAGACCGCCAATAGGGAGAACGAAACCTTTTGCCAATTTTATGGCAAATCGCCTGAGCCGTCATCAAAAATATCTCTGGATAGACAAAGAGCCAAGAACGCTGCAACATGAAGTATATTATTCTTCTGGTTCGACTCTAATGCGTCAGGAAACCACTGAGACACCTACCAGTCATAGAAGCACTTCGTCTCATTTTCTTTCCGAACGAATCCTTTTGATTTCGCAACTAGGGAAGCATGCATTTCTTCTTCATCTGCAGACAACTTAACATCAAGGTTTCCAACTACGGGAAGGTTCAGCAATACAACCACTCTCTCCAAGGAAATGGACATTTCACCCCATCTGCATACGGCCGTGTGGGTGTCTAGACACCATATGGAAACAAAATCAACCAATCTTGGAATATCTTTCCTAATCTTAAACACTGCGGAAGACGCAATGGCATCAACGATCTGCGCCTTGTTTAAATTGGTTCTTACATGCTCCTGGATCATCATGAACCGCATCCATTTCTTGAAGGAACGCAACGGACTCACAGAGATTTTAAAGTCAATAGGAGAGGCATGATATTCTTTCCTCTGAAGGCAAAACCTTACTACGCTTCCTGGCCGAACCGACCGGCCATCTCTCTCACTTTCTGAGTCGGTCAGAAGAATCGACACATAGTTGGGATGGTTTCTCCTAACCGTGGCCAATTTGGTGAAGAATTCATCATCTACGTTTGGTTTGGAATTGCAAATAACTTTCGGTACAACAAAACTTTCCTCAAGTGACATCATAATGAAGATTCTCTCACGCTACTTTCACCTTCCAAATAACTACAATGGAACAATATGAAGAGAAATTACTACGGAAAGTGCGCGGAAATTATTTTTTCACCCAAGACGCAAGCCAGTTTGTTTCAAGGCCGTACCCTACAGCATAAATTTCTTGTCCAACCGAGGAAGTACGCCCTACCATGGGAACCATGCACATGGCCACACCAAAACAAGGAGAAAACCCTAAAAACTAGGTTTTCGTGGAAAAGGGATGGCAATTGCGTGCTTACTTTGCACAGTGAATTGAGACGATCAACATTACTATGGTATTAATGCATAAGTACTACTACGAGATCATGCAAAACTTGCATACGTCTTGGATTCACACCAAAATTTTCTACAAAGTCATGAAAAGGTACACCTACAACTAGGGTTTACACCAACACAAAAGAAAAGAGAAAGCAAGTTAAAAGAAGAAGTATTGGAAGGCATACCTGGGATTTGATCATCCGCTTTGCTTTACTGCTACCACACGGTTGGGATAAAAAAAATATAGGCGTGAAAAAAAGCCGGCCTTCCTTTATATACATGGTACGTGGGAGTTTGAACAAGGAAAGGATTTCCTATTTTGAGCCAAGAAAGAAAAAAAAAAAAGGGAAACCGGTCCTACAAAGACCAATTTCCACGCCCTACCATGGCCGCACTAGGCCGATCCATCCACTCCATTTTCGCGACCCCACCACGCCTATCCATCCATGCACGCCTCACCGAGCCGCGCCCTGCCATGGCCGCACCAGGCCAAGCCATCCACTCCATTGACGCGACCCAACCACGCCTAGCCGTCCGTGTATGTCTCGCCTTTCCATGGCCGCACCAGGCCAAGCCTCCCGCTCCATTTCCGCGGCCCTATCATGCCAAGTCATCCACGCATGCTTGCCTTTCCAAGAACGCGCCAACCCTTGGCCCCACGAGCCAAACCGCCCGCTTGATTCGCCTTCCAGAACCGCGCCCCCTTTGCCTCGGAGATGTACAACCAGATCAAACCGTTAACTTTCCTCTCACCACTCCATGGTCTTCATTCCCAATACAACTCACGCCGGGACACCAACACGGGAATCCAAAATTCTCTTCACCCCTCAAAAAGGTTAGTCGAATTTTCTTGATCATCTTTGCAATGATTTACATCTCGATTGCATCCTTGTTTGTCATCATCATATGCTTACCTCGCCACAAGGCACATGTTCCGAGCTAAGTAGGGGACTGAATATAGATGGTGGTTTTTAGCCTAGGGTTAAAATCGTAAAACCCCAAACCCTAGTAGACAGTGACGTCACAACATTTAAGTAATAAGCATTTACTAGGCGCATTTATTAAATCTTTAATGTGTCTGTAAATAATTACCGGAGTATCTTTTTCGATTAGGGTTACAACATGCCAAACCCTAATTCCCACCTATGCCAATGGCAAACCATGCCATCCATACTAACCACACCAAATCATGCTAGCCGCATCCCTGTGACAATGGAAAATCATGCCAGCCATACTAACCGCGCCAAAGCATGCCAACCATGCTATCCGCACCCCTATGCCAATGAAAAATCATGACAGCCATACTAACCGCGCCAAAGCATGCCAACCATGCTAGCCGCACCCATGTGCCAATGGCAAATCATGTCATCCATACTAACCGCGCCAAAGCATGCCAACCATGCTAGCCGCACCCCTATGCCAATGTAAAATCATGCCAGCCATACTAACCGCGCCAAAGCATGCCAACCATGCTAGACGCACCCTGTGCCAACGACAAACCATGCCAGCCATACCTACCGCGCCATGCCAAATGCACCTCGCCATGGCCCCATGCAAACTTAGTCGTGCCACCATGCTGTCCTTCTCTATGCGTCTACCAAAACGAAGGCGTGCAACAATCAACGGTTTATCTTCAATCCCAGGAGAAAATCGTGGCCGTCTAGGGTAACCAAACATCCTTTGGCCCAAAACCCTAGCTTGGTCATGCGCCTAGCCAAATTTAGCCATGTCATGAGCCCATGGAAAACCCTTGGCCCCACATGCCAAGCCAAAACCGCACCAAGCCAAAGCTAGCCGTGCCACGCGCCCATGGGAAACCCTTGCCCCCATATGCCAAGCCAAAACCACACCTAGCCAAAGCTATCCATGCCATACGCCCATGGAAAACCCTTGGCCCCAAATGCCATGCCATACGCCCATGGAAAACCCTTGGCCCAAAATGCCAAGCCATAACCGTGCCTAGCCAAAGATAGCCATGCCATGCGCCCATGGCAAACCCTTGGCCCCACATGCCAAGCCAAAACCGCGCCTAGCCAAAGTTAGCCATGCCATGCGCCCATGGAAAACCCTTGGCCCCACATTCCAAGCCAAAACCGTACCTAGACAAACCTAGCCATGCCATGTGCCCATGGCAAACCCTTGTCCCCACATGCCAAGCCAAAACCACACCTAGCCAAAGCTATCCATGCCATGCACCCATGGCAAACCCTTGGCCCCATATGTCAAGCCAAAACCATGACATGCCAACGGCATGCCAACCTAGCTGCGCCCCCATGCTGGCCTTACCTACACGGCTACCAAAACGAAGGCGTGCAACAATCAACGATTGTTCTTTAACCCTATGAGAAAATCCTAGCCATCCAAGGTTACCAGACAACACATGGTAACCTTTGGCCCGAAAAGCTAAAGTTTTTCCACGCCAAACCATGCCATGCCAACCTAGTCGCACCCCATGCTGGACTTCCCTACACGGTTACCAAAACAAAGGCGTGCAACAATCAACGGTTGCCCTTCAATCCCATGAGAAAATCCTATCCATCCAAGATTACCAGACAGCACATGGTAACCTTTGGCCCGAAAACCTATAGTTTGTCCACGCCAAACCATGCCATGCCAACGACATGCTAACCTAGTCGCGCCTCCATGCTGGCCTTCCCTACACGGCTACCTAAACGAAGGCATGCAACAATAAATGGTTGCCCTTCAACCCTAGGAGAAAATCCTATCCATCCAAGTTTACCAGACAACACATGGTATCCTTTGGCCCGAAAACTTAAGTTTGGCCACGCCAAACCATGCCATGCCAACGGCATGCCAACCTAGCCGCACCACCATGCTGGCCTTCCCCATGCGGCCACCAACGAACGAAAGCGTGCGACGATCAACGGCTACCTTGCCTCTTAAGATGCAATATCTCGACCGTCGAAGGTCACCAAGCTACCAAGTCTCCCAAGATCGACTTGCCAGGCAACCACGACGTGCCACATGTTTTCCACAAAAACATTCGAGACATCAAACACATATCACAAACTAGGGATCCTCTTTGGGTATTGGTTTGGCGGTTTACAGCGTGCGGCGTACACTACGCCCGTCATAAGGAAGTGTCATAAGGGTGAGGCGGTCAGTAAATATAGGGAGTCAATGGTGAAATGCTCAACAATCAATTTCATGCGTTGACAACCTTATGGAACATCAATTCCATATGTTAACGGTTTTATGGAACATCAATTCCATACGTTAACGGTTTTATGGAACATCAATTCCATGCATACGGTTATCACCTCCTCCCATTTACTTACCCATTTATCCATCCCTTAATGAGACTAGAGTACTTTTCACTTCGACTTGTATAAATAGGTCTTACCTATTTCCACAGAACAACAAGTTCATTCGGGAATATACAACACTCGGAAAACCTTTGATAGCTTACCACTTGTTAGCCTTCCCACTTTTCTGATACAAGTCATAGTAACACAACTGCTCTTTCAGAATCAACTATTCTGGTCTCATCACTTTCCTTGCTTCCCTCCCCAAAACCAACCCATTCTCCTCCACTTTGTGACCGAAGCAAGTCCGGAACGACCATTTCTTGGTTTAGGATGGATTTGTACAGATTGATCTCTCGAACTTAAAGTACTCCCTTGCAGTACATTGTTTTGGGTTTAAATTGTTTCTCACCCGCACACCCGAAATTACCGAAATCAGCAGAAACCATTTTCACCTACAAACAACTGTATAAATAGGGAGGAGCAGAAATCATTAGGGGAGGATGCTGAGATAGAAAAAGATACATTGTAATTCCATTATCAATAAAATCACTCCCCAATGGGATTCGACCGTGGACGTAGGCAAACCATGTCAAACCACGTAAAACCTGTGTCAATTTTATTTGTTCTTCAAATTGTCTCTTAGCCCTAAATAACACACCAAATCATTTATTCATCGTGTTTCATGCCTAGAATTTATTTTGGGTACAAACAAACACCTTTGGGGTTTTTATAGAACCCCCAATTGGGGGATATGGCTTTTAATTGGGGGATATGACTAGATGACAAAATAGGGATCCAAATATCCTAGGTGGGTTACCCCTTATAAAATTAATTTTTTAATTCCTAATCTAACCCTCCCTAATCAAGATTAGTAAAATGTTAATGATTTGGGGGATATAATTAGTGTTTTTAAGTTTTTTTGAATTTGTGTGGGTTAGTTAAGAGTAGAAGGAGGGAAAAAAAAAATTGAGTAGAATTATTTTTTTTTGGAAATGGAAGATGATTGTGATGAGAGACTTGCAGCTGCTGAATCTTTAGCTCAATTACAACAACAATAATATCTTCAATCTTAGGTTAATGATAACAACTAAAAATTGTTGTATGATGAACCAATACCTTTGAATCATGATTTTCGTGACCATGAAGTGTTTTGTGAAGAACCAACTCAAGAAAGTAAACATGTTCAGCATAGAAGAAACCCCAACACACAGGTAATGCTTCAAAGAGGTCGATTTTTTTTTTTTTTTGAAACCGCCATTTTTTTCTCTGCAAAAGCTTAGTATCGGCGTGGTCTTCAACCCAAATGTGCATGCCGGTACCACAAGAAAAGTATCCAGAAAGTTAAAAAAAAAATTACTTGACTACCGGCATGGTCTTCATATTCTCGAGCATGTCGGTACGTTTTCCGGCATAGTATTTTGCTTAAATTTCTATGCCGGTCCGGGATGAAAAGTATCCACAAAGTTTAAAAAAAAATCACTTGATTATTAGTTTTTTTACTGAGAAATACATGGTTACGAGACCTCCAATTGTGCCAATTAGTGTAGCAAAGAATGCATTACAAACTTGAAACTGCAATACAATAGGATAATTCATGGCTTGGTTGGCCTTAGCATAAGCAACTTGAGTGGCAACTAGGAGGGTCCCTATAATGGAGGCAGCAGTTATACTCATAAAGAAACCCAACAAATACTGAGGATTTGTAACACCAGGAGGGCGATCACCGGACCTCGTCATAGCGAGAAGTATAGAACCCATTATTATTACAACAATTGCATTAATCGAGTAAGGTGTAAATTTCTGCTTAACCCAGAAGAATGAAATAAAGGAAGTGAAAACAAGTAGTAAAGGTCCTCCTATCCACCCTAATAAATTAAATGTGCAGCCTAGTAAGAGTAATCTCCATTTCATTGCATCTGGAACAGATTTAACCGTTGAGAAATCCTCATCGTCTTTAGAGAGGAAGTACGATGGCTTGCGGATGGAGACTTAGTTGAAGCAATAGAAATGGAGTTAAGAGAAGAAAGGTTTTAAGTCTCTTAAAGGTGTACGGGCTTGGGTTGAGAAGGAGATGAAAGATATTGGACTCCCACAAACAAGAAATGAACCCGACGAGGCTACAAAAACAAATGATGACAGACCACCGGAGAAGGTGACAAAGAAGAAAAATTGTTTGCCACTATCCGGGGTTTCGGGGCTCGTTACGATTTTTTTCTGGTTTTGAACAGGTACCGGCATAATAATCTAGTTTTCGAGCATGTCGGTACCTGTTCCGGCATAGTATTTTGCTTAAATTTCTATGCCGGTCCGGGATGAAAAGTATCCAGAAAGTTAAAAAAAAAATTTACTTGACTACCGGCATAGTCTTCGTATTCTCGAGCATGCGGTACATTCCGACATAGTATTTTGCTTAAATACCTATCTTGGGAATAGGATGAAAAGTATCGAATGTTGATATATTTTTTCACTACACTACCTAGGCATTGATAGGAAATTATCGGGCATCACCGCATCGGTGTTCCGACATATGGTCTTCATAAATTCCGGCATGGTATTCATCACTTCCATTTTGAATTTTTCCTGGCTTTGAAAAGCTTGGTGCGGCATGGTCGAGTTGATATGAAGACCATGCCGGTATTGTTCCCAACATAGTCTTCATATTTATTTCCTTTTTGTAAACATTACCGGCATGGTCTTTATATCAACTGACCATGCCGGCATTGTGAAGATCAAAACCGGAAAAAAATTCAAAAAACGAGTGATGAAGACCATTTAATTGATGAAGACCATATCTTTGAACATGGTACCGGCATGGTCTTCATCAATACCGGCATGGTCTTCATCACTTCCGAATAAAAAAAAAATCGTTTCCAAAGTGAGGAGAAGAGAATTTTATATAGAGTGGGGAGAGTTTAGAATTTCAAAGGGAATGGGGAATATTTGAAGAACGATTAATCGTCGATGAAGAACGATGAAGAACGACGAAGAAGATGAAGGGAAAAAAAAATCAAAACCTAAAACTGTGCCGGTACCTCAAATGGAATTGGGGGATATTTGATTTTGATTTTTAGATTTTATGTTTTAGGGGAAAGGGCATAACAGTCTTTTCATAATATTTTTTAATTAATGAAAGGGTGTTTTGGTATTTTCGCACCTAAAAGACACCCCTTAGCAGCCACCTTTGGTTGGGGGAAGTAATTCATATCCCCCAATTAAAAGTCATATCCCCCAATTGGGGGTTCTTTTTATATTATTTTTGTTATTTGGGGTTTTTATGTTATTTTTGTTTTGATGGGTTTTTTGTGGATAGATAGTGACACCTTTGGGGTTATAACTCATGGCCCGTAAAATAAAAACTGATTAAAAAAAGAAAAAGCATTTATTCTTTTTATTTTTTCCAAACATTCTTATCTTTGTTATCAGTATTTTTCATTTATTTATTTTTGAAGACAATATTATTAGTAGAGTAGATCAAAAATTTGTGATTGCATTTTGATTCAATTTTGCTACATAGACGCTGAATGACAACTTATTCAACATGAAAGTCACTGTAGCATAGTGAGGTATTTTTTTAAATCATTATCCATGTCATTAAAAAAGTTAAACTATGAAAAACCTAGGAATCGTCTTTTTCGTTCTCTATGTATTTCACCAGAAAAACAAGATTTATTTTTCTCTTTCATTGAATTATACTCGATAAAAGAGTTATTCAAAACAATAGACGTATAGAACAAATTTGTGCTCGATTATAAAAAAATTCTACATTAGAAACCAATATACCACACCAGCCAAACACTTGCTCAACTTAAACTCTAGACTTGTCAATTAAAGTTCCATACTGATTTGATCATGATTGATGTAGCAAATTAGGATTATTATACAGTATATTTCTGAGAAGTGGTGAGTCTTATGTCTACATGACCCCAAAGATACTAATCATAATTTTGTCTTGCACATAATACCACTGAAGTCGAATTAAGTTCTATGTGTCTTTAGGAATTTTTTTAGAGCTAAACTGTTTATCCAGTCATACGAAATAGAAAGAGATGAAAAAGAAACCATAAGGAGAATCCTTTTGTGATCTACAAAAAGATTACTTGGTCGCTCCGTTGTTTATTGTATGATGACATGGATAAAGAGAAGAAGCCTTTTCTTTGACAGCATGACAGCCACATCTAATCAGCTGTTATTTAGTTGGATAAATAGCATTTTCGATTTTAACTCGGTTCAAGATGAATAAAAAAGAACTCCTAATCGGGAATATAAATTACTTCCCCCAACCCATGGTGTTCGCTAAAGGAGTGATATTTTGGTATGAAAATACTAAAATACCCTTTGGTTAATTAAAAAAATTTATGAAAAGACTATACTACCCTTTTCCCTAAAACATAAAATCAAATAACCAAATCATTTATCCCCATTTACACCATCAATTCCGGCACTAGGGTTAGTTTTTGGGAAAAAAAAATTGTTCCATCTTCGGTTGCTCAAGAGCCCAGTCGAAGTCAAAATCGGTTGCTCAACAAAAATTGCAACAAAAATTGCAACAAAGACTTGCTTTGATTGCTCAAGAGCAAGAAGAAGAAGAACAAGAGGCTTCGGAGTTCGGACGATCAACTTCTCGTAAACATGGCTTCCGTTTGAATTGTTTTATAAGTGTTTGAATTGATTTATAGCAGTGGGTTTGGGTTGGAATCGTCAGAATCGCGAACCCTAACTCAAACAGTTGAGTTTCAGAGAGTACCAGCATTGATTTTTGTATGAATACAATGCCGGTATTGGGTTACGGCATTCAAAATAGAATGAAGATAATGTCGGTATTGAGTTACGCCAATGATTTTGGTATGAGTACAATGCCGTTTTCAAACCCATGAGTCATCTGAAAACTGATAGTTATGTAACGGCATTGAAATTAGGTGGAATACTATGACGGTAGAAGGTTAAGGCATTGGTTTACATTTATTCGAGTATGCCGGTAGTGATTATTTTGTATCCAGGAAACCCCTAGAATTTGTTATCAGTACCGGCATGAATGTTAGGTTGCCTTGAGTGCCGGTACTTAGTTGCGGCATAGATTTGATTTTTTTGTATATGCCGGTAGTTCTCTATTAGTATCCAGGAACATCCTAGGAGTTATCGGAAGTGATGAAGACATGCCGGAAGTGATGAAGACCGTACCGGTATAGATGAAAACCATGCCGGTATTGATGAGTCCCATGCCGGAAGTGATGAAGACCATGCCGCTAGTGATGAATACAATGTCGGAAATAAAAAAAATTACATCGCCGGAAGTGATGAAGATCATGCCGGAATTGATGAAGACCATGCCGAAAAATGGCACCGGCATGCTTGGCCACTAACATTCAATGCCGTAACTAAGTGACGGCATGCTCGATAGAAATCTATCAATGCCGGTACTCGAGTGAATTTTTTTTTCAAGTTTCTGGATACTTTACATATGTGTCAGCATAGAAATTCAAGCAACGTACCATGCCGGTAGCGAGAATGAAATGACTGTGCCGGCATTGGACTGAAAACCAGAAAAAAATATTCAAAACGGACTGAAATTCAATTTTCTCATCGGGAGGGGCGTAGCCCCCCCCCCGGACCCCCTGGGTAAAAAACAACCTTTGTACCGGCATAGTTTTTTTGGTTGAATACTTTGCCGGCTTGAATTTCAAAATGAGGGATAAGCTCGGTGCTGGCACGTCTATGCCGGCACCAAGCTTTTTCAGCTACAAAAATGGTGGATTCAAAGAAAAAAAATCAAATTTTCAACCTCTTAGCAGCAATTCTCTCTTCACAATCATCCTCCATTTTCCCCAAATAAAAGTTCCCTCTCAAAAAAAATTCCCCCTTCTACTCTCACCTAACTCACCCAAATACAAATAAAAACACACACTAATCTTTTATCAAATAATCTTATGATTTTCCTAATTATAATTAATCACTAATCCGGATTAGTGAGGATAAATTAGGTATTAAAAAACTATTTAGATAAGGGGTCACCCAGAATTTCTATTGGGACACTGTTTTTGTCCTGTACCTATATCCCCCACTTGGGGGTTCATAAAAAACTGGGGTACTAGATTTTGATTTTTATAAGCTTCCCGGACCTGGTAATTTGAGGCCTTCCAACTAATAGATGTTTAATATTGTTAACCGAGAAATCAACTAATGTTAACTGATCACGAAAACATAACAATAAAATCGAATTTTTTTTTCTGTAAGAACATCTATTAAGAATCGGTGAATGTTCATGCCCTCTTAGGCAGGTTCTGGATTGATGTTCTTCGTTCACGGAGAACATTCAAAATATGTGGATAGCTAGTGGATACGAACGCCCATATTAACCGATTGTTTATAAATCACATTCTAGAATCAGTCAATTTTCATATTCGAAAATTCCGATTGTAAACTCAAAAACACGCATTGTTAGAATACGGGCATCCAACTCAAAACCAATTGGCAATGAGTGGAGTGACCCATAGGATTATAAACCGCAGGATCTTAAATGCCCAAACAATGTGGGACTAATAATCTCAACACGCCCCCTCACGTGTAGCCTCATTGGGTCTATCACGTGGACAATTAAATCGGGTGACGCGGAGTAAAGGCGCGGTCAAATGACTCATCGCAAATAGCATGCTCTGATACCATGTTAGAATACGGGCATCTAACTCAAAACCAATTGGCAATGAGTGGAATGGCCCATAGGATTATAAACCGCAGGATCTTAAATGCCCAAACAATGTGGGACTAATAATCTCAACACGCATAAATAGTTAACAATTTGGTTTTCCCCAAAATCGGTCAATATAATCTCCACATCAACTGATTATGTGATGGTTCTCAATTTAACCATTATTTAATATACATGTTTAAATCCATACATGAGTTAAGAACTCATACCCATTCCTGTTTGAAAATGAGCATGAATTCATGCCCATTCTATATAATTCATGTACGATTCAAAAATGAGTATATTATAATCGGTCTAAAAATGCTTATGAAATCATACACATTCTCAGATGAGTATGATTTAAAGTTTTCCCTAAATCGTATTAACAATCGACATATATTGAGTTTCATATCATCCAATTTTGAAAACGAGGTTCTTCATTTTTGAAATCAAAAACAGAATTGACATATACCGAGGTTCATAATTTCCCATTGTAGCCTGAAAAAATTATAGAAAATTTAGGCATTTTCTTTATCTAGAATTCGTCGATATGAATGCCCATATCCACCTATTACTGGTTGATGTTCTTCACCCAAGAACAACTCAAGAACATCTGGTCGATGTGGTCATGAAGAGCGACCCATTATTATAGGAATCGGTCAATATGGACATGAACGTCGACCGATTCTGGTTAAACATAGAAAACCATTTTTTTTTATAATTTTCAATTTTTGAATACATAAATAAATTTCAAGAATAATTAAGAGTAATGGGTTGTAATCGACGATGTTTAGTTTGGAAAAAATAAATAAAAGTACAAAAAAATGGAATTTCTTTAAATCGATAGATGTAGTTAGAATCGATAGACATAGTTAGGCTTTAGTTTTAGTATGTGAGGGAAACGGTTTGAAGAGGTCTCAATTCTAAAAAAATAAAAATTGAGATTAGATTTTAATGGTGGTGGTAACTTAGTATTTTTTACCTTGATTTGACACTTATTATCCCCTTATTCTAGGTGGGATTCAAATCGATAGGCCTATAAAAATCATGTAGGTTCCCAAAACTGTCTTGGGACATAGTAAAAAAAATAGCATTAGGTAATGGATTTTTCACCGAATTATAAAAGATATGACAAAATTCTTTTAGTAAAACTTTGGGTGGATTTTTTAAAATATCAATATCTCCATAGGCAATACTAAATGTTATTTTCTACGTATTTAAATATGAGAAATGTTATTTATCTTATTGTCCATTTTGTGCGGAGATCTTTTCCATAACTTTGGGGAATTTAGAAGCCTAAAAGCACATAGGAAGGCTTCGTATCTCACAAAAAACTCTGCCACTTATGCGTTTATAAATGTAGATGATATCCTGATCACATATAAAGCTTTGGCGGAAAGTCGTAATAATCTCAAAAAAGAATAATTCAATCTTACAGTACTTCTACAGGTAAATTAATCAATACTTTAAAATCAACCACTATCCATCATCCAAGGCTCGATAATCATGTAGTGGGAAAACTTCATCAGTTTTCAACATGCCAACCACTTCAACCACCTTTACTTCAACGCCTAACACGAAAAACGAAGGGTTGGATGAGGAAATTTCTGACTGTCGCAAGGAGGTTAGAACTTGTAAACACTTTTCTCATCCCTACTGTCAATTACCTTATGCAAACGCAAACTCTCTCCATACTTGTGTACAAAAAGATGGATCGTATCGGCGGAAAATTTTGTTGGGCACATGATACTTCTGTCCAAAAACTTTACCTTTTGGACCGAGATAATTAATCAAACCTAAAACAACAAAAGATCTAGACAACCCACATATCAGTGAGCATAATAAAACGTTACTAATGAAAAGAGTCGGAAGCATTCGTGAGCTACCTGATTCTGTTTGGGCCAGCCTCTGCAAAGAGAATTATTTTAAATAACAACCCATTTTAAAAGAAACATCAACCAACCCATCTTCAACTAGTCTACAATGAAGGAAGTTAGCTAACCTCGTACCAACTATCAGACAACATATCTTCTGTATCGCATTGGCTATGTTATCAACCCCTGTTCTGGAAAACTGAATTTTGCAGTATATTAACCAGGACCCTGCATAATGCTACCATATCTATACTGTGGCAGACATCCATCATGGATCTTTAATCCATAATTAGATACATGATAAACTAATCCAACTCCCTTCTATCACAACCCAGTGAATTTTAAATATATACCTTTCCCATGACAACCTCTATATAAGATTATCTAGCCATACATCAAATTTGGAAGATGTACTATAACATATGGATACAAATTCCTAACACGAATATTTGAAATAATTGCATCAAGACACCCTATCGTCCACCAATTTACTTTGGACACTACGGTGTCCCCAAAAATACAACTTTTATTGTGGAAAGAAATTAGTGAAGGTCTACCCACTTTAATTATTCTAAATCGTATCCATTTCACCCACTCTCGTATCTACTCACATTGCAATACTGACCCGGAAACTGCTGCTCATATACTTATTTATTGTCAAGTTGTTGTAACAACATGAAACACCATTCTAACCCCCTTTATCAAACCAATTAAATACCTCCCTTATTTCTCATAATATATTCTGACCCCTAGACGACAATTTGATAACTAAACTTGATTCCTTTATCATTACCTCGTTTTTTTTTTTTCTATTATGGTCCTTCTGGATGACAATGAACGAAATAATATACCGCTAATAACAACCAAACTCAGAAAACATGATATAAATGATACTCAAACTTCAGTATGAATTCACTTGGAAAAGGAAATCATACCTCCTACTTTACCTGGTATGCCACTATCTGCAAAACTAACAAGTAACATAAGATCAACAATGACCATCTCAGTAGGCTAGATCAACATAGCTTAGATTGGATTGAGATTAATAAGGAGAAGACGGTTATATGACACGATGGAGTTGCAAAAGCATGTTTCATATGGAGGGATTCGATGGTAAAAATTATGAAAGCAATAACACAACTAATCTCTGATGTTTGCATCCAAAATGAAAATAAAATGGAATTTATCAAAAGTACAATTTCTAAACGGACTCAAAAAACTTGCTTTGTTTCCTAATCTTTGATGCTGAATGTTAGAGCATCCCTCGGTCGAACTCGTGAGTTTTGATATCTCAAGCTTTTTGTAAATGTTAAATATACAAAACTATATCTTTATTTCTAGTCTACTAAATTCAAGTCTCAAACTAGGGTTAACGTATGGTAGTTCAGTATCGAACATCACTGAATAATTCCCGAAAATTGAAGACTGCAGAACAAATAATGACATTTGCGAGAACTTGATCAATCGAAGAGTATGTGAAGACTGGCCCATCATATTTACTCGCGACACTTATCATTCCATCTTATGAGACTATGTTGTATGATTTTAGTAGATTTATATTACAAAAATAAAATAAAAATCAAGTTCAAGTTTTGTCTTGGTTAAAATCTCGAAATATGATTCAAGCAATGGATGTTCATAGATCCTTAGTAATCTTAGTTAATTAGAACACTTTAATGTTCACACACAATTTTTATTTTTAGTTAATCATTTGGAAATTCCCCAAGCAGCATTGCATACATAGAATATTGGAAATATTTCAAATCAAATTATGAGAGTAATAAAATTGTTTGGCGTATGGTACACATACTTGTATGCATCATCAAAGTCTATCTGAATTTTGCAGACTGTAGAGGCTTGTGAAACCTTTACATTTGAGTTTCTGAATGAGGTAGGATTGGGAACCCGAGTTAAAAACCCTTTGTACCGAAATTTTGTTAAGAAAAAGCAAAATATATGCAACATAAACAGGCTTTTAATAAATAGGAAAATGATGAAGAACTACTCAAGGAACTGGTGAATCTTCATTGACAAAAAGGTATGTGGAGACATGAACTTATCTATCACTCAAATGTATACCTATTGTATCTCCTATCATGAGACAAAAGTCGTATTGCTATATAGACTTCGATTATACACATTTGCTATTTCTAGACGATTTTATCTCGCCTATCTATTTCTAGAAATATGTGTTGGTAAGCTTTCATTTTCACCAAGATCATCTTTACAAGTGCCGAAAGTCATGTTGATTATTTCAATATCTTAAAAATTGCTTTGATGAAAAATAGTGTGTGAATAACCTCTATTTAACATCCTCTAAGAATGTTTCAATGATTGAAATAAAGAGTTTAGAACATGTAACCATCTGTGGATATAAACATATAATGTGTTCGCACATTAGTGTATAAGTCCAAAACCGGGAACCAAATGTATGCATACTTATGTGTGTACTAAATGGTTGATGGAGACTAGGTAAGTATGCGTACCCGCACGCATACTGGCGAAAGTTCACGACCATGAATTTTTGCTGAGTTTGGAAATCAAAACCAAATCAATCCGGTTACCTAAGCTTTCTGCTGAGTTTGGAAACTAAAACAAACTCAAATCCGGTTACTTAAGTACGCATACTTAAGTGTGTTACTTTCTAAAATTGGTTTGTTCATGAAATAAAATATTTATATATTAAGGAATGTAATTTGCAAACCGTGGCTATAATGTTCATGAATCGATTCGAGTGAATCAAAACCGATTTTGCTTCGATTGTGTCTTGTATACTTCTATAAGATCTAAGCAATTGAATAACTCTCGAACTAGTTCATTTGAGTCATTTGGACTAGTTATGGTGAAGATAAATAATGTTGATATGAAAGTGCTCATATGCCTAACCATTGGTTAACTACTGTTGAACCAACTAGGTGTACACGTTTAGGTACGATTACTCAAACCTAAATGACGTATATTTCATTTGTGTATAAAAATCTAAGTTCGGTCTAATGGTTGAAAGATATTAGCTTGAATCTAATCAGGTTTTCATCTAACGGTGAATATTGAATGCTTTGTTACCAAGGTAACTTAGATTGCAAACCCTGGTTCGGAGACTATATAAAGGAGAACTATAGAAACTAGGAAACATGATCCCCGTACCTCCTGTGTGATACTAGTTGAATAAGCTAGAGTCGATTCTCCATTAACCTTGGGCTTCTACCGAGACCATGTAGGTTAACGACTTAAAGACTTCATTTGTATTGTGAACCAAACCCAACTATTTTGTATGTAGTTGCCTGATCTGATCTTATTGTTTCTATCGTGATTGAGTGCAATCGTAAGATTGGCTTAAGATTAATTTCTCCGATAATCAAGATAGAAAAGTAGTCACAAACATCTTCGTCTCATCGTTTGTGATTCTTTAATATCTTGTTTCGCTAGTCGATTAAGATTATTGTGAGGTGATTGATAATTCTAGGCTGTTCTTCGGGAATATAAGTCTGGATTATCGATTGGTTCCTATTCACCTTTATTTATCAAAAGACGAAACAAAACTTGTAGGTATTTATCTGGGAGACAGATTTATCTATTATTGTAGACTTTTCTGTGAGATACAGATTTGTTTATTAAAGTCTTCGAATTTGGGTCGTAACAACTCTTAGTTGTGGGTGAGATCAGCTAAGGGAATCAAGTGCGTAGTATCCTACTGAAATCAGAGACTAAAGGAGTGCAATTGTACCTTGAATCAGTATGAGATTGATTGGGGTTCAACTACAGTCCAGACCGAAGTTAGTTTGTAGTAGGCTAGTGTCTGTAGCTAAATACAATGTGGTGTTCAATCTGGACTAGGCCGCATTATATTTTTTTATATAATTGAAATATCACAGGTTGTGCGTTTGCATCGATCAATTGGTAAATCCAACCTTTGATTATCGATTGAAATTGATTGATCCTTGAACATTGGTCTTTGTTACAGTTCAATTTTATTTCCCTTGTATTCAATTAAACTCGCAGATTTCTATTTGTTTGAGTTGGGATTGAATCGAGAAATTGAGATATAACTCTTTGATATACTTTTTATTAAGATTGAGTTTGACTGTCTAGTTGATTCTCTTAAAAGTATATTGGAGTTAGTCCATACATATTGCTAAGCGAAATATTGGGTGAGGTTGTTAGACCCCCGCTTTTTCAATACCAAAGAAAGTCAATGATGCATTGAGTGTAAAAAGGAATGATCTCCCAGAAAATTCCATGACTATGGAAAAGGCAAAATCCATGATTTTGGAAGTTAAGAATTTCTTGGGAAAAACAAAGTTAGATATGAATGGGTATAAAAGTTATCTCTTTCATGATAATCCAAAAGTGAAATACAAGAATTGGTGGAAGAAGAAACGAAATAATCCAAAAACTATAAATGGTGAAAAATCCATATATACGAAAAAATTTGTTTCAATCACCTGTGGTGAGCAAGACATTGTTCACCCCAACATAACTTGATTGTGTTGAAAGTGCATCCTCACCAAGAAATACCCTATTATGAATACGGTGAAGGAAGCAAAAGAATTAGGGCACACATATCATGTTGGGTAAGATTTTGAATATTTGGTAAAGCCGTACAATTCGTGATTGGATTCATATAAAAGGTATGTTTATAAACTTGAGCAAGTTTTATGATTTCATTAATATATGTTTGATGCCATGATCTATTGATATCAAAAACGTTTTTGTTCTTGTACTCTTATTTTTTCCGTATTAGCTAAGAGATAATGGATCGTAGGTGAAGTATTTATGATACACAAATAAATCCGGCTAATGATCCATATACCTTGTGTATAGTTCATGTCTATCTAACTTGATTTGTGTTTAAGATTCTTAAATGTTCAGGTTTGAAGAAACAAACAATGTCGATGACTTGATATTTTTGGTGAATTGCAAAGAAGAAATTTTGAGTTCAAGCTTATCTTGTTTAAATTCTCGAAATATATACAATTTTTGTTCATATTCTTGACAAATATAGTGAAGAACAATTTATTGTGTATAAATTAAGTTTTAAGTCAAGATTAATCATTTGAAAATATCACGAGTGATGATATTCATCATGGATGTCATTTGGGAATGTTTCAAATCGATTAAAGAGAGTCTATAAAACTACTACTGAAATACTGGAATAGGGACGGTACACGTACTCAGTACGCATACCAAGAAATTTTTAAGTTCGTGAATTTTTTGTGGTATACGTACCCAGTACGCATACTAAAACGCCATGATCTTGAGATACATGTACCTTGGCAGTCTAAATTCACGTATAAGGTTAGTACACATACCTGGTATGCGTACTGTCCCTGCCGAATATTTTTTATATGCGTACAAATTGTTTCTATAATATGTTTGGCATTAGAAAAACACTCTCTATCACTTCTAAGACAACTTTGATTATTAAATATCTTTTGATCATGATTCATAGTTTAAGTCTTGAGTGTTATTGAACACGGTTATTGCTTGAATGTTCATGACCTTCTTGGTTTATATGTGAACATGTGATGCACGATTCTTAATGAGTTATATATTTATAAATTTGTGCATCTTCTTCTTTGTCAAGGAAATCTTTTTATACGCTTTTGGAACCCAAACTTGGTGTAAATCCTAGCGAAAAAGTTTGATTCTTTCTTCTAAGAGTAAATCAAATCTTGTATGTTCTTTACATGTATGTATCATAGATAAGATGATTGCAACACTTGATCTTCATGGATATTCTTGTGTATTGCTCGACTTATTATGATATATATGTGTCCTTTACTTTATGTGAATTGAATTGATATCTAATATATGCTCAAAAGTTGAATCAATTATGTTATTTGAACTAATAATAGAACAAACTTTTTGAGATTTTTTCGCAGTATCAATCTACTCGTGATCACACTTTTGTGTTATTACTACACTATATACTCCATAAGATTTTCTTATGTTGAGTCATACCGATTAAGATTATCTCTCTATTCGTAACTGGTATTGAGATTAATTTATGTTGATGTTCAGGATACAAATCCACGTGATTTGTTAATGTCCAACAAAATCCTTATTTTTCACCAAAATAAGGTCACTCATTTTATTCTCTTTGGAATGACATCAAATGGGGGAGGGTTCTTAAATGAACTTGTGCTTAATTCATATATCCGTAATATTACTTCAAAGTTGAGATATAATTGAACTTTGGAGAAGATAATAATACTATGTTTCTATATAATGACGATTAAGAATATTTGTTTTCAAAGTTGTTATCGCTTTGGATCTTCAACAACAACGATGTTGAGTTGAACACGTTCAGAATCATTGTAACTTGAAGTAATGAAGAATTAAAGGAGTTGAAGATACCAAGGAAATCAAGCATGATGAATTCAAGGAGTTTTTGAAGATTTATTTTTTAATCCATATATATTAATATCTTTGCCACTAACATTGACAAAGGGGGATATTGTTAGAGCATTGCTCGGTCGAACTCAGTTGTTATATCAAGATTGTTGTCAAATTTAGTTGATTAAAACTATATCTTGATTTCTATTCTACAATTAGTCAAGTCACGGATTGGGATAGATGTGTAGTTGAGAATCCGACATCACTGTGTACGTTCTACCCTTTGAAGGCGAAGATCAACCGAAGCTTTTGGAGCACTTTTTCAACAAAAGGTAAGTGAAGACTGAGCCACCTATTTCTCAAGTTATATTCATCTTTCTATCTATGAGACGTTATCGCATGACTAATTATACTATTGAAAGCATAACAAGAATTTCGAGCGAAGTTTATCTTGGTAATTAGTTCTTGAAATATATATGACTAAGCTTAATGAACATTTGTTCATACTTGATGAATTTCGGTTAAGGACAATTTATTATTCATAATCTAAATTGTAATTTAAGATTATCGTTCAAAAATAACTTGGAACAGCGACATGTGTCATTGATGTTATTTGGGAATGTTTCGAATTGATTAAGAGAGAAATATAGTACTACTGAAAATCTGGATACGTGACAGTATGCATACCAGTTTCACAAACTAGGAAAACTATTATAGGTCCGGAGCCGCAGTACATGTATCCAGTACACATACCGGCATAGCTATATGTCTACAGTGAGTTAGTGGTATGCATGCCCGGTATCCATGCCACAAAAAGTCTGTGAACTCGTGAACCTGGAGTGGTACGCATACCTAGTATGTATACCGGAAAAGAACTGTTGGTTTTGAAACCTGTGTGGTATCCATACCAGGCATGCAAACTGGAAAAGTTCCGTAATATCCGGAACTTATTTTTGTCTTAAGGCATGTACCATGACAAAAATAGTAACGAAGAAGGTAGAGTACACGTACTTGCTCTGTCGAATATTTTCAGATGCACATTAAGTATTTCTGTGACATAATTGGCATTTGAATAAATCTCTAAAAGCAATATATAGACATGATTGATCATATTATACCTATGGTTGTAACTCAAACTAAAAATCTTAAATGTTATATGAAAATGATTAAACTTATGGTTCAATCGGCTAATCTCGACTATCCGTCCATGAAAAATTTCTTTGTACACAGTTTGGTTGCGGTTCATCCTAACCAGAATGTATATATTGTTATGTTAATCTAATTTCAAAGATTCGTCTAATAGTGGATATTGTTCGCTTGGTTACAAAGCTATCTTAACTTAAACCTAGAGCAACCTATACCTTGAAAGTCTATATAAGGGAGAATGTATGCATGTCGTAAGCGCAACAAATTAATCAAGATATTTCCTGCTAATTAACTAGTAATATAGTGGTAGTAAGGATCGTTCCCATGAAGAGCTGTGTAATTGATAGTTTATTTGATCAGCAAAATAAAGTAAATAACAAAGGGGTGATTGGTTTTAAGATAAATAAAAAGACAATAAGAAAGAAAAGAGATGATCAAGGAATCCTTCGCCGTTACCAAGCGTTAACTGGTTTAGAATACTTATCTATATTTCTTTAGAAACATTTATCACCAATCATAGAATAACATATAACTCGATGTTATCCCCGAAACTCCTTTTACCACGGACACGAAATATCTCCAATATCAGATTCTATTCAACCGAACCACCAAGTAGTAGCTCACTAAAGGTGTAATCCAATCGAACGCTTTAAGCTTTGTGAATTAGGTTAATCCCAATAGTTAAAATATTAGCTCAAGGTTTACTTGCTGGCTTTGTTTTCACTCACAATTTCTCCACAGAATCCCTCTGCAAGGTGTCACGCGCGCGATTTCTACTTGTGTTGAGAGTTATTCGACGATTACTTATCTCCTAACTTCTACTAGCAATGGAACGATCAATAGATCAATCTAGCGTGTATTCCAAATTAATCTAAGAATCAATCTTAAACCCTAGATATGCTAAAAACAAAAAATGATGATAAAAACTATGAATATATTTGAATTAGTAATAAATCTTCATGCTTAGAACATTGAATTCATCCTTAATAAACAAAGGATTTAGCTACTCATATTACAAAGAAGATGAGTAATGGTGGTTTCCCCCTAAAGGATAAACCATAGCTTCTGATTGATTGAATGATCCACCTTGAAAGGCCTAATACACCTGTTTATATAGGTTTACATTGTTTGACCTTCAAGTATCCTGGTCGGTTTCGGAAAACGACCTAAAAAGTAGTAAGGAAAACCCTAAAAACGTTTTGTGGACTTTGGCCTTTATGGTACACATACCATGTACGAATACCCTCCTTCAAGAAAGTGACCAGAATTTTTTTTTTTTTTTTTTTGGTGAACCAGTATGCAAACTTTCCAGTCCACGAAATCATGGTTCACATAACTGTATGCAATCCCTATTGTCTTCAGTATTAGATAAACTTGTTTTACCTGTAGTACCAGAATATCGCCACAACGATATTCTCGTAGTAAGAACAACGCTTTCACGAGAAGGTCAAATATTCCTATAAGTATAAATGACATTGTTCACGAGAGTGTCGTAAGGATTCTTCAGCAACATTTGGCGAGCGTCACAAGTAAACTTCATAATAGCTGACGATTGAAGAGACATGTTATGAGAGTGTTGTTTCACGAGGATTACAAAAGCTGGCGAAGATTAATATTACAAATACCACGATGAGATCGCAGAATATATCCGAAAAAGAAGGGAAAACTTTTGTCACCCACTATGTAATTTCCTATATAAAGGGATCAGGTAAGTCCAGAGGGATGATGATGTATTTTTAGAGTTGAGAAAATCTTGAGGAGAGAGAAACTCCAGAAAAGAAAGTTGTAATTCTGAGTTTGAATATTTTCTGTAAACATTTCTGAGATCTAAATAATAAAAGTGTCGTTTAATTCTTCAATCTTCAATTAGTTTCACTTAGATTTCTATAAGATCTTAATAGGGGTGTAGTGTGGGAAATCCTGCTACTACATTTTGGCGCCGACTAAGGGGATCTCAAGATT
Source organism: Papaver bracteatum (assembly GCA_023529315.1). Classification (NCBI taxonomy): domain Eukaryota; kingdom Viridiplantae; phylum Streptophyta; class Magnoliopsida; order Ranunculales; family Papaveraceae; genus Papaver; species Papaver bracteatum. The sequence continues at coordinate 2,103,827 of JAJJWX010000259.1, forward strand.
CAAAATCTCTAATTACAATTTGAAGATTTGGAGAAATTGAAGAAATGGATGGAAGAAGGAGAAGAAATACATCAGAACCACTAACAACAGTGAGAAGAAGTAAAAGACTTGCAGGTGAAGAAACAAGTGTATTAGGAGAATCTTCAAGGATGAGAAGTAGGAGGAATAGAACAAGGAATGAAAGGGAAAATCCAATTCAACAACCAAACCAATCAACATCGGTACAAAATGGAAGAGTGGATTATGATAGAGTAAGCGTGCATACATGGAGATCGGATTCAATGGGAGAAGAAACAAATCGACAATTAAGAGAAGAAAGTGGAGTAGGAAGAAATCAGGAGGTAGAAGAAGGGTCGATTCATCAAGATGAAGATGAAACAGCAGAGGAATTAGGGCAAAGAATACAGGAAGAAAGAAGGTTAGAGGCGGTGGAACGTGCAAATTTAACAAGACAAAATCATGAGTTGAGAATGGAGAATTTAAGGTTACAAAGAAGAAGATCAAGAAGTACTACTAGATCAAGTTCAAGATCATTTAGAGAAATACCAAGGCGAAATCCTCCCACAAGAAATGATGGAGAAAATGTACAAGAAGAAACTGAAAATCCAAATAAAGGACAACGTCAGGGAGAAGAGAGAGAGTAAATAATGATTGTAACGATCCACAAGGAGAAACTTTAAATTGAAGGCAAAATATCGAAAATCAAAGAAATGAAGGTAATCAAGATGGTGAAGAAAATCACGAAGAAGGTAGAAGAGTATTACATGGACGAGAGCACGTCAGAAATCAAAGAATTATTGAGAATGAAATTGAGAGACATTATGCTAAACAGGCACGCCTAGCTTGCGAGAGAGAAAGGCTGAGGGCAGAAATGGAAGAACATGAGTTTCAAGAAGCAATAAGGCAAAACAATCATGATAATCGAGAAAGAAGACTACACAAAATCGCGAAAATGGCAATGTTCGGAGAGAGTATGACAGAATACAGAGAAGGATAGAAAGACAACAAAGAGAATTGGCGAGAAATGACGAAGTTGGTGGAGAAGAAATTAGGAGACAAAATAAATTGCGAATTTCGGATAGAAATGAAGAGGAAAATCGCAGGAGAAGAGAAAGTGCGTTAAAAAGACCAATAGAACAAAGCCCAACAGTAAATGAGCAAATTTTGAGGGAATTAGCAGAAATGAGAGGAATAATAAATAATATAAGAGAAGGTGGAAGAAGGCAACTTGATGAAGCAATCAAAGAAGAAGCTAGAACTCCCTTCACACAGGAAGTACAACTAAGAGGAATTCCTCCAAAATGCAATTTACCAGCACTAAACAGTATTTTCGATGGGACTACTTGTGCTATTCAACATGTTAAAGCTTATGTTAGGTGTATGCTGCAGTGGGAGAATCATGATGCTGTTTTATGCAAATACTTTGCATCCAGCTTGACTGGCGATGTAGTTGCAGAATAACCTACAACTACACCCTCAATAGAATTAGTAAAAACTCAAGAAGTTCTTGATGATGAATAACAATTTTCTTATTAATGTTCTCAATTGATTACAAAGAAGTATCTAAATGGAACTAGAATAGTTACAACTTTCTCTATTCTCTTTCCTAAGATATTTTCTCACACTCACTAAAAGAACCTCTCGAATTTTACATTTGAACTCCTATTTATAGTAAAACTTATACAGTTGTATATGAATTGCGAAGTATCGCAATTTATACTCGCAAAATTACTTCATCCTCGCAAAACTTCATATTTCCCCGCGCTACTTCTATCATCGTATCATTTTATATCTCTTTTCTCCTTTATTTATTACGATACTCGTGAATTATTATCTTGCGATATTCAGTACCTACATCTTGCCTCTTCTCATGTCAATTCTACGAAGAAGAAATGATCGTGAGAACATAACCGTTACTTAGTCTTCAAAAATTTTGACACATCTTTTGTAACCGTTCTTTTCTAGTTATTCCCTTATATAACTCCTTTATATTCTCTTCCTTTTCTTCTTCTTATTTCCGAAATTCTATCTTCTACTCATACTTTCTATTACTGTTTTCTATGCAATTTTTTCTTCTGCTTATATCTTCATGAGTTCTCCAAGGTAATTTCCTTCTATCTCCGCGCATTTCATTTGTTCTTTCTCTTTAATTTCTGTATAATTTGTTATCTAATTTTGGTTTATTTCAGCAAAATAACTCCTCAGATGAAATCTCAACTAAAGAATCCAAGCCTTAATCCACGAAGAAGAAAATATGAGAATCAAAAGGTAGTTAAAATACTTTGCCTTCTTTCCTAAACAATATATTGTTGCCTCAGTTTTTAATCTACATTTTGATTCGCAGGTTGGCGAAAAACCAAATCCTAGTAAGAGATCTCGAATAACTAAACCCACACCATTAATTCCGATTGATGATTTCCTTCCTGAAGTTGATAAGGAATTTTCCTCTCCTCCTCGTGAAAATGCTTCTTCACACACTCCTGCCTCTACTCCATTACCTACCTTTCAATCTCCCATCAGTGTCAATTTATCAACACTTCTTCAAGATCAACCCTCACAAAATATTTCTTCAACTTCTTCTCCTGAAAAACAGCCCTCGCAAAATATTTCTTCAACTTCTTCTTTTGAAAAACCTGTCTTGTCTCCAAATCCTTTGAGTGCTATTTCTCCAGACAATTTGCAGCTTGCTCTTATTCCTTCAAATTCTTCTCCTCTTCCTCAGGAAATTCGAGATGGAATTTATTCAACTTTCCGAATGTTATATGAGGTTTTGAAAAATGCTGCGAAGTCTACTAATGTTCGTTCGCAATATGAGTTTTGCGAAGTTCTGAATAATTTCGTCAATCCAGACATTTCTTCTTCACGTCAATCCTTAGAAAAAGAAATTGAATTACTTCGTCAATCTTTGAAATCTTCTCAAGCAGAATGCGAGGATCTCCGTAAAGAAAATCATCATTTTCAGAATAATTCTCTCGACTGTGCGATACTTCGCAAAAGAAATGATGAGTTGAAAGGTATGATTACTATCTTCATATTTTCCCTTTTATTTACTTATATTCTTCATATGTTTGAAACATCCATTAAAACCCATTCCCCTTTATAGAGTCCATCCAGAAATGTAGAAGATTGGTACTTCACCATGAATCAGATGCAACAGAATATCGAACCAAGCATGAAAGCCTCTCAAACCAATTCTCCCATTTATCTAATCTTTACTCGTGTGCTCTTGACAACTCTGACGCTCTTTTTCAAGAGAATACACAACTAATATATGATCGAAATTTTTTGAATGATGATATATCTCAACTTTTTTCTTCCTTAACTAAAGCTAATTTTAGAATAGAAACATTATTAGAAGAGAACAAAACCCTATCAGAAGAGAAATGTTCGTTTTTGAATACAATGATTGTTTCTTCGCAAGAATTAAAAACTCTTCAGAATAAATGTTGCGATCAAGAAAATCTTCTTTCTCTGTTGAAAGGTGAACTTGAGGAATTAAAGAAGTCTTCAGATGCTGAAAGAAATTCTTTTGTTATTGAGAAGAATTCCCTTATTAATAAGAACATAGTCTTGAGTGCTAAGAAGAATCAACTTGAAGAAGATTATTCGTCATTAAAAAGTCTTAATGCCAAACTTGCGAAGGATAAGAATTTTCTCCTTTCTAAAGATCAAAAGCTTCAATCTCGACTTAAAGGAAGTTGGTGATGGTTTTGATAATGCGATGAATCAGATGAAGAATTGTTGTCTATCTTTAACTCAATCTCTTACTTCGCAAAGAGAAGGTAGTCATTAAAATTTGACTGCCTCTGGTATATCTTTAAATTTCATTATACTCGCAAATTTTATTCTTTGAACTTTGTTTTATTTGCAGAATCTGAGAACAACCTTCGTAATGCGAAAGCTGGATTAGAAGCCTCCTGTTCCGAGCTTCGTAAGAAGAATGCTTTGCTTTCTACTCGCTTAATCAACTCTCGTGACCGTGCTACTCGGAGATTCAATTATCTTGCTTATTCCAAAGATATCGAAGATACCAATCATCAAAAAGCTATACTTCGTGAAAGTAATCTGAAAGCTCAAGTATTTACGAATAACATTCTCTTATCAAGAGGCTTGCCTCCTGTGAAAATTACTCCTCTGAAGATATCTGACGATGAAGTTGTTCGTGAGCCTGATAGTGATTTCGATTATGAGAGTGATGATGAAGATCTTGATGATGAGAAAGAATCTATTCCTCAAGGAGATGTCCCTGTTGCATATTCTTCCAAGGATGATATCTCGCAAAAGTCGAAGGCTACTAATGACCCTACTGATCGTAAAGATCCTACACAGAGTATTGATGAAGCATGATAATATTCCTTTTTCAATTTATCATTGACTCTCCTGTCTTTCTTTCTTTTGAATTCCTTCCCTTAGTTACTGTTGGTTTTCTTTTTGCGAACAATTCTATTTTTTGAGAAGTACATCTGATATTTTGCGAAGATGATTTAACCTTTCTTTGATTAAATTTTCCCCATTTGATCATATGAAGAGAAATAATATATAACTCACAGATAAAGCTTAGTATATCCTTTTCCCCCTATTATTTCTCTTTAAATGATTAAACATTGTTTGAAGTATTAAAATATCTGCCTCAATTTATATTACGAAGTTTCAACTTGTTACGATTGTAGATAAGAAATCGCCCCTTTTAAGTATAAAAAGTAAAATATATGAAATATCATTAATAAGTATACTACATATACAATACCTTTGTAGAAGTATTAGAAGTACCAAATCCATCAAATGAAGAGATATAAGAAGTATTAGAAGTATTCAATTCACCAAATGAATTATTAGAAGTACTCAATTCCCTTTTACGTATTAGAAGTACTCGATCCACCAAATGAAGAGATATAAGAAGTATTAGAAGTACTCAATTCACCAACTGAAGAAATATAAGAAGTATTTGATCTGTGAATAATTATGTAACATATGACGAAGTATAATGATTATTTAACTTTCACCAAATGAAATATCCATTAAAGAAGTATAATAAATATGAGATATTCTTGAAGAATTATAAGAAGTATTCAATCTTTTGGAGAAATATTCAATATATGGAGAAGTATAAGAAGTATGTAATTCTCGTAAACTTTTACGAATATGAACTTATCTGTATTTGATTGCTATCAAAATCGCATCTTTTGTTAAGTCTTCATTAAAATTCTTCAATGATGTTGTCTTTTTTGATAGGACTTCTTGTAAAAATTCTTCAATGATATTGACAGAGCTGTCTTCTCTTCAAAATTTCTTGATGTAAATTCTTGTAAAATTTCTTCAATGATATTGACGAAGTTGTCTTCTTTTCAGATCTTCATAATGTATATTCTTGTATAATTTCTTCAATGATGTTGATGCAATAAATTTCATTAATTTCTGTGGTCTTATCATGCCTTCCTAAGTAAAGGTCTTATTTTGCCACATCTTTTGTATTAATTATTTGCGATAATATGACAAGTCTGAACATTCTTGCGAACATACAACCTCGTGACATTATCGTCTTGTGATGAAATCGCAGGACGTTCTTACACTTTCATGCAAAAACCCATTGATCTCATCTTAACTTCTTTGTATAGTATTTTAGCCTCTTCAGGAATTGTTGCGACAATATGACAGGCCTAAATATTCTTGCGAACATAAAGCCCCATGACATTTCCGTCTTGCGATGAAATCGCAGGACGTCTCTACACTTTCATGTAGTGACCCATTGATCTCATCGTAACTTCTTTATTATGTTCTGCGAGTTCTTTATTCTTTTCTTTCTTTATTTCTTATCTTTTTTTTTTTTTAGAAGGCTCGCAGAACTTCATTTGTTGCACAAATATGACAAGCCTTTATGTTTTCGCAAACAAGAAGCCTCGTGACATTTGCGTCTTATAGCACTTATCAGCTCCCTAATGGAGGGTGCTGCCCTTTATCTTCCCCCTGATTGCCCCTTCAAGGAAGCGTACATCGACCATACAAGGTTAGATCTTCCCATCCGGTTCTGCCAACAACCAGCTTTTGATCGCAACCTCTTATCCTTTTTGCCTATAGGGCTTATAGTTACGAGGTTGCACCCTATGGGGTATCTTTGGGCCAAGTGCATCATTTGCCAAGACTTGTCAAAAATGGCAGATGTGGTTCAACCTCACCCGGCACTCTTGACTCAACCATGTACCTCGGTGCCTTGATCATTTTCTGCACTTCTTGGGAAAGACAGTATGCCTTAGTCGCCCAACCTAAATCCTCTTATACCGCATTTTATATTGCGTAATGTCATTAGATTAGGTGAGAATCCAAGGTGTCTAACCCGGATAGGTACCCCATTATTGGGTTGTACCCCAAAAATTTACCATGTACTAAGGGCCCTTGGTGGTGTTCCGGTTACCCTTAGCCACGTTATAGGTACCCCCTTAAATGACGTACTTTAGGACTTTGCCTCTTACGAATTATAGCTTCACGAACTAGGGTGTACGCCACAAAGGTTTTCCTGTATAAATTTTTCTGCGGCTCTCTTTCTTTTTTGGAGGCTGATCACAGATTGCGGTCTTTTATTCGCAAATTAATGAAAGTTTAATCGGAATATAAATTCTGAAATTCGTAACTTTTCATAATTTCCTGCGAGCAAACAATATTCGTAAAAATTTTCATGAGTTTTATGGGTAATACCTTTTCAAATATAGTCTGTTCCAAGGTCTACCAAGCCTCAAACCCATGTCTCTCCCTTCTGGATCCATCAGCCGATAAGCTCCGCTTCCTACAACTTCTTTAATAACATATGGTCCATCCCATTTTGGTGCTAATTTTACTCCATTTTCTTTTTGATATTTAGGTGTTTCTCGCATGACCAAATCACCTGGTTTATATTCACGTTCAATGACTCTCTTGTTGTATTCTCGAGCTAATCGTTCTTGATAAATCTTCATATGGTGCAACACCTTTTCTCTTTTTTCTTCCAAATCATCCAATTCACTTAATATTACTCCCGCACTTAAATTTCTTTCCCAAGCTTCTTTCTTTGTTGTCGGAATTACAACCTCGTGGGTAATCTTGCTTCTACTCCATATGTTAGACAATAAGGAGACATTCCAGTTGCTTCTCTTCTAGTTGTATTGTATGCCCAAACTGCGCTAGGTACTTGCTCGCACCACCCTTTGAGATGTCCTTCTAATTTCTTTTTGATTGTATCTGCGATTGTTTTATTTGTTGCTTCAGCTTGTCCATTAGCTTGTGGATATAACAGGGTTGACTTCCCACATTTTATTCTAAAAGAACTGAGTAACATCTCTATATTCTTCCCCTCAAATTGTTTTCCATTATCAGATACTAGTTGTGCTGGAACCCCGTACCTGCAAATGAGGTTCTCAAATATAAACGTAAAAACATCTTTATCACGAATATGCTGTACTTCTGCGAGCTTCGTGAAATAATCTGTTGCAACTATCAAGTATCGTCTTTGTCCAGATCCAGGTATAAATGGTCCAACAATATCCAACCCACATTTACCAAAAGGCCAGCAGCTTGTTGAAGAAGTTAATGTGGCCCCTGGTGCATGAATTCTTTTACCATGTCGTTGGCATTCCTTGCATCTTCGTACGAACAATTTTGCGTCTGTATGCATATAAGGCCAGTAATATCCTTGTATCTTTGCTCTATATGCTAGAGATCTTCCCCCACTATGATTGCCATTTTCTCCTCCATGTAACATCTTCAATATCTTTTCTCCTTCTTCGCGAGTTAAGCACCTGAGAGGTGGTCCATTGAAAGATTTTCTATATAAAATTCCTTCTCGCAACTCATAGTTTGTTGCACGACTCTTTAATTTATGTGCTTCTAGTCTGTTCCTGGATATTTCTCCTGTTGCGAGGTATGCATGAATTTCTTTTCTCCAATCTGCGATGTTGTTTGATAACTCTCTTTATACTTCCATCGCAACAGCTTCCTCAATTTCTTTCTCTTTGTCCACTGATGGGTGTTGAATTGTCTGTATTTGGATATTTCTTGTATTTGGATTTGTCATCATGCTTGGAATAAATGCAAAAGCATCTGCGAGACGGTTATATTTTCTTGATATATGTCTCCATTTTAATTTTGGTATCTTCGCAGATAATTCTTCAACAAGTTTCTTGTATTTCTTCAAAGAAGATTCATTTGTGGTATATTCCCCTTTAATTTGACAAATCACTAATTGCGAATCACTTTTTATCCTTATACTTTCAAGCTTCTTTTCTATTGTGATCTTTAATGCATGCACTACAGCTTCGTACTCTGTTTCATTGTTCGTGGATGCAAATTCTAGTCTGAATGAGAATGCCGTTCTTTCTCCTTCTGGTGAAATCAACACGACTCCAATTCCATTTCCCTCACTATTGGATGATCCATCCACTATAATTTCCCATCTATCAGGCTCTGTTAACAAGTCTTTTGGATTTCCAAATTCTTCTTCAACATCCATCATTTCCTTTACTGCTTCATCTTCTTCCAAAGGAAATTATGCCAAAAAATCTGCGACAACTTGTGATTTTTGCGATGACAACACTTCGTATTTTATCTTGTAATGGTTTACTTGTGCATTCCACCTTTCTATTCTTCCTGACCTTTTTGTGTTCTTCATGACTGATTCAATTGGGACTTTGGTTACCACTTTTATTACATGTGCTTGAAAGTATATTCGTAACTTGAATGATGCATAAACCAGGGCTAAGATTAACTTCTCCATTTTAGAATAATTATTTTCTGCTGCATTAAAGGTTTTACTAATGTAGTAAATGGGCCTTTCTACTCTCCTGCGTCTGCTCGCAATAAACGCACTTAGAGCATATGGAGTTGTTGCGAGGTATACCAATAATTATTCGTTTTTCTCTGGTTTCTGTAGTATAGATGTATTTGCGAGGTATTCTTTGATTCCTTGAAAATATTTTTCACATTCATCAGTCCATTTGAATTTTTCTCCCTTCTTAAGTATGTTGAAAAAATGCTTGCACTTATCTGACATTCGCGAAATAAATCTTCCAAGTGAAGCCAAGAGTCCATTTAGCTTTTGTACTTCTTTTACTGTTGCAGGTGTTGGCATGTCACGAACTGCTTGGACCTTTTCTGGATCAACTTGTATTCCCTCCTTTGATACTATGTATCCCAAGAACTTTCTAGATGAAACCCCAATAATACATTTCTCAGGATTTAATTTTATGTTGAACTTTCTCATTTGCTCAAATATTTCCTTCAAATATTGCACATGGTCTTTAGCTTCCTTGTTTTTTATCAACATATCATCTACATATACCTCCAAAGTTTTATGTATCCACTTCGCGAACACTTTTTCAACCATACGTTGATATGTAGCACCCGCATTCCGCAAACCAAATGGCATCTTCACATAACAATACAAACCCCTTGGAGAAAAAAAGGCGTTATGTTCTTGATCTTCTTCTGCGAGTGATATTTGATTATACCCTTTATATCCATCAAGTGAAGTGACTCTATCATGACCTGCAGCTGATTCCACCATTTGTGGTATATCTGGTAATGGAAAACTGTCTTTGGGACATGCCTTGTTTAGATCAGTGAAATCTATGCAAATTCTTATTCCTTTATTCTTTTTCGGAACAATGACCATATTCGCAATCCATTCTGGATATTTTGCTTCCCTTATGATCCCTGCATCCAACATCTTTTGTAATTCTTCTTCTATCTGTACATGATAATTTTGTGATATCTTCCTTATTCTTTGTTTGAATGGTCTTACATTTTTATCTATGTTCAATCTATGACACGCCACTGATGGATCAATTCTGGTATCTCATCTACACTTCCTGCGAAGATATCTTCATATTCTCGCAAAAGATCAGTAGTCCTTTTTTCTTCTTCTTCATCCATCTTAGTTCCAATTCATAAGAATAAAGGCTCCTCTTTACTTCCAATATTTATTTCTTTAGTTGGTTCAATTGCAACATAGCTTGGACTTTGCTCCCCCATAGGTGTTGGCTCTTTGATTATTTTTTTGGTTCCCCTTCTTTTTCTGGAATTTCATTTGGTATACCTCTCCCTTCCTTTGCTCTTATTGTATACACTCGGAATTCTTCTTCTTTTCTTGTTTCCTTCGCAAGTTTCCTACGAAGTTGTTTCTTTCTTGCTCTTCCTCCGCATTGTGTTACTTCAATTTGATAACAAAATTTTGCACTATCAAGATCTCCTTTAATTTCATGTATTCCATTTGGTGTAGGAAATTTGATTTTCTGATGTAATGTTGAAGCAACAGCTTTGATCGCATGAATCCACGGCCTTCCTATCAGCATGTTATATGGAGATTCCATATCTATCACACACAAGATTACATGTGTTTCGATTTCTCCTAGTAATATTCGCAGCACGATTTCTCCTTTAGATTTTGTTGTAGATTTTCCTAATCCATGAATAAGACACTTTGAATTTATGATTTCTTTATCTTTAATTCCCATCCCCTTAAGTGCATGATAGAATATAATATTAACAGAACTCCCTGTATCAACCAAAATTCGGTTTAATTTCCATTTTCTTGACTTTCTTATCTTCTAGCATGATTGGCAATGTGATCACCAATGGTGAAGTGTGGTTCAAGTCTTCATTTGGAATTTCTGCTACTGAAAATGTGATTTTCTGCTTTTCTCATTCTTCTAAAGTTGTTATCTTTTCTTTCTCCATGATCTTTCTTCCTCTACAATCTCGCTTGTATATTTTTCCCTTCATATTACTATGAAATTCATCAATCATTGTCTCTGTGATCATATTACATTCTTCTTTTTTTCAATCTCCATCTACTGACTTCATTTGATCTTCAAATTTTCCACAATTCCCTCAAATTTAGGCTACCACAATTCTCAAGCTCCCTGTTTCTAGCGCCAATTATGTAGTTGTAGAATAACCTACAACTACACCCTCAATAGAATTAGTAAAAACTCAAGAAGTTCTTGATGATGAATAACAATTTTCTTATTAATGTTCTCAATTGATTACAAAGAAGTATCTAAATTGAACTAGAATAGTTACAACTTTCTCTATTCTCTTTCCTAAGATATTTTCTAACACTCACTAAAAGAACCTCTCGAATTTTACATTTGAACTCCTATTTATAGTAAAACTTATACAGCTGTATATGAATTGCGAAGTATCGCAATTTATACTCGCAAAACTTCATATTTCCCCGCGCTACTTCTATCATCGTATCATTTTATATCTCTTTTCTCCTTTATTTATTACGATACTCGTGAATTATTATCTTGCGATATTCAGTACCTACAGGCGAGGCGCTAAAATGGTTTGAGGGATTGCCGAAAAATACTATTACTTCTTTTGATCACTTACAAGCTACATTTTTGGGTGCATACATAAGCAACAACTCTTCACGACCAGGTATCGAAGATGTGTTTGGATTAAAACAAAGAATTGGCGAGAGTCTAAAACATTTAACCATAAGATGGAAGACAATGTGTAGTGAGATGGCGGGAAGAGTAGATGAAAGATATCTTATTTTATCCTTCATTAATGCAATGTTTGCGACCAATTTGATCTACATACAAATTTTCAGAATCAAAAACACCATCACAATGACTGAACTAAGAGAACTACAAGAAGAGTACATTGCTTTGGAAGAAAAACAAAACGAAATGGAGTCATACCAAATTGCAAACACCAGTTCTGTAGTGTCTAATGGAAGTTTTCTTCCCAAAATGATTAATAACGTGGCGAGCACCTCGCAAGTTCAAGTAGAGAAAGTGGCGAATAATGACAAACAAAAGCTAGTGGCTATGGGAAGTCGTGATCAAGAAGAATTTGAAAGAGAGAAGAATTATTACAATCGTGGAGGAAATAGTCAAATCCAAATGCTTGACCAACCCCAAGAAACTTATGGTGGACAAAAGCACAATAATTTCAGAAATCAGGGGAACATGAGAACCATATGGGAGGAGATTAAGATGCCACCCTTGAATGCTAGTGTAGGAAAAATCTGGGAAGCTATCATTTTAATGGAAAATATACCCTCGCCATGGAACATGGGGAAGGAACCACATCCTAACACTCGTAATCAAGAATTCTGTCCTTATCATCATTTTCATGGGCATTCGATAAATAATTGCAGAAATGTAAAAAGAATAATCTTAAGAATGATCGATCAGGGGAAGCTAAATCATTTTCTAAAAGGGCATCAACAATTGCAACAATTTCCACCACCACCAGATGATCGCAGAATGACTAATGTAAAAGGAGCAGAAACTTTTGTTATAGAGGTTGGAACTAAAGCAAAGAATTTATTTTGTAATTCTATTGTGCATTCTTTTATAACCATCGAAGATTTCCACGATAATGTCTTAAGTAGAGTCTTCGCCAGAGATATGGACGGAAAAGAAATAATGAATATTGCGAGAATCTCGCCATTAGAAGAGTGGCAAAAATAAGTCCTTTCTTTTACAGCACAAGAAGTACCAGATCCTGGTGAGCTGCATGATAACCCATTGGTGGTAAGATTGGAAATAAAACCAGAACAAGCATAAGAAGAAGAAGAAAATAAAGAAAACAATAATGAAATGGAAGAGTCTTGGGCCATTGACAGAATCCTAATTGATACTGGTAGTTCTGTAGATATCCTGTTCTACCACACCTACAGAACCATGGGTGGGAAAGATGAAGATTTGATACCATCGACATACAAAATCTATGGTTTTAATGGAACTTCCAACAAGCCTAAAGGGGAGATCACAATGAGAATTCCGTTAAGAGGAATGACTTCCAAGATTTTATTCTGTGTTGTTGATATTGAATCACCATATAACGCCTTGATTGGTCGACCTTGGTTACACATGATATTGGGTGTTGCATCTACCTTTCATCAGTGCATTAAATTCCCTAATCCAAATGGTGTTGGAGTAATTAAAGGAGATTGGGGAGAAAGTAAGAAATGTTATGAGATAGATATCAAGTCTTGTGAGGAAAGAGCAGGGAAGAACAACAATTGGAAATACAGAATTAAGCAACAACAGAGAAGTGACAAATTAATGGTTGATTCAATAGAAAAGCATGAAGAAGTAATTAATGAGTCCCTCGCAGATATCAAGCAAATAATAAAACGCAGCAAAGGTACAGGTATAAAAAGCATAAAAGGTTGAAATGACAAGCAACCTGCGGGAAAACACTAAGTAAAAGAACAGATGATAAGGAAGATAAGAAGAATGAAGTGATAGAGAGATGAAATATGACGAGCAGATCGCTAGAAGTGGAAAGGTAAAGTTGTTTTTTCTGTTTGAGTGAAGAAAATGAAATTGAAAAGTTGAAAAAAGAAAAAGAAAAAAAATTATTGAGATTTGAAGCTCGCAAGAAATTTTAAGAAACGCGAATATAATTTCGCAGAGATTAAGAGAACGGGACAAACCTTTATGACGTGCACCTTAGTTCGCGAATACAATTTCGTAAGAGGCAAATGTAAGACCTACAAGCACGTCATAAAGGGGGTATCTCTTTATATGATTCAGGGATAAGGTTATACCGCTACTGGAACCTGAGTCATACAGATGTAGGGGTTAAAGAAAACCTATCCGGGAGATGGATCTTGGATTTCCAACTTTATAATGTTATACCCTGGTTGGACGACTGAGAATCTCTTCCAAGAAGTGCAGAGTATGACCAAGGCGCCGAGGTACACGGTTTAGCCAAGGGTGCCCGGGACGGACGAACCTACCCTGTCCATCTTTGGTAAGTCTTGGCTACAATGCACTTGGCCTGAAGAAAACCCCACCTAGGGTGTAGTCTTGTAACTATAAGCCATATAGGAATAAAGGACAAGAGGCTACGAAAACAACTGGTTGTTGGTAAATCTGGATGGGAGGAGCTAGTCTTGTATGGCCGATGTGCCCTCCTTGAAGGGGCAACCAGGGGGAAGATAAGGGCGGCACCCTCCATTAGGGAGCTGATAAGTGTCTTAAGATGGCAATGTCATGGGGCTCTAGGATCGCAAGATCATTTAGGACTGTCATATTGTCGCGTAAACTATACAGAGGCAAAAATCCATAAGAGAAAAAAGTTAAGATGAGGTCAAGGGGTTTTTACATGCAAATGTGAAGACGTCCAGCGATTTCATCGCAAGACGGCAATGCCACGAGGCTTTGTTTTCGCGAGAAAACTTAGGCTCGTCATATTGCCGCAATACAATAAAGAAATTCAGATAAGACAAGATCAATGGGCCAATACATGAAAATGTAAAGACGTCCTGCGATCTTGTCACGGAGAGAATACTATGGCAAAGTAAGACCTTTAAGTAGGAAGGCATGATAAGACCATAAGATCGCAAAAATATCAAGGTTTGCGAAAATATTGCAGAAATTATGAAATTCACCAAAATATTCGTTTATTAACTTTCTCATATTGCAGATGAATAATAGAGGCAAGAGGCAAGTATGGGAATGAATATAATAGTGAAGATTATTATTCATCACCATATGAGAAATTTGTATGGATATTAAGGCACAAATAATTAGCAGATGCAAACTATATTGACCAAGTTATATTGCAAAAAAGAGGTTGTTCTTTCATTCATACAGATAAGGGGGCAAAGAAATTTACACATTAAATTGAAGAAAGTTGCAGCAAATTGAAGAAACTCGCGATTGATTACATCAAAGAAAGAAGTTAGACAGATACATTGTTTCACTTATCAACATTGTTATCTTTATCAGATTCTTCTTCTTCACCAGATTTCTCTTCTTCATTATCTTTGTTGGGTTCTTCATCATCGCCAGAATTTGTTTCTTCGTCATTACTCTCTTCTTCACCTTCATCAAGATCTTCATCAGTATCAGAGACATCAAGATATTGAACCATTGATGGTATTGCATTTGCAAGATCAGGATACAAAGAATGAGGAATTCCATGATCATCGCAAACCTTCCTAGTAGTATTATTACGAGTAATGAGGAGGGATCTGTTAAAATTTGTAGAAGTAATCCCAAATTGAGATTTTAATCGTGAGTATTTATTGTTGCGAGCAGTAAGATCGTTCGCGAGTTGATGATTAATATCTTCTAGTTCTCTCATCCTTACACGGCATTTGTCTTCAGAATCTGCGAGAATAAGGCATCGATAAGATAGAAGTTATAAGAAAGAATAATAAAAAGCAAAAGATTAATAGAGTAGAGTGGTTAACAACCTTCTTTTTCAGAAATCAAGTCCCTAATTAAGGCTGATTGATCAGCATGAATACTAGCATCTATACCTAAATTATTCCTAGCATTATCAAGAACCTGTGATGCCCAAGAATACTCATCATCGCTAGTAATAAGTAGGCGAGAACGAACTTGAGTTTATCTTGCAAGAAGATCTTTATTTTCGCAGAAGAGTTTATCTCTTTCCTTTTGAACTTCGAGAAGAATTTTATGGAAATCTGCTAGAGTTTCGCTGCCGTTTCTAATTGCTTGACCTTTCTCGTCAACAAGATCACTAATTCTACTTCTTAATCCATTGATCACTTCTTTTGATTCATGATAAAGACGCTTAAATTTATTAGATAATCCTAAATTGTGTCTGTGTTCAATGGTCAGGAGATTAAACTTAAATTTAAGTTCCTCTATAGAGAGGGATTTAATTTGTTCGTCAGAAAAATTACTTAAGGAGTTATAAGGTGAGCAAGAAGAGTATTATCATCTACAGGTTCGGGAAAGGTTTGAAGGAACGTAGCTTCGTCAGTTAGACCATAAACATCTGCAAAAATGATTGCTTGGATAAGCTATATAAAAGAAAAATAAAAAAATCTAAAAGAAAGAAAAAGTAAATCATACCATAAAGTTGTTTGTTAGCATTGTTAAGATCCAAAATCTTCTGTTTATCAACTGAAGCTTCAGTTTCCAACAGTTTATTTTTCTCGTGAAGCTCAGCAATTTCAGCCTCTAGTTTCTCTTTATCTTGGCGAAGGTTAACAACCTTTTTCTTAAATGAAGCACATTTATTATCTAAGTCAGCAGCAGCAGCAAAAGAAGCTCTCCCAACCTGCAACAGAGTTTTATAAGTACAAAAAATTTGACGAGAGAAATCTGGCGAATTAAGAAACAATTAAGAAAACATACCAGAATACCAAGTGCATTTAAGAAGCTTGGGGTTAGAGTTCCAGAAATTCCACGAAGAGAATTATTATCAGATAAGATTGGAGCATCGCACACTTTGACGAGCGCTTGAGCTAGCCCATTAAGAGTCTCATCACCATACTCATTCGCAGTTCCACGAGAAGAATCGCCAAAAAGCATGGACAATTGGGTCATGGAAGAATCAGAGGAAGAAGAATTTTTCACAGAAGGAACTTCTCTAATATCGTCAAATTCTTCGATAAATTCATCATTAGATTTATTACTAACAATTGAATCCAATTGGGTATGTTGAGAAGAAGAATGCTGAGTTTTATTTTTCTTCAAAGGAGGCTCGCTGGTTTCTTTATCACGAGGGGCATAGCGTCTTCCTTCAATAGAAGCAGTAGATTTCCCTTTACGATTAGTTGAAGGTTTCTCCTTAGGTTTTGGATCTAAAGGTGATAATTCTTCAATTACCTACAAACACAGATAAAGATAAGAAATAGGGGCAACAATATATTGTTAATTAATAAAGGAATATTTCTTACTTCATCTGTAAAAGATCTAAGAGCTAGAAGAGTGTTGGGTTTCCTATATTTCTGGTAATTAAGTTTCATTTTGGAAACCTGCAAGATAACGGAAAAGTTAGCGAGAGTGATAAGGAATAAATAATAATCGCATAAGAAGATGAGAGAACATACATCGGAAGACCTATCAGGCCAGTTGAAAGTCCATGGTTCATAGTGAGAGAGATTCGCAGGAAGTTCGAGAGAACCGGATATATAAGGACCTTTAAGGCATAAGGGAAAGATAAACCACTTATCGTCATTAGAATGACGAGGGCCATCATTTGTATTGGTATGAAAATCAATGTCTTGCATAAGAGCATTCTCAGCAGTGACCTTCTTTTTATGCAAACGGACACCCCAACAGGTACTATCCCTTACCATGGGAAGTAACTGGTAATTTTGAAAGAAATTATCTACAGTATACTTTGCAGGGATAATCGGAATATGTTTATATTTAAGACTTTTATGTTCTTCGGAATATTGGGATCCTTTGCCAGCACCACGAGAGGCATATTCCAGTAATAATCTAATACAATCCCCGCCAAGTTGATAAACCGCTCGTGAAAATCTCTTATCAGAAATTATTTGGTAAAAGAGTGGAAGTTCAGGGTTGTAGAGAGGAAGTGGAAGACCAGCTTCAAGTTGGCCTAACGAAACTATAATTTTTTCACGAGAACACTGGAAGTTAGAAAATAATTCAAGAGAAAGAACAGATTTGGGACTTTGATCTAGGATTAAAGATAAGTCAAATCCTTGATTTTTAAGTTTTTCTTGCATCAAATTGAAAGCAATAAGATTTTTAGCACCAGCAGCAACCATTTTGAGAGAATGGGAATGAAAGGAGATTGAAAAAATGGCGAAAGATATTAGATGCGCGATTTGCGAGGAAGTAATGAAATTTGCAGAGAAGAAGAAGGAAAGAGAATGAGAAGAAAGAAAAAAAAAGAATGAGAGAAGGTATTTATAGCAAAAGAAGTTTCTCGAGAAAATAAAATAGTTAATACAATGAAAGGACGTGAATGGTCAAATAATAGCGGTTTAAGATGACGTGTCGAAAAATATATGGGTGATAAAATTATATGAAGACAGCTGGTGAAAGGTTTAGAGACGTGTCAGAATAAAGGTGGAGGTGAAGAGATAGGAGATTACGGAAATTTATTCTCATGATCTTCTCTTCTTCGCAGAAAAGACATGAGAAGAGGCAAGATGTAGTACCAGAATATCGCCACAACGATATTCTCGTAGTAAGAACAACGCTTTCACGAGAAGGTCAAATATTCCTATAAGTATAAATGACATTGTTCACGAGAGTGTCGTAAGGATTCTTCAGCAACATTTGGCGAGCGTCACAAGTAAACTTCATAATAGCTGACGATTGAAGAGACATGTTATGAGAGTGTTGTTTCACGAGGATTACAAAAGCTGGCGAAGATTAATATTACAAATACCACGATGAGATCGCAGAATATATCCGAAAGAAGGGGAAAACTTAGCTGTCACCCACTATGTAATTTCCTATATAAAGGGATCAGGTAAGTCCAGAGGGATGATGATGTATTTTTTAGAGTTGAGAAAATCTTGAGGAGAGAGAAACTCCAGAAAAGAAAGTTGTAATTCTGAGTTTGAATATTTTCTGTAAACATTTCTGAGATCTAAATAATAAAAGTGTCGTTTAATTCTTCAATCTTCAATTAGTTTCACTTAGATTTCTATAAGATCTTAATAGGGGTGTAGTGTGGGAAATCCTGCTACTACATTACCCATAACTTCTTCGTCCGAACTTGGAATAACCTCATTATTTTTACATTATCTTGAATTCTCTTCAAGATGGTGATGAGAATTCCTTATTTTGAATGAGTTAAGCTTGGTATTTGGCTCGTCTCTTAATTTTGAGCATCTTAGCTCCTTTCGTAGCACTTCTTCCATTTCGATTCGACTTGGATACTTGGAATACTTCTCTTCTTAGATATTTTTAGTACTTTGTATCTCCTTTTTGGATGATTCACCTAATAGAGACAAATAAAATACGGAAATATGTAAGAGTAATAGCTAAAACAAGTATGGAATGAAAACTAAATCATATGAATTATGCACTTATCATAGAAACTCAAGCAATTGGGATTTTTGAATCCCTGAAGGAGAGGATGACTCTATATTACAACTAGGATACACAAGAATAGTTTCAAGGTCAATGTTGCTTTGGATTTAAGCTAAGGCAGGTTTAGAATCAAGCAATCAGTAGTCATAGTTAGATGAAAAATTTGACTTTGAAATTAACATAGCAGAATATACACTGTGGTTAGGAGGACTGTAACTGAACCGTGTACAATGACTTGTTTATGAAAGGTTAACCAAAACTATCCAATCAAACTATAAGATTAACCATTTTCATATAACACTTTAAGACTTTAATCTTGAGTCACACATATGATCAAAAATGTCAAGATAGTATATTTAGCGAGTTGTTCAAATATCGATTATCTCATGGAAATAATTCTGATGCATCTAAAAATATTTGACAGTGTAAGTACGTGTGTTTTGTACCTGTTCGTGAATATTTTTTTCATAGTACATGTATCGGTTATGTGTACCCTTAAGACAAAAATGAGTCTAATAATCCACATATATTTTAAGGTTTGCGCTCTAGGTATGTGTACCTTTTCGGTTTAGAATACTAGGTATGTGTACCTTCATGGTTCACGAGTCAATAGACTTTTATGGTATGGATACCGGTTATACATACCAAAAAGTCGTTACCGAACTATAGCTACGTCGGTACGTGTACTGGATTCTGGATGAAGGACCAGAATATCGCCACAACGATATTCTCACGATAGAAACGACACTTCTGCGATAAACCCAAACATTTCTACAAGTATTAATAACACTTTGACGAGAACGTCGCAAGGTTCTTCAAACAACATTTGGCGAGTGTCACAAAAGAGTGATATAACGGTTAACGACTAAAGATATATGAAGAATAAGTCTGCTTCACGATGATTATAAAGTTGGCGATGGTGAAAACTAAAGTTATGGCGATGAGATCGCAAAGTAGATCCGAATTAAGGGGAAATCTTAGCTGTCTTCCACTATGTATTTTCCTATATAAAGGGTTTAACTAAATCCAGAAAAGGATGATGTATTTTTGAGAGGTGAGAGAATTTTGAGGAGAGAGAAACTCCAGAAAGAAAGTTGTACTTCTGAGTTTTGATATTTCTTGTAAATATTCCTGAAAGTGAATTAATAAAAAGTGTTGTTGTTCATCCACAAACATGACTTAGTTTTCATAGATTCTTGACAAGGGTGTAGTGTGGGAAATCCTGCAACTACATTTTGGCGCCCGAAACAGGGATTGAATTAACGAAAATAGAAGAAAAAGCGAAGAAGAAAATGAAAATTGTTCAAGATTAAGGAAATCATTAAGTAAATCGGTGAGAAAATTGAAGGAAGAATGATCAGAATCAAAAAGGATTGTAGAAAATTGAAAGATGATGTAATAACAAAAGAAATTATTGATAGGTTTCATGAAAATATCAAGGGAAGGATACATAAACGGGATTTTGAAGGAAGGAAGATTGTGATAGTGGAGAAGGTATCATCATTGAAAGATTGGGAAAAACAAGAAATCACGTTTACAGCAGCAGAAATACCAGAAGAAGATTTAAGTCATACATCTCCATTGGTGGTCAAAGTAACCACTATACCAATGAGAAAGAAGAAATCGATAAAATCTGAAGAAGGATGGGCTATGAATAGAACTTTAGTAGACACAGGAAGTTCTGAAGACATGATATTTTATCACACTTTCAAGAAGATGGGATATAAGGATGAAGAAATGTCTCATTCAACATATTATGTTCATGGATTTGGAAAGTCTATAACAAAACCTAAAGGCGAGATAATGGTACGAATTCCACTAGGAGAAATTGAAACACAAATATCATTATGTGTGGTAGATGTGGAATCGTCGTACAATATGATACTGGGAAGACCGTGGATACATGCAATCAAGGATGTGGCATCAACATTACATCAATGTATTAAATTTCCTATGCCTAGTGGAATTGGATAAATTAGAGGAGATGTGAATTTCGCGAGATTGTGCTACCAAATTGAAGTAAGAAATTGTGAAGAACGTCCAAAGCTTCGAAACGCTCGCAGAAAATTAAACAGAGAAGCAAACAAAGAAGAGGAATATAAAATATACATGATAAGGGGAAAAGAAGGAAAAGGGATACCAAGTGAAGTTTTGCGAGAAGAAGATGAATTCGCGAGAGAAATGAAAACTCCAACACCAATGGGAGAACCTGAAGCTAGTTACACCGCACCAGAGCCAACAAAGAAAATAAATATCGGGAGCGAGGAAGAGCCTAAAATACTGAAAATTGGGACTAAAATGGAGGAAGACGAAGAAGAAAGAACAATAAATCTCTTGCGAGAATACAAAGACATCTTCGCATGGAGTATGGATGAGATTCCAGGGATAGACCCTTCAGTAGCATGTCATAAATTAGAGATCAACAAAGATGTGAGACCATTTAAACAAAGAATCAGAAAAATTGCAACAACATACCATTCTCAAATAGAAGAAGAACTACAGAAAATGCTTGATGCAGGAATTATAAGGCAAGCAAAATATCCAGATTGGATTGCAAATATGGTGGTGGTCCCAAAGAAAAATAAAGGGATAAGAATTTGCATAGACTTTACTGATTTAAACAAAGCTTGTCCTAAAGATAGTTTTCCATTACCAGATATTCCACAAATGGTTGAATCAGCAGCGGGAAATGATAGAATATCTTCATTAGACGGATATAAAGGATATAATCAAATTACCCTCGCAGAAGAAGATCAAGAGCATACAACATTTTTTGCTCCAAGAGGGTTATATTTCTATACAAAGATGCCTTTTGTCTTACGAAATGCTGGTGCAACGTACCAAAGAATGGTGGAGAAAGTGTTCGCAAAATGGATACATAAAACATTAGAAGTGTACGTGGATGACATGTTGATCAAAAGCAAAGAAGTTAAAAATCATGTACAGGATTTGAAAGAGATTTTCGATCAAATGCGACAATTCAACATCAAAGTGAACCCAGAAAAGTGTACTTTTGGAGTAGCTTCAGGGAAATTTTTGGGTTATATTGTATCAAAGGAAGGAATACAAGTTGATCCACAAAAGGTACAAGCAGTTCGCGATATTACAACACCAGCGATAGTTAAAGATGTGCAAAAACTAAATGGACTCTTAGCCTCACTGGGAAGGTTTATTTCGCGATCATCAGACAAGTGCAAACATTTTTTTGATATACTCAAGAAGGGAACAAAATTTAAATGGACAGATGAGTGTGAAAAGGATTTTCAAGGAATTAAAGAACAACTGATAAACATATATATTTTACAAAAGGTTGAACCAGGAGAAGAGCTATTGATCTATCTTGCGACAACCACATACGCGCTAAGTGCCATGTTACTGCGAGTAAATGCGGGGGTGGAAAAGCCAATTTATTATATCAGCAAAACATTTAATTCAGCAGAGAGAAATTATTCGAAGATTGAGAAACTAATTCTAGCATTGGTACACGCAACTTTTAAGCTTCGAATTTACTTTCAAGCGCATAGGATCAAAGTGTTAACGAGAGTGCCAATTGAATCGGTGATGAAAAATTCAAAAAGATCAGGCAGAGTTGAGAGATGGAATGCACAAGTAGGGCACTTTGATATTCAATATGAAATTCTATCTTCGCCAAAATCACAAGTTATCGCAGATTTCTTAGCTGAATTTCCTTTAGAAGATGACGAAGCTGTAGAAGAAATGATGGATACAGACGAAGAACATGGGGACCCAAAAGAGCTATTAACAGAACCTGACAGATGGGAAATATTAGTGGATGGATCATCAAATGGAGAAGGAATTGGAATTGTTTCCATATCGCCAGAAGGAGAAAAAACAGCTTTTTCGTTTCGATTAGAATTTGCATCCACTAATAATGAGACAGAATATGAAGCTGTAATCCATGCATTAAAGTTTGCGATAGAAATGAAATTGGAAAATGCTAGAATTACCAGCGATTCACAATTTGTCATTCTCCAGATAAAGGGAGAGTATACTACAAATGAACCATCTTTGAAGAAGTACAAAAAACTTGTTGAAGAATTGTCTGCGAGGATTCCAAAAATAAAATGGAGACACATATCAAGGAAATATAATAGGCTTGTAGAAGCTTTTTCTTTCATAGCAAGTATGATGACGAACCCACTTGCGAGATGCATAAAAATTCAAACACTTTTACAACCGGCAATAAACAAAGAGGAAGAAGAGGTAGATGTAATGATGGTAGAACCTGGTGAGGAAGAAATAGGGAATAATGCTACAGATTGGCGAGCAGATCTTCATGCTTATTTGGTGAGAGGAGAAATCCCCAGAAATCGATTAGAAGCGCATAAATTAAAAAGTAGAGCAACCAATTATGAATTACGAGATGGGATATTATATCGCAGATCTTTTAGTGGACCATCACTAAGATGTTTGACGAGAGAAGAAGGACAAAAGGTGCTAAAAATGTTGCATAGTGGTGATGCTGGTAATCACAGCGGGGGTAGATCTTTAGCATATAAAACAAATATGCAGGGTTATTATTGGCCATATATGCATGAGGATGCAAAGCAACTCTCAATTTGTTGTGAAGATTGTTAGGAAAGATACATGCACCAGGAGCACCGTTATCATCTTTATCAAGCGTATGGCCATTTGGAAAATGGGGATTGGATATTGTGGGACCATTTGTACCTGGGTCTGGACAGAGAAGATATATGATTGTTGCAACATATTATTTCACAAAATGGGGAGAAATAAAGGCAGTACAACATATTCGCGATAAAGATATTTTTACATTCATATTTGAAAATATAATCTGCAGATTTGGAATTCCATCACAATTAGTATCTGATAATGGAAAGCAATTTGAGGGACAGAATATAGAATTGTTACTCAATGCATTTAAGATAAAATGCGGAAAATCTACTCCTTTATATCCACAAGCAAATGGTCAGGCTGAGGCAACTAATAAGACAATCGCATACATCTTAAAAAAGAAGTTAGAAGGTTATCACAAATCATGGTGCGAGCAAGTGCATAATGCAATATGGTCATATAATACAACTAGACGAGAGGAAACTGGAATGTCACCTTTCTGTTTAACATATGGAGTTGAAGATGTTCTACCAACAGAGGTTGCTATCCCAACAGCAAAAAGAGAGGCATGGGAGAAAAATCTAAGTGCTGGCATGATTTTACATGAGTTAGATGAACTAGAAGAAAAGAGAGAAAAAACTCTACAACATATGGAAAATTACAGCGAATATTAGCTCATGAGTACAACAAACAGGTCAAGAAACGTCAATTCCAGCCTGGCGATCTAATTTTGCGAGAAACACCAAAATATCAGCAAGAAAGTGGTGGAAAATTAGCGAGAAAATGGGATGGACCATACATCATTAAAGAGATAATTGGAAATGGAGCATACAAATTAATGGATCCAGAGGGAAGAGATGTTGGGCAAAGACTCTATAGACCATGGAATAGATTGTTTCTGAAAAGGTATTATCAGTAGCAATTTTTGCAAGGTAAGAAATACAAATGTTAGATGAAACAGTTAAAAAATTCTTCTTTCTTTATCACAATTTATGCGAGCATCATCGCAAGAACAACGAATAAAATTTCGCAGAGATTAAAAGAATGGGACGAACCTTTATGGCGTGCACCCTAGTTCGCGAATAAAATTTCGTAAGAGGCAAATGTAAGACCTAATAGTGCGTCATATGAGGGGGTATCTCTTGACATGACTCAACGATAAGGTTATCCGTTCTTTGGAACATGAGTTATGCATATGTAGGGGTTAAAGAAAACCTATCCGGGAGAGAGATCTTGATTTTCCAACTATATAAGGTTATACCCTGGTTGGGCGACCGAGAATCTCTTCCAAGAAGTGCAGAGTATGACCAAGGCGCCGAGGTACACGATTGAGCCAAGGGTGCCTGGAGCGTACGAAACTCTCTTGCCATCCTTGGTAAGTCTTGGCTACAATGCACTTGGCCTGAAGAAAACCCCACTTAGGGTGCATTCTTGTAACTATAATCCATATAGGAATAAAGGACAAGAGGCTACGAACATAACTAGTTGTTGGAAAATTCGGATGGGGGGAGCTAGTCGTGTATGTCCGATGTGACCTCCTTGAAGGGGCAACCAGGGGGAATATAAGGGAGACACCCTCCATTAGGGAGATGATAAGTGTCTTAAGACGACAATGTCATGGGGCTTCATGATCGCAAGATCATTTAGACCTGTCATATTGTCGCGTGACGAAAATTATACAAGGAAAAAAGCCTAAAGAGAAAATGTTAAGATGAGATCAATGGGTTTTTGCATGAAAGTGTAAAGATGTCCTGCGATTTCATCGCAAGACGGCAATGTCACGAGGCTATGTTTTCGCTAGAGAATCTAGACTTGTCATATTGTCGCAGAAATATTGAAAAGTACTGATAATACAAGATCAATGGGTCAATACATATAAATGTAAAGACATCCTGCGATCTTGTCGCAGAGAAATATTAAAGGTTGGAAAAATAAGACCTTTAACTAGGAAGGCATAATAAGACCAACAGATTAATATTCAACATTAATTATTTTATTTGAGAATGCAGGAAAAATCTATTCATCGCAGGAGGAAGATTACTTCATAAAATATCTATTCAACATCATAAAATTCACCATCTCAAGAAAGATATTAGAGGGCAAGAAGAGGAATGAGCAAATAAAATCTTAATATCTTCCTTGAGAAGATTCAACACTGGAAAAATTAAAAAAGTCATCCAAGTTACATTCCTTGAGAAAAAAGAGGCAGGAAGAGAAATCAAAAATGAAACTCAATCTTCAGCGACATGCTCGTCAGTATTCTTCTCGCCATATTTATCATTCTCCCCAGCAGATTTATCAGTATCGCCAGCATCCTTCCCTTCGTTAATTTCTTATTCTCTAGGAGAGCCTTCGTCTTCTTCTGGGTTATCTTCTTCAGCTTCTTCTTCTCCTTCAGTGGGTGTATCTTCTAAATCTTTATCCATAGGGATGGGAATTTTTTCATCCTCAACCTCTAGAGGAAGAATAGTTTCAGGAGGGAGAGAATGGGAAATCAGAATCTTATTCAACAGAACTTCAACATAGAGATGAACTTTGCGAAGAAAACCTCTATCACGGTTTCTAATCTCCATATTCTTGAAGTACTCAAGATAATCAAGCCTTCTTTCTGCTTTATCGCGAGCGTCCAAGCAATCGGAAAGGAGAGTCTTGTTTTCTTTGCGAACCTTATCCAATTTCTCAGTAAGGGCAGTAATAGTAGCAAGATGGCTTCTTTCAGATTCTGTGAATAACAAAAATGACAAGGAAATATTCAAATGAAGAGCTCACGAGAAGTAAAACATAGGAATTTATCAGAAAAATTAACAATTAAGGCAGTCAATTGACTACCTTCTTTTTGAGAGGTTAAGTTTTGGATTAATGAAAAGAAACAATTCTCCCACTGATTCATAGCATCGTCAAATTTATCGCCAACCATACCCTTCAGACGAGATTTCATGTTTTCTTCTTTGGTGCGAATATAAAGATTTTCTTTTACTAGTAAAGAGTGAGATTTCTCTAACTGAGAATACTGATCTTTAAGTTCACTAGCCTTTAAACTAAGAGTTAATCTACCCTTGATAAGTTTATCCTTCTACATTAATGAGATGATTGATTAATTCCTTGAGTTCATCTTTAACGGAACTAAGAGATCGCTCTTGATTATCACAAATTCTTTGAAGATTATCTAATTGTCGCGAGGAAGCCTCCATCAAACTTGAAAAATTATGTTTCTCTTGGGATAAAGTTTTATTCTCATCTGATAAATATTTCATCGCCAAATCAGTCTTAAATAATAAATATATAAGGCGAGCAACTTCGCTACACAACAAATTTTGGTTTTGAGAAAATTGATTATTCTCATGAGTAAGATTATTTATGTGATCAATTGAGTAAGTATAAAGATTATCTAATCTACTATGTTGGTCCATCCAAGACTCTTTTTCAGTGCGAGCTTCTTCAGCGATTGATTCTAATTCAAATATCCTCATTAATTGATTCCGATTTGAAGCTAAATAAATAAACCAAACATTTAAAAGGAATGGAGTGTAAAAAAAAAAAGGGAGACGGGAAGTTATTAGAATAAAGAGACAAAAAGATAGAGGCATGAAAACTATACCTTTCAACTCGTCATTATCTCTGCGAAGATTCTCGCACTCAAGTGAAGAATTGCGAAGCATATGATTCAGAGTGTTATACTCAGAAGTTTTAACTTGAAGGCCTTTTATTAGAGCTTCAACTTCATATTCCAAAGATACTCGCGAGGCAGAATTATCAGAACCAAAATACTTGAGTAAAGTATCGCAAGCTTCATATTGAAGAGAATCAGTGGAAGATTTTCTAGCGTTATCTAAAATATTAGATAAAATTTTAAAAGCAATATCAACTCCAACAAAGGTTTCATTTGATGGAGGAAGAGATGCAGAGGATGAAGTGGTAATGATAGCAAGTTGACGATTTGAATCATCTGCGATTGATGCATTATGAGAAGGAAGAGTTTTTGGGAAAGTGACGGTTGAGGGTAATATTGGACTAGAAGGAGCTTCAGCCACAACACTTGTAGGGATTTGATTTGTCAAATTCTCTGAAGGATTGGGGGTATTGATAGCGAGGTTCTCGCAGAAAGAAGAAGGGGGATTAGATTGTAAAGGTGTGATGATAGCTCTCTTAGATGATAACTCAGGAATAATGATATCATCTTCAATAGTTTTATTGCGACGGGAATTTTTATGAGGTATAGCGATGTTCTCGTCATTCTGCAAATAATAATTTAGATAAGAAACAGAGGCAACAATATTGTTATTAAGATAAAATGTGTTTCTTACTACCTTATCATTCGCAGAATCCTTCTTCCTCCTCTTCTCAACAAGCTTCTTGGGGGAATTAGGGTTTGGAGTTTCAGAATGGGTGGTAGGGACTGCTCCACTAAAGGAAAATATGACAAAGATTATTATAAAGAAGATCAAATAGCAAAAGTAGTAAAAAATAATTCAAATAAGATGGTATAATCAAAATACATACCTTGGCGTTTCCATTAAAACAGTAGCAGGTGAATATGAAGATAAAGAAAAGTTGCAGACGGAAAGAGAAGTAAACAGATGAAGAAGATGAAGAAGTAAAAATAGAAAATTATTTTCGTAACTCGGCTCCACCTTTTACAGACAAGAGCAGTAGGACCCATTAAGATGACACGTGTTAAAGAAGAGCTACAACACGTGTAGGCAATTAAACTAAATAAACAGAGGTTTGTCGAGAAGAAAACTTGTAAAGAAAGAAGCTGCGAGCATCATTAAGAATTGAAAGTTCTCATATCTTATCTTCTTCGCAGAAAAGACATGAGAAGAGGCAAGATGTAGGACCAGAATATCGCCACAACGATATTCTCGCGATAGAAACGACACTTCTGCGATAAACCCAAACATTTCTACAAGTATTAATAACACTTTGACGAGAACGTCGCAAGGTTCTTCAAACAAAATTTGGCGAGTGTCACAAAAGAGTGATATAACGGTTAACGACTAAAGATATATGAAGAATAAGTCTGCTTCACGATGATTATAAAGTTGGCTATGGTGAAAACTAAAGTTATGGCGATGAGATCGCAGAGTAGATCTGAATTAAGGGGAAATCTTAGCTGTCTTCCACTATGTATTTTCCTATATAAAGGGTTTAACTAAATCCAGAAAAGGATGATGTATTTTTGAGAGCTGAGAGAATTTTGAGGAGAGAGAAACTCCAGAAAGAAAGTTGTACTTCTGAGTTTTGATATTTCTTGTAAATCTTCCTGAAAGTGTATTAATAAAAAGTGTTGTTGTTCATCCACAAACATGACTTAGTTTTCATAGATTCTTGACAAGGGTGTAGTGTGGGAAATCCTGAAACTATACTGGACTTATAACATTTCTCCTAGTATGTGAACTGATATGCATATTGTCTTGTATCCAGATTTATAGTAGTTCAATATCTCTCTAATAATTAATTCCAAACATTCCCGAATAACATAAATGACACATTCACTGTTCCAGCTATTTTCAAATGATTAAATATTGAATCATAATTTAGGTCATAAATAATAAATTGTTCTTAAAGAAATTCATCAAGTATGAACAAATGTTCTTAAACTTAGTCATATATCGAGAACGATATTCAAAATAAATTTGACTCAAAATTTATATTATGCATGTACTTTCTAATTTAGTCATGCGACAATGTCTCATAGATATAAAGGTGAAAACCTAAGAAATTGTTGGTTCGGTCTTTACTCACCTTTTGTTGAAGAAGTTCTCCAGATTTTTAGTTAATCTTCGCCTTCAAACGGTAGAATGCAGTGATATCCGATACTCAACTACAGACTTCTATTCTAATCCGAGACTTGACTAAATGTTGACTATAAATCAAGATATATTTTTGATTAACTAAATTTGACAACAAGCTTGAGATAGCAAAATTTGTGTGTTCGACCGAGCAATGCTCTAACACATTCCAAAGTTCAAGAGACGTAAGGAGCGTGACTGTAACTAAATCGCTTGGAGGGTGGATTCGTTCTCAACTAAATTCCAGTGTGAAGTATGATAGTAGGCTAGTATCTGTAGAGGATTAATACAGTTTGGTGTTCCAATCTGAACGAGGTCCCGAGGTATTTCTGCAGTTGCGGTTTTCTCATTAATAATATTCTTGTGTGTGTGATTTTTATTTTTCCACATCTTTTGATTGTTAAAGGTACTATACAGGTTTATAATCATATCAAAACGAAAAAGTTGGTGGTGTACTTGGTACCCCCGCATTTTCAATTGGTATCAGAGCATGTTCGTGTACTAACGGTGTCACAACCGACATGACGATATTTGTCTTTGATAAGAGCAGTAAAATAACAAATCCCGAGTGTGTTCTAGAAACCATCGATGTTGATCTGAATATTGATTTGATTAAAGTCATTAATAATATTTGTCATGAGAAACAACGATTTATAGTAATATTTATGGACTTCATTGTGAACTATACATTGAAAAAGATAAATGTTCTGACGATATTTCATCCCCAATTTTATGTGAGATGTTATTTCCCTTCCCATAACAATACTGATTTTCTAAAACTAACAACTTACCTAAATTTTTTATTGATCCCACCACGTCTTTGATTTCCTCTACATAAGTTAATGAAACTGTTCAAATTCTCAAGTGATGCAGATAAACTGGATGGGTTTTGAATCCATTCTTTGATTTTCCATTTCATCTTTACTGAAATTTTTGGAAAAGACAATTCAACAATTTTTTATATCAAATTTGTGATGCATGGTTGACGAGAAAATATGCAAAACCCGTCATGTGACTGTATGTGATTTCACATGTTCATCAATCAAAGGTGTTAATTCATAGGAATGAAAATGGTGGTTGTGATTCTTTGCACCAAACGTCATCATATCACCAGGATAATTTCCAAACAATTTTGTGTTTTGATTTTTTTTCACATCTAAGCATGCTACATGATGTTATTCTTTATAAATGATTTGTAATTTGTAATTTATTATTTTTTAATTAATTATTATAAACAAAGAGGTTCTTACAAAGGGTGGGTTGGTAGCATAGCGACAAGATGAGCTCCAACACCCTTATAAATAGTAAGATTGTTCAGAAGATCTAAAGAGAGACATATAGAAGTATCCGACGTCTCTTCACTGTCAGGAGTATCATTATCAGAAAGTTGCGATGGCTTGTCAATGTCATACATTAGGAAGTTAGCATCACTGTCACTGAAAGGGCAGGCAATGACGTCATGTTCTCGATGATTTGTATTTGTTTCTTGATGATTTAAATAAAATGTCGCCTGGTCATGGATTTTCTCTATAATCGATGTTTTTATGCACAATTCTTCAATTAGTGTTTTTCCTTATAACTGGAGAATATCTTGGTTTTAATTTAATTTTACATATTTAATTGAAATTATGTGATTTTTTTTTGATGAACAATCAGACCATAATCATTCAATCCAAAAAGGTAATTATATGATTGTTTACAAGAAAAAGAACATCCAAATACAAGAAAATTAAAACCCAAATACAAATGAAGATACCAATTACATGTAATTCGCGAAGATAAAGAGTAAAATACCGCAAAGGTACCCAATTTTTGTATGACAAGTAGAGAGAAAATATGGTATAATCCGGAATCAATTCCGATCATTTTGAATGTTTGTCTTCTATAACAAGAGATGCTCCAAAAAGAAAGGAGTTCTTAGCCCTTAATCTTGTACATATGAACGAAAAACCCAGATGCCCTAAATCCATGTTGTTGAAGATGAACTCAAAGCGATGTCATGTTGAATCGTCGATGTTCTCGAATCTAGAATAACCAGCCATGAAAGAACCAACAAAGATTGAACAAATCACCATCAAAGTGAAGAAATAATCGCTCTCAAATCAAAGAAAAAATCTCCCAAAAAGCGAAGATAAAATCACCAAAATGGTGAAGAAATGTGTCAAATGATACCATAAATTAAAAAACAACATCTTATTCAATTAGAATCTACTAAACTATATCAAGACTATAATCCTTGCTCAGATCTGGTCCAAAAGGACTAAATTTGAGCAATATGTGGAGAGAGAAGAGAGACAGAAGCGTTTTTTTTTCTTCAAAACCATGTGATTCTTGATATTGAGAATTTTTGTGTGCATTATTTATTTAAATATTTATTTATTTTTTGATGGAGAATATAATGCTAGAAATCAAATAATGGGATAATTAAAGCTAATGGCTTTGTTATTTATTCACATTTAATTTGATTTTCATTTATTATCCTAATTACGAAGGAACCCACTCAAATTATATTCATAATGATAAAAGGTTACAACTCTTACATCCGTCGGATAGCTAGGATGAGACTAGGATGGTCGGATGTGACACTTGTCTCTCAATATGTTATTCGTCCGTTCAAAGCTCAAAATCTCATTCTATTTATCTATTCTATGCAACAGGAGTGTTTGGTGTGTCATGGGACGGGTGAGATACATTGGTTTTTCTAACTGGTGGTAGTGATCTTCCCTTCCCTCCAGTTTAATCATCTCACGTCCACTAATCCAACGGTCTAGCACCCTATTTCCTACTGCTCATCCGTAATTAATTCTTTCACCACATTCTTCATTCATTGCTAACACATCACATAAACGATCATTTATTTAGTAGTCATTGTTGTTTATGGGCGGAGAAGACCATTCGGCAAATAAAAATTAGTGTTGCTTCATGGCAGAGAAGACCATTCGATCGTCATACAGAAGACCATTATTATGAATTGTTAATGGAAAAACTTCGATCTGATCGATGGTAGATAATGCAAAATATTTCTTCAATTGTGTGTTTTTGTTCTTCATCTCTCAGTTTCTAAGCATCACTTATTCTCTCTTTTGATATATAGATTCAATTTAATTTCAAATTCCTTATTTGGTATGCTATTTAATTTCAATTTAGAATTAGATTATCTAATATAAACCCTAGAAACTATGAAAAAAAGATTGGGAGTTAGAAATACGCTTTGAAACTGATTTGGGAGGATAAACTCCTTCAAATATGATTTTGAAGTTGAAAAAATATCAAACGAGTATTTGAGATTCCAATGAGTAGGTTTTGAAATTTCACACAAAAAATGGCTTTCCATTTCCTTTCCATTACAATCCTTTGGGTTTCTAACATCTGCTTTATTGATTTCTCATCTTCATGTTAGGGGTCTTTACAATCTTTGCACCATCATAGTTCGATCATTGCTTAATTGGTAAGTGTTTCTGGGGGTTCCTCTAATTGATTTTTTATTTTTTTATGACAATAATTCTTTATCATCCCGTTTAAACGACATGACTATCAACTACCTATCTTTTATCTAGTTCAGCTCTTGGATCTTCTCATAGTGAAATCTTAGGTATTTGTTGGGACTCGGATGCAGTCTGTGTCTCCTCTTCCAGGTAATAAGTTATTCTTCACTAATCTAACAATATAATTTTCATTTGATATAATAGTATGGCATGGGCAAGGCGTTGTCCTCATTTAATCGTCCGTCAGGTCATTAGTTTCCAACTATCCATGATAACCATTCTGTCGGAATTAAATCCATTCTTCAGAGAATTATTTTAGATTTTATTTAAACGACCTAGAATCGAAGCTTCCGAACACCTTAAAGGTTAATTGTGTTGCACATACTTTGTTTTTGAAGTTATTATTATCTTTTTCGATTCCCTTAATTTTAAACTTTTTTTTATATACATGTGGTTGGTTTTTTAAGTATATGCGCTGTTAGGATTTCCCATTGTATCTGATGATATCCAATTGATTAGGTGCTTCAGAGTCCCGATGAGCATCCTCGCCAATTGCTATAGCTCATCATTGAATATCTCGGGTATAAGTACCTTCCCATTAAGTTTTTTATATTTTCCAATAGACTGCGCCTTCAATCTCTTCACATATGTGCCTAATTAGCTTCTTATCTACAGCGATAAAGTTTCAATTTATCTATTAATTCATTTGGAGTTTACATCAAATGAATTGAATCTTTATTTTTCTACCTATATCTTTGGTTCACTCTGTAAATTTCACTCATTGACTTTTTGTTGTGTTTTAATTTTTGTTATACCAGAATAACGATTTTTGGTATACAACCAGATCAACAACATTGGCAGAAGCTTTGTGTTTTGATATCATGTATCGTATTTTGCAGTGCATCACAGGTTAAGGAAAATAGCATATTTGTAGAAGCACTCTTCTTTGATTATTCTGCTGAAAATTACGGGAGCTACTAAAAGTTTTGGAGTCGTAGGGCAGTTAAATAGTTTATTGAGCTAATACTCAAAACCTGCACATGATGATTGTTACAAAGTGGTATCCAGAGGTAAATAATGTTAACCTTGAAGCTAAGGTTATTATGGAAATTTTCGTATTTGTCAAGTATTTATCCATGAAGTTTTAAACATCGCTCTATAGGAAAAAGAAGGAAACACCACAGTTGTCTGTGTCGAGAATATGGATGTGTGTTTTTCCTTTCTGATTCGGCAATGTAATATAGAAGGGTGGTATAGCCACTAGCGTAAGGGAACCTCTATATACTATATAATTTCCTTACACTGTTTAATTGTAGTCCTCAACTCCTCGGTATTCCTCTTAAGCATTCTTTTAGTCAGATGTAAAGTCTGATCATAAAGGGGATGGACAACCTGTTACACCTTTCCTTAACATCTCATTCCTGTCTGTTGGTCGAGGGGATTCCTAAATCTCTTCTTCTTCTTCTTCTTCATTTTTTTCCCTTCTGATTTGTGTGCATGAAACTAGATTGATGTCCCTAAGAACTAGATGCAACTGAGGTCAGTTACTGAGTTTTTTTAACCATACTCCCTAAAATTTTGAATTGCTCTGGCATTTTTGTTGGAAAGAATTGGTTTGAAAGTTGGAACCATAGTAAATGTCCCTTGCATAATTTGGAGGCTTTAGAGAAGATGGTATATCTCTTTCTTTTGATAGCCCGGATATAATACAATGGTTGCTTCAAAAAAAAAATGGTTGGGTTTTTTTTTTTTTTTTAGTTGGTTCTCACTTAGTTGTCCCCGAATTTGGATATTAATTGTTGGATTGATTTAAAGGGATAAAGAAAGGGTAATACGACCGTAAATAAAATAAAATAAAATTCGATATCTTTTCCACATTCAAGTTGATTGTGCATTGAGTGGTGTTGTTATCGTAATTTTGTGTGGTTAGTACTAATGAGCGGCTGTTAGCAGTAGCTATTTTTTGTTTGTGATAAGTACTCACCATGACAATTTTCAAGAGTTGCTTACTCTTCCCGTTCTAGGCATTGGTGCTTTCATTTCTTAACTTGATAAATGCAGTTGTTAGTAGTAGATATTGTTTGTTTATGGTGTGGATGAGTGCTCCACTTGATAGTTTTCGAGAGTCTCTTACTCTTCTTGTAGATTTACATGGTAGATTGAGCGGTCGGTTTGTTGTTGACAAAAATAAATTTATGCTTGAAGGAAAAGGAAATGCCTGATAATTTAATTGATATGAAATTTTGCTTACATGATCAATTACATCAGAAATAAATGGAAGGAAACAACTAGTACTAACATGATATATTTCAAAACATATAAAAAAAACCCCGAAATTATACTAATCTCCATTCCGTGGACGAAATTGATATATTTCTAGTGGAGTTTAAACCATGTTGATTCCCAATCTTTAGAATCTTGATCATCAACATCATATATGTTATTTGCTTCCATAATAAAGAAGTAATAAGCCTAAGTTGACAACATCACAATCAATATCGGTATTAACTTTTGAAGTAAATCCTAGTCCTTTATTAAGTAATTGATGACAATGCAGCAACACCACCAAAAAACGCTATCATGGCTATCATCTAAGAAATATGGATGACATTCAAACACCATCAAATCTATAAAAACAGAGAAAAAATCCCTAAAATTGTTGGAACAACAATTTTTTCTGTTAGATATTTACATAAACTTACTACATAAACAAAAGGCATCACCGTCCCAAGAGGCCCAAGAATCATCCAAAAATGTATTAGTGACAGTTTTTCTTTTTTTTGGTCAATCAACAAATTTTAATTCCTTCAAATCAATATTTTGATTACATGTTCGCTTACAAGATTAGCAAAAACATCAAAATACATAAAAAAATCATCAAGATAATCAAAACCCTAATACAAATAAGGATATCAACTACAAGAAGATCGTGAACAGAAAGAGAAATAAATCGCTGAGATACCCAATTTTTGACTATGTATAAGGGAGAGAAGATGGTATTTTCCAGAAATAATTCCGACCATTTGGTTTGATTGTATTCTTCCATGATAAGAAATGCTCCTGAAAATAATGAGTATTTTCCCAATAAACTTGTAGATCCAAACGAACTTGGATTCCCTGAATCCGTAGAGTATGAATTCAAAGCGATTTCTTGTTGAATCGTCGATGTTTTTAAATCGAGAGTAGCAAGCCACTAACCATCTATCAAAGATTAAAGAACTCGCCCCACAACGATGAAGAAAAATCGCCCCAAAATGACGAAAAAACATGTCAAAAGACACAAAAAATCATGTAAAAACATCTTATTCAATAAACTATCACCTAAAACTAGAAAAAGGAAAACAAAATCATGTAGGTTTTTTTTTTTTTGAAAATGGGAATAGAAAAGAAGGTAGTAGTGACGGTTTTCTAACCATCCCTTGTTCCACCATATAGCTTTAATTCATGTAGCCCATGACCCATAGGGACAATCAGTTCATGGCTGTCCCAAGTAGCCCTCTTTATGGTCGGTTTTGAAAATATAACCGACCCTAAAAGTCTTTTGTTTTGTAAGACTAAGTCTTATGGGCTAGATTGGAGGTGATAGATTAGCACTTAAGTGTTGCAATTCATAAAAAAAGTGTGGCAAAAAAGTTAACACTAGTTCTCTCTCCTACCAGTTGCTAGCATGTGAGCTAGCATGCTAGATAGTTACGCTGAATGATTCAATGCTTGAAAAACCACCTTTTCGCGGAATGGTTCAGCGCTGAGAGATTTATTTTTGATCTGACGGCTGAGATTTAAAGCGTTGAACCATTCACAGCTGAGCGCTAAATTAGCGCTGACAATAAATGTATATTTATGGTTCAGCGCTGGGCTGACGTGGACTGCTAATCTAGCTGCTAAATTAGCACTCCCATAAGACTTAGGAGGTAGTCCTGACTGCTAATCTAGCTACTATACTAGCACCCCATAATATTAAGTCTAATGACTAAGAGAAATAACCTTGGTTTCACCGTAAGATTCGAAAAGGCAGTGACTAAATACAACCCACACTAATGTTAATTGTAACCCTTCTAAAATTTTGTAAACCTTATTCTCATGTGGGTAAAAAAACTCCTCGTCATCTTCGTTGTAGTTAAGAAATTTCACATTCCCGACGAAATTGAAGATGTTAATTGGGGTAATCAAATTTCATTCCAATGAAAATACTATCTGCAATGGAAAAGGAAATAAATTGCTTTCATCACCAAACAAATAAAAAAAGTACAAGTTTTTATTTTTAATTAAAGCTTTAATTTTTTTAATAAAAACTTAGGGTTCGTTCTTTGTTATGCTTGAGTAGTATCTGCAGTTACCTTCTCTGATCAAAAATCAATTTTTTGGATGTCAATTTTTTTTTTGCAGATGATTGTTTCATTTGACGTTTCTGATTCTCGGTTACTCTTATTAATCTGGTGCATACTTAAGTTCCCTAAGAAGACATGTAGGGTATCACACTTTGTTTGTTTTGAATTTTTATTTTCTAAATACAATATCAGTGGATTGTAATTATACAATAAGGTGATTCTTCGTTATTTTCATATAACTTACAATTTTGTATTGCAGGAGAAGATGAACAGGAAACACAACATTTACAATAGTTAATTTGGTACTCTTTTCCCATTCTGTTTGTGCTAACCTTTGAAATGAACATTGTATTAGTCCAATTCCAAATGTTTTATGTATCAATATTTTTATTAGGTAAATTCATGATCCTGGAAAAGAAAAACACAAACAAAACTTTTAAGTTTTATCCTCGGAATTTCGATCCATGTTTGTTTGATTTATGTATCATCAGTTGATTGGAGTATTCCTTTAGTTGTCTATCATGTTGGTCCTTTCTAGCTAGATTGTCTTTTCTGTAATGTTTTGCAGTCATACATAAATTCTGATGAATTTATTACTGGAAATACGAAAAATGGTGCAGTAGAACACTTTTTTAAATCAGTCGCAAGCTCAATGAAGACCATGTTGAAAAATGATAACTCACCTAAGCCTTGTGATTAATGTGAGTGCCATTTAGTTAGATGAACTCTCTTTTGGAGTAATTTAAACATTCAACCCTCCACCAGGAAACCTAATTTTTACATGAACCTACAGGTAAACAAATATCACTTGAGTAAGTAACTTAATTTGGACATGAACCTACGTCTAAACAAATATCACTTGAGTGGGTGTGTCTTTGAGGTTAGTGAAGAGTGGACCGTTCTCAGTTCCTACTTATACTTTTTACTTTATATAAATGAAAAAGCGGGGGTCTAACAACCATACCCAATATTTCACTTAGCAATATGTATGGACAAATTCCAATATAATTCCAAGAGAATCAACTAGATAATCAGACTCAATCAATGGAAATATATCCAAGAGTTGTATCTCTGTTTCACAATGTAATCAGCAAATCAAACAGATAGAAATCCCTAAGTCTGATTATTATGTGAAACAAATTGAATGGTACCAAATATCAATTTTCAAGTGACGTCAATCAATTTATATCAACAACCAAAGGTTGGATTATCTAATTGATTGAACTACGCACAACCTGTGATATTTAAATTATATAAACAAATATAATGCGGAAAAGAAATAATACAGACACCAGAAATTTTGTTAACGAGGAAACCGCAAATACAAAAAAACCCCGGGACCTAGTCCAGATTTGAACACCATACTGTATTAAGCCGCTACAGACACTAGCCTACTACAAGTTAACTTCAGACTAGAATGTAGTTGAGCCCTAACCAATCTTACACTGATCAAGGTACAGTCGCGTTCCCTACGCCTTTGAATCCCAGCAAGACTTTGCGCACTTGATTACCTTAGCTGATCTCACCCACAACTAAGAGTTTCTACGACCCAAAGTCGAAGACTTGATAAACCAATCTGTCTCACACAGAAAAGTCTACTGAATAGATAAATCTGTCTCCCACAAAAATACCTAAGAGTTTTTGTTCCGTTTTTTGATAAATCAAGGTGAACATGAACCAATTTATACGCCGGACTTATATTCCAGAAGAACTGCCTAGTAATATCAATCACCTCACAATAATCTTAATCGTATAGTAGCGAAACAAGATATTGTGGAATCACAAACGATGAGATGAAGATGTTTGTGACTACTTTTTATCATGCCTATCGGAGAATAAATCTCGAGTAAATCTTAGAGAAGATAATACTCTATCATGATAGAAAACAGCAACATCAGAACACACA
This sequence comes from Papaver bracteatum, assembly GCA_023529315.1. NCBI lineage: Eukaryota > Viridiplantae > Streptophyta > Magnoliopsida > Ranunculales > Papaveraceae > Papaver > Papaver bracteatum. Next base: position 2,142,704 of record JAJJWX010000259.1, read on the forward strand.
ACTACAGAGAAATAGTTGGGTCTGCCTTCACAATCCCAATGAAGTCTTTAAGTCATTAACATATAAGGTTTTGGAGAAAACCTAAGGTTAAAGGAGAATCGACTTTAGTCGCAACTAGTATCACACATGAGGTATGGGGATTAGGTTTCCTAGTTGCTAGAGTTCTCCTTTATATAGTCTTCAAATCAGGGTTTGCAATCAATGTTACCTTGGTAACAAAGCATTCAAGATTCACCGTTAGATGAAAACCTGATTAGACTCAAGCTAATATCTCTCAACCATTAGATCGAACTTAGCTTGTTACACACAAATGAAAAGTGACTTCATTTAGATATGAGTAACCATACCTGTTAGAGCATTACTTGATTGAACCAACTAGCATTGGTATGTCAAGTTAGTTATCAATTTTAATTGCCAAAATGCATTCTTAATTTAGCATACTAAAGATAGTTTCAGACTAGATTAGGTATAAGAAGTTGAATCGAAGCTATCCTTAAAAGATAAACATTGAAGACTACAAAAAGACATCAACAAGTACTTCATCAACAAAGGTATGTGATTGATTTCATTTGGATTCTTGTTCAATTCTACCTTTCTAATCAATCGAGATAAATGCTCATTCTATGGAACAATTCCTATGACAATAAATGTATATTTATGTATATATACTTGAGGTTATTTGATCCAGGACTTTGGTGACAATAAACTTTATCCCTATAGAGGATCTCATGTCATAGTGAATGAGCTTACAAATTCAACGAGTCAATTTCGAGTTATAACGATGAAGTTATGACATTAAAGTAACAATTATAAGTGTTGTTGTAATTGTTATAGTTCGTTAGTAGGTATCAACCCATGGACTGTTTGTAATGGTTCACGGACTTGGGCCAATTACATGACTAAAAGGAATTTTTGGTCAAGTTGGTGATGTTTCCTTATCTAGGAAAGATGGATATTAATCCAAACATATTTTATTACCATATTAAAGTGTTTGTGATAACTTTAAATTCCTGCCTAAGTTAAAATGTGATTTATTCACATAAATACAATATTTGCTAATTAATTATTTATTTAATTATTTTGGCAAGAGTTGTAACTCAGGAAAGACTCCCAAAATTATGAGAGTCTTGAAAAAGGAAAATAACTATGCTTAGATTTCAAGCTACCTTTCACTATAAATAAAGGGTTCATGAGTGCTACACGTTTTCATCCCCTTTGGAAAATTGGTGTATGCTTTTCAAGGTTGTTTTCCATGTCTTTTGTTCTACATGAACAAGAGTGAGATAAAAGTCTTTGTTTTGGGGATCACAAAGCCAAGTTGGGTTTAATATTCGTGTTTGATTATACAACTTGTAATCTAGGTTTTTCACCTCTTGTCTATTCTAAGGTTTTATCTTCTGATATAAAACCATTTAAGAGTTGTTGATCATAAACCCTAGGTTTCGATAGATTTCAGTTTCCGATCATATACCAACACTTTTTAGTCGAAACCGGAAGCTAGAAACAAAACTTCGATTAAGGTATCTCGTAAAAATCCTTAAGAAGTTTTAAACAAGATATCTCTAGATTTATCTAGTTGTTCTTATTGTAGAATTATTAGGGTTTTCTTATCTTGGAAATTGATCTTTGGAATCACCCAAGTTCACTTACGAAAATCAGGTTCACGGACTTCTTGTGCGTACGCATACTTATTGTAAGTTAAAACCCTGATCCACAAGTTCGTTTTGATTTCACTACTTTTTATTTGGTAGTTGTTCAAAACAAACACAAGATTTCTAAAACCTTGATTCACATATAAATGGTAATCAAACTGGTGTTTTGTACAAACAAAAGATCGAATCTTATCAATCGTGTTGTTGTATCTTCTAAAGAGAGCCTTGGGTTCTGCTAGAAGATTTAAGAGAATTCCTAAAGAGAATCGATGTTCTGCTAGGAGTCTATAAGTACTTGAATATAGCTGAAGAAGGTATTACATCTAGTCTGAATAGGTAGTAGGAAATTGGTGTAACAACTTATAATCAGTTTGTATTTATTCTGGACTAGGTCCCGGGGTTTTTCTGCATTTGCAGTTTCCTCGTTAACAAAATTTCTGGTGTATGTGTTATTTGTTTTCCACATTATATTCTATTTATATAATTGAAATAATAAAGGTTGTACGTTCATCAATCATAGTTGTTAAATCCTACCTTGTTTGTTGGATAAGACTTGATTGATCTTGAACACTTGATTTTGTTATTTTCACATTGTTAGACCAGTCCGGACTAACCCTATTTCAAGTGGACACCGTGTTGAAATATTCCTTTAGTGATTGTTGTTTAAACAAGTTTATACACGGTGGATATTGAATAGGTTGTGATTAACACAATATATTTTGGTTCAAGAACTTCACACTAAAATCAGGTTTACAGACTTGCTTCCGTTTAACTATTGATTGTGTTGAGTAAGAGATAAACTCTTTAGTATTATTCTTTGATTGAGTTTTTACTCTCGGAATATTATTAAGGTTTAGTTCATACAGATTGGCAAACGAAATATTGGGTGTGGTTGTTAGACCCCCGCTTTTTCAGTACCTAAACTTGTGCACCTTGTTGGCTCAACAATAGTTAACCGAAGTTAGTCATATGAACACTTTCATATCAACCTTATTCATCTTAACCATAACTAGTTCAAATAAATCAAATGAAACTAGTTCTAGAGTTGTTCAATTGTTTATATTCTCACAGAAGTATACAAGATACAATTGAAGCAAAATCGATTTTGATTCACTCGAATCAATTCATGAACATTATAGCCACGGTTTGCAAAAGATTGCCTTCCTTATTATATAAATGTATTAGTTCATGAACAAACTGATTTTAGAACATAACCTACTCAAGTATGCGAATGGGTACGCATACCTAAGTGGCCGGACCAAGTTTGGGTTCGCCAGTATGCGAACGGGTACGCATACCTTCCAAAACTCATTTGAATTTCCATAACTTGAAACTCATTCCAGTACGCATACCGGTATGCATACTAAGTTCCCGGACTTCGATAAACCAACCAGTACGCATACGGGTGTACATACCATGGTTCCCGGACTTGGAATATCTTGCAACAATTATCATACAATTAAGCATACTGTGCTATATCCAATCATGGATATTTTTTCTAAACTCCCATTTCAATCATTGAAACATTCTTAGAAGACGACAATAGCTGTCTCACACAAACTATTAACTTCGAAGCAATTTTCAAGTGATCGAATAATTAATACGAAATATTTCGAGTCTACATCAAATGACTGTCTCACACAAATCATGTAAGATGTTACAAGGCGATTTTCACATGATCATCTTTTAACTTTCGTCAAGAATATAAGCTGAAATTGGTTAAAGCGAAATCTTACCAACACATATTTCGAGAAATATGTAAGCGAGTTAAACTCAGCTCGAAATATCAAATATGTATAATCGAAGTCCATATAGCTATACAAATTTTGTCTCAAATAAAATATAGAGTAGATAGACTTTTGAGTGATAGATGAGTTCAAGTCTCCACATACCTTTTGTTGATGAAGTTCCATGAGCTCCCCTTAGTAGTTCTTCATCTTCAATCGATGAACGCCGTGAAGTCTAAATCTCAACTACATTTTCTATCCTAATCCGAGACTTAGCTATAAGTAAACTAGAAATCAAGACTTAATTATAGTTTTTGCAACTAAATTTGAAAACAAAATTTGAGATAGCAACGCTTGCGAGTTCGACCGAGTAGTGCTCTAACAATAGCCATTACCCTTAATGGATGTTAACAAGGAGATCAGTTATATTACCCTACTTAGATCATGTATTTAACTTTTTAAAAGCCATAAAGTACTTGTAAATAATTCTCTCTACCATATCAACAAAATTTATACCCTTGCTTTCAGTTATCACATAGGAAAAATCTACAAATTTAAGTTGATTGACAACTCCTTAATGTAAGATAAATTAACCTTAACCAGTTATAACTTATTTATATGCCATCTTTTTTGTCGCCCGTATCATAGCTTCAGAAGGGAATGGTTCTGAATTTTAGCATAAACCAAAAATAAATAAAATAAATATAATAAACATTTTTTTAGGATAAACCGAAAATCTACATATTTAATTTGAATGTTCTTGGATTCATATAATAGTCTTATTTTAGCTTCTCCCAACGTAATTACAGGATGTCGTTTAAATATGTGTAACACACTGAGGTATAAGAGTGGAAAACGAGGGAATAATGACGGAATACACGAGGAAAAGTCTTTTTCAAATAAACAGTAATTCTTGGTATTAGCAGGGAACTATTTATGAGTACACATTCAAGAACCATCAGATATTTGCATTCTTTAAATTTGTCACCATTTGGTTTAGTAGAACGAGACCGTTTAGAAGTATGCATGCAGATAAATGGTAGTTATTGACCTTCAAGTACTCTTTGTTTCTTATATAAGGATGTTTTTCCTTTTTTCAGGATTCTAAATACTTAGGTGATAAAGAAATATTAACTCCTTGGTAGACCCTGCACTAAATATTGTCCAAAGAAATAATAACTGAGATCAAATATTAGAATGAATCTTCCCTACGTACACGAAAAAAGATAGCTTCTTTAGTCCTTGTGAAGGAAGAAACAAAATCTGACTCTAATGAAGACCAGCCGCTAAAGAAGTCTTGGTGTTTAAAGTTGGTCCTATTTGCTGAGTAGCCCACATGATAACTCATTGTATAATTAGTTCATGCAATGAGGTTTTTGGAACGTTTGATTTTTTTCTCTCAATTCATCGTATGGCTGCTTTGTATATTTTCCATGTTTAGTTTTACCTTCCGTTCTATGGACAACCTATTTATAGTTTTTTGGACTATCAATAGTTCTTTCTCCTACTGAAGTGATATGTCTCGGTACTCAGTCCAATAATACTACCAAAAACATGTTTATCACCCCATAAAAAAAAATTGGTTGTTTTTCTTCTCCCGTTAAATCCCCTTTTTATTCAGGTCCACGTATCCTTGACCCAGCTGTCCATGTATAAAATAAGTATTAAGATGATTAAGTTGGACGAAATCCTGAATCCTATCTTCTCGAAGTGTGATGTTAATTTGTTTCTTTTGATGATGATTCATTGTTGCTTTTTAAATTTTATTTGTTGTCTTGTTTTACTTCTTTTGATTCCATTTATTTTGAAGCAACGACCTGAAGGGGTTTCTTAAAAATGGTTACTCATAACTACTTATGTTTTGGGAGTTATTTTTGCGTATTAATTTGGATTGGAAGACTGAGTAGTAATTTGTGCAAATTTTTCACGAGCCATAAAATCACTCATCGAAATAAGTTTAACCATCAAGCTAAAAATTTAAAATCAAGGCCTTACATTGGCAGTTAGAGAACATGTTGATTTCTGAAGAAAGGTATATATCAGTGCATTATATTTTCTTCGACGGGAAGCAATATTTTATATACTTTGTAATATTTATAGCTGTCAATCTATTTTATATTAATATTTTATTTATTTTTAGTGTCTTTGATGTTATGTATTAGTATAACTATATAGTGAGTGTGCTTTTTTATTTAACTATGAGGAATTGGAGCTTGGAGGAGCAGTTGATTTGGCCGCTTGATTTTAAAGCAAGTATATGAATTCTGAAGAAAGATATATCAGTGGATTTCCTTAGTTACATCTTCTTCGACGAGGAGTAATTCATGTGTTTTGCACTATTTAGAGTTGTCATATTTATTTCATATTAATGTCGTGTTTCTTTTAGTGTTTCTAATATCATATATATATTGATACGACTATATAATTTTTCATTTAACAACAGGGAGTTGGAGCTTGGAGGGGCAGTTGAGTTGGATGATTGATTCTTAACGCAAATATATGATTTCTGAGGAAAGATATATGATATATCAGTGCATTTCCTTGGTTACATCTTCTATGACAGGGAGCACTTCAAATGTTTTGCACCATTTAGAGTTGTCATATTTATTTTATATTAATATCGTGTTTATTTTTAGTGTTTCAAATATCATATATTGATACGACTATATGGTTAGTGTAATTTTTCATTTAACTACAAGGAGTTGGAGTCTTGAGGAGCAGCTGAGTTGGCCACTTGATTCCTAATGCAAGTATATGATTTCTGAAGAATGATATTTATAAGTGCATTTCCTTGGTTACATCTTCTTTGACAGGAAGCACTTCATATGTGTTACACTATTTAGAGTTGGCAATCTATTTTATATTGATATCTTTGTTGTAGGGCCTACAGCCCATATATGTGTGTCCCAACTAGTTATACCTAGGGTTTCCCTTACATGTATATAAGGATATTGTAGATATGTAATTTGGCTAATGATAAATAAGAAACTCTCTCCTTCTTTGCCTCTTTGTCTTCTTCTCTATATGATTTACTACAAAACGTTATCATGCGCGATGCTATACCGCAAAGATAAATTGAATTTGATTTTTTTAATATGGATTATTGGACATCAATTGTTGTCAAGCTAATGAAAGAGCTGGAATCAAATCAGATAAGTTGAATCAATTTTTTTTTAATCAAATAAGTTGCATCTATTTTCTTTTCCCCTGTTTTTGATTTTGGCATATACGTTGGGTATGTTAAAATTGAAGATTATTTTAATTAATTGTTTGTAATCAGAAATTAGTTTGATACTATTATTTTGGGTTTGTATTGTATATGTATTAACTAATCTGGGATTATTTGATTGATATTAATCTAAATCTTAATCTTAATCTTAATGCAAATCTAATCCGTTTGTATATGTGTTACTCAGGGATTACTTTGATTAATCCCGTCCGTAGTTTGGGGGTTGCTAGTGGATCCAAGTGGAAGAAACTTGGTCGGTTCGCTTGGAAGAAATCTTGTCTCTGAGCGTGAAAGAGAAACAGACGATTGTTCTCGTGAAAGAGGAACAACATCTTTCCTGTTCCAGAAGCTGTTCTGTTCCGGCAGCTGTCCTGTTCTGGTTCAGTCAACCAAACCGGTCCAACATGGTCCAACTTGGTCCGGTCTATTCCAACCCGGTCCAACCGAGCCTACCCCCTCCTGTTCCAGTTCTTCCATGTTCAAACCAGCCCCATTGCTGGTCCCACCTGGTTTTAGGACGTGCGCGACTAAGCCTGTACCGGTTCAACCCATATATGGTGGGAACCAAAAATGTGAGGTATGTAACTAAAGAACGAATATTTATTGGGCTTATTTATCTGTTTTTTTAGGACATGCCTAGTTCTATTTTTTTTAAGATAAGTCCATATCATACAAATGACCAACTTAAACTATGACTGTTTATCTCGACCATTAAAAGTTTTGGTTTTAGTGTTATTTTTATTCTCTTGAATATGATATTGGCTATGGTTGAATGATGTTTATCTTTTGTTCATTTGGTTGTACCAACTCGATTCAAATATATGTATTTGGGTTTAGAAGGACTTGAACACCATTATTGCGTACTTGATATTTTCTTCCCAAACTTGAATGTTATTGCCCGACTATTAAAGAGTCGGTAGTTTCAAATGATACATTGCAAATAAAATCACATGTATTCCTAATTTTTGTGGAAGAACTCACAATTATTTTTTATTTGAGTCAGAAAATTTCCATTTCTATTCTTCATCCATGATACTGACGAACCAGTATAAGTTGAAGTATGACAACAAGGGAATTATCTTTCGTAATCTATTCAACCTAAAGTAATTGGTTGACATGTGTTGTGAGATTCTCTTGGCCTGTTGAGATAAAGGAATTTATCAAATTAAGCTAAATGTAGCAAAATTGAAAATGGAAAGAACCCCGAAGTAATAAGGGTTAGACGTAATGACTCATATAAAGCATGTGAAAAGGGACATATATATCATGACACCAAAGTATAGGTATCGATTGAACATGGGATCAGCTAAAATGTAATTCTAGCTCCCATCATAAATAAAAGAGTTGGAAATGCACCTGGTCATAGGTGTTGGTATATACAATGTAATGTGCATGTGTATCATTGTAACAACCAATTTTCACATCAACTTTAATGGCAAAAAGAACTTTGCCTGGCCAATTGACTATCTTATCGAGCGCAGCACTGCTCATTTGTTTTTCAAGATAGAACAAAGACGTCGCGAAATCTCTAGATGTACCAAGATATAATCACACCTTGTTAAATTCCCAAGTAATCCGTGCAAACGGGTATCATGTGGAACATCAAAATGATGAGAATGTAATTGATTGCATCTTTTATAGTCTCTAATATATTTGGAAGGAAATATATTTTAGAGAAACTAAAGAGTCAATCTAGTGCAATGTAATTCACTATAATATTTGGATTATTGAATAATATCGACTCCGACGATGAAATGTTGGAAATTGACTCATACAGACTTTGACATAACCATAAAAGAACTTTGGTTGAGACATGATGTTTCGTTTTGAAAGGACTCATACGTACATCGATGTGTTTGAGTGGACGATACAACGGGAAAAAATTGACATAATGCAAAGTAACGACATATCTCTCAATAAGTGTTTTCTAAAGTACCAGATGCACAACCCCCTCCTCCCTCCCATTATGTTTTTAAGTAAGAAAGCATATCACTCATTTTTACAAAGTCTTCAGTAAAACAGGACCGAGACCATCCTAAGATACAAATGGTAAAAATTCCATATTACAAAGAAAACAAGGTGAAATTTAGAAAAATATTCATGCAGAATGTGGATCATTAAAGGGAATGATGGATCTGGTGACTGTTTTGACATTTTGGACTAGTTATAGTTCCTAAGAAATTTGCGTTTGAAAACTACTAGCAAATTCCACACAATGCAAAGTGCAAAGGCTAACCACCCTTGTTAATGCTAGAGAATTTACATCAAAAGGACTTGATGAATATTGCATGTTTAATAAGATCAATATAGAACATATTATACCCAATGGTCTCGCAGAGGCTACCATCAAAGGTTACAGATGGTGTCTAAGGAATAGGTTATGCGTACCAACCTATCTTTTTATTGGTTTGGGGATATGCAATATTACACGCATCTTACTTAATTTGTTTTTGGAACCCAATATTAGTCAACCTTTTCTGCGTACCAGTTGGTAACTAGATTTAAGCCTGACATTCGTTTTTTTAAGCATTTTTGGTTGAACTATATATGTGTCATTACGACTCCACATCGTACTATGATGGGTCTTCAAAACTGTTAAGTAGTTATGTTGGAAATGAGTTCCCAACAATTATCCGTATTTTAAAACTTTTGGCAGGAGATATCTTACCGCTAGATTTGAGGGTTGTCATTTTACTGAGACATTCTTCCCGTCGTTAGGGGGAGATAAGAAAAATTATTTTCTAAGGGAACGACATGAATTGTCATGGTGTGTTCCCACTATGTTTCATGTTTATTTTTGTACTCCACAAATGTAAATGTGAAGTGACAAAGAATAATTTATTTTCAAAATATACACTGATGTCGCAAAAGTGACAAGATCACACATACCAGCTACAAATATTCCTGCACGGTTAGAAATCCTCAGTATGGGGTACATTATAGACTAAGGTGTTGCAACTACACTTGGTGGAAGTGTAGTTAATGTCGTGGCTCCATAAAGGAAGATGGAGATGCCACTAGGTTCGATCAATGCTCACCTAGAAAGGAAGTAGATGAGTAAGGCACAACCTAATTTGTATCATTAATGAAATCATCTCATTTTATTGTCTCTGACTATGTCCATGAATCAATACAGGAGGACGCTTCGAAGTTTAACGATTCCAGAGAACAATGACATCCTAAGTGGATTATGAGAACACACGCGAGTCAATGGAAAGATCGTGTGAGCATATTAATGATTATTATTTTCATATACAGTTGCTAAAGGAAATCGAGCATGATGAGATCGAACCATGATTCTTATTGTTTGAATATCAAAAATAAAGAGCATATTTGGCCTACACAATCTAGGTAGAATTTGATTCTTTGATAAATATATAGGTATTTGATGTGGTAGTGCCAACCAAGTGTAAAGCCTGTGGACATACATGATTATTTGTCACAAAGCATATTGAGAATAATGAATTCGTAATGGTATAAAGACTCTCCTAGTGGCGCGAGGTATCTCACAAAGCCCTGGATTTGTTTACTTTGTTGTAGTGAGCATTATAGCATTTTGCTACTTCGTTAGCTTGGTAATTTCAAAAGGACTTGAAATGCAGCATATGTATGTGGTTGTTACGTATCTCTGAAAGAATCAAGAGATAGAAGATATTTACAAAAGTACTTGATAGACTTTTGTTACCAAAATCAAATGACTCTAAGCCACAGAGTGCGTTTACAGTTAGATAGAACGCTCACTTAAATATTCAAGCAATCAGGCGGATGTGGTATACCCATCCAAGTGACTATTTTATTTGGAGGGGATAGACAAGTAAGTTATTTTTCCTTACGTATTCACAAGAAAGTTCATGATTTCGACTTGTAGCTATCTATGTCGATGGTACAAACATGATGGGTACTCTTGATGTAATAAAAGACCTTAAAAGGTATTTGAAATCCGAATTTGAAATGAAAAATCTAGGGAAAGCTCGACCGAATACTGAGCTTGTGGTATATTATCCCACCAGTTTGCATTTGTCTAAAGTCGTCAGGTAATTTAACAAATACATGCATCCTGATAGCACTCCCATGATTATTCGAGGTTCAAATGTAAGTAAGTGGCCATTTCGTCTAAAGAAAAATGACGAAGATGTGTTGGGCGATGAAATTCCCATATCTAAGTACAATAGATGCATTGTTGTACTTAGTATAATAATGTACTCGATAAAATTTTGCATCCTCAAGGAATTTGTTAGCTAGATATAGCTCAGCGCCTACGCAATGTCATTGGAATGGTATAGTGAATGTAATCATGTACTTAAAAGTAACCATTGACATAAATTTTATTTTTTCCCTGCAAAGACATTAAAATGAATGCCAATGAAAGTGCAATCCAAAAGTTGTTGATTATGAAGGAGAAATAATCTCTTCTCCAACGAAAGTAATCATAGGGAGATATGGTAGACTATTTTTTAAGTCATTACCTATATTCAGTTTCGAAAAATACATGACTAAGGGAACTGTCTAGAACAACTCTGAAAGTAATCAGGGGGAGATGCCGACATCAGGGGGAGGATCCAAGGATATGATGTCGACATAATTTACTTCGAAATTGAAGTTGTGTCGTACTCTTTTTCCCATAGATCGAGAATAGTTTTTCCAAAAGGGTTTTGTTACTCGAAAAGGTTTTTAGCGAGAAGAAACTAAAAACATCAAGTATGTTGAATTTTGAAGACATAAAGATCGCGTTGATATTATTGAAAATATCTGAATCAAAGAAATGAAACGCGATAGTCTGTTAAGCAACGTAACTTCTAGGATCAATAACATGGTCTTATAAGTTTTCAAGTCACCAAGGTACAGTGTGATAAACTACTTTTGGCTGCATTAGACTAATGAAAACTGTCTGACATCAGGGGAGCATCTAATGGTGTGTTGAACTCTTTTCCTTCACCGAGGTTACTTTTTCCCACAGGGTTTTGTTGCTCGGCAAGGTTTTTAATGAGACAACAACAAACACCGGGAATTTAATTTCCCAGCTAAGGCTATTGTCTTTCCCACGAGGATTTTCTACCTTAAGAGTTGCGAAGCAACTAGTCAACTTCAACGGAACAAAGTGATCATATGCAACGGATCACCTTTACCTGCATCTGCCATGTTGTACTTTTTTCCCTTCGTCAAGGTTTTATCCCACTGGGTTTTCCTTGTCAAGGTTTTAATGAGGCAACACATTCGAGTTCAACTATGTTTTGAGTTTGCTTATTATTGTACTCTTTTTATTTAGTTTAGGTTTTGTCCCTTTGGGTTTTCCTGGCGAAGTTTTAACGAGGCAATTAACTTAGACTCATCAATCTTTGAAGATCGTATTACATGTGATGAACTACATGTAAAGTACAAGACAACATGTGAAGTACTACATGTGAAGAACTGTACCAAGGTATTGTCCCACTGGGTTTCCTTGTCAAAGTTTTAACGAGGCAATTGATTTCATCCCAAGTCTTCAAGGAGATAACGACATTTGAAGAACTACATTAGAAACACTATATGTGAAGCATTGCATATGAAATTCTATTGGACCGCACAAGGGGGAGTGTTGTAGGGCCTACAGCCCATATATGTGCGGCCCAACTAGTTATACCTAGGGTTTCCCTTACATGTATATAAGGATATTGTAGATATGTAATTTGGCTAATGATCAATAAGAAACTCTTTCCTTCTCTGCCTCTTTGTGTTCTTCTCTATATGATTTACTACAAAAATCTTGATGTTTTTTAATGTCTCTAATATCATATATCGATACCAATGTAGTGAATATGATTTTCAACTACAAGAAGATGGAGTCTGGAAGAGCAGTTGAGTTGGCAACTTGACTCTTAAGGCAAATATATGATTTCTGAAGAATGTTATACCACTGCATTTCCTTGATTACATCTTGTTTAGTGGGAAGCACTTTATACGCTTTGCACTATTTAGAGTTGGCAATCTATTGTTTTATCCATATCGTGTTTTTTTAGTTTCTCTAATGTGAGATATCGATAATGAGTGTAATTTTCATTTAATTACAAAAAGTTGGAGCCTGAAAGTGGCCGCTTGATTTTTAACGCAAGTATACGATTTTTGAAGAATGATATACCACTGCATTTCCTTTGTTACATCTTCTTCGACGGGAAGCACTTCATATGTTTTGCACTATTTAGAGTTGGCAATCTATTTTATATATCTTCTTCGACGAGAAACACTACATATGTTTTGCACTATTTAGAATTAGAAATCTATTTTATATACCTTTTTTGATGGGAATAACTTCATATGTTGTGCATTATTTAGAGTTGGCAAGCTATTTTACATTATTATTGTTTATTTTAGTGTCTCCAATATCAGATATTGATACAACTATATGGCAAGTGTAATTTTTTATTTAACTACCAATAGTACTGATATTGACAATCTAATTAATGAACTACTTATTGATTTTAAAGGTTGGTATAATTTTTCAAAAGTATTTTCTTTAAGAGGATTTCTTAATCTCCAACACTTTAATCAATACCTACTTGGTGAATAATTTGGTTCCAACTGTTAATCTACTAAATAATAATTTGTGTTTTCATTATACACAGTAGTTGTTAATTGGGACCCCTTCTTGGACGGGTGCTGGGCGATGTCCCGCATCACCAATTGGGGATCAATTTCCATCGTACCTGGTGTGTAATACGGGTTAAATACTAATAAAGAAACTAATTATGCTTTAGTATTTATAGTTTGAACTATTTTTACGTTTGAGATTATTTAGATCTATTTATTTTAGTTCTGTTAAAAGTTATTACTGTTTTATTTGATTGCTTGAATTATTCAAAACCATATGAGAAATTTATATTATAATGTATTATACATTTGATTATTATAAAGTTCTATAATAGCCAGCTTATTAGAATTCTCATTGGAATGGGTGCGGAGTGAAGCTCCGCCTCCATGGACATGAACCAATGGTGTAAGAAATTCCAACATTCCATGTGTTTCAAGCTAGTTAAACTAAAATAATGTAACAAAGTAGCTATAATATAAACCGAAGCAACGAAAACTACGAATGTTTTTTTGGAAGATTAGCTGGCTCAAAGGGACTCGCATTTATTGTAAATGCTAGACTGTTGTTGTATAGAAAATATCTTCATTATGGTTCATTGCCGTTGATCATGTTCTGAATGAAATGATACTACGTCCTGTTGTTGCAGCTTCTCAATATGTATAGTAGAAACTCTTTTAATAAATACTCGATTATTTAATAAACTCTCTTAAATAAAATTTTTGGTCGGTCCCGAGTCGGGGACAACATGCCAAATTAATAATTCGCTAAAATTATAAGATAATACATTTTTGATGACCTATGCAGACCCCATATGAAATATAAATTAATAATGCATATATTTTTTCAATACATTAGTGATTTACGAAAACTTTTTGAAAAATGATTTGTCTTCTGTTATTTGCTAAAATCAATATCGCAGTGAATTTCATCTCTAATTTTTCTTATCATTGTAAGAATTTTTGGTGTTGTTTTCTCATAGCTCAACAAGAAATTATTCAATGTGATTGCCGCTTTAATAGCCTCGTTTCGTGAAGGGGGCTCTATTTTAGAACTTTTATCATCTTCTTCCACATCTTTATCAGTTCCCATAATGCTCTCGATTGTTTCTTAATCAATCAACAACTGTGTAACTTCATTTTCTTTCAGGATAATTTAGGACATCTTCGACATTCATTGAATTGCGATAGACAATTTCTAGATCAAATTTTGCGAGTCTTGAGTGATTTCACTGTCTATATGTTCATCCAAATTGTATTATCTGTTGATCGAAGTTTACAATGACGAAAGCATTAATTTTGTGTAACGTTGATTCAATAGGAATAAGGAATAGAGAGATAAGGAGCACGAAAAGCGCTCTATCTGGAGAGAAAATTTTTCTTCATTTCAATGGAGACGATTGGTAACACAGCAGGTGTGAGAGTGGAAGAGAAGAAGAGAGGAGGTTATAGATCATGGATACATTTTTCATCTGATATGGCGTTCTGGGTGATGAACGCGATGGAAGAAGCAATGGATGCTCATTTGGAAAAAAGGAGATGGGCAAGAAGATAAGGAGAAACTTCATTCCTCTGTGAAGTACGAGACAATGAAGCCGGGAGATATTTTAGAGTATCTAGAGTGTGGAGAGGGGACGGTCCAAGATCTTATGCGCTATGCATACCTAATGGTAATGGTAACTTTTACTGGGGAGTTTTATTCAAGGAGATTCAGAGCGTACTCAAGGAGAACAAGATGCATATGAGGTTCACTCAAAAACCACCTAACATATCAGATTTTCAGAATACTTTATCAAATAAAGTATTGCAGGAGTCAAGTTACAGGGGTATGATCAAAGTAAATGGTTTTGTTAGATGGAAGAGAGTAGCCAAGGAGGTGTTAAATCAAATGCATTGGGAATCATTTTTGGATCTAGAGATCGTGGATGATCAAACATCACAGATAACTCTTATCAAGGACTATTGGTTAGATATTTGGAAGCCGAAGAAATTATTAGTTGATGATTTTGTGGTCACGTTATCTCAGAAGACGTTAGACACTAATTTATCTTTGCAGGAGGGGATAACGAAGTCAAAAGAAAATTTGAATCATAATGTCATTATACCAATTCAAGCTATGTCGAGATTTGGTAAGTGGCTGAAAATAAGAGGCATTCCACATCAATTCTGGAGTTTTAAATTATTCAAGTCCATTGGTGATTCACTGGGTGGATTCATGGATGTAGCTGATGCGACATTGAGGAAGGAAAATTTGAAATTCTTCAGAATATCTGTCAAAGGGGATTTTTCGAAAATTCCAACGGTGATTATGGTGGAAGAAGGTGACCAGCAGTGGGCTGTTTCAATATAATGAGACTACAAGTTCGATCCTAAGAATAAGGCACCACTACAGGAGTATCAACAACTGTTATTGGAGTTTGATTGCATGTAAATTAATTTAAATTCAAATAAAGTCACCCCGGCGATTCTTTGGCCGAAAACAGTCCAAGTTGAGAATGCGGTCACTGAGGTTTTGGCTAGGGACTGGAGAAAAGAAGTTATGGCATATATGCCTGTTTCAAAATCTCGTGAGAACCCAAGTCAATAATTTGTACCAGATAGAGCAGTACAGGAAGGTGTTCACACTCATTCGGTGTCTCTAGCTAATAAGGTAGGAGGTGGAGGTATTATTGTAGCAACAAAGACTGGTAACAATAATACTATTTTTGAGAAGAATGGAGGTGTAGGAGGAGTACCCCTTTCTCAAAATTGTATTGTAGTGCCAACTAAAAATTCGTTTCAACCGCTAGATGATGATAGTCCTAATTCATCTAGGTTGGAACTTATTAACTCAGTTATGGCTGCTGAATCTCCTGGTTTGAAGAATGTGGTTGGATGGGAGGTAGGAGACCCCAAGCATTTAACAAACGAGTTAAATTCAGTCAGTCATGGTTGTTCTCCACAATCAATTGGCAAAAGTGCAGATGATGTTCCTGCTAATTCTGTAGAGAACAAACACCGGTATGAGAATACAGACAATGGGTTTTCTTTCTTAGGTAATCCTGACGACCTACAATTTGTATTGCATGCTCAGGAGGGATTGGAGGTGGTTTCGGCTGATATAGTGCAAGACTCTTTGCCGATGCAAGTATCTAATTCAAAGGAGCTATTCCATGTGATAGAGGACCAAATTGTGATAAAGCTTGGGAACTTGCAGGATATTAATATAGACTCCAACGAGTTAATATTCTCAACCTCTAAGATGGTATTAGAATTATGTTGTAATCTGGGAGGTACTGATTACAAAGAGGAGAAGTATATGGATCGTTACAAAGCCCTTGCTGAAGGTAGGAAAATTCAAGATAGCTGTGAATCTTTAGATGGTGAAGATGATGCTGATGAAGTTAATTCAAGCGAAGAAGGTGCGACAGATGGGGTCTAAAATAATCAGCTGGAACATAAGGGGTTTAAATTCCTACGATAAGCAAATTGCAGTAAGGGATTTAATGTTATTGCACAAATGTTTGGCTTGCGTGATCCAAGAAACGAAATTAGTTAACATGTCTAGCTGGTTTGTCAGACAATTATGGTTTGATAGTGATTTTGGCTGGGAATTTCTACCATCCCAAGGCTCTGCGGGTAATAGTGGCGGACTGATGACTATTTGGGACAATACTTCATTGGAGTTGATAGACAAGAGATTGGGTCTTAACTCTATATCGTGTTTGTTCAGTTTCAGAAGCAATGGTTTTAAATTTATACTCACTAACGTATATTCTCCGTGTGATTATGTAATAAGGGATTTGTTTTGGACTGATTTGGCTGAAATATGACAGTGGTCGACAGAAGCGTGGTGTTTGGACGGTGATGTGAATGCAGTTCGAAGAGACGCTGAAAGAAAAAGACCAGGAGGAGACGCAAGGAATATGAATCTTCTCAATGACTTTATCATGGAGAAGGAGTTGATAGACCTTCCTTTGCATGGTGGAGCTTATACATGGAGTAATAAGCATGATGAGCCTTTACTCTACAGACTCGATAGGTTTATGGTTTGTACGAGTTTTGATTCTAAATTCCCTAATGCGACTCAAACTGGTTTAGTAAGAAACTGTTTAGATCATAATGCTGTGCTGCTGGACTTGTTCACCAGTGTTAAAACAAACTCAAGCTTTAAAATAGAAAACCATTAGCTACAGCATCCTGATTTTATTAAGTTGGTGGAGATTTGGTGGAGATCGATGGAGTTTGAAGGATCACCAGATTATATTTTATTCAGAAAGCTTCAAAATTTGAAGTTTTTCATAAAGAAGTGGAGTAGGGAAACTTTTGGTGGAGTGAGAAAAGAAGAGGAAGAACTCACGGAGAAGATAAAAGTCATGAACTTGGCGGAGGAATTAGATAATATTTCTAATGATCAGCTGGAGGAGAGGGCGTGTATTCTCGTTAATCTTAATACGGTGAGGATAAAAAGAGTTAGAATGGCTTATCAGCAAGCTAAAGTCAAAGGTTTCAAAGAGGGGGACAAAAACACAAGGTTCTTTCACAAGATTTCAAACGCAAAAAGAAAGAGGAATTATATTACTAAACTGGAGGTGTCAGGAGTGGACGTGTTTAATCAAACGGTGATCAGGCATGAAATTCAGCAGTATTATACTTCACTTTTCACTGCTAATTCATCAGTTAAACCTTATTTTGGTGACATGGAATTTAAGAGCATAGATGCTGTCCAACAAAATTGGTTAGAAAGACCATTTGAGGAGGAGGAAGTAGTAGCTGCAATTAGAAGATGTGGAGCGAACAAAGCATCAGGACCAGATGGTTACAACTTGGAGTTCTATAAAGCTTGCTATGACTTTTTCAAGGTAGATGTGTTGTCAGCCATTAATGAGTTTCATTGTAAAGGAAACCTAGATTGGAGGTTAAATGTGGCGTTCATGAAGCTAATACAAAAAAAAGAAGACTCAACAACAATTAGAAATTTCAGTCCTTTGAGTCTCATAAGCAGTTTTTACAAGATTATTTCCAAGTTTCTAGCGGAGAGACTTAAAGTGGTGATGCCTAATCTAATTTCTAATGCTCAAGGTATTTTCATTAAAAACAAACAAATATTGGACAGGATTCTTATTGGTAATGAGTGTATCGATAGTAGATTAAGGCAAAAAAAAAAAACCCTGGGATTTTATGCAAGATAGATATGGAGAAGGAATTTGACAATGTCAGTTGGTCTTCGCTATTTGCTATTTAAAAAAAGAATGGGGTTGGAGAGAAGTGGATTCGGTGGATAGAATGGTGTGTTAAAGGAGCACAATTCTCTATTCTGGTGAACGACGAAGCTACAAATATTATTAGGACTTCCAAAGGAATAAGGCAGGGTGATCCATTGTCACCTTTTTTTTTATTTCTTCTTGGCGTTGAAGTTGTTGGATGCAGCTGTAGCGGAAAACAGATTAGGTGGTTTCCAACTTAGGGAGGGGGAACCACGGTGTCACATCTCCAATTTGCGGATGACACCATTATCCTATTGAATGCTTCTATTGTGAAGGTTCGAAGATCGCTTATCATCTTATTATTGTTTGAATTGTTGACAGGGTTAAAATTGAATCTTGACAAGAGCTCAATGACAAGTATAAGTGCAGATGAGATTATTCAAGACATAGAAATGGAGTTGGGCTGTAAGATTGATTCGCTACCTATTACTTATTTGGGATTGCCTATTGGGGCTACAAAGAGAAGTGTAGCTATTTGGGATATAATCATTGAAAGAATGAAAAAGAAGTTGGCTCCGTGGAAGAGGAAATTTCTCAACAAAGCAGGGAGAGTTACTCTTATCAAAAGCTCTCTGGAGAGTATTACAACTTACTTTCTCTCAGTTTATCACCTCCCCGTGTCAGTAGAAAAGAAGTTAAATAGTATCATGAGGAAATTCTTATGGGGGGAGGAAGAAGAGAGAAAAAAGATGAGATGGGTTTCATGGAAGAAGATTTGTAAGTCCAGAAGGAAAGGTGGGTTAGGCATCAGAAGTCTGAGATTTATCAACAAATCACTCTTGGCTAAGTGGCACGGAAGATTTTGTAAGGAGAAAACAACATGGTGGAGGAAGCATATGTTTGAATAAACAAATGCAGAGGAGAATTGTTTAGTTCCATTTCAATCGAAGGAGTCAGTGAGAAGAAGCATGTGGTTTGATATCCTAAAAGCTAATCAAGACTTCTATAGTGTTGTGAATTTTCAGGTTCGGAATGGAAAGAGCACAAGGTTCTGGCATGATTGGTGAAGTTACAAAGGGGCGCTCAAGGACAAATATCCTAGACTTTACAGGATTAGCAGGAAAAAAATTGATACAGTAGAAAGAATGAAAGGCATTGCGTGGAGTTTTGAGTTTTCAAGAGTTCTCGACCCAGCTGAACGTATAGACTTATTGGAGTTGAAGCATCATTTAAGATCAGTGGTGCTGGTAGCAGAGGAGGAAGATTTCATTGTTGGTGATTGTTCTTCAAAGGCTTTATATACCAAATTGACAGAGACGGAGGAGGAATGGGATTGTTATAAAATTCTCACAAGCAAGACATTGCCACCGAAAGTGTTGTTTCTGATTTGGGCTGGGATGCATGACTCTATTCCAACAAGGGCAATGCTCCAACACAGGAGGGTTGAGATTAGTTTAAATATATGTTTACTGTGTAATATTCACGTGGAAACTTAGGATCATATCTTCGTGCATTGTGATATGGCATGATTCTGTTGGGATAGTTTTCTTAGTTCCGTTCAGATAAAATGGGTAACAAGCCATAGCTTAAGGAGCTGTTTGCAGAACTAGTGGATCAATCGAATTTCAAAGAAAATTAATTTGGTATGGCACTTAATCCTCTTTGCGATATGCTGGGAGCTGTGGTTAGAGAGGAATCGAAGAGTACATGGAGGTCGACCAAAGTCTGGAGATGAACTACTCCGTGCCATTAAGTTAGATATACATCTTTGGAGTTCATCCTCTGATATATTCAGAGGTTATTCTTTGAACAGAGTTCTTTTCAATTGGGAAGATCTAATGAGAATGAGATAGAAAAGTTCGATTTTGTTGTTGGTCTGAAGCCTCTGGCTTCCATTCTCTGTAAATACCATCTCATGTACATATTTTTTTCTTTTAATATATCCTTCTTCAAAAAAAAAAAATTAAAAAAAAAAAAAAAGTGTAACTTGTGATATGAAATTTATCTATAAGTTAAAAAAAAAAGTTAATTGATATATAAATTGATAATTATTAATTTATCGGTTAATTAATATCTCGTTTAATTAATAAATTTTGATGGTCCCAACAACATTAATTTATATAGTTTCAATGTATTCTAAATCTAAACCCGAGAGGTGCAGAGGTGCATTACAATTATGTTAGTGGACTATTTGTGGGAACCACAGCTTTGCATCTCGATGACTCGATCACAGTTTCGATATTTTTAAGAGATTAGAAATTAGTTTCCATGTTTTTCACCAACCACGAGTTTAATAGAAAAAAAAGAAAGAGCATTCTTAGAAGACAACGATCTCAAAAACCAAATTGAACAGGCTCCAAGTCTTTGGGTCAGAACATTAGTCATTTTCAAAAAAAAAAAGTACTAAGAAAGATTGCAAACGGAAACAATAGTTAATGAAACTGTTATAGTACTACAGTGGTAAAAGTTGGATGAAATGTCCTACTAGCAGTCAACTTTCAAGCCACGCGGGTGCTTGCATCCATCCCTTCTTAGTAAATGTCACCTCCTCCCTCCTCCAAATCATGGTGGAATTCTTGCGGCCATTCTTGCATCCATCCTTGGTAAATGTTTTCAACCTCCTCGTGTGATGGGATTCTATGGTAGGGGACTGCCTGTCTTTCCACGCGAAAGTAAACCCACTGGTAACGTCGCATGATCTCCGCAATAGCAATATTTAATATTAGAAGTGAAGAATGTGGTGATTGTATAAACTGTTTATATCCCCAAGAGAAACGTACAAGCAAGTCACTGGCACCAAGCCAAAAGTAGACCACCTGCATGCATGAAGAAGTAATAGGGTATACTTACAATGCACACACTCCTAAAATTTCAAAAAGAATTCTGTACATTAGAATAGTATCAAAATAATCAAATCAACCAAAATATTTACCCATTTCCAAACAGTATGCTGGTTTGGCCAAAGATTTAGGTTGTTGAACCTGAAAATAGATTGTGAATTCGTAAAGATTTGGGTCCTTGAAGATAGGCTTGGGTTTCTCTATGTATTACACAAACAATGATAGGTAGTGACTAACCTTACCTTTCTGTAAGCTGCCAATCTTTCCAAATATCCCAGTAAGTTGCATAACCTTGGTTTATTCCTTGGCTTCTTTTTTCTTTTTAATATAACCTTTTTCCTCAAAAAAAAAAAAAATGATAGGTAGTGACTTTACAGCTGCAAGGACAGTTTGTAGCTGCAAGGACAATGTACCAGGCAAGGATCTTTGTCTTTAGTGCGTGATCCATTTGATAGCCAGCTTCTAGTCCAGCAAAGACAAGAACAAGAAGGGAAGATAAATATTTGAGAGCTGCAAAAGTAATAAACAACACTTTGAGTTGTATTCTTTGTGATTATTAAGTAACAGATTCACCAATTGATGTGCACTTATAATCAAAGTTGTAGTTGTATAGGAAAGGCGGTTACCGTTCCGAAATGGCAAGTTCTTTGACGTTGGCGCCGCATACCATGTTTCTGCAAGACATTGGAAGAGCCTAATCGTGTATGGCAAGGCCATAGCAACGGAAACAACAACATAGTGATTACCGCACGTGGGATCTTCAATCCAAATACCCAATTTCCTTCTGACATCCTATTATAAATATACAGTAAAGACTATAAGTTTAATTTTTTCAATTAACAAGATCAATTAGCTAATGTTTAAAAATTACGTATATTACCTCATCTCCGTTGACCCATCTGTACCAGGAGCATGTCATATCAGATAATGCCTTGGTAATGGATGTGAGGAGATCCATCACGAAAGCATCTCTGAAAGATGGGCCCTGCATTCAAAACAGTAACTAGCTAAGTGGGGTGCAAAGACACGTATCCCCATTCTAGTTATTCAAATGTGGAGTTTCCACACACACAAACAAGAAAGTTGTTTATCTGGAGATCGACTGTGATGCATCTCAATAGTATGGACTACAGAACAATACGACTACACATTTCACTAAGGACTACAGAACAATACAACTACACATTTCACTAAATATAGATAAATTAAGCTAGAACTCAACATACGTTTTCTTTGCAGAGGTACAATATGTCCCAAATCATGTTCCATATGCTGCCTAAGAGACCTTCATAGTAGAGTGTAGCCACTATCACCAAGGGGTATAGAAGTACCTGCATTTTGAAAAAGATCCAAGAGTTAGCCATCTATGCACCAGAATAGACATGCTGAATTACTAATACATTCTCTATTTTTCCCAATGATGTGTAAAGATTGATTTAACTTCAAAAGCAAGTCAAACTGCTAGGTTTGACTCCAAATGCATTTTCATTCTTCAAACACATATATGCATTATGCAACAAATCTTTTTCTTCCGTACTAGACCACGAATTCATTCTATCCGTCTCAGATATCCACAAATAATAAAGAATATACATCACACGTGTTTTCGACTCTTTATTCACCAAAATTCACATTCACATTCACTCAAATGGGTACTTTTGACAGTCCTCTCGACTCGTAATTGGTCTTAATTAAATCGTAACTAAATTTATTATAATATTAATTAAGATTTTTACCGGCAATGCAGGCCAAGCCGGAGCTATTTTCATAACAAAATCCGGTAAGAGCTGATTTAATAATAAAAATAACCCAATTATGTATATTGTTGTGAATCCAAGCAGTAACCCAGCCATCCAATACATGAGTCTCATGAGACATGGACAATTGCCAAATACACGACGTTCTTGATAGTCAACCCCATTCCACCCAAGAAGACCCCTTAACAAATTCCACATTGCAACCATTACCAACTGCATATGTACAAATTTTCAATCAAACATAAAGATTAGATAAAGATCGAGAAATGAACCACAAATCGTCGACAAAAAACGATTAAATAAATGTATGTAATAATAACAAAATTTTCAAAAAAAAAAAAAAAAGTAACAATAATAATACCAAATGAAGATAGCCGCCAAAGTACAGGTAAGTATCGAAGAAGAGTGATGATAATGATGTCCGCATCTGTCAAAATCAAGTCAAATCAACAATCATTTTTTTAGAATTTATGAAGAAAGAGGTGACAAAAATAAGGAATTTATGAAGAAAAAAGAAGACAAAAAGGAGGAATAATTAAAGAATTATTACTTACTTTTATTTCTTCTCTCTTCTTTCTCACTCCCTGTCCTTCAATTTCTCCTGAGAGTGATAAATTCTCAAGTGGAGAGATGTAATAAATAAAAATAATTTTTTCAACGGAGGTTATTTATTTGCTTAACAGTCCTCCACGTATTTTTCTTTCAATCGGGTCCAGAAGATATTTATATTTACAAGTATTTTGTATTTCTGGTAAATAGTCTTTTAGTCCTGTATTTATATGTTATTTATTTTAAGGACCATAATACAAGTTTAAATTTTATTAGATACTACCATCCATCCTCATTCCTCAGTTACCATCCAACCTCACTAAAACCCTCTGAAATGAAAAGTAAGGGTTTCTGAGTGGGTTTCGTTCCAGTAAGACATGATGAGTGCGAGAGTGGTACCAGGCTGTTTCTGTGAAATGATTGACTGAAAACTGTACTTGCAACAGAAATGAAAGTACAGCTGAATAATCGGAAGGTTTGTGTTTTTGCTCCTTTGTTTTTCTTTTCTTTGTTTATATGAATTTGGTTATGATTTTGATTCTTAAGTTAATTTGGATGGGTTTTGATTAATTGCATTGTGTAATTGTGGATGTGATTTGGTGTGTAATGGAACAAATGGGGTTTGATTTTTGTTGATTTTAGGTTTTGAAGGTTGGTATGAGAGAATGTTACCAGTGTTGAATTCTCTAAGAACACATTGTTTGCTTATTCAGTATTAGATTAATATTTTGAATACTTCCCTAATGAACACTTTGGACTTGGATGGTATTATTATCTAATACCCACAACTAGAATGATAGCATCAATTTTAAGCTGGTTGAACTAAACACTTTGTTATTCAATTGCATCTCACCTATAAAATTTGTCTAACTATGGGTCTAAGATCTTTGGTCATTGTTTCTTATGTTTTGATCTCTATTTCGCACGTTAGTTTAGTTCTGGTGATACTTTTTGATCTCTATTTCGTACTTTAGTTTAGTTCTTGTGATATTTTGAAGTTCAAAATTGTTTCCGTTGGTTCAGTTTTACGGGCAATAACTTGGATGGTAGTAACAATTTCGTTCTGTTTTCGCGTAACAGAATTGCCAATGAGAGAAGGAAGTGTCCTGTAGTGTTTTTTTGTTTTTGTTTTGGAGAAATGTGTGAAAACATGCATACTAATTGTATATAGTGGTTCCTTGTTAATGCAGTCAATCACATTTCCAGACTCATTTTGAGCTGATATCCTGACCTCCTTGGCAAAGTTGTGCGTTGTATAGCCTTGTCCAGTTGGTTGAGCAAATTTGCTTGATCCCATTTTGATAACAACAAATGTACCATGTGTATTTATATTAAATAGTTTTTCAGCTAGAACAATCTTTTGTGCTCAAGATCGTGTATCGTTAGTTTTTCCAATTTCTATTTGTGATCATACTTACGAGTTTGATTTTTCTAATTTACCTTTTCTTTCTCAATTGCAGACAGAAGGATTGATTATAATCTCAGAGAATGACTGGAAGTTCATTTGCGAAGATGATTGGCAAGGTGCCAACGCGAAATGTGTATCTGCTGAAGATGAGCTCTCCAGTGGTGACATGAAGAAATTAGGTGGATCTTGTGAAGAGATGCCAATTTCAGAATCATTCCTGAATCCTACAAATGATGAGATTGAGTCAAGGCTGCCTACTATAAAAACTTATTCCATGGTAAGGTAGGGTTCTGCTCTTCCGGAAGGGAAAGATAAAACAAACTACAGATCTCTTAGTCTTACATCTTGAATCAGTAAAAGGTCATGATATTAGTGTTTTAAAATCATGGATTTATCAACCATTCTTATATAAGTTAATGGTGCTCAAGTGACATTTCCGTTGTTAGCTGTAGGTTTCTTGGGCTTGTTACTCCTGAAGGTTGTTGGTGTTGTTACACTTTTTCATTACAGTACTCATTTCAGGTTTGCGGGTGTTCTTACTTAAGTATAATTTGGCTAGATATGCATAGGAGAAAATGAGAAAGCAGAGAGCCAGAAGGTAGAATGCAGAAATTAAGTTATTGCAGTGAAGACATTTCTGTAGTTCTGATACGTGCAAAGGAAGCTCCAAAATCTGTTCTTGATGCTTCTTCTGCAGTTTCTGAGCCAGATAGGTGCTCCTGGAAGACTTCACATGGCAACTCGGTTAAGTTAAAAGTGTCTGGTTCCATGTCAATCTATCAGTTGAAAATGATGGTTTGTGAATCATTTGAGGTAAGATTCTACGTCTGTCTCATGTTTGTAAAAATATATTCTTGTAAGCTAGTAGGAACAAGTGTTATCTGAAACGCATAAATGTGAAAGAAACTATAATCACAAAGATAGCTAATGGTGTACTTTACATCACTCTTTCATTCAGAAGATTGTTAATATTGCTATTTTTTACTACCACCTATACTGCTGTATATTCCTTCAATAATCAGTAATTTTCTAGCTTACGCGGCTGCCTAATGCTTATCTGGCTTTGTTACATTTTCATATACACTTGGTGCAAACTGAGATCATTG
Organism: Papaver bracteatum; assembly: GCA_023529315.1. Lineage (NCBI taxonomy): Eukaryota > Viridiplantae > Streptophyta > Magnoliopsida > Ranunculales > Papaveraceae > Papaver > Papaver bracteatum. The sequence continues at coordinate 2,168,719 of JAJJWX010000259.1, forward strand.
TGTGTTTTTAATTCATACTTATTACTATGTCTAGTGATCTTGCTCTAGATCTGTATCTGTTTTTTCATTACTATGTCCAGTGATCGTGCTCTTGATCTGTATCTGTTTTTTATTCTGAGTGCTCCCTTCACCGAAGGCTTTGTTTGTGTGCTGATATTGTAATTGTGATTGATTTGACAGGTGGTCCAGGCAGTAATGCGAACCCAGTGCACGAATATTGTTGAGCCCTTTGGGTTCACCCATCTCAGTGTCGGGGATCTTCTCCGATCAGAAGGGTCTTAATACTAGATTTTTAACATCGTGGATTTATCAACCATTTTCATAAAGGTTGATGGCTCTTAAGTGACATTTCCATTGTTAGCTGTAGGTTTCCTGGTCTTGTCACTCCTAAAGGTTGTAGGTGTTATTACATTTTTCATTTCAGCAGTCATTTCAGGTTTGTGGGTGTTCTCACTTTAGTATAATTTGGCCAGATATGCGAGGAATGTGTAAAGAAAAAGAGAAACAGAGAGCTAAGAAATTGAATTATTGCAATAAAGACACTTCTGTAGATCTGCTACGTGTGGAAAGGAAGCTCCAAAATCATGTTCTTGAAGCTTCTTGTGCAGTTTCTGTACCAGATAGGCGCCCACGGAAGACTTCACATGGCAACTCAGTAAACTTGAAAGTGTCTGGTTCCATGTGAATCTATCAGCTGACAATGATGGTTACGGAGTCATTTGGGGTAAGACCATTGCGATATATATACATATTAGTATCTGGTGATCGTGCTCTTGATCTGTATCTGCTTATTATTCTGAGTGCTCCCTTCACTGAAGGCTTTGTTTGAGATTTCTATGCTGATATTCTGATTCAGATTACATGATTGAACAGGTGGTCCAGGCAATGGAATGGGTACCCAATGAACGAATATTGTTGAGCCCTTTGGGTTCACCCATCTCAGTGTCAGGGATTTTCTCCGAGCAGAAGTCAAATCTGGTTCTGAAAATGGGTAAACTTCTGCTGCTTTATTAAAAGAATGAAAAGAATTCCTGACAGATACAACAGATAGAATGAAAACTTAGTTTCTCACCGAAACCCACTCCAATGTGACACATTTCTGAATGGTTCTCTGTATACTAATTCCTCCTAGTAAAACTTGCCTCTTTGATACCTCCTGCATTGTTTGTTCTTATCTTTGGAAAGTTCACTTATAGACTGGTACTATTTTTTGATTGTTCGGAGTAGGAGATGGAAATCAGTGAGGCTGAATTGATCCAGTCCATGTCCAAATATATATGATGAAACAAATTAGTGGATTTCTGGTTTATTTAAATTTTCCAGTGTTTCCCATAAAGCTTTATGGTTGTTAGGATATCTTTAAATAGTACTCCCTCCGTCCAAGTTTACTTGCCTAAATTGAGTTTTTTTTAGCAAATTTGTACCAAAAAAGTTTCTATATTTCCCGCTAAAATTTTCTAATTATCAAGAAAGAAACAAAAACTAGGATGTCAAAATTTGTATATGAAACAAGTAATTTGGAAGATTGATGATATATGTGGAAGTAATTTGAATTTCTTTGCAAAATCCAATTTAGGCAAGTAAACTTGGACGGAGGGAGTATAATTTTTGTAAAGATAACTTGATTGGCTTTAGGATTAAGTGAATCTGTAGTTTGGGGAAATTGTGGTTAGTTTTCTATATAACTCGAACTGTTTAGTAATTTTCCAGCTTATCTGGAAAGGAGATAGCCGATTGGAAATTATAAACTACCTAAACATTCAAACTTGTGATGAATATGTAATGGTGTACCTGGTCCATTCTTTTCAATATTACGAGAGAAACCTTTTTTTCTATAAAAAGATCAAAAAAGATACTGGGATTTAAGGGTACATTGCGTCTAAAGAGGATTCCTATCAAAACCGAAAAAACCTAGACTGCTGCAACACAGTAGGTGAATGACGCGGACAGGCCGGATTGGGCACCGATATTGGGAGACCCAGGGATCGTAAGGAAGAAATTAGCGTACAGGCGCATGGCATTCAGATATGGTCTTGATCAGAGTAGCTACTAGCTCAATCAAAGGACAGAGTAACTTAATCTTTTTCACCGATATTAGACTGCCCATAAAACAGGCTTCTTTTCTAACTCTTGGTTGTCTATACTACAATTTCTAAGCCCACCTGAAAAGTCCATAAATGGAACAGCTGATAGATTTACGGGCAACGAGGTACTTCATTCATTCATTCCAGCTTTTTTTCCCAAAAAGAATCAAAACTCGCAATGTCTACTCCCTGGAATACAAAACAAGAAAACAAATACCAAGGATTACATCTACGGCATACCTGATCACCGTAACTATTTTCGAATGTTTATTTTTCTTCTTTTTTGCTTTGATTCCTCATTGATGTAACTTTGTCATCTTAAATTACTATTTTCGAATATTAATCCCTTTTCAAGTAAAAGAGAAAACAACACCACCACGGTATAATGGGAAAAAGTTTTGATCTAGCAGCACCATGGACAGGCACATGGCACTTTATGATGTCATCTAACCATAGTTATAACGAATTTTTAGCAGACAAAACATTCAGCCGTACTTCGACGTGAAATCCCGGAAAAATTAAAATTGTCATATTTATATTCTCCAGATTTTCGTTCCCGTTCTTCAAACTGTTTACAGAGGGAGTAAGAGCCTCCGTTTACAGCATATTGAAAGAGAAATCTCATTAACTTGTTCTGTTTTATATGGAGTAACAAGTTCAAGTCCCAACATCCAAAAATCAGAAATCAAGAAGAACTCTTACATCCAAACCTGGTCCTGCAAACGATTAAGAAACAAAGAAGTTACTCCAGTTTGTTTCAGAGCTTCCTTGTGCTTGCACTAGTGTTATAGGCTTCTTTGAATACAATTAGACTATTATTTGGTCCATGTTTGTTCTTCTTCGTGAAGGTAGAAAGCGTAACAGTGTTCAAAAAACTTTGAATACAGTTGGACTATTATTTGGTTCATCATTTAAGAGATAAAATGAAGAAAACTATTCCAAATTTCTGGAAAAAAAAACTATTGAATTTTAGTATTTTCGAAAGTTCTAACGGCTGCATATCATTCTTCTTGTACATGTGCAAATAAGTCTTCTAGCATGGGAAAGTATTCAGTGCTATTAGTTTGGTGCACTCTTGTACAAATTTATTTTATGTTTCTATTGCAACTGTTTGGACTATTCCATGTAACCAAAGTATCTTGTCTGTAATTATCAAGTTACGAATCACAGTCAGTATTGTGAAGTAATTGTCATTCAAATGCTAAAGAAATGCTAATCTTGGTTGAGGAATGATAAAAATATTTGATGACAGTTCTTTTACAATATCAATATCTCAGGTGCTTGTTAACATTATGGTAACGTGACCAAAGTTAGTCATAATTAAGAGTTTCTTTATTTTGGAATTGTTTGTAGTTTAGGAAATATGTTAGCCTCTTGTTCAAGCCAAGTTTGTATATAAATATCCCATGAAGGTTCACGTTTTGCAATATACCAATATAGTGAATAAAAACGTCTTCTGTTCATATTCATCATCTCTTCTTTATCTTCTATTGTGTAGTTCTTTATCTTGTGTTCAACCTAATAGTTTTAGCTTGGTATCAGCTAGGTTTATGTCCTTCTACCCTCTGAATAATCTTTTTCTTAGTCCAAAACAATGTCTACTGAATCTTCTACAACCTCTGCACTTATACAATCAACCTCCTCTGTCCAATTCTCTCAGCCTCATCATATAATCACCGTCAAGTTGGATGAAACCAATTATTCTCTATGGCGTGCTCAGTTTTTGCCATATCTTCAAGGTTATGATCTAGATGGTCCTATTACTGGTACGAAACCCTGCCCATCACCTCCTGTTGATGATACATCTCCTACCCCGGCTTTTCTTTCATGGAAAAAACAGGATAAAATCCTGGTAAGTTGGTTTTTCTCATCTCTTCCACCTGCTGTTTTTCGACATGTTCATCGTCTTACAACTTCCAAAGATATCTAGGACTCTCTCGAAGCTCAATATGCCTTTAAGTATGATACTCAGATACATCATCTTCACTGTGAGTTGCGAACTCTTCAAAAAGGATCTAAGACAATGCGTGAATACATCAATCATGCTCGGAATTTAGTTGATAACCTTGCTGCTGCTAATACAACAGTTACATATAAGGAGTTTCGTCATTGTCTTCTTGCTGGCCTAGATAATTCTTATGATGCCATCTCTACATCTCTAACAACTACAATGAGATCTCTATCTGTTGAAGATTTCATTACCTTCTTGCTGACTTTTGAACTTCGAGTAGAAAATCAGCATAAAGTCCTATCATCCCAGCCTGTTTCCAATATCGCTGCTCAATATCGTGGTACGTCTTCAAATTTTTCTCGCTTCTCTGGAAGTTCTTGCAGCGGCCCAACTCATACTCCAGCGTCCTATCCCAACAGTACCAGGCCCAAAAATTCATCGTCCCACTCCCACAGCAACCGACCCAACAATCAAATGTCCTACTCCAACAACAACCGAAGTTCTTGTCCAACCAACTGTGTCAGCTCTACTTACACTGCTTCTTCACCAGTTCAACCACAACGATGTCAACTTTGTGATCGTCCTAATCATGAAGCTCCAGACTGCTGGAACCGGTTTGATCGTGGCTTTCGTCCTCCACGTCGTCAACCACCATCTTTTGCACCGCGTGCCTATACCGCTCATACTGGATTGTTTCCAATGCCTCCATGGACTGCTGACAGTGGTGCTACGGATCATATAACTAATGATATTTCTCGTCTTCACTTCTCAAACGAGTACACTAGTCCTGATCAGATTAAGATGGGTAATGGTTCTTCTATTCCAATTTCTAATGTTGGATCCTCTATTTTAGGTACTCCAAGTGGTAAGTTACACCTTCGTAATGTTCTCTATGCACCACAAATTTCTCATAATCTCTTATCCGTTTCTCGTCTTACTACTGATAATAATGTCTTATTTGAATTTCATCCGAATTTTTGTCTTGTGAAGGATCGATGCACCGGGAAGGTCCTTCTTCGTGGAAGTAGGAGGGGTGGTCTTTATAAACTTGATGCTTTGTCTAAGTCTCCTAAAGTTTGCATAGGGGAACGTGCTAGCTTACAAGACTAGCACTCTAGGTTGGGACATCCAATGATGCGTACAGTTCGTAAAGTTGTCTCTCAGTTTTCACTTCCGGTTTCTAGTCAGACTATTAAGTTTTGTTCATCTTGTCATGAACATAGGAGTCATAAGTTACCTTTTCATCCTAGTAAAACTATTTATTTGAATCCCTTAGATTTAATTGTCTCTGATGTATGGGGACCCTCTCATATTTTATCTAATGAAGGATACAAATATTATATTATTTTTATTGATGTGTTTAGTCGTTTTACTTGGATGTTTCCTATGTCTCAAAAATCTGATGAATCGTGTTGAAAATCTCTTTAACAGAAAAATTAAAATTTTAGTCGTTTAAAGCATGTTGAAAATCTCTTTAACAGAAAAATTAAAAATTTTTAATCTGATAATGCACTTGAGTATCGCAAACTTACTCCGCATCTTCAGAAACTTGGTATCTTTCATAGATTTTCATGTCCACACACTTCTGAACAAAATGGTCTAGTAGAACGACGTCATCGTCATATTCGGGAAACTGGGCTTACAATTTTAAACATGGATTCTGTACCATCCTCATATTGGTATGATTTTTTTTACACTGCTTGCTACTTAATGAATCGTGTTCCTTCCACTTCTCTTAATTATTCATCGCCATATGCCTCTCTTTTTGGTTGTCCGCCCGATTACACTTCTTTTCGTGTTTTTGGTTGCTTATGTTACCCTTACCTACGTCCGTATAGATCTCATAAAATGAAGCCTCTTTCCTCTCCATGTGTGTTTATTGGTTATAGTCCCTCTCAAAAGGGATATAAGTTTCTTCATATTCCTACGCGTCGTATTTATGTGAGTCGTCATGTTATGTTTGATGAGACTACCTTTCCCTTTGCATTACCTTCACCGGCATCGACTCCTTCTCAGGTAACTTCTACTTCCCCTCTTTGTGTTTCATCACCACCGGTCTTGGTTTCTCGTAATGCTACACCTCAGTTCAAGCCAAGTAGTGCATCTTCCGTTAATTCACATAATGTTCGGCATTCTGCAACAATGGATCAGTTTTCCTCTATTCCGATTGGTTCCAATATTCTAAGTTACCGACAGATTTGTGGTACTGTTTTGTCTCCACCTGCTATTGTCTCTTTGTCTCCGCCAGCTTCTGCAGTTCCCACAACGTCAGCTCCTGCGCTTGCTACTACGTCAACTGCTGCATCCCCTACGTCAGCTGCTTCCCCGGTCCCTACGTCAGCAGCTTCACCTGTCCCTACATCAGTTACTGCACCGGCTACCACTATATCCGCCGTTTCAGTTACTACTGTGTCCCAGTATGCACCTTTTGACTCTACTGGACAACCATCCACCGTTCCAGCTTCCACTGTACCAATTACCGATCCTACTTCCCAACAACATCCAATGCTAACTAGAGCCAGAGATGGTATTTTTAAACCCAACTCCAAGTATGCCTTGATATTGATTCTCTTCGCGAACCCACTTGTATTTCAAAGGCTCATAAAGATCCGGATTGGCGTGTCTCCTCGGATGATGAGATCAATGCATTGCTTCGTAACGATACTTGGACATTAGTACCATATCATCCTTCTATGAACGTTATTGGGTGTAAATGGGTGTTTCGTATCAAACGAAAGCCTAATGGTGAAATTAAACGTCGTAAATCTCGCTTGGTTGCCAAAGGATATAATCAACAAGAAGGGATAGATTTTTCTGAAACGTTTAGTCCGGTTGTTAAACCTTGCACTATTCGTCTTATTCTTACATTGGCTCTATCTTCCAATTGGCCTATTCATCAACTTGACGTGCAAAATGCTTTCTTACATGGTGAACTTCAAGAAGAGGTATACATGAAACAGCCTCCAGGTTATGTTGATTCTTGATTTCCTACGTATGTTTGTAAGTTACATCGATCACTCTATGGTATTAAACAAGCTCCTCGTGCGTGGTACCATCAACTTAGTTCTTTTTTATTACAAATTGAATTTATCACTTCCAAATGTGACTCATATTTATTCATCTACAATGGTTCGTATGGTACTATTTATTTGTTGGTATATGTGGACGATATTATTGTTACAGGTTCCAACTCTGCTGGTATTCAATCCACTCTTGATCGTCTGCAACAAGAATTTGCGATTAAAGATCTTGGACAATTGTCTTATTTTCTTGGAATTGAAGCAATTCGTACTTCTTCAGGATTATTTATTTCTCAACAAAGGTATGCTCATGATATTCTTATTCGGGCAAAAATAGATGGTGTTAAACCTATTCAAACACCACTAAGTAGTTCTGGTGACATATCTTCTGATCGTAGTACCTTACTATCTGATGCTACTGAATATCGTAGTATTGTTGGTGCCTTACAATATTTGACATTTACTCGTCCTGATTTGGCGTATGCTATTAACAAAGTATGTCAATTTATGCATGCACCAACTGTTTTTCACTGGAGTCTGGTAAAACGTATACTTCATTATCTTAAAAACACGTCTACATTTGGTATACTTCTTCGACCATCTCCTTCTATACAGTTATCGTTCGCTGCATATATTGATTCAGATTGGGCTGGTTCTCTTGAAGATCGTCGCTCTACTAGTGGTTATTATATTTACTTGGGTGGTAATATTATTTATTGGAGTGCTCGTAAGCAGAAAATTGTGTCTCGTTCTAGTACTGAAGACGAATATAGGGGTCTTGCTATTGCTACTGCTGAAATTATGTGGATACAATCACTTCTGAAAGAACTTTGTGTTTCCACTCAATTACCTCCTGTTCTATGGTGTGACAATCTTGGTGCAACTTATCTCACTGTCAATCCTATATTTCATGCAAGAACAAAACACATTGAGATTGACTATCACTTTGTTCGTGATCGAGTTGCTTCAAAACTTCTTGATGTCAGATTTATTTCCTCTAAGGATCAGATTGTGGATATATTCACAAAACCATTATCCATGGATCATTTTTCTCTTTTACGGTTCAATCTAACGGTTCAAGATAACCCGTTACGCTTGCGGGAGGGTGTTAACAGTATGGTAACGTGACCAAAGTTAGTCATAATTAAGAGTTTCTTTATTTTGGAATTGTTTGTATTTTAGGAAATATGTTAGCCTCTTGTTCAAGAGAAGTTTGTATATAAATATCCCATGAAGGTTCACGTTTTGCAATATACCAATATAGTGAATAAAAACGTCTTCTGTTCATATACATCATCTCTTCTTTATCTTCTATTGTGTAGTTCTTTATCTTGTGTTCAACCTAATAGTTTTAGCTTGCTTCTTGTTTCAGTATATAGTCATTCCAAAAGGATATTTCATGCCTCAAAGAAGAACTAAAGGTTAGTTTTCTTACTACTACTGTGGATTAGTTCTGCCTCATATAGTACTTAATTTGTTAAGTTGATGAATAATTCACATCATCGTTTGACAAAACTCACGAGTTAGATAATCTTGAGGCTGTATATGATGGAGATGATTCTGTTGAGCTAGACAAAATCATGTGGTAAAACCCGATTCCATAAGATACGCGAAATGCAGAATTCAGGTGGGAAGATTGACAAATAATTTGCTCACCTGTTTAATACTTCCGTTTAAGATTATTTATTTTGAAAATAAGACTTATATTATTGGGCCACTATTAATCTTCTAATTCAGGCTCTTCTGAGACTACTCATCTTGAGTTGCTCTTCCAATGGCTGAATTTGTTGGATTAACAATGGCATGACAAGAAGCAGATACAATATTGTTGGAGTTACAGATATCATATGCTTTGACAGTGTCAAAGGCAATTGCAGGAACTAAAAAAGATGGAGAATGATCATTCCAAAGAGTTGTGTCACATGATCTTCTTCCTTTTTTTGCCAACAAGTCTGCCACTTTGTTGGCTCTTCTATCTACGTACTGGTACCATTTAAAAGAGACTAGTTTTTCAGCTTCCAATTTGACCTCTTCTAAGACTGCTATGCATCGCCAATTCACAGAATTTTCCTTTCCTTGTAAAAACGAAATTGTTGCTTGGTTATCCTCTTAAATTTCCAGATTTTGAATCTTGTGTCTGTTGGCCCATTGTACTGCCTTCAGCAGAGCTACAACTTCAACCTCTTCGGCTGAGAGTGTCCTGCAACATCCGCAGCCTGCTGCTTTGAAAGTTCCTGAAGAATTGCGAATAACAAAACCAAAACCAACATTATTGATTTCAGATAACCAAGAAGCATCACAATTTAGTTTTAAGGTATTCTCATCCAGCAGTTTCCAATAAATATCCTTAATCTGTACAGAGTTGTGTATTTTCTGATTATGTTGTCTGTTTTCTGGGTGCCAATATGCAAAGTGGCTGGATATTGCAGATGCTAATTGTTGAGGTGTTCTAGTCTTATTTTCAAAAACTCTCATGCATCGTTCTTTCCATATGAACCAGCATTTTGTTGCTGCTAGGGACATAAATATGGAATTTAAGTTCCCTGCCTGCCATTTATCATAATGTTCTAAGAAAGAATTAACATGGGGTTGGTTTAGAGATACTCCCTGTGAAGCCATTGGTGGTAAGCTCCATACAGTCTTTTCATATGCAAATTCAAAAAACAAATGGTAAGTAGTTTCTTCCCCATGCTAACAGAAAACCCATTGTCTGTCTTCATCTCTGGCTGCTCCTAATTTTTGTTTTGTAGGTAAAGAATCTTTCAAACATTTCCATATGAAAAGATTTATCCGTTGAGACGTATCCATACTCCATAACCCTCTCCAATTTTTTTTTTTGAAAAATGAGACAATTGGATACTGGGGTTCATAAGTTTTGCATACAAGGATTTGACCGAGAATTCACCATTCTTTGTTAAGGTCCATCATAATTTATCTTTTATTAGTTGACCCTCCCTGTTAGTGTATAGATTTATGTGAAGTATTTCCTGAACTAAGGTATTATCAAAAGTTGATTGAAGTAATTCCAAATTCCACTTTTTTGTGGCTGAATTAATCAATTCAGACACAAGTGTTATATTCGAGTTAGACCTATGAACTGAGTTTGCCAAGGTATGCATTCTATTTGGCATCCATCTATCCTCCCAAATGTTGATTGCTGACCCATCCCCAACTTCCTATATGCTATGATTTTTAATATGTTCTATTCCTTGAAGAATGCATTTCCATATCCATGAAGCGTGAGATTTCTTTTTGGCATGTAATGCTCCAGATTTTTTGAAATATTTACCTTTTAATATTTTAGCCCATAGATGATTTGGCTGACTGACAAGCCTCCAAGCGATTCTACTAATTAGAGCTTGATTTACCTTATTAGCTTCCTTAAATCCTAAACCTCCCTGATCAATGGGTTTACACAGAAAATCAAAAGCTTTAATGCAGATTCCTTTCGAATTTGTGTGTTTCCCCTACCAGAAGTCCCTCTGCATATTGTTAATTCTTTTCGGAAGAACAAAACATCCCATACTAAAGATGGGCATGCTAGAGAGAACTGATTTATTCAGTACTAGTTTACTTGGTTGGGAAAGAATTTTCCCCAGCCAAGTTTTGATCATATGTTCCATATTTTCTATTATATTATTGAAAGTTTTTAGTTTGGATCTGTCGATAAAGAGTGGCACTCCTAAGTGAGTGTCTTTAATGTTTATCTTTTTTATTTTCATTAGTCTACAAATGATGCCCTGATGTTTGTTGTGAACTTTCTTTCTAAAAAAAGAGACCCGATTTCATGAAATTTATTACTTGTCCACGATGCCTTGCTAAAAACTTGTATAGCTTCTAACAAATGATTACAACTAGTCAAATCTGATCTTGTAAACAGAAGCAGATCATCCGCGAAGAATAGGTGAGATGTGAGTAGCTTTAATTTGGTGTCAGCCTAATACCTTGAATTTTTTTCTGAGTTTCTAAGTGATTTATATATCTAGAAAATACCTCCATACATAAGATAAATAGATAGGGGGATAAAGGATCCCCCTGTCTTATACCTCTAGATGGCTGAAATTCCTTACAGGGATTACCATATAAGAGAACCGCAATAGAAGGAGTTGAGATGCACTGAAAAATCAAAGTGCACCACTCTTCTGAGAAACCAAAAGCTTTTAAAGCTTTTATTAATAAAATCCAATTTACCATGTCAAACGCCTTGGACATATCTATCTTTAGACCTATATTTCCAGTTTTTTTCTTACTTTTTTTTTCATAGAATGAACAAATTCGTGTGCTACAATGATATTGTCGGAAATCTGTCTAGACGAAAGGAAAGCCGATTGCAAGGGAGAGAAATGATGTTTTCAAGACTTTTTTTGAATCTATTTGCCATAAGCTTGGCTATAACTTTATAAGGGGTGTTGCACAGACCAATTGGTCTATAATCAGTAGGCAATTTTGGGTGTTTGGTTTTAGGAATCAAAAAGAGGAAAGTTTTGTTTAGTTCTCTATTAAGATTTTTGTTTTGGAAAAAGTCTTGAACTACAACCACTAATTCAGGTCCAACTATGTCCCAATTATGTTTGAAAAAACTCACTGGGAATCCATCTGGCCCCGGTGTCTTGTTTGATTTTAGATTTTTAACCACTAGCCATATCTCTTCAGGAGAGGGTATGGATGTTAAAGTAAAGTTTTCTTCTTCAGAGATGGAGCTATCAATGTGAGAAAAAATTTCATTATCAGAATCTGTAGAAGATTCTGTAAACAGTTCACCAAAATATGAAGTTAAGACTTCATCTATCTCATCTCTAGAGGAAACAACCACAACATTTTTGTCTTGAATACAGTCAATGTTGTTATGTTTTCTCCTTTTCAAAGTGTGTATATGAAAGAATTTAGTGTTTCTTTCACCTAGAGCTATATTATTGTTTCTAGATTGTTACCTTGCAATTTCTTCCTGAGTGTCGTAAAGGTTTTCCAGTTCTAACATGTTTTTGTCTAAAATGACTTGTGTGTTGGGTGAAACTAATTTTGCTTCTAGATTTTCTATAGTTTTTATCAAGCCCTTAATCTTTTTGTTTGGTTTCCCAAACCCATATCTTTTCCAGATGATTAGATTCTCTCCTAGGTTATTGATGTTTTCGAAGAGATCTGAAACAGGATTATGTGTGTTTGTATTCCAAGACTTTTATATAACCTCTAATCAGGTTGTTTCTTTAAGCCAAGTATCATAGAACTTAAAAGTAGGTACTAGATGCTTGTGTAGAGAGTTTAAAGAAAGGCAGATTAGCCCAAGATCTGAGCCAATAGCTACTAAGTTTTCCAGTGAAGCTTCCTGAAATTCCTAATTCCATTCAGCATTTATCATGGATCTTTCTAATCTCTGTTTTATGTTTGCATTCCCTTCCCTTTTATTGTTCCATGTAAAAATATTTCCCATAAAACCTATATCTTCTAAGCCTGTTCTATGAATTAGGTTCAAAATTGTTTCCATTTTCTTCATATTGAAGGGAAGGCCTCCTAATTTTTCCTCACTGTTAAAAAAAATATTAATGTCACCTATAACCAGCCATGGCATTGGACTTAAATTTACCGTCTCAGCAATGTTTTCTAGATAGCCCATTATCTCTAATTTATTTTCATGTTTAGGAGCTCCATAGAAACATGTTAAGAGCCATTCTTTTGAATAAAAGTTATTTTTAACAATGACATTAATCATGTTAAGGTTCCATTGAACCACTTCAAAATGGATGCCATATACCTAACCTATTGCTAGACCTCCAGCTGTTCCATCTGGATCTACAATGTGAGAGTTGGGGAAGTAATTAAGAATGTTTCTCACCAAGATCCTTTGAGACTTGGTTTCAAACAAAAATAAGATGTCAGGTTTCTCATTGTTTAACAAGTTATTTAGATGTTGCTTAGTTTTTTTTCTGCCCACACCCTTGTGTGTTCCAGGCCAGAATTTTCATAATGAACTAAACAGAATGTAATGTATGCAATAAACACAAAGAATTGAGTGTAATTGCTACCTCAGTCTATATTCTGGTTAAAATCATATAAGGAAGCAGTAAGCATATATAGTAAAATAGAATTGAAATATGTGTGAAAGTACTGCAGGGTTTTCTAAATGTGTGTGAAAGGGTAAGCAAAAAGATTTACAAGCAATGGTGTGTGAAATAAGGCTAAACTAAAAATCAGGCTAAATAAGTTTTAGTGATGATATCCTTAACTAATATCTAACTTATATGTATGCAAGAGAATACAACAACTTTGTAAATCTTAACACAAGATAAAACAATGGAGTATCTTAAAAAAGGGTTTGAAGTCAAAAGCTTGGGTGGAATGCAACCCACAAGCTTTTGTTATCTGTATTCATGTTGTCAATTCTTGATTATTGAAACAGAAGAGAGCACTTCAGATAGAAACTCCAAAAATCATACACAAAAAAAAATCTTGAATAGAAAAAATTACGACGAAAGAGAATGTAAATTAAGATGGAAGGAACCTGAAAAAATGAGATCAAAAGATGAAATCATCTTACCTTTGGGTTTTATCCGGTCAGAGGAGCCCAGGTTTAGATGTGGTTTTATGACTGGCCAAAATTGTGATGATGATTTGGCTGACTGACAAGCCTCCAAGCGATTCTACTAATTAGAGCTTGATTTACCTTATTAGCTTCCTTAAATACTAAACCTCCCTGATCAATGGGTTTACACAGAAAATCAAAAGCTTTAATGCAGATTCCTTTCGAATTTGTGTGTTTCCCCTACCAAAAGTCCCTCTGCATATTGTTAATTCTTTTCGGAAGAACAAAACATCCCATACTAAAGATGGGCATGCTAGAGAGAACTGATTTATTCAGTACTAGTTTACTTGGTTGGGAAAGAATTTTCCCCAGCCAAGTTTTGATCATATGTTCCATATTTTCTATTATATTATTGAAAGATTTTAGTTTGGATCTGTCGATAAAGAGTGGCACTCCTAAGTGAGTGTCTTTAATGTTTATCTTTTTTATTTTCATTAGTCTACAAATGATGCCCTGATGTTTGTTGTGAACTTTCTTTCTAAAAAAGAGACCCGATTTCATGAAATTTATTACTTGTCCTGATGCCTTGCTAAAAACTTGTATAGCTTCTAACAAATGATTACAACTAGTCAAATCTGATCTTGTAAACAGAAGCAGATCATCCGCGAAGAATAGGTGAGATGTGAGTAGCTTTAATTTGGTGTCAGCCTAATACCTTGAATTTTTTTTCTGAGTTTCTAAGTGATTTATATATCTAGAAAATACCTCCATACATAAGATAAATAGATAGGGGGATAAAGGATCCCCCTGTCTTATACCTCTAGATGGCTGAAATTCCTTACAGGGATTACCATATAAGAGAACCGCAATAGAAGGAGTTGAGATGCACTGAAAAATCAAAGTGCACCACTCTTCTGAGAAACCAAAAGATTTTAAAGCTTTTATTAAGAAAATCCAATTTACCATGCCAAACGCCTTGGACATATCTATCTTTAGACCTATATTTCCAGTTTTTTTCTTACTTTTTTTTCATAGAATGAACAAATTCGTGTGCTACAATGATATTTTCGGAAATCTGTCTAGACGAAAGGAAAGCCGATTGCAAGGGAGAGAAATGATGTTTTCAAGACTTTTTTTGAATCTATTTGCCATAAGCTTGGCTATAACTTTATAAGGGGTGTTGCACAGACCAATTGGTCTATAATCAGTAGGCGATTTTGGGTGTTTGGTTTTAGGAATCAAAAAGAGGAAAGTTTTGTTTAGTTCTCTATTAAGATTTTTGTTTTGGAAAAAGTCTTGAACTACAACCACTAATTCAGGTCCAACTATGTCCCAATTATGTTTGAAAAAACTCATTGGGAATCCATCTGGCCCCGGTGCCTTGTTTGATTTTAGATTTTTAACCACTAGCCATATCTCTTCAGGAGAGGGTATGGATGTTAAAGTAAAGTTTTCTTCTTCAGAGATGGAGCTATCAATGTGAGAAAAAATTTCATTATCAGAATCTGTAGAAGATTCTGTAAACAGTTCACCAAAATATGAAGTTAAGACTTCATCTATCTCATCTCTAGAGGAAACAAACACAACATTTTTGTCTTGAATACAGTCAATGTTGTTATGTTTTCTCCTTTTCAAAGTGTGTATATGAAATAATTTAGTGTTTCTTTCACCTAGAGCTATATTATTGTTTCTAGATTGTTACCTTGCAATTTCTTCCTGAGTGTCGTAAAGGTTTTCCAGTTCTAACATGTTTTTGTCTAAAATGACTTGTGTGTTGGGTGAAACTAATTTTGCTTCTAGATTTTCTATAGTTTTTAGCAAGCCCTTAATCTTTTTGTTTGGTTTCCCAAACACATATCTTTTCCAGATGATTAGATTCTCTCCTAGGTTATTGATGTTTTCGAAGAGATCTGAAACAGGATTATGTGTGTTTGTATTCCAAGACTTTTATATAACCTCTAATCAGGTTGTTTCTTTAAGCCAAGTATCATAGAACTTAAAAGTAGGTACTAGATGCTTGTGTAGAGAGTTTAAAGAAAGATAGATTGGCCCAAGATCTGAGCCAATAGCTACTAAGTTTTCCAGTGAAGCTTCCTGAAATTCCTAATTCCATTCAGCATTTATCATGGATCTTTCTAATCTCTGTTTTATGTTTGCATTCCCTTCCCTTTTATTGTTCCATGTAAAAATATTTCCCATAAAACCTATATCTTCTAAGCCTGTTCTATGAATTAGGTTCAAAATTGTTTCCATTTTCTTCCTATTGAAGGGAAGGCCTCCTAATTTTTCCTCACTGTTAAAAAAAATATTCATGTCACCTATAACCAGCCAGGGCATTGCACTTAAATTTACCGTCTCAGCAATGTTTTCTAGATAGCCCATTATCTCTAATTTATTTTCATGTTTAGGAGCTCCATAGAAACATGTTAAGATCCATTCTTTTGAATAAAAGTTATTTTTAACAATGACATTAATCATGTTAAGGTTCCATTGAACCACTTCAAAATGGATGCCATATACCTAACCTATTGCTAGACCTCCAGCTGTTCCATATGGATCTACAATGTGAGAGTTGGGGAAGTAATTAAGAATGTTTCTCACCAAGATCCTTTGAGACTTGGTTTCAAACAAAAATAAGATGTCAGGTTTCTCATTGTTTAACAAGTTATTTAGATGTTGCTTAGTTTTTTTTCTGCCCACACCCTTGTGTGTTCCAGGCCAGAATTTTCATAATGAACTAAACAGAATGTAATGTATGCAATAAACACAAAGAATTGAGTGTAATTGCTACCTCAGTCTATATTCTGGTTAAAATCATATAAGGAAGCAAATAAGCATATATAGTAAAATAGAATTGAAATATGTGTGAAAGTACTGCAGGGTTTTCTAAATGTGTGTGAAAGGGTAAGCAAAAGATTTACAAGCAATGGTGTGTGAAATAAGGCTAAACTAAAAATCAGGCTAAATAAGTTTTAGTGATGATATCCTTAACTAATATCTAACTTATATGTATGCAAGAGAATACAACAACTTTGTAAATCTTAACACAAGATAAAACAATGGAGTAACTTAAAAAAGGGTTTGAAGTCAAAAGCTTGGGTGGAATGCAACCCACAAGCTTTTGTTATCTGTATTCATGTTGTCAATTCTTGATTATTGAAACAGAAGAGAGCACTTCAGATAGAAACTCCAAAAATCATACACAAAAAAAAATCTTGAATAGAAAAAATTACGACGAAAGAGAATGTAAATTAAGATGGAAGGAACCTGAAAAAATGAGATCAAAAGATGAAATCAGCTTACCTTTGGGTTTTATCCGGTCAGAGGAGCCCAGGTTTAGATGTGGTTTTATGACTGGCCAAAATTGTGATGATGATTTTAATAAAATTAATTTATAAATTCTCGGACATAAGAATGCTAAAAACAATAGGGTTACCCTTGGGTCCACACGGAAAAAATCAAGCAAAGGCGCAGACACACATCGGAAAATTAGCGATAACAGAGCAAATTGACTACTTATGGAAACACTTTCTCGCTAGCTAATACCCCCTAATCAATGATATCCTAGTCTTTAAATCTTTATGAAACTATATGCGAGTACCTTTAGAACCGTCTTATAACCAGAAAGCGATCGTCTGAAAAGTAACAAGCCCCCCAAATTTTAACCTATCAATTTTCTCATTAAGGATGATGTGTGATCCCACCCAAAAAACACCCCGATCTAACCTTTGTCTGAAATTTCTAATAAAAGACATAACAGATCCCTTAATCATTTTAAAAGAAACCCCTCCTATAGATGAAGGCGAATAAAATGAAGAAACATTTTCAATAAGCCACTTCGCCTCATCCGAAGCGCCATGCTCGAATGCTCTAAGAACTAACTTAATATCTGAAACTTAAGGATTAAACCCGATTCCTTTAAAACAAGGTGCACATTCATTGTTTCATAAACACACCTACTGGCGAAAAATTGAAATTTAAAACACGAACAGATGCACATACACCTGGACATGACGATTTTTTTTGAATTACTTACTTAAAAATACCAACCACTGTTGGAGCAAATTGCCAACCCAAGTGTTCAATAACACCAAAAAGTTTTAAGATGGATAAATATTTATACTGACTTTAAGACACGGGGGGAATCTGATTACAAAGCTCCAATCCACAGGCACAATCGCTGCTAGGCCATCATAATTCCTTTAAAACAAAGTGCGCATACACTTGCTCTAAAAACACACCAAACGGAAAATATTTTAAATTTTAAAACGAAACAAATGCACATACACCTGAACATGGGTACTAAGTTATGAATAACTTACTTTAAGATACTAACCATTATTTGAACAAAATTCCCAACCCAAGTGTTCGAACAACACTAAATAAATTGTAAGACAGGTAAACTTATACTAATTTTAAGGCATATGGTTAAAATTTGAAGGGCTTTCGTATACAAAAATTGACCTAAATGATGCAACCAACCTAGAGCTTTTAGACAAAAACAATCAACAGAAGATACCAGAGAACCCAGAAACACGAAGACAACAGTTTAGGATTTTTATCAAACAACATAAAGGCAACAGAGGAATGAAAAGTTGAATGGTAAGCTCAATTCCATAGACCCAATCTCTATTGGGGTACCAACAACTACTTAATAGAACAACATTCCAGGAACAAATAAAGGAAAATAACAACGCAAGCTTAAGGAGGTCATGCCAAGTTAGATTCTCAGTTTCTACTCCCCCGTTGTTCTGTATCAATAACAACCTGAATGGGGAAGAACAAACAAAATAAATTGATGATTTTATGCAGGGCCAAACTAATAAGGACCCAAAAGAGGATTGAAAGAGAAAACTTATATCCCCTGCTATTGTTGAACTTAAAACAACAATACCCACAAAAATCGTAAGAAGGGAAGAAGAGATTCAATCAGACACAAAAAAAGAAAAGAAAAAGGAAACAACAGTCCGCGGAAATACCTGCGTCAATTGGAACCACATCTTTTATTTCACTTACCCGAACTGAAGCGATTCAATCCAAAACATAAAAAGGACCAAACAATCCGAGGAAATACCTGTGTCAATTGGAACCACAACTTGTATTTGACAACCCCGAATTGAAGAGAAGATTAAGAATAAGCAAATAAAATGAAAACAAGCTAAAAAAAAATCAAAAATTTCATCAACACTTTGTCAATCAAAAACTTTCAGATCCGCCCCTCATAGCTCATGATCAGTTAATCACCCGAAGGTTAGCCTAGAAGTTGCTCTTCCATGAAGAACTACTGTGAATTTCCTCTCTTTTTTTTCACTATTTCGGAGATGAGAGAGGGACGCTAGGAGATTGCTGATGTGACTTCCGTTAAAGATTAAAATACTTTATCTACGAGATTTATGTAGATCAAATATACGGTTGAATATTTTTGGCTGATTAAAATTCGGCAGGTTACGGTGGGGGTTAAATGACGACACAGAACACCATGTGTAACCAACTGGCATTAGCCCAGTTGGTCAGGGGTTGGGCTCCCAACCTAAAACTTTTTCCGGTATAATGGGGTATGCCTACGTGGCCTTATAATCGGCCGGACAATTAATGAGCATAAAATATATCGACCAGATATCTTGGTTTTTGAATTTGAACTCGATATCATTTTCTTTTTTTGAACTCAATTGCGTTATAGATTCATATTATGTTGGGTAAGGAATTTTACTGTTTTAGTTACTTTAGGAATTAGTTTTTCGTTTCCTTATTTGTTATGGTGGGTAATCCCCTATATAAAGGATTAAGGTCCAACCAAACGATCAATGTATTAATTTCTAGCGTTTGGCGTCGGATTCTATCACTTCCCATAAGGGTTTGGGCTTTCGGTGCTTTCGCCTATTTCAGATCTCTATTCATCTCTATCTCTCCGTGTCTCTGATCGATCTACAAACCATGCGCTCAAGGCCAAATTCACAATCTTGGGATCGGGAGGATTCTTGGGTGAGTGAAAAAGATAAAGATGAGGGACAGAAAGAGGATAAAATCAGTAAGTTATCAGATAAACTCATTCATCACATCCTTTCTTTCTGTAACATGAAATTTGCAATTCAAACTAGTGTTTTGTCTAAAAGATGGAGACATATCTGGACTTCTCTCCCCACGCTATGTTTTACATCCTGGGAAGTAAAAAAGTGGACACACCCGATATTGTTTGTAAATTTGGTAGACACGGCATTCATTCTTCGCAACCACAAATCTGATGTAAACAAGTTTGCTCTTAATTGGCATTTTGATGAATTAGAAACAGATGTAATAAAAGATCATCTTAATACATGGATTACTGCTGCTCTAAATCACAATATTGTTGAACTATCGGTTGATATTAGTGGAGTGTTTGATACTCGGTCCGAGTCAGAGATTGTAAGACATCAATTTCTTTCTAATCTATTCAATTGTGGGGCGTTGACAAAGTTAAAGTTGAAGGTGGATATAGAAATCTATTCCAAGGAAGCTGAAGATTATTGTAAGGACTATTTCTCAAAAATTGCTTTACCCAAATCAATGGACTTACATTGTCTTAAAGTTAAGTTATGGAGTTCGAATCACTTGATATAGATAATGCCAATAATCTCTTCTTAAGAAGTAACTGTCCCCCACTTCTCGAATACTTTAGCATAAAAGGTTGTAAAGTATCAATAGATAACTGCAGTGATATGGATTGGTTCGATATCGAGTCTCTTACTTTGAAGTATTTGGAACTTACGAATTGTATTATGCCCAAGAAAATCAAGCTAAATGTTCCAAATCTCAAAACTTTCGTCTGCAAAGATTATACATGGCGTGAATATTCTATGGTGAACATTTCTTCTCTTGTCTGCGCTCACGTTGAAATGCTAGATTTTAGAAGTCAAGGAGAGGAGGAACATTATTATTTGAAGCTTCCTATGCTTGAGAAAGAATTGGGTGCCACGCGAGCGATGGATTTTCTAAAATCACTTGATATTGTCAATGAACTTCAGCTATCTCCTGGGATCCTCGAGGTATTTTGCATTCTCTCTTTTTTCCGGCAATCTACATTCATGCATCCAGTTCTCCTAAAAGTATACATGTTATATATGTTCTTTTGCTATTATGTATCTGATCAAATTTCTGTTGTGTCAAGATTGTCTCAGGAACCCCAGACTTATTAGACAGTTGCTCCGCATTTCAATTTGGTAATGTAAGAAGTTTGAAGCTAGAAACTAATTACGTAAGAACCTGTTTTGGGGCAATACCATACTTATTGAAGATCTCACCAAACATAGAAACTCTTTCGGTGGAAATACTGGATGACGACGCGGAACGGGTAATAATTTAGCAGCCAAAATATTTGTATTTGCTTTGTTACTCCATAGTCCTATGTTCCACTCTCAAGCTCAAATACTTTCAGTATCCTTTCGTTAAATGTGTTAATAGTTTTAGAAGATATATTAATTATTGTTTTGTTTCTCTTCTATAGGGCAGTTGTTGGTGGTATCAACATCCCAACAAAGATTGGGAAGTTACTTTTTCTTGTCAATGCATATTATCTCAACTCAAGTCTGTGAAGATTATCGGTCTTGGAGGATTTGATTGTGAATTCAATTTGGTGGAGTTTCTGTTGAAAAATGCTTCTAACTTGAAAGAAGCGGTTCTTTACAAAATTTATGGTAACAACCATGAACACTATAGGAGAATAGACAAATTTCGTTCCAAGCTACTGGCATGTCCAAGGTCTTCTTCTAATATTGCAGTGTTTCTCTTATAAATGTTACAATAGTATCGCGTCTCCTCCTATTAGAAAATTTTCACGTGCTGTGCCAAAGGGTGGCAATCTTATCTTAGTGAAAACTCGGTTCTGGATGTTCTAATTTAATTCAATTTGTGTCTAATAGTATAGCATCTACTATCATTCGCCATCTTGCGAATAGAGAATGTTGAAATAACGTGTTTCCCTTATGTATCAAAAAAAGTTGCTGTTTTGTCACCTTTTTTTTTTTTAGTGTCGTAAATCTATAATGCGCTGTTTTGTCACCTGAAGTGCAAGTTGGTGTCCTAAATTTATAATGAGACCTGGCTGTAACTGATGCTTCGAGAGTTTGTGCAATTTGAATTTGATTGTATCATCATTATTATAAAAAGGTACGAGGTTTATGTCCATGATAGCTAGGGCTATCAAACGGACGATGTTAAACGGGAGACATCATCCGGCGGTCGTGAATCTCCGGATGGAGTTTTTCAAGACGGTTAAAAAATATGGGGTATGTGCTTTATATAAATCCGTAATTATCTTCGCACAGTTCTCGAACACTTTTCTCTGTTCTCTCTTAGTCTCTTTGCCTCTCCGAGAAAACCTAATTACTAAGGGCAGTGGAACAGAAGAAAAGCTCAATTTACCGTCAAGTGTGCCTCCATTGTATTCTTGGGTCTCACCTCAATGACCACTTTCGGGCAATGTTAAGCGGGAAGGTGAACACTCTCTCTTTTCTATGTTTGCCTCTCTGAGAAACCTAACAATGAAGAGAAGAAAAACTCAATTCGCATCACCATCAAGTAAGCCTCCATTATATTCTTTATTCTTTTACCTGGCCTCTTGGGTCTCACCTCATACAATTTCTACTAATGGGTGATATTTAGGTTCATTACGTTTCTAATCATTTGGAAGTTTTAATATTATCTGTAATTCATGATTTTATTATTCAGTGGTTGTGCGTGTTTTGCTTTCGTTGGCCTTGATGACCCTTTTGTTGGAGCTATTTTACAAAATATGAATAATGAATCAATGATGATGATATATATGTTTGGTTCTGAATTAGTTTTTGTCTAAATTCTGTACATTTGAATAAGGGATGCTTTATATATGTTTGATAAAAGGTCCAAATCAATAATTATCTTTACATTACAGTTTGTTATATCGGTGTATAGTAATTAAATTTATGGACCTACAACTTCTTGCTAGAAGATTTCATATGATAATTGAGCTTTGTCTCTTTTCTCCTTCTCCATCAATATTTTAGTTTTATGGTACTAAACAATGTACTTTAATTTTTTTTATTTTAGGCGCAACCCGCAAAAATCTCTCTCTTTCCCAGTAAAATGGCTACAGTAAGTAAATAGGTCTACAAGGAAGTTGTGTGGAGTATTTTTCTGATATATATTAAAGATTCAAAATTATATTGATTCTGAGGTTATACAAGGAATAGTTGGAGCAAACTCAAGATTTTATTATGATATACAATGTTGTTCGCACTTTATTATTTTCATTATTTAGGTTACCAAAACCTAGAATTTTTTGTTGACCTATACTCTTCATCTGGCTTTAGAGAAAAAACGTGCATCATGTACGTTTCGGAGCTTCTGAATTTTGGTATTGTTGGACTCAAGGTACTTTCTTTTTTCATGTTTATCTTTAATGATAACATCAGAATACTATAATTTAGAATCCATTTTATGTTTCAATTTCAAACTTCATTGTTCCATCATTTTAAACTTCATTACAATTCATAGATACATGTTTGAAATATTGAATTAGTGTTGGTGTTGATTTATAGTCGATTATCAGTCAATAGACTCAATACACAAAGATGAATGAGCTTTATAAAAAAAATTGTTTTATCCTCAGATTAGCCATTTAGGCCTAATTTTCTTGAGATGGATTTGGCCCAACCCTCGAATATCTTCGCAGGATTGGTACTTCGAGATATTCGACTCATGTTTATGGAAACCTTCTCCATAGAAAGAACTTTAGCGTCTAGGTATAAATATTATATTGTGATTCATTATTAACTTTTTAGTTCATTAGCATCAAATATTTTGGTATTTGAAGATAGCATGAAGATTTGGTTTGATTCGACTAAAATTCTTGATTGTTATATTGTGTTTAGGAAAGTTCAGACTACTAATGTTCTAATGGGCAAGAAGTGTCAATTGTTATAGCTATTTCGCAACAACAACATGTTACTAAATGAGATTGTAATCAAAATTGTTAAGTCGTATTTTTGAATTTAAAATTGAATTAATGGAAAAATTCTAATCTATTTCCCTTTTTAGAATTCCACATGAAATTGAACCCCTATTGAATTGATACTTTAGAGTAAGTAAACTAAACTCAGTTTAAGCTTGGGATTGTTAGGAACCAAGTAGTTCGTTAGAAAATTTTATAGAATGATCGTGATCTCCCTATCATAATTCAATAATGTATTGGCAAGAATCTGTACAATCCTCAAACAACCATATTGATCGCAGCTATACTATACTAATTTTGAATACCTACATTGTTTTCTGTTTTACCTTTATAGCTTAAGAGTCATTGCCCCGATCTATTGTGGAGAAACTAGATGGACTTCGAATTAGGTTGAGGTGATTACTATTTTAGATAGAGATGACTCAGTCACTCAGATGGGTTTAGGCTCCATTCACACAGTTACTCGATAGATACTTTCAATTTAAGGGGAAGAACTAAGGCCCATTGCAACACAGCTGATGAGAGTATGTATTTAAGTATGGATTATGGCTACACATACTTCCTGCACACATGCTTAATCACTTTCAGCTAGTATGTATTTAAATGGTGACAAATCTTTAGTTCTACAGATGAGAGTATGCAGGAAGTGGAAAGAGGCAGACTTGATGTCAACAATGAAGTGATTAGCTTGGACTTGATGATAATCGATGAAAGTGTAAGCATTCGGCTCTTTGAAATTTTTAAATCCCAAGTTTCGGAAGCTGCATATCCAATGAAATTGTCGCTGCATCATATAATGTTAAACCCAAAAACCAGATCTGGAAGTTTAATCCCCTTATTTGTGAGGAGGAAGTTTATCACTTTCCAAAGTCAAGTTTGTTGCCGAGTGACCCAAGTTACGGACTGCAAAAAGTAATCATCGGACCTTATTCAAGTACTGGAGCATCGAGGTACGATGCTTTAAAGGTGATGCATTATCAATCTAAGAGCATGCATTTGTGTTTGAACAATTCGGCGAACTACACTCCAATTTGAGAAATACGTATCTTACAGCTGCGCTACCTTCAATAATTAAGGAATTATATATATACTACAGATATATTAAAAGTTGATCATTCTAGCTGTCTTATTTTACGCAGTTCACAGGTGGGTTCCAAGTTTAAATGCGACTGATTGCAACATGTACCTAGAATGCAAAGGTATAGTGGAACCTGCACTAAGAAATGAACGCATGCAAATTTCAAATTTGTAAAATTCTCTAATGCGCACGACTTTATTAGTATTGAAATTGAATATATCAGAATTTAATACTGAACCAACAATAGTTTTTTTTATTTTTACAAAGTCAACTTTTACTTAAATGGGTAATTAACGAAATTTATCACTTTAGATTAATGATTATTGACATGGAACTTATGCTTATATTGTTCAACTATCAACTGAATATATGTCAGATTGTATCAATGAACCTTTTAGGGTGTCAGTATATCAGATTGCCTAAGAATTAACCAAATAGATGCCTAAAAATAGATGGAATTCATATTGGAAGGTTAAACTCAATACAAAAGGTTGCATTGGATCGATGAGAGGTTGTCCTCATTATCCAAGAAGAGACCAGAATTTGGAATATGTTGTCGTAAAGGAAAAGTAATACTCCATGCGCTGCGTTGTTTGAATTTTGCACTGATAGTTTTTTTTTAGAAAATTACATGATTCATAAACAATATTTTTGTTTTCGTGTTTGGAACTTACGATACTTTTTTTCTCTGGGATCGTAGGTAAATGGATATACCGGAATTATGGGGAATGCAATAATACGTGTAGGAGTTTCTGCCAGACTCCATGTGGTTCATGTACCATTTTGAAGTGAGTCAGAGTCTAGGCAAATTGTGGGAATAGGCGTGGAAAGAGGTTCATGTACATGGTGATTAGGAGTATATTGTAGAAGAACATGATCAACGGGTACGTCTTACAATTGCACTTTTACTTCCCATGCTACTGAATTTTTTGTTTATTTCTTACATCATTTTATTCTCCAAGGCATATCTTAATCTTCTTAAGTATATTCCTTCTCCATTATTATTAAGTGCTAACAGCGCAACCTGTTAGTCCATCCTCTTCCATTCAAGGCCCACCTAACCAAGAATGAAACACCAAAAGCACCCTCACCTATTGAAGTGATCCAATTGTCTTTAAACAAACCCCGTATTAGAAATTGAAACCTATTGTATCATTTGGTATACTTTTTGTTTTATTAGTACCAAATATTGCTCTCATCGCTTCTACAAACTGAGCCAGTTGGAATTTTTCATAAAAATTAAGGTAATGGCACTTCCTTCGTATATGTGGTCATGCATATTATGGCACTTTAGATGTTTATATACTTCCATGTAGTGAGTTTTCTCTTCATTTTTCTCCATAAGCAAATGTGGTACATCAAGGGTCGACTTGGTTCCTACGTACGGATGCTTCAAGATAATGAGTTAGGACATTTTTGTTAAATTTTGTAATTACTGAAATTTATAAGATAGTGGTTACTGATTTTTGTTAAACAAAGAGTTGACGGGTTTAAAATACCTCATGCATTTGAACTTAAACTAGGGATTGAATTCCCGCGGAACGTGCCATTAATGTGGCTTTCGAACAAATAAAAAAAGTACAAAACTGGCAATCTAGAGATGTTATCTTCTGTTTCGTACTTTTCCATTTGTTCCAAAGCTTGCAGAAATATGAATATAAAACTTAAACGGTTAAACCTCATCAATTATCTTTAAAAAAAAATCATAGTATTTGTACACATCTTTTGGAATCTTGCAGAGTATGTACTATAGGGCATGGGGGTGTAGGTTCGGTAAGAACGAAAGACAACTAATAGAACTTACTCAAATCAAGCACCCCCAATAGGAAATAGGTTACATCCTAGCCTTTATATTGTTGGTATATTGTGTAAATTTTTAAGTTGACGACTTATTATTGTGTAGTTTGGATTTCTTAGCGACACTGATTATGTTGACATTTATGTACATGTATTTTCCTATGTGTCAGGTAGGACATTGAAGGAAACCTCTCCCCAATCTCACTATTATATGGCCGACAAATGCATGAATAAGGTACATTGCATTTCTTCCAAATATTGAATGCTTAGAACATTTTTCTTTTTTGACATGGAACCGAATAAGAATAAAATTGAAGTGGTGTAGCATATATATACTATGCAGGAACTCCATATTGATGAATTTATGACTTACGGAGCTCAACTAGATGATATATATGAAGAATATGAGATACTTGGTTGTGCAGCTTCTGCCTTTTTATAATGAGCTTTCAATTCGTCTGCATTTTTTCTTTGCATATCACTTCAGACAAAATAGCCTTGTGGATTACAAGAGTTAGATGGTTCTAAAGGTACGCTCCACTAACACTACAAGATGAGGTAAGCTGTTAGTGTTTTCCATGTATATGACTTAAGTATACTCTTTTGTTGTTATCCCCCTATGTCATTAAATATTTTGAACAAGCAAATCCAAGTATAATTGTTGTCTTAACTCAAATAGCAGAGAACGTGCTTTTCACCCATGTAGTTGTGGGTTCGACTACCACAGATGGAACCATTATTTGAATAAGTTGAAACCCTTTATGTGCTTTCGGTACCAATATATAATAATTCCACATAGGTGTGCGTGTGAGAGCATGCCGCTCCAGCAGAACATCATCAAACTTGGGCCTTTGCATAAGAAAAGATAAAACAGATGCTTCTCTTCTGTGATGATGAATCACGAAGTGTTTAATTCCATCCCAGTAACTGAATTGAACCGCAACATCACAATGCCAGGTAACTTAGCCACCGTTACTATGTGGTTCTTCTTTTAGCATCTTAAACACTAATTTACATATTGTAAGAATTCAAACATTCTGAATTCTCGAAGTAGAGAAATCCAGGATTTATTAAAAGGTTGTTGGAAAAAAAAATCTTCTCGGTTTTAGTCTCTGCATCTTAAGACAGGGAGAATTCTACTTGCTGTCTTTATTTTTATTGAAAGCGTACAATATGTTATGTTATCCCACCAATGTGGATGTTGTTCTATCTACGTCACATAGTTTATGAATGTTACCAATCCAATTATGCTTAAATGTGTTAAGCAGTGCTGAAAGAAATGTACGATTTTTAAAAGAAAGATGCAAGAGTTATACGATGTTAAAAAAAAAATATGGATGAGGGGATCTTGATCTTTGTAATATGAAGAGTGTCAAGGGTTTTCAAGAAAAACAATTATCAAGAACCAAGTGTCAAGAGAATTGGATCATCTAACAAGTAATTGTAATCTTAATGAATATACATGGGACATAACTGCTGTTTAGGAACCTAACATCATTTTTAGTTAAAAATTCTAATACTCCCTTGCATGTTCTAATTTGTTAGATAAAAATTCTCAGCACGATCAATGTATGTTGCATTATACTTTGACTTCCATTAACTTTCACTTATTGGGTGGTGAAATTCACATTTAATCAATGATAACGATTCAATTATCCTAAAATCAAAAGAATAAAAAAAGAAACCTATAAAAGAATAAAAAAAGAAACCTATTATAGGAGCTCCAATGATTTGGTTTTGAGGGCTCCTATGGGCTCAACTATCCTATATGTGGATGTGGGTAGACCTATTTTGTTATCAAAAATACGAATGTATCGTTTGAAAACCTAAATCTAATTAAATCAAAAACAAAACCTAAACAAAACCTGATCAGAAAAAAGAAAAAATAAACCTAAACCTAAACCTAAACCCACACGTCTCTTCCTCTCTTCTTCTCCTTCATCGCCATTTTTTTACTTCAACAACGATTAATCATCGATTCTCAACCAGTGATAATTTTAATTGTTTAATTGCGTAAGAATCGAAAAGCTAATCCTTTTTTAATGCTTTTGATCCTATGAATAGGTTAGTTTCAGAACTGGATACGGTTGAGAAATATTGATTTCCCAACCGTAGGATTGATTTACGGTAGGAAAATATTGATTTTCTAACCTTATAAATTTTCTACGGTTGGGAAAATGTGAACTCCCAACCATAAAAGCATTACTAACTTTTGTATACGGTGGGAAAACCCAACCGTAAGTTTCCTGATTTTGTATACGGTTGGGAAAATATGAACTCCCAACCGTAAGTGCTTAACTAACTTTTGTGTACGGTTGGGAAACCCCAACCGTAAGTTACCCTGATTTTGTATACGTTTGGAAAACCTAACTCTTACTTCAGTTTTAAAAAATAAAATAAAATAATCATGTGATTTTGATTTCAAATATAAATTATAAATCAAATTATTAGTCTAATCTTATCACTAATCTTACTTAATTTAGTTAACCTAATCATTAACATTAATTAATTATTGGGATAAGGGGTTTTGGATTTACTGTTTCATGACCCACTTTTTTATCATTTTGTGAGCCCTCAAAACCAGAATCTTGGAGCCCTTATAATATATTTCTAAAAAAATCTAAAAATGATGATTACATATATAACAAAAACTGGACTATATAATGAGGATACTTGGAGAACACAAGTAAATTAATGATATTTTAAAATGTTTTGGTGCAATATATCAAGTTAAAAACCCGATGTTGAATACCGAAGACTACGTGATCCATGAAAATAATCAGAGGTTGAGCCGGGGCCGTAGGCCCCGGTGATACCTAGTTATAGATACAAGCTTAAAAGATTAAAATTCTCTTTAACTCATCTGTAAGCGGAGAATTCCATCAATGGAACAGCCGATAAATTCAGGAGAAATCAGGTACTACCGCCATTCCAAATTCTTTTTCAAAACTAGTGTCCCATGTACCAAGGATGCAGACAGAAACTTCATGCTTCATATTTCACAGTCGTTTTTTTCTTTTCTCTTTGAAGCATATTTCACAATCGATGGATGATTGTAATACTGCTTGTTCCAAAATGCTCGAGTTTCACAATCGATGGATGATTGTAATACTTCTTGTTCCAAAATGCTCGAGCCGAAGAATATTTTTTCCCATGTGAGGCAAGGATACCTCCGGAAGATTAGAATAATCATATTGTTGACATGTCCTTTTTCAATATTCAATCTAAATCATCACCAAGGGGTATGCAACTCCCTCCTAGTTTAGGGGCAGTTATATTTAACAACCGTTCAATTTCTTCATCTTCAACCTTATTTCATTGTTTTTTACTTTAATTTTCTTACTCATTCTATTTATTTCTAGTTAGATTTCTGCCCGAATCAAGATTATTTCTTAAGATCCGGGCAAGATAGTTTAGGTTTTTATATTTATGTATTATAAATAAAATTAGATGACAACATATTGTCAATCCGTATTCTCTTACACTCTTGGAGTGTTTTATTATAGTCTATTTTGGTGGCGCTTCATTGTTATCGAAGATAATACAAGGACGATCTACATTCGACAAAGTATTGATCAATTTATCATACAAGATCAACAAATATCGAAGTCGATCAGAGCAGTTTGGGCATATCACTTCTTTTCCATAGAAGCATCTAAGTTCTATGGTGAACATCCAGTATAATGGTTTGATACCATTGTTGATCAACAAAAATGGTTAAATACCATTAAAATTAAATTAAATTCCTTGTCAGATTATGGTTTAGTAGCTCTTTCATTATTCGTTTCTTTAAGTTTCAAATCATGTAAACATTGTATTATCCGTCTTAATCTAATTATTGATGTAATCGATACTTTTGTAAGAAGTTTCATATGAATGAAATTTCGAGGCATTAGCCTCTTCCATAAAAAAAAAGATTGTTGACATGTCATTTTTCAGTAACCCCAGAATTGGCCGAACAAATGAGAATGAATAGGTTTCAATAAGTGAAAACTACATGGACACCCATTCCTACACACTTTCCTACTATGAAACCCACAGACAGAAAAACAAAGGCGCGCACCCATTTTTGGGGAAAAAATTATTCCCAAACCCAAAATTAATTTTTTTTGGTTCCTTCGTATTTTTATTTCTTCTTCACGCGAATTTCTTCTTCAATTATTTTTATTTTTTTCAGGGCAAATCGAGATGACATTGAAGGGTTTTCGATGATGATTTGTCGATCAAAGATGGATGATTGTTGCTATCACTGAATGGAGTCTCGATGTTGATGAAGGGGATCTGAGATTGTGGCCGTAATCGATGAAGAAAAGAAATTACGAATCTGTGATGGAAATGGAAACTAGGGTTTGAGATGTTGTTTGAGATCATCGAAGAGATGGCAGCAGTTGATGTTAGAAATTAAAGAAGAATTTATAAATATCTAGGGTTGAATACTGATGCCGAGAAGAGAATTGAATTAAACCGTGGAAATTGGAATTGAGGTGCTTGTTTCAGGTATGGATTCCTTGTACTTGTTTTTTTCTTTTTATTTTCCAGTGTGATTCGAGTGAGAAATTTGAGTGATTGAATTGATTGAAATTATCAAACACTTTTTTGATGAATTCTGAAATCATCAGCAGGAGCAACAAAATTTGATTAATTTATCTCGTTCGTGTTCCCAGATTTTTCGAATTGGTGATTTTGATTTTTCGATTCCTATAGTTGTATGTTCTAGTGAGATATAAGTGCAAATACAATCTGTAATGGGTTGAGTTGATAACAACCGATGGGATTTAGTTGTTGTTGGCTTTTGAGATGAAGTTATTGTTGGTGGTTCAGTGGTTTTGAACTCAATTGAAGCAGATGGTAGAGGATAAACTGAGTTGAAGTACTAATTTAGATGATGTTTAGAGCTTATAGGGAATGCATATGAACTCATTGTGGTGATGTTGTTTTACTGTTGTGGTTGCTTGATGATTTAGCTGAAGCACATTTAGCAGTAGTGATGCCAGAGATAGACTGTATGTTTGAATCATCCGTTTTCAATTTAATGTTAGAAGACGTTGGGAAGGAAGTGATGTTGTTAACAGTGGTTGGAGATCGAAAAAAATTTGTGCTGCAGGTGTTATGCATCTAAAAACATTTGTTGCATAATTTGTTATGCAGTCCCGAAAATGGTTGCATAACATGTTATGCAACTATTATTGTAGGTGCATGACAAGTTATGCAACCTTTTTTTGTTTGCATAACTTGTTATGCAGTACAGAGAATGGTTGCATAACACGTTATGCAACTACTTTTTGTTAGTATTGAAACCAACAAAAAAAAAGGCTGCATAACACGTTATGGACCTATAATAATATCTGCATAACATGTTATGCTGTCAAGAAAATGGATGCATAACCTGTTATGCATCCGAAAATATGACTGTATAATGCGTTATGCATCGAGAAAATTGCTACACAATCTTTTATGCTTCGAGAAAATAGATGCATAACCTGATATGCATCCTTAAATATGGATGCATACTGCATTATGCATCATTTTTTTTATGTACGCACTAAAATCAACCAAAACAATGGTTACATAACTTGTTATAGATGCATAATTTGTTATGCAGTGGAGAAAATAGTTGCATAATTCGTTATGCGTCTGCAGAATATGTTATGCATCGTTTTTGGTGACTGCATAATAGTTATGTATGAAGTTTTCGAAAATTTTGCCTAAAATGAGGATCACCTCCGATTTTTTCGTGAAAAACAAAAATTTGATATTCTTGTTTGCACTCGTTGCGTATCTGTTTTAAAAAGATTTCCAACGATATAAAATTTGTAAAATTCTAAGGCGCGGATTTTTAGATATGTTATGTCTAAGTTGCGCTTCCAATTATACCCCTGAAAAATTAGGCTGCATAACGAGTTATGCCTGAAAAGATAGTATGCATAACGAGTTATGTATCCTAGTTTAATTGGGGGCCATGGAAATTAATTGGAGGCCATGTACACCCCAATTTTTTTCCGGGGCATATTAATCCGACTGTAAATATACTATTTTACCCTTGACAAATTTTTTTTTCAACTAACGACCCTAATAAACGACCCTTCGTATGACATTAACGACAGTTTAGAGTCGTCAAGGAATTGAGTATGTATATGACGACTCTAAACTGTCGTACATTAACGACGCTTTTTAATGCCTAACGATTGTGTATAACGACACTACAAAAACATTAATGACTGTTTACAGTCCTCCTTTAAGTGATAAAACAGTAACGACCCTTTCAAAGGGTCGTAAGGGAATTGATTTTTTCTTGACGACTCTAAACTGTCGTACATTTCCGTCATTAATGAATCGTCGACGAGTTAAGAGTCGTTATCATTCATGATCTTAAAATTAACGACTGTTTAGGGTCGTCGATGAAAAAAATCAATACCTTGACGACTTTTCATACTGATCTGGGCAAAAAAAAAAAAAAAAAAAAAAGGACTAAAAATTGCAGACACAACAATCCGAAAAAAAATAGAGTTAAACTCTAATTAAGTAAGATTATCATTAATTAATTAAATTTTAACTCTAATCACTTAGGGGCATTTTAGCCATTTAGAAAAATATTTTTATAAGGGGTGACCCAAATTGCTATTGGGAGACCTATTTTGTCATCTAGTGTGGCCCCCAATTAAAATCCTTGGCCCCCAATTAAACTAGGTTATGTATTTATTCATTAATAATTTCATATAATTATGGGTGTCACGGTATCAAAAATTAATTGTGGGTTTCACAATGAGAATATTTTTTTTTTTGGATCTCCCCTTAATTTTCCCTTTCAATAATAAGTTTCAATATTTATATTGACCCGAATCCCCCAATATCCTTTTTTTTTTTTTTTTTTTTTACTTTTAAATTAAAATATTATTAATCATCATCAATAGCAAGGAGTTTACAACCATTGGATGGAAGCCTGGCAACAAGCTGGGCTCCAATCCCTTTATTGAGAACCGCACCTATCCTATGAAAAAGAAAATATCCAATAGAAACATTCTCATCATGACAAGCCATGTAATTACGTAACCTTTTCAGGAACTCCTCAGTATCACTCCCTAGTCCACCTAAAGTCGTGAAGGAAAGAACACCAAATCCCAGCTTCTGACCCGTGCATTTCTCCAAATATTTGGTATTCTTTTTTGCTACTGCATTGTCTATAGCCCAACCAAGGGCAAAGTTACGCTCCCAATTGCCAGTGAAAGGGGAAATCACCGTGACATCCAAGCACATATCATTTCCATTATCCCAACCATACACAAGGATATCCCCAGGGCGTAGATCCAAACCATCATCCGAAAGGAGCCCTAAATCCACCTCTTTTCTAGCAGAAACACTCCCACGATAGCAAATATCTGCGAAGGTGTCGCGGAGTAGGTCATGCATATATTTGATCCCAACCCCTTTCTTGCAGTGCAGGGCGTGGTCCCCAAAGATATCCATCCCAGCACCACAAACAGGACATAAGTCTCCATACTCAAAGAGAGGAATCCCGAGCCTATATTGCAAAACAGCACGAAATTGCCTGGCACCAATTGACTGATTGAGCCCGTCAATAGGAATTGCTAACAAGTAGTCTTGAGCATGGCTAACTCTGTTACTTTGCCAAAGAGATGCATCCCTCTTCGACATGTTAAACTGAATGGGTATGTTCTTCTTCACCGCATCAAAATACTTGACTGCCAAAGAGCTCATAGAGTGGAGGGCAGTATCATCAATACGCAAGAAGGAAGCACCAATACCACATACCTGTTTGAAACGTGTCAAAGCATGTTGAAAAGGGCTTAGGGACACCCCAGAGTGTCTCAAGATGGTTCCCTGCTGAGATCTCGTATGAAAACATGAGGCCACATAACAATATTGCTTCATGTCCTCCATAGTGTACACCCCCAAACCACCATCTTTGATGAGAAGTGTATCTAATCTCTGTTGCAGCAAACCAAAACCCGGCCCATCCCCCGTAACCAAGTACCTAAGAAACTGTCTAAGATGACCATCAAAGATCACCTGTGCCTCATCCAAAAACTCAGGTTTAGTAGTACGCATGGAGAAATATAACCTATATACACCAGAACAATTCCTTAGCAAGAGCAACTCCCCTTGTGGGTCCTTCAACTTCTTCACAGCATCAATCAAGGAAATAGTCTTCTGCACCCTCTTGGCAACCATGTTTCTGCAAAACTGGGGGTCCCGGCTAACTGGTCCACCTAACAGTTTAACACCATCCTCCAACCCTCTACTATCAATAGAGGGCCAGAAGAGATCTGATTTAGAGACATTGAGATGCAACCCCAGGTGAACACCCTCCCGCTGGATAATGTCCAAAGCCTTGGACACCATCAAAGTATCTCCGACTATTGTTCCATCATCTAAATACCAAGCCTGAAGATCCAAGGTGCAACTCTCAGCAATATGTATGAGGGGGTGCAAAGTCAAAGCGAATAACATGGGACCAAGAGGATCCCCTTGTTGAACCCCTTGAGCAGAAGAGAGAGTTTTATCCAAATAATATAGCTTAGCGGGAGACGCGTAACAAAACTCCACCCACCTCGATATTGAAGGACAAATCCGTCTAACCTCTTTAATCATAGCAGACCTTCTCACCAGGTTGAGGGCATTAGAAAAGTCCACCAGAAGCATATACATGGAAGTAGAGTCACCCTTGACTTCCAAAATCCGGTTAACAGCATGAAGAATGGATTCACCACCACAGGGCACCCCCACACCAAATTTGTAGTCACCAAGATAACTATCCATTTCCTTACCAACATGAGAAGCAGTGACCTTAGAAACCAAGCGTCTCCAAATAGTGCCTACGGCAATCGGACGGATACCTCCACCAGGTTTGACAAGAGGCGTGAGGGGTGCGGAAGCTATAAACTCACCAAGTACTTGTGGACATCCCCCTGCAAGCCAAATGTTCACAAGCTCCGTAATGGCAGAAATAAGCTCATCCGACACAGCCGCGGCGGCACCCCCCAAAGCATCAATAAGGTGTTGGGCCCGAAGACCATCTCTTCCACATGAGGTCCCCCTAGGAAAACTTTTTAGCTTATCTAGGACAAAATCTCTAGACGCAACTAAGGGTGCATGAGCAACTGGTGTGGACGGAATCAGAGGGGGTGACGCAAGTGGATGCTTAGATTGCAACTCCAACAAAGTGGCTTTGTTAGGAGGAGCAACGCCAATTGAGGTCAGAGTGCGAATGGCGGCGGTGTATAAACCATTACTCATTTTCCTACGGCATGCCTGGATATTAGCTTTTTCCCTATCCTCATATGTCTTAACACGGGCTGTTCTTTTTCGGTCTTTATCCCTAAGCCTCTGTATATCTTCCTGCTCCTCCAAGGCAGCATGAACCAAGGATGCACAACCTTCCGTTTCTGTCCATTTATTCAAAGCCAAGAGAATTGCAGCCACCTGCAACCGTTTCCTATTGCCCGAACGTTCTTCATTGCTGCAGGTAGGAGTGTAACGCCGCAAGATACAAAATGAAAAATATGCGTCTCTGCGAATTTGAACCCGTGACCTCTTGTTTGTTCTTTGAACCCTAAACCATCTAATCTAGTTTTTTTTTTCTTTTTTTTTATGATGCAATAGTGGACCCCATTATTGGCCGAACCATGAGCCTGAAATATATTGACCCGATATTTTTTTTTCTTTAAAGTATTCATAAGGATTTGTATTCCATATCAAGAGTATAAAGCAGAGTTTAGCTAACTTTTCCTATCTGAGTGGTGGTCAGGATTTATCCTTGGCAAAGATAAATCAAAGGATGTGGTTCTCCATGCCACACCCTACAAGTCGCACACGTGGTGTTCATTCCAATATTATGAATTAAAAATGAATACTCAAGTCAAGATATGGAATTTCAAAAATTATAACGGGGAGGTTCTAACTCATGACCTATTGTGTCATAAGAGTGACCTCTAACCATTGTTCCGCCTTGGTTGGAATTGATAGAAAAGATAAATCAACAGTGGTTGTTTGTTCAACTTAAATATTAATTAGTATAAGTGTTTTATTAATTAGTATAAGTGAATTTTCTAGAGAAGATAAATCTATGGTTATGGTTTGTTTAACTTAAATATTAATTAGTATAAGTGTTTTATTAATTGATGTCTCATTAATTTATCATGATAAATGATTTATTAATTTTACATCATAAATATCCCTTAATTAATATTAATACATATCTCCATCAATAAATAATAATTTTGACAAAAATTATTTCAATAGATATTAGTGGTAGTGGTGGTAGTAGAGGTAGAAGTAAGTGGTGGAAGCGGTGGAAGGTGTTACTAAGTGGTGGAGGCGGTAACATTAGTTTTGGTGGAAGAAATAGTGGCACTGGATGGTTTTAATGGCGGTGGTATTGGTTTTTTCTTTTTGAATCAAAAATAATAAAAAAAATTACATGACGGGTAACATTGTATTGTGAAAAGTATAGTTGGTTGTTTTTGACACGATCAAAAAAGGCGAATAACAAATACTTTTGGGATGATACCAAATCATATAAGACAAAATGGTTGTTTTTGGTACCACTGCTATCTTTGGTAACCGTTTGTACGCATGATTTTCAGTATTAACAAAAAACATATAGTTGAATAAATTAATTGACGACCTAAGTTTGTTAAATCTAAACTTTATACATGACGTGTGGGATTAAAAGTTATAAGTGTGCCCAATATTCTACGAGGGGTGGAAAATGGTGGTGGTGGAGATATAAGTGATATATGTTGGTTTGTGGTACTGGCCGGTTTTGATGAGTAGTAATTGACTATGTTAATTATGTGCCGCTACAAAAGGATAACACTATAAATTAGAAATGTGGTTGATCGTCTTAATGCTAATATAAACACGGTTAAAATACATGAAAATTAAGAAGAAGAAAAAAAAATTTGGATGTCACGTTATATAATAAATAACACTAAAAACTACATATTTAGTATCAAGGTTTCTCCGTCCAATAGATAAATCTATGGTTGTATTGAGATCCCGTAAGCAGAGGGCGAGTTGGTCTTGGATTTTTGAATGATAATGAATATAATGAAACGCTCCCTATCGGTTTCTCCAATGAAAACCAAAACCTTCTAAAAAAAAAAAATCAATCAAACAACACTTATATGAAACACATCACCACCAGTGTAAACTTCTTTGAATTGCTACATATCCAGTGAAATTTCTACATATTAATCTGGTGATTTCGTCCTACCGTAGTTTTTAACGAGGCATGCAATTAAATCTATAATAGTGATTTTAAAGGTATTTAATAATTACAAAATTCTCTTATAAGTTTTGTTTATGCAAGTATTGATTTAACTTGGGTTCTTTTATATTTTTGTGTTAAGTTGATGACTTTTTAATTTGAATACATGTTTGGTTAACAAAATTTGATACATTAGGGTATTTTCTTTGTAGCACGGATGTTAGTCTCTCATTTTTCCCGTTAGCACTTTGTTTCGATCCCGTATTTGTAGATATTATTTGACTAATGTTGGGGTATTTGTTTAATCTCAAGGCCGATTAAACCCAATGTGTGTTGTATACATTGAAGGCGACAAAAGTTTGTGTCGGCTCTACCTTGAAACTAATAATTTTTCTTCGGAAGGTTAGTTGAATTTATGTAGATACAAATATCAATATGACTATGATCTTTAAAACTCCAAATTACTTGAGTAACACTAGATGTGAGAACGTCATTCATGCACTACTTAACATAGTTGGTGTGAAATCTTTTTATCCACGAATTTCTTCAATTTTATGTTATCAATATGATTGAGAAAGAATCTTACACATGTTTTGATTTACTATTATAAGTATATTTTTTCAACTCACATGTGTATATCTCAGCCTTCCAATAGCCAAGGGTTCTTCATTTTTATAACTCTCACATTTGCAAAAAATAAATAAATAGTGTTTATCTATAGTAGGGAAAATATTATGGGTTTTTGCTTCACTCCTTAGAGCCTTAGTTATCAATAATTTCGGAACAAATGTATTCATAAACATCATGGAGTTGGATTGGAAGTTTAGGTATATGTACTGTTAGATGAAATATTCTTTTTGAAATTTGAAATTATGGTATGATGGAACAATAAATGGGGAATTTTTTTTTTTACTGTATTTTTTATTTTATTTTATAAATTGGAATAACATGCTTAAGTAAAAAATATAAAGATCAGGTAACCCATTTTGTTTCCCAAAACCTATTTGAATATCAAAATAATTACTCACGAATAAAATAAAGCAAGAGGAATGTGAACAATATCGTATTAGAGACAAAACATCCCGTGCCGTTACGACACAGGTTAAGATCTAGTTTAAATCCATAAGTAAGGGTTTCGGAGGTAGGTTTTCCCCTGTTTCGGGATCTCTTTCCATCTCTCTCTATCGATCTAGAAAACATGAATACACAATCTTGTTACAAAGATAAAGATGAGGAGGAGAAGGAAGATAATATCAGTAAGTTATCAGATAAACTCATTCATCACATCCTTTCTTTTTGTACCATGAAATTTTCAGTTAAAACCAGTATTTTGTCTAAAAGATGGAGGTATATCTGGACTTCTCTCCCAACTCTACATTTAAAATCTTATGAATTTCGAAACCATGAGCATTCCTCATCAATAAGCCAGTAGTTTGTAGAGTTTGTAGATAGTGCATTGATTCTCCGCGACCATAAATCTGATATAGACAAGTTTCATCTTTGCTGGTACCCTGATGATTTTATAACATATAATA
Source organism: Papaver bracteatum (assembly GCA_023529315.1). NCBI lineage: Eukaryota > Viridiplantae > Streptophyta > Magnoliopsida > Ranunculales > Papaveraceae > Papaver > Papaver bracteatum. The sequence continues at coordinate 2,207,895 of JAJJWX010000259.1, forward strand.
CATTACTCAATCATCTTAATGCATGGATTAGTGTTGCTCTAATTCGCAATGTTGTAGAACTATCTGTTGAATTCATTTGTTTAATTACCGGGAGTCAGAGGATATTGTTAGACATCACTTTCCTTGTAATCTGTTAAACTTAAGGTTCAACTCAAACTTAATTGTTGTGTATTCATCTCCAAAACTAGGAGGTATTTATAGCAAATAAAAGTAAAGTAATTACAAATAAATTACAAAATAATTGGGTGATTGATGGAGTAATTGGTGGAGTAATTGGTGGAGTGATTGTTGGTGTAATTGGAGGAGTGATTGGTGGAATTGGTGAAGAATGGTTGAGTCAACAATTGGAGATTCAACACTCTCCCTCAAGGTGGTGCATATATGTCACAGATTCCCAACTTGACAAGTGAATCGTTAAATATATTATTTGATACGGCCTTTGTTAGAATATCTCAATTTTGTTGTGTTGTTCGGACATATGGTACTTCAATAATGTTTTCTTCGAGTTTCTCATAAATGAAGTTCCTATCAATTTCCACGTGCTTTGTTCGATCATGTTGCACTGGATTTTCTGCAATTTTGATTGCTGACTGGTTATCACAAAACTACTTCATAGGTTTTTCAACATGGAAACCAAGCTCCTCCATAAGACTCTTTAACCATAACAATTCACAAATGCCTTTCACCATTGCTCGATTCTCGCTTCAAAGATTGGATAAGGAAACAACATGTTGTTTCTTAGACTTCCATGTCACTAAATTTCCTCCAACAAAGGTAACATACCCAGATGTTGATTTTCTCCTGTCACCTTTACCTCCCCAGTATGAGTCAGTGTAACCTGATACATCAAGATGTCCATTTTTTGAAAACATCAAACCTCTGCCTGGTGCGGACTTCAAATATCTTAGTATCCTGGTGACTGCATCCATGTGTTGCTGACCCGGATTATGCATAAATCTGCTTACAACACTTACAACATAAGCAATGTCTGGCCTTGTATGAGAAAGATAAATCAAGCGACCAACTAACCTCTGGTATTGTCCTTTGTCTGCTGGTATTTGATCAGAACATTCTTCAAGACCATGATTTTGTTCCATAGGAGACCCGATTGGTGTACAACCAGTCATACCAGTTTCCTTCAACAAATCAATCACATACTTTCGCTGAGACAAGAAAATTCCTTTTTTAGATCGTGAAACTTCAATCCCCAAGAAGTATTTAAGTCCACCCAAATCCTTCATATCAAACTCAGAATACAAAGAACTCTTCAGATTATTCATCTCTTCGGGGTCATTTCCTGTAACCACCATATCATCCACATAGATAATAAGCGTGGTTAATTTGTCACCTACCCTTTTTAGGAACAAAGTATGATCAACATTACTCTGTATGTACCCAAATTTCCTCATCGCCAGACGAAATCTACCAAACCAAGCTCTAGGAGACTGCTTCAAACCATATAAGGCCTTCTTTAGCTTACAAACCATGTTAGCATTGTTCGGAGCATTATAACCTGGAGGTAATGACATATAGACTTCTTCTTTGTAAAAATGCATTTTTCACATCATATTGTTGTAGAGGCCATCCTAAATTTGCTTCCAAAGACAACAATACTCGAATAGTATTGATTTTCGCAACATGAGCAAAGGTCTCTTGATAATCAATACCATAAACCTTGGTAAACCCTTTAGCCACAAGTCTTGCTTTGCACCTATAAATAGAGCCATCAGGATTATGCTTGATAGAATATACCCACCTGCAGACAACTGGTTTCTTCCCTTCTGGTAACAATACTATTTCCCATGTATAATTTTCTTCCAGTGCCACCATCTCCTTTCTCATGGAATCAACCCATTTTGGATCTCGTAATGCTTCTTGTACATTTCTGGGAATAATCACATTGTCCATCTGACTAAAAAACACCTTTCCCTCTTTTGATAATCTATGAGTTGACACGTAATTCGTAATAGGGTATTTCACCTTCCTTATTGCTTCAGGTGAAAAGCGATCTGGTGGAACTCCACGATTACTCCTTGGTGGAAACTGGTACCTATCGGTGTCAGGTAGCTCACAAGTATCATTAGTATTAATCAAACAATCTATGCTTACCTCAGGGACATCGGCACCGGTTGGAGGATAATTAGATGTAGGTACTGTTGATGAAGAGAGAGATGGAGCTTCAGCTTCAATAGCAGGGGTGTTAATTTCTTCGGAAACAGGAATATAGGACTCCTGAACCGGCGTTAATTTCTTCGGAAACAGGAATATATGACTCTTGAACCGGATCCATGAGTTGTATATCATAAATTCTTGAATTACTGACAGTTGGATGTGTACTCAAGCTTATTTCATTTGCTGTCATATTTATTTCACTATTAGTAGGAAACAAATCCATCCAATTCAACTCTTCAATAACACTCTCTCCCTGAAGAGGAGAATGAGATACATAAGACGAGTAAAACATTTCGTGCTCAGAAAAGGTGACATCCATAGTAACATAAAATTTATGACTTTGAGGATGATAAAACCTGTAATCTTTCTGAAATGGATGATAACCAACAAAAACACATTTAATAGCACAAGGATCTAGCTTTGTACGTAGATGTTTCCGCAGATGTACAAAAACAACACAACCGAATACCCGTGGAGGAAGCTTAAGATGAGAAGGTATTGTTACAAACGAAGCCAATTTGTCCAAAGGTGTCTGAAATTTTAAAACACTTGTTGGTACTCGATTGAGAAGATATACTGCATTAGTAATGGCTTCTTCCCAGAATTTTGGCTTCATATTTGACCCAATCAAGCATTCCCTCGTAATTTCAAGTAACTGGCGATTTTTCCTTTCTGCCACATGGTAGGCTTGGAAAGATACCTACTTCTATGTATAAACTGCAAGTGCACAGTGTCGACAAGCAACACAGGGCAAGCACAGGTCGAACCACAGAGACTTGGAGAGTGTAGAAGTTGATTCTAAATCCTGATTCAGAGAGTAACCAAAAGGGGTTTGATTTTGTCGATACGACGATATGATTTTCAAGTGACTGAAATAATAAAAGTAAAAGATGCAAATAACAAGATATGTAAACAATGATAATATGGATACTAGGGTATTCAAATCCACCAATAACCTATGATATGCATTCAACTTGTAATATTATTTTTGTCCTTATAGTAGATTCAAGTCTACCGTATAACTAAGGTGTTTCTCCAATGGATAATTTAATCACAACTAAAGTATTTCTCCAAAGAATTAATTGTCTAATTAAGCACAACTAATCTAAAGATCAATATTTGGTTAAGCATGAGTTGTAGTATAATCAACATAGAGATATTGAAGACATAATTCATGGGAACTAAAGACATGTGTCAACATATCATTTGTCCCCCATGCCCCCTTCGGATTTCGCCCCCATTAAAAAATTTCTTGAAGAAAACATGCTTCCGTTTTGTACCAAAGTTCTTGTTTGGAACGAAACGGAAATTGATGGTATTACGTTTCAAACGGTATATAGTGGAAGAAGAACTCTGTACGGTGTTGTAATTCATTCAGTGGATGTTTGTGAAATTGTTACTTCCAGTCTGTAATTTTTTAATTTGCTAAGCAACAGTTTAGTATGGTTTATTACTCTCTCCGTCACACAAAAATGTATCTTTTCGTTTTTTGCAGGTTTAGGCAAAATTTGAAAAGTGAAAAGATCTATTGGATGGAAGGAGTAGTAACTAGTAACAATGAAGTATGTGAATTTCCCATCGTTAAAAAGTAGGCATCTGCAGTAGTGCATCTCAATGTAGCTACCTTTTTAGTTTGTCCGATGCTGGCCGTTCTTCATCTTTGAGATTTGTTACTTAAACATGAATCAAAGTAAATGGATTCGGATAGGAACTTACCTGCGGAAGATCCGAAATCCCCAGGATCGAATGATTGCTGTTGCAAGCCTCTTGAGAATCCTTCTTTGTTCTTCAATTGCAGTGAAGCCTTGAATATAATCTACTAGAGAATATATTACTAGTTCACACCCTAATCTCCTAGAGAAGTAATGGAAGAGAAAGACTTTCTATAAACCCTAAGTTTTGCGGCAGTATGCGTTAGTCAATAAGAATAACAAAATATTCTATATATAGGAGGATCAGAAAATGGAAATAGTCACCCGTAGGGTTCTCTGCCAAAAACTGATTCTCCCACGTCTCCCATGTTCAACTATTCAACTCCTCTATATGCGGGCACACAGATGGATTTGGTCATGGGTCAAGGTTCCGAACCTGACGGACCAAATACTAACATCTCTCACTTGCACGCATATAGTATTCTCTATGTCACATTACCAAACTCTTCATACTGGATATAGGGTGTGCGACCTCACGAGAATTACACAAATGGCAGGAGCACAATGATTAAGTTTTTATCAAACTAACCAAAGTACATCACTTACTAACTTCTCGTTTTCACCTCAGATAATTTGACTACACCCGGTGCAATACTCTTAATCCCTCGAAGAAGCAGTATTGTACCCACACATATAAATTATATTCATGATTTTCAACAGATGAAAAACGCTGGCCAGCTATGAATCACAATTCATGGTGTATCTTCAAATTTTCTTCCAAGAAATCCATATCAATCTAATTCAACTTAATAGCTTTCCTAGACATGTATCATATTACGGAAATATGCATCGTATTAGAAAACATGCTAAAGTAGCATCATTAAGTATCTTTTTCATGACATAAACCCAAGTCAAAAGGTAAAAGAATTGGATATTAATCCTGTGGCTCACACAGCAATCACTACACCATTTTAAGGTATTAGCAACCTAGCATAGCTGTTGCTAAATGGGGTCGCAACAGGCTTTCGCTGTTGCTAAACACGGTGTCGCAATTTTTAGCAACGGCATAAGTTTTGTTGCTAATCTCGGTCAGCAACGGAAGTTCGCAACAGCGCTTGCCGTTGTTAATTTTTTTATTAGCAACAACGATGTAATAAGCTGTTGCTAATTACAGGAATACCCTTACCCGGAACTATATATTATTAGTTCTGGTTCTAATTAATTGGTTCTGGTTCTAATTTAGCAACAGATAACAGATGTTGCTAAGTGTTTATAACATTAAAAAAAGGGTCAACTTTTCATTGACCTGGTCAGAATGCATTTCCCCCCTGCAATTACCCAGTTCCCTATATTCAACATTCCCACAGATAAACAAACTACAATGTCATTGAATGGACATACAAAACTATATTTTTGAGAATCAAAGTAGAGGATACAAAACTGTATTATATTATATAAAAAGGATTCTTCAATTGAAGTCAACAAAAAGTATGAGTAGGAGATACAAACGTATACAAGTATCACAGCAAACTTACTGAGAGATGAAATTGAAAGGTTGAACTACTTTAGTAGTTACAGTAACATCCTCATAATACAGAGGCTATATATCCAAATTCAAGAAAGCTTGAAGCCCTTCCCACCTAATGAAATCCTGCAAGAGAAGTTAAATCTGTCATGAATTGTCATTCTTATTATACATATAATGCAACAATGTTTTATAAAGCTGAGACCTCAAGGGACACATGGGATAAGTGTGTCTGCAAATTTTGATCTCGTTTACGGGTGTTGGTCATAAACGAATAAAATGTAGCTGGATCAATTAGCACCATTAAGACAAAGGGTCGAGAATTACTCGAGTCTCTCGACCCATTCCAGTTCCCTTGGTTGCACAAATAAGATCACCAACCTAACAAAATAAGATAATAAATGGTTGATCGTTGAAAGTTGAAACAAGAAATTACTATTGTCGCTTAAACAGGCTTGTCATTCCAAAGTCTAAGACTTTAAAAGATGATGTAATAAATGACTTTGACACACAAACATACCTGTCCATTATACACTGTCACATTGACCCCATTCTTTAACAATTCATCAACCTGCACAAAAAAAAAATTTAAAAATTTAACTCTTTTAAAATATGTCATCTTCAAAAGTTTTTTTCTACATCCAATGCATTGAATGAAAATTTTCAACTGTACATTACTCAAAACAGTTTTGGATTATTAAGAATCCATTATTACCTAATTGATTCTTGGCTTCATGAAGTCAACGAACAGGGCATAAAAAAAAAATCCCAGACTGACTTCCCCATCTGAAACATTAGAGTACCAACAATTTTCATTTTTATTATTTTGAAAGGTCAAAAAGCAGCAGCGTTGATAAAACACCAATTTTAGATACATGTAGATATTAATGAGGTCGCGCATAATGAAACACCCTGAAAGAAATGCGACTAAGTATGACTTACTCCGGCATCATCAGCAATAGGTTTTCCAAGACGGCTCAGTTCTTACTCTAGATCCGCGATACTTTTATTTAGTAAGTGACTGAAATCCTGGTCATGTTCCGCTGGTCATGTTCTTGTAGCCTGAACCCGACTAAACCCCATCTAATTCACGGAAGAAACAAGAACTCCTCAGCTGACCTTTACAGCAACATCAACTCCTCGGCAATGGCATAAGTTTCTCTATGTTTTGTTGCTCAACCTTCCATCCATAACTTGACCAGAACCATGTAGACTGCAACTCATTATTCTTCCTTGTGTTAGCAACTTAACAACTGCCAAATATATCTCCTTCACTGCATACAGAACCATGGCTCATAGTTGCACATAACTGGTGATATTCCTCCCTTCTTTCTCGCTGCCAGAACTGCACCAAACCCCCACCTGATTCACGACGTCAGCAGCTTCATAACTACCTAGTCCATGACAGGCATCACATCACCATTTCCTCAGGTTTCAAAATGCTGAATAATCATCACCATTGAGTAATAAGTATCAACAGCAACACCATTATTGTTTCTTGTTATCCCTTCCATTGACTGCCACAAACTGTTGGTAGCAAAAGCACATTCTCTTCCTCTTTCTTCAGCTCAATTCCAGGCCACATTCTTTAGGTTCGAAAACAATTTGAACCTCCTGCATACCTCACCAGTAGAAATACTTCTTTGTGTTTCTCCAGCTGAGATGACAATCAAAACTCACATACATTCATGATAGCAGCAACAAGTATCACCCTATCTTCTCCCTGGAAACTCAGCTTCAAACTGTGTATTTCTTTCCTTATTGACATCAAAGTCCTGTCCATCTTCTTACAATAACCCTTCACAATTTACTGCCAATTACCAAGAACATCATCTCTTCTTCTTGCTCGAACTCCACTTCTTCAGACCAACAACACAATGTACCCACAGAAAGTGGTGATTGTGTTATTCTGTCGAACAGGTAATCTGCACAACCTGGTGATGATATTGTATATCTAACAATCATCTTCTACACTCTCTATTTCCCTGTACAATTGAAATTTGATGCAAAACCATGCTCTATTCAGTGCAAACTAGTCTCAATCATCACCTTTTACTGCCACAATCCTACCACAGCAACGGATCAACTCCAGCGACACAGTTGTAGGGATCATTAATCTCATTCCCTGGCTTCTAACTCGTACCAACAGCTCCATCTTCTTCTCCCTTGTAGTCTCGGTCTCAAGTGGAGCTCTCAGAACCACTGCAATCCCTCCATTCTTCCAGATATTCTCAACAATAAGACGCCATCTCAACTGAATTTCAAATCAAATGAGAACGAAAGAATGAGAATCAAGTTAAAGAGTGTGAGAAAGTAGAAAGATTATAGAGATATTTGAGTAACAGACATACTTGGCCTCACTTCAACATAACCCCATTGTTCAGAACCATCTTTGGTTCCCATACCAATGACAAAACCTCCATGAACAAAAACCAGTAGAGTGCAAAGGAGAAGAATAATGAAGTTCTTTATTGAAATTGGAAAAAAGATAAACAGAATCCTAAGTTGAGGATGTCTGTGTGAAGAATGAATGAAGGAAGAAAAAAAAGGGAATCTTTGTGTTTGAAACCATAGAAATCGAAAAACTTAAATTGAAAAACTAAAATCAAAATCCCTAAAATCGAAAAAAGATTCAGAGATGAACCCTATCTATAGACTAAAATGAAAAAAAAAAAAAAAAAAGAAGAAAAAAACAGATTCACATATGAAACCTGAAATCAAATTCCCTAAAATTGTGAAACCCTAGAATAGATTAACTGAAATCGAAAGACTAATACTGATAAACACTTACCAGATCGAATACAAGCAACCAAAATGCTAAGATTAACAGTTAAGATCGAGACTGCAACTGAATCTTCGGTTGATATCAAGGGGTGATCTAGAAAATACGGGAGCAGAAAAAAGAGAGAGTGATGAAAAATGAAAATGGGTGAGTGAAAATTCTAAGTTTAGGTAGATAAGGCCGAAGGGGTGGAAAAATAAAGAAGAAGACTGACCAAATGTTGACTTTGGCGTAAAAAAACACGTCAGTGTTTCCGACCACACGCGCGTTTCACATGCATGAACACCTCGCTGTTGCTATTCGCAACTGAAACATTGAGGTTACTAAATTAGCAACAACAAGCAGCTGTTTCGAAAAAATAGCAACGGAAATTAGCAACAGAAATTTAGCAACAGCGCTATTGCTGTTGCTACTCTGGGTTGCTATATCCTTAAAATGGTGTAGTGAATGAAGCAGGGAATCATTCATTGTTCCCACATTTGGTCGACTTAGCACATACAGTATGTGTATGCTATGGTGTGATCCCACTTAGATGGGCATGTCTTATATTAAAAAAAAAATATACACCATACAGATCTTAGTCTAGTCGCTAAAAAGCGCCTAACCTGAATTTTTGAACCTAGTCATTCACATAGAGACTGTTCAGAAAATCACATCTGGCTTTATAACAGGCTTCATTAAGTGGTGGTCTAACTTAATGACTGATATCTTTGAGGTCTCATCTTAGACATACTAAGGAGACTTATGCAATTTAGAAAAGAATTAAAAGACTGTTACAAAAAACAGGTAGTTTTTGAAATACAAATTCCCAAAAACTTCTTTTCTCTTGTCTCATCTTGCTCGCTATACTAAGCGCCAAGGCGAATCACCTGTGTGAGTAAGCCGATTCTTGCCTGTAGATAACTCCAAATATATGTACACATGAATAGTATATTTGAATTCTATAAAACGTATTTAATCAAGAAAACAATCAATACTCATTCATTCACTCAAAAATAATAATAATGTCATCAAACAATAATCAAATGTTCTACATATCAAATCCTAATCAATCCCATGCTCTCTACATGAGATTGGAAAACATCTCTCGGCATTGGCTTGGTCAAAGGGTCAGCCAACATCTTGTTCGTGGAGATATGTCTAAGAACAACCTTTCTTTGTGCAACTATATTACGTATGAAATGGAATCGCCTACCAATATGTTTGGGTTTCCCATGGTATTTGGGATCCTTCACATATGCAAGAGCTGATGTGCTATCACTATGAAGCACCACCGCATCCTTTGCATTTTCTGAGACACCAAGACTCTTAAGAAATCTCATTAACCATACAGCTTCTTGGACAGCTGTTGAAAGTGCAACATACTCTGCTTCCATAGTGGAAAGAGAAACACACTTTTGTTTGTTACTACACCAAGTGATCGCACCACCTCCTAGTTTAAACACATAACCTGAAGTAGACTTGTACTCATCTTTATCGTTTCCCCAATCGGCATCGCTAAATCCCTTAAGTCTAATATCATCACCATGGTAACAAAGGGGAAGATCAGCAGTCCCTTTAAGATAACGAAATATCCTTTTGACCGCTTTCTAGTGATCTGGTCTAGGGTTACTTTGGTAACGGCTTACCATACCCACTGCGAAACTTATGTCAGGTCTAGTACACAACATAGCATACATTAGACTCCCAACTGCAGATGCATAAGGTACTTTGGACATATAATTATTTTCTTCTTCATTCTTTGGGCATTGATCTTTACTTAGGACCAAAGTTTTATCCATAGGAGTGTCAATGGGTTTGAAATCATGCATTCAAAAACGTTCAAGAATCTTCTTTATGTAAGTCTCTTGTGAAAAACTAAGAATCTTTCTTGAGCGATATCGTGTGATCTTAACACCTAATACATAATTAGCTTCACCCATGTCCGTCATTTCGAAATTATAGGACAGCCACTTCTTAGTGGCGACAATTCCTTCAAGATCATTACCAGCTAATAGAATATCATCAACATACAATGCTAGGATAAGAATACTTTCCTTGGATCGTTTAATGTACACACAATGGTGTTCCTCAATCATCTCATAACCAGCATAGGTGATAGACTGATGGAAACGCATATACCATTGTCTAGACGATTTCTTAAGGCCATAAATAGAACGTTTGAGACGGCAAACTTTGCGCTCTTGTCCCTTGACCTCAAAACCCTTGGGTTGAGACATGTAAATCTCTTCGTCCAGTTCTCCATTGAGAAATGCAGTTTTAACATCCATTTGGTACAATTCTAAATCCAAATGTGCGACTATAGCAAGCATGAGACGAATTGAGGCAAACCTTACCACAGGGGAAAATTTTTCCTCATAGTCAATACCCTCTTGTTGGGTATATCCCTTCGCTACTAGGCGAGCCTTGTATTTGTCAATTGAACCATCTGCATTGCGTTTAATTTTAAAGACCCATTTGTTTCCAATAGTCTTTCGCCCAGGCGGAAGGTCAAAATAATCCCAAACATCATTGTCGTTCATTGATTTTATTTCATTCTGCATGCCGACAATCCATTTGCCGCTAACAGGTGATGAAACCGCTTCTTCGTAAAAAGTAGGTTCATCCTCAATAATCGCAGCACACATTAATATTCCCCCTTCAATCTCAAAACGACGACGGGGTAATTTTTTACGCTTACTTCTGCGTGTTTCAAGGTCTTGGGGCTCTAGTGTGATACTCCCACTAGGATGAAGATCACTCTCACTATCTTCAGCGGTTATGGGTTGAGAAACTAATTCTCTACCTTCGCTAGAAGATGGCAAGATGTCAACATTCTCTTCTATTTCAAAGAGTTCCAAGTCCTTGTTAATGTCACTGATGCGAGGAAAATCATCTTCAATGAAAACAATATCTCTGGACTCTATTTCAGTCATTCCTCCACTTGGATGTTCACCATACATCACATAACCTTTTGAGCAATCAGAATACCTTATAAAGACAAGCTTTCTTGCTCTAGGCCCTAGATTCCCATACGCATGAGAAGTGTTGTGAACAAAACCAGCTGAACCCCATGGGCGCAAATTTCCCAAATTGGGTTTTTCGCCTTTCCAGAGTTCATATGGTGTGGTAGGAACTAAATGTGACGGGACACGGTTCAGAATGTAGGCCGCAGTCATAATAGCATCCCCCCAGAAATATATTGGGAGGTTGGCTTGCGCCATCATTGAGCTAACCATATCCAATAATGTTCTATTCCTTCTCTCTGCAATACCATTTTGCTGCGGAGTATAGGGAATAGTAAGCTGCCTAGTTATACCCTTTGTCTCACAAAATTCTTTGAACATGTCAGATAAGTATTCGCGTCCACGGTCAGTACGGAGAGTCTTCAAACTCTTCCCAGTTTGATTCTCAACCTCTGCTATAAAGCGCTTGAAACAATCCAAGGCTTCGTAGCGATGAGAGATCAAATATACATAACCAAATCGTGTATAATCATCAATAAATGTAAGAAAATAGGAATAACCATTCCTAGCTTTAACATTCATAGGTCCACAAATGTCTAAATGTACTAACTCAAGAGGTTGAGTAGCACGTTTAGCCTTACCAAAAGGCTTTCTACAAGATTTTCCTTCTAAACAAGGTTCACAAATGGGTAAGGAAACTTTAGCGAGTGAGCCAAGATGGCCTTCTCGAGCTAACCTTGTTATCCTATCTTGCCCAATGTGGCCTAGTCTAGCATGCCAAGTCATACAATCATCAACATTACTACTACTAGCATTAGTTACTAAAACATCAGAAGAAAAAGAATTAAACAAACCTAATTTAAAGAAGTTATTACTTAAATAACCATGTCCAAACAAAATACCATCATAAATGATGTCCAACCTACCGTCTTCAATTTTAAAAGAATATCCAAAACTAAGAAGTGCAATAACTGAAAGTAAATTATGATGAATTCCAGGTACATAAAGCACATCATGAAGTGTTAAAATGCGTCCAGAGCGCATATGAAGTTGATAAGTACCAACTCCCATAGCTTCCTCACTTGAGCCATTTCCCATGTAGACTCTTTGTGTACCACGTGAAAGACGTCGATAATTTACGAACCCCGCTCAATCTCGAGCTACATGTCTTGTTGCTCCCGTATCTACAATCCATTCAAGGAGAGAGTGAGCAACCAATACATGTGTACAAACACAAATGTTTTCTGAGTTTGGTGAAAAGGTACCTTTTTGGAGCTCAGTGCACTCGGACAAAATGTCCCTTCTTACCACGTTGTAGCATTTCATCTTGGACTTATCCTTTTTTACAGCTCGCTTGCCACGTGGCGCTTAGTTGTCTTTTTGACCTTCTTGACATCCTTTTGTCTATCTTTCTTGCGCTTACCCTGTGGTTTGCGCTCACCTTGAGCATACAAGGCAGCCACACGTGTCGCCTCTTGGCGCTCAGCCTCAAGCTCAACGTGTCGAGAGATATCAGAAAAATTCTTGATGCCTTCATTATGAGTCAAAATTTGTTTCATATGCACCCAAGAATCAGGCAACGACCTTATTACAGCTAAAACTTGTTGTTCGTCGGTAAGAACATTCCCAACAGATTTTAAATCACGAATCATAGACGACATCATCCTAAGATGTTCAGTCATTGAATGCTTGTGATCTTTTCTGTAAACCTCGAATTTCAGCACTAATCTGCGAAGTCTAGTAGTGGACGTACCACCAAAGTCAAATTTTAGCTGATCCCACATCTGCTTGGATGTTGGAAAATTCTCATATTCTCCAATAAGATCATCATGCATGCTACTCAACATAGCATAGCGTGCATGGCGATCTTTCTTAACCCAAGCTTCGTAAGCTTCAAGATCACGACGGGCTTATACAGAATTACCTTCTTGAGGTCGGACCATTTCATTTGTTAATAGTTCCATTTGATCTTTGGAATCGAATAGGTACTGAATTTTCCTACTCCACATGTCATAGTTCTTCCCATCTGTTTGTATCCCTTGGTGAGATCAGCAATCAAATTCTCGGTACTCATTTCTACACGTATTTTGCACAAAGATTGACATTATCATTATGCGTACAATTTAAATACTGTCTCAAAATCTAATTAATAAAAGTAACATTTACATACAAGATTAGGATCGAAAATTTCGCTAGGCGTATAATCATCACCCAAATATGTACTTCAACAAGAAATTTATCAATTAATTCGGACAAGTAATTATTGGTAAAACACATAGTTTAAACCAACTACACCACTAAATGTCATTTAACTAGCATGTCAAAACACACCCAAAGCAACATGTGATCATCGTCGACAAAACAATCATACATCTTAAGCATACAAGTCATGAGAAAAAGACTCTTCACCAACTAGCATGTTACTGCTTCCTAACGTATACATCTCACGAAATCATTTTCAACTAATGAAAATGTCACAAGCATGTCCATAGTACACGTAGTATACTATTTCCGGAAAAACACTGTATACACCAAAAATGATACAACTTTGGACTTTACATAACAGATATATATAGCCCACCCAAAAGTTACGCTTAAGGTGCAGGACACTAAGTCCATTTGGTCACTAAGCCCACTTAGAATTCATTTTCATGCTCGGGATGAAAACACAGAGTTTTAGTAAAAGAAAAAAAATTCACACAAAAACAGAACGTGATGACCCTTTTCCAAAAACCATATGAAGACAACAAAATCTATTGAATATTCAACACCAACTTAGTCAAGTGTTCACATCTATCTAAATTAACCTAGAAATATCTAGGATGTCTAGAGTCAATGTTAGACAATTAACATGTGTAAAATGAGTGTTTTAGAGTTAGACAAATCAAATAAGAATACTAGATTGTCTAGTAGTTGGTTTGGTGGAAGCCTCCATAGGCATAGTTGTTAGCCTCCATATGCATAGTTGTTAGCCTCCATAGGCATAGTTGTTAGCCTCCATAGACATAGTTCTCTTCTTCTTTTTGTAGCCTATAAATAGGCATGTTGTATTCATTTGTAAGTAAGAGAGAAAGAATCAATCAATCAAAAATATCAAATAGATTGTATTCCACCAAGATTAATATCAATGTAGTCTTTTACGCTTCCGCGTTTATGTTCTCCTCTCTCTTGTTCGATCTTTAACTTGGTATCAGAGCTCGTTCGATCCGAAATGGGCGTAAAAGTTTCCCCTACGAATTGATGGGTTTCAAAGCTTTCGAGTTGAGAAGATATGAAGTTTAAGAAGGAGAAGATGCAAACACCACTAAGAAGATTTCAACCATTCCAACTGTCAAAAAAAAAAAAAAAAAAAAAAATCCTACCTTCACAGAGAGCAAACACGCCTCCATGTGGAAAAAGAAAAAGTAGAGAAGAAAAAAGAAATCACTTTTTGATAAGTGACCAGAAGACAAGTTTGAGGGAAGAGAGCAATAATTTTCCTCCTCAAATTGTTTACAAAATTCTAAAGACAATTGTGGGAAGAGTGCACCAAGGATTGCCTCCACAATCGTACAAGAGTTTTAGAAGCCGATATCATGAAAACGTCAACAACGAATGCCTCCATATATTGAGGGAAGAGAGCTTCAAATGATCGCCTCCTCATATTGTGGGAAGATAGCCTCAATGAGACGACCTACTCGGTTTTGAGAGAAAAAAAAATGGCAAGAAAGCCATGTTTGTCACGACAACATCAAGTTTCTACTTGTGACACGAATCCGGTGGACATGTATCCGCTGGAAGAAGAAAAAACTACTGCTACTACAAGACAAAGCTTTTGTAATATCGACATTTCAAAAATGTTGAATTTGTAGAGGCTTGCACGCAGAAGTTAGGAGACATACTAAATGAGCAAGAAATACTAAAAGAGAAGAAATGGGGTCTCCATGAAAAAACAAAAAAATGGGGTCTCCATGAAAAAAAAAACAAGATAAAAGAGAAGAAGAAAGGGTCACTTCCTAATAAGTGATCAGAGAAGGGTTTGAGGGTAAGAACAATAAGTGGTTGTTTCCTCAAATCGGGAAGAAAAAAAAAAGAATATTGAGGGTAAGAGCAACAGATTGCTTCCTCAATTGTCGAAGAAAAGCATGGCATGTTTGTCACGAGATACTAAATCATACTCGTGATAAGAAGAAGAACAAAAAAAAAAAAAAAAAAAACGGCGGTACGTGGCGGCAAACATAAAGAGAGTTTTTGAGCGAAGCAAGCATGAGGAGATAAGAGCCGCAAACGGAGATTGGGTGAATATAAAAAAAAAAAACAGAGCCATTACAAATTACGGGGGAGTGTTGGAATTACCTAATTTGTAATGTCCAAATGAAGTCTAAATGGGTTTACAGGTGTTTGTTTAAATACGTACAAACCAAAGTGTGACAATTATGTCATAGCGTGGGAAAATCATTACGAATTGAAATGTGGCAAATCTGGATAAAGTGGAAAATTTGTAACATCAAATAACAAGAAGAAAAATAGTTAGAGCTTGTGCAGAAGCTTGACGAAATGAAAGATTGTGAGAGAATCTGGATAACCAAAGAAGTGTTACGGTTTTGAACAAAAAGCGTGGACTTGGAACAAAGATGAATAGAAGAAGAAACAACAAAAAATGTTGTGAAGAAACGGAAGCAATCACCAAGTGGTGATGAGATAGAGAACAACAAAAGTGGGTGAAAATCCTATGAGTTGTCTAAAGAGTACAAGAAGTATTTTACTGAAACGAAGAGGACCGCAATGTCCCTAAACTACGATGGAACCCGTATGTTCTAAAACTACAAAGAGGACCGAAATGTCCCTAAACTACGAAGGGGACCATAATGTCCTTAAACTTCCGAAGAGGACCGCAATGTCCCTAAACTACGATGGAACCCGTATATTCTAAAACTACGAAGAGGACCGTAATGTCCCTAAAATACGAAGAGGACCATAATGTCCTTAAACTTCCGAAGAGGACCGAAACGTCCTTAAACTATGAAGAGGACCGAAACATCCTTAAACTATGAAGGGGACCGAAATGTCTACGATAAAGAGAAGTTGGAAAGTCGGTGTTGAGGGGGAGTGTTGAATATTCAACACCAACTTAGTCAAGTGTTCACATCTATCTAAATTAACCTAGAAATATCTAGGATGTCTAGAGTCAATGTTAGACAATTAACATGTGTAAAATGAGTGTTCTAGAGTTAGACAAATCAAATAAGAATACTAGATTGTCTAGTAGTTGGTTTGGTGGAAGCCTCCATAGGCATAGTTGTTAGCCTCCATATGCATAGTTGTTAGCCTCCATAGGCATAGTTGTTAGCCTCCATAGACATAGTTCTCTTCTTCTTTTTGTAGCCTATAAATAGGCATGTTGTATTCATTTGTAAGTAAGAGAGAAAGAATCAATCAATCAAAAATATCAAATAGATTGTATTCCACCAAGATTAATATCAATGTAGTCTTTACGCTTCCGCGTTTATGTTCTCCTCTCTCTTGTTCGATCTTTAAGAAAATCATGGGATTGGAGATAGAGATACAAAATCATCAGGTCTAATTATTTCACTAGGTACCCATTCATGAGGATGATTCTCAACTAATGAAAAACCTCCTGGCATCAAACGATCAAACACAGTACGTAACTGTTTTCTTGTTTGATTGATTCTGAAGAAAAAACAAAATACACCGAGTAGTCATGTATACTGACTATGGAGCCATGGATTTATTATAACAAATATATTATCCCTCCTGATACATTTCCTAAGTAC
This sequence comes from Papaver bracteatum, assembly GCA_023529315.1. NCBI lineage: Eukaryota > Viridiplantae > Streptophyta > Magnoliopsida > Ranunculales > Papaveraceae > Papaver > Papaver bracteatum. The sequence continues at coordinate 2,224,745 of JAJJWX010000259.1, forward strand.
TGGACACTAAGTCCATTACTAATTGTATCATATTGCTCGGGTATTGAAAGATCATGGGAGTTTCATAAAACATACAGATCCAAACAGATGTTTAATATGACTCACTTTTCAATCAGGGAACAAACCACATAGATGCATAGGTATAGCAAAACAAAAAAACACACATAAAGATACATAATCATTATGAGTCACTACACATCACAAAGATATCCTCCAAAAAAAAAAAATTTGATACAAAAACTATTTTTCACTTTAACTAGAAAAACAGAGATATCATTGTATACGATACAATCAAACAGGAGATTCATCAAACAGAGATACAAAATCATCATGTGTCACTTCACTCCCAATGCATACATCAATCAGAGATACAAAATTTCAGTCAAGCATATGATGAAAAATAAACATCTGATTATCATACACAGAACAGATCAGAGAACACTCAAATAGGCGAATTAAGCAATACAAAACAGCTCTAGATGCCACTGTTACTTAAACATGAATCAAAGTAAATGGATTCGGATAGGAACTTACCTGCGGAAGATCCGAAATTCCCAGGATCGAATGATTGCTGTTGCAAGCCTCTTGAGAATCCTTCTTTGTTCTTCAATTGCAGTGAAGCCTTGAATATAATCTACTAGAGAATATACTACTAGTTCACACCCTAATCTCCTAGAGAAGTAATGGAAGAGAAAGACTTTCTATAAACCCTAAGTTTTGCGGCAGTATGCGTTAGTCAATAAGAATAACAAAATATTCTATATATAGGAGGATCAGAAAATGGAAATAGTCACCCGTAGGGTTCTCTGCCAAAAACTGATTTGAGAAACTGATTCTCCCACGTCTCCCATGTTCAACTATTCAACTCCTTTATATGCGGGCACACAGATGGATTTGGTCATGGGTCAAGGTTCCGAACCTGACGGACCAAATACTAACAAGATTGATGTAGATTCTGCATCTACTCATCTTTCAGTTTCAAGGACTAAGTTTGCTTGAAGTATTTCTAGTATGGACATGTCAGTCGTCAGTCATTGACAGGCTCGATTCGAGCAACCCAATATAATATTTTATTTTAACCAAGTATATCTTCTCCTGGACATTCCATGGCATGTTTATATATAAGAAAATTAGGTTTATATATCATAAGTTAATTGCATGAATCAGTGTCAGTAGTAAATTTTATTATTATTAATCGACTCTACCAGATGACATCCGTTTGGAAATGAGAGAAAATCTTTTATTATTTAGCTTAGCAAGACGATTTCAACACTTACATAGCTTGTTTTGGTAGTAACATAGCTAATTCAAATTGGTTTTAGGTTCTTATGTTAATTTTTGTTTCACTTTTGCAAATTATGAAAAACAATGTCAAACTTAAATTAGGTCAGGTTTAAAATTTAATTTGGTCGGGTTCTTACACTGAATTTTGATTTGGCTGTTACAAATTATGATAATGGTCAAATTGGTTCACATTCTCTTCCGAATCCTCCCATTACCAATTTTTCAGTATCCCATTGATTAACTTTAGTATATTAGGTTTCTTTAGAATCTGAAATTCCATGGGTTGAAGGTGATGCAACCTCTAGGTTAACTTTATGAGCAATAAAAACTCCTATTTGTACTTCGTTAGTTACTCATTCGATGTTGTTCATCTTCTCTTCGTCAGTTACTTGATGAACGGAACATGCTCATTGAAGATTGCAACATGGACATTGGTAAGAATACTAAGAACTAATTCCACATGGGTTTCAATTCCAAGCCTTAATCTGAACCAACTTTATCTTACCGATATCTTCAATTATTTGCTCCCAGAGTTCTTTCTAATCTGAACTATTGTGTGTGTTTATCTTTACTAAACTTCATTTTAGATGAAATACGTATAAGTAAAAATTTAAACAACTTTAAGGGTGTGAACATTGGTTGTTTGCATAAATGCCCAAAATAACAGTAACAGTAGTAACACAGTTTAGGTAAGATTATACCCCTGTTTACTGTTTGAATCTTAAGTCTGTGAACAATGACCACAAATGCCTGTGTTAGTGTTTCGATCTTACAGTATAGTCGTCGTAGGACATTCTGAAACTATGGTAAGATCACCATCCTGACGAGGCATGTACTTTGTTTTCGTGATGTTGGCTTTTAGTTTCGGGTCCAAAACAGAACATACATACATTGAGCTTCCTTATGTTTCAAAAAAAATAAAAATTGAGCTTCATGTGAAAGAAAAATCCAAGAACAAGCTTAGTTAGCTATCTTCACAAGGTCTATAGAGAACAGAACGTGCAAAAATTAAACATAGCTAATTATTCAAATAAAGTTGCTCAACCTCTTTCTCGGATGGTTATTGTATGGGAACAAAGTTTGGAATTATGTCTCTGCTGTTTTAGCAGAGATGAACATTTGGATATACCGCAAATGCTTATTGAAACACTGATAATTATATAAGCATCAAAAAATGCAGATTAAGTTTTCGTTTGAGATTAAATATTTTTTACTAATCTATTAGGAACGGTACCTATATACGAAGTTTTCTTGAATCAAATGAATATGAAGATTTGAGTTGCGATTACGTCTAATCTTATTCTTTCTTTTTTGCGTGTCAGATGCATAGGAAAATAAAGAGGGCATGAACTTTTGAAGGCAACAATTGAATATAACGCCAAGTACGTCTTCTGTATGTTTTTCTTGAGCACTTTCTAATATATGTCAACAAAGATAAGATTGCCTATATGTCACATGTCTTATAGTAGTATAAACAACCAAGTAGCAATAGGCATGACACCCGCATAAGTTACTGGGAGCTATTTTTTCAACTGAATTCAATGAAATACATCACATTGATGAAATTGATTTATAATTAAATCATGACAGTAGTTAAAAATATCATACATTAGTACTTTGATAGAATAACATAAACATAAGCATGATGCATTTCTGTACCCCAATCATATCATGGTGAGACACATTGTCAGTCCCCTTGAAAACCGAATCTCTTATGTCAGACCTAAATTTCGTCTAAGAAAGGTCCAACCGGCAGATATCTGCATTGGGTATAGAATCCAAGCCTCCACACTTTATCGTCTAAACATCAAACGATGGCATTCTTTATATCTGTACATGCTTCACGGCGAACCTTTAGGAAAATGCAACCAAAATACGTCTTCTATATTATTTCTTTAGAACTTTGTATTACCGTATATGGGCAACCCGCTCGCATCATACATCTGTGTATTTAGGGTCTTTGCTCTATTCCTTCATATAATTTTCCTACAAAATTGTCTTTTTTTCATTATTTTTCTTTTGGGAATGCTAACTGAATTTATTTTTTTGGGGAATGCCTAGAGGTAGAGATCCAATGGAATCCAGGCTCATTGATTTGATGTTTCAGTGGAGTACAGCCAGGTCTTCAGTTCCAGACTTCCCAAAAGTCCAAGACTTGAAATTGTTGTTGATGAAGTTGGAACGTTTGTCACACTCCTGAGTGCTTAATCTTTTTTTCTCTCTCCGCTCTGATGACGTGGCAAGGGGAAAAAGGGCGATTCTGCTAGGGATTTTTTCCTCTCGCGTTCTTCATGGCTGCTGGACATCTTTCTCCTTATCCACCAATCGATGAGTCTAATACTGGGTTGGCTGATTTTCCGTTAACCGTAGTCTACAAGTGCTTCTCAAAGAAATAAGGAAATTTCAATTGGGGTTTCTCGAAATCTCGAATCTGGAAAATGGAGATCTTTGTTTGATAGTAACAAAGGGAGCATCATGGAAACATCCTCCTGCAATATGGAATTTCTCAATCGTCAATCTATTGAAGGTAAAGAGGACTATAATCTCTTCTCGCACGATTTTATTGATGAACTTAGGGTTTGCGATAAGTTTGTAGTGGGTTATTTTGTGGGTCGAAAGCCTCCTTTCAATGCAAAGAAGGAAGCAATGGGAATAGCTTGGAAGCTTAAGGGAGGCTTTAGAATGTCTCTTCACGAAGAATCAATGTACATTTTTGAATTTGATTTGGATGAGGACAGGGTTGCTTCCATAGAGATGGGGTCTGTCACAATTTTAAAAAAGTTATTTTTGATCCGACCTTGGCAATTATTCATTGAGCATAACATTGAAGAATTGAAGTCTGTTCCGGTGTGGATGAATTTGAGAAAAGTTCCAATTCATCTATGGAATGCCAAAGGTTTAAGCATGATTGCTAGTGGTATTGGAATTCCTCTTTGTTCTGATAAACACACTTTAGAAAGAACAAGAATGAGTTATGCAAGAGTTTGTGTTGAAATGGACGTAACTAGCGATTTTCCATCCATCATCCCTATTTTGTATGATGGCAAAGAGCTAGATATCTGATTGAATACACTTGGAAACCTCCAAGATGCAAGGCTTGCGCAACATTTAGTCACTCTAGTGCTAAATGTCCCAAGGTCTCGCTGGTAAGGTTACCAAGAAGATCCGGGGTACCAAAATTGAGCAAAACCAGCAAGGAGACTTTGGGTAGAAGGTGGAAGAGTCTCAAAGACTACATTTAGAGGTGATCAATGTGGATATGAATATAACCAATGTCTCGAGACCGATAACGACAAGGTGGAAATTTGGAGACTCCTAGAATGAGGAGCATAATGATAGTGGAAGCCTAAAAGAAAAAGGGGAATCCGGTGTACAATCAAATGAAGAGATGGTAGATAACGCTGTGCATATCTCTGTTGAGGAAAAGGTAGAGTCCCCTGTTGTGGAATGGAAAAACGTTAGGCGAAAAAACAAGGGAAGTAGCAAAGATAATGGAAAGAAAGTAGATGAGCTCAAAAATAAGAATTCTTTTGAATCTCTTCTTGAGGTTAATGAAGACTTTTCTTCTGGAGAGACTTTTGTGTCTCAAAGCAACAACATTGATCAACACAATGAAGACGCCATAAATGTGGATGATTGTGTTGAGTCAAATGAGGATTCAGAATATGAAACTGATAATGAAGAGACATGTGTGGAGAAGTTTAAACCCATTGAGGAGGTATCGTGCAGAAAATCTTGGACTAAAGAGCAACACATGGATAAACTTCTACGATGCAGCATCTTATTAGGTGTTCCTCATGGAGGAAAGGAAATCATCTATGAAGGAATCGTCGACACTTACAGGTCCTCAAGAACTGATAAAGAACGAGCAAGACTATCATTGAATGGGGAGATTAGTAACGATTTGTTAGGTCGCGGCAAGAGAATCCCTGCAAAGAAAAAGTTCTAAGAGCCTATAGACAGTGATTTAGTTGGCTATTTTTGGTCTCTTGATGTCTGTTGCCTTAGTTTTATTTTGCTTTTCACTTTGATCGTCTTTGGTTGATATGCCATCTCTTTGTAGCACTTTCTGTGCACTCTTCTTTCTTTTTTCCTTTTTAATAAAATTTAACCTTTTAAGTCAAAAAAAAAGTTGGAACGTTTGTAGAAAAATGAAAGGTTTGTTGTATAAAGAAGTTCTTATAATGTCTTATGTGAATTAAAAAGAAAATAGTGTAATTAAATATGTAAGAGAGAATCTTACTTATTTACAACTTAAAAAAGAAAATCACTAAAATATTTTTAGTGGTTCTGAAACGGAGCGGCTTTACTAGCAAATACATAAATGAAAGGCATGGCTCTTTACTAGCCTATACATAAATGAACGGAATGGCAGGCGCATCACGCGTGCGTGTTATACTAGTATATAAGAAAATTAGGTTTATATATCATAAGTTAAGTGCATGAATCAGTGTCAGTAGTAAATTTTATTATTATTAATCGACTCTACCAGATGACATCCGTTTGGAAATGAGAGAAAATCTTTTATTATTTAGCTTAGCAAGACGATTTCAACACTTACATAGCTTGTTTTGGTAGTAACATAGCTAATTCAAACTTGGCACCTCCTATATATAGTCTGAACAACTTCAAACTAATATTTAAGATCTTACAAACCTGTAGTCCTCAACTTATAAGGTCTTAACCAGTGACCTAGCAGTTGAAATGGTACCCATGATTCCCAGAAGAAAACATACTGTTATGATGCTTAAATGGAAAACCAAACTAGGTCTCGAAATCGTACGCCTGAAAATCTTGAGGTAAAAAGCACAAGGAAGAATGACAGAGACAAAGATACTAACCAAAGATCCAGTAAGACCAAGAATGCGATCGAAGTAGGGGACCGTAAGAGCTAGTATAAGAACAATTATTAATAATAATGATCCAGATGCACACCTTATGACAACTTTCCTTTTATAACTCATCGAAGAAGGTAGTCGACGCTCAATTTCAGATGCCATTGGAACGGTGAAAAACACATATTTTGTCATGGGTATAATTGTTGCTGCCCACAGTGCGATCTTAGTAAAAATGAGATGTTTCGGCATGCTTAGTGTTACCTGCGAGCTAACCTCAGGACCAAACATTTTCGCTCCCAAAAAAGCTAAAGTTGCATACAAAGCTGTTACTATGCCGAAGCTTAAAAACGAAATCTGCATCAAAAGAAATTCAACCGATAAAAATATAAACTAAAAGTAGAACTCACATGCATGTCAATTTGCTAATACACTTAAGAATTATACTTACAACAGTAAATGTCGAAGGATCACGCATTGATCTATAAATTTCAGGAATGGCCATATGAGAAGCAATGTTGAAGATGTATAGACCAGATACCGAAAGAATGTTTTCAATTCGAAAAACACTAATAGGTTTGATAGCTTTGATCCCTCCAAAAATGGCAGTGCACAAAAATGTTATACATATCGAAACTGATAAGAGAATATTCAGAGTAGAAATGAACGATATTTTATCAAGATTCCTTAACCAGACAGTAGGTATGGAAATTAAGATGGCAGTGACTGTTAAGATATGGGGTGTGGAAAAGTTTAACAATTTAATATGCAACTTAGATCCCTCCAGCACTCGGGTTAAATTATCGTTCGTGGAAATGGTAAAGGAAACGAGTGCCATGAAAGACTCCAAATTTACAAAGATTAAAGATATCAATCGTCCTTTCTTCCCAAATGCAGAGTACCCAATGTCAGAGTAGTTCCGTAGATCAACTTTTGCAGCGAGACAAAGTCCTAATAGATGCGACGTATAGCCTCCTAATACCCCTAATCCCAGTAAGAAAAACCCAGAAACCCATCCTCCATTTTGTAAGGCATATGCAGTAGATAACTGACCAAGTCCTACAAAATATAAATTTGTACTTAATGACTACTATTCCTAACTCATCATATATTAAACTTAAAAAATCTCTAAGAAACACGAAGGGAAAAACTATTAATGGATCGTTGTGATGGCAAAAATACTTACCAATGAGCAAACCCATCATGTTAATTAATTGTAGTTACAAGAAATGAGCTAGTAGCCACGTTACCATTGGTACTGGTATGATCAGCAACATCCATTAGTGATTCTTTCTTTTCTACTCGTATGTGCTTTGAAGATCGAACAAGTTTGATTACGATGGTTCGATTCTGATTTTTTTTTTTTTTTGAGAGACTGAATAAATTATCAAAAAGATCCTTAAACCCTAAGAGAGAGAAATTTATATGAGGACGGATTTATCGAAAAGATCAAGCAAATGTATCTGGTCGAAGATGGACCGATCCTTTTTTGTTAGTGCGACCCATTT